>JAABNY020000035.1:11647056-11660411 GCA_015164015.2 Brevimyrus niger
GATAGCATGCCATGGCAAAGGCAAGGAAGAGAGTAGTACAGTATAAAGTCCATATTCCTAGCATTTCGGTTTTGATATTTTGTCAGGTGAAAGTTTTTATGACCATATATGTGTGTGAGAAATTTGGCGATTATTGGTGGCTGTTTTGTTACTGTGATGAAGACTGTGATCAAGTAGCAGATCAGACTCTGTTTTCGAAGAGGCATGTGGTTAATTGATGCTGCATTCACTCACTTGGACATAATGAGGCTGAGGTTTTAATGGGGGGCAGGCTGACAGTCAGGGGAACATGCCAGAGTAAAGGAAGCAGCTGTGGGCCGTTTTGCGGCATTCATGGTTGGCTAACACCACGGGCCCCCAAGAAACTGGGGATCACTTATTGACCCGGAGGAAGATAGTGGGGGGATAAGCTTCTGTAGGTAGCCAGGAGAGGGTAGACGTACACCAGCAGAACTACCCCACCTGCTTGGTGCTTACATTGGGTGTACGTGTTGCATGCAACACAGACTTGGGACCAGCTCTTCAGCGAGACGGCTGGGTCTCGCTGTGTGTGGGCAGGGAAGTGCGATTTGAATTCCTTCTGTATTGTTTGTATGTGTTGTGTGCCTGTGAGGGGGCTGTCGCGTTGGTCGTCGCGGTTGCGAGGGCTTTGTATACATTTCTGAAGTCACATGTGTATCTTCCTGGTCAGGATTGCGATGCTGATTGCTGTGTAGACTTTCTTATTGGAGCCGTGCTGTGATGAGCTTGAATGATTTATTGCTTTGAGAGCGTAGCCTAACTTATTTCACGTGTGCTGTTTTATTAGACGCCCTTAGTATATGCGGGGGAAATGTGTGCTGCGAGGCAGCCAACGTGAACCCATTGTTTTATGAACTAGTTGTAAACTAATAATAAAGTATTGTTATTGCTTCAGTTTGCCTGATTCTGAGTGGAGTGTTCTAACACTGAGGTTTAAATATCGCGCTCTAGTGGCATGGTAAAATCTATTACAGTACATCAAGTCACGTTAAGCTTTTACTTATAATGGGCGTCAACTCTCAACGTAGTATAAAGTCTATATTCGTACCATTTTCGATTTTTTTGTCAGGTGAAAGTATTTATGACCAGATGTATGTGACAAACTTGGTGTGGTTTAATGTACCAAAAATAGCGAAATTAAGCTTTTTCACATTAAGCGTTTTAGAATGTCCCCAAATAAGATGCCGGAACATAAAGTGGAAATGCTGCTGCTTTAAAAAAGTCTTCTGCCTTGAAAAAATAAAAAATTACGGTACGTAAAATGTGCAGAAAGCACGTGCACGTGAACAGGAACCTTCATTCCCAATAACGTGCGAAACGGCGCCCCTGAAGTCACACGTACATTACGACTGTCACAAAATATGGCGCAAACAACAGCAAGGACCTACCCAGCTTCGCCTGGACCGTTCGGGAAATGCCAGACGGCTTTTTGGCCAGAGCGCAACATTCTTTGTTGCTCTTGCGATTTTCGTTCTGCTTTATATACCGTAAGTATCTGCTGCTCAACGGTCGCCCATCTTCTAGGCACGAGCGGGGTGACGCTGCTATGCCAAGAAATATAAGCGCAGGACCAAGTGTCACTACGATCCTGCGTAAAATGTCAGCGCAGATAACGTGATAATCCTCATCACTACAGCTAAATATACGTGGGGACCTTATTCAGACCGTGCATAGGATATACACGTATGCTATACTTAGATATACTCGGTTTCCTGGCATATACTTAAATCACGTATTTAAAAATAAGTTGCTCACACTGTTAAGGAAACTTTCTTTTCCTCTCACAAACCAAGCATGAAATTCTCTATTTCAGTTTAAATGGGTGTCAGCTGAGGCCCCACACTGTTTCAAAGTAAGACATTTTTGTCGATCGTTTAATGATTAACAGTACTATAGTGCTTATGAATAAGTGATTGTTATGACATCTGCTGCCAGGAAGGGTCTCAAGGCACTGGGTCCAGTGTATAACCACCCTTTTAATTCCAAATGTAACTTTAATCAGTTGCCAGTTAATCATTGTTAGGAAGATACACACACTGGCCACACAGTTGCAGCACATTTGTCTGCTGTACCTTCATGAAAATCCATCCATTCACCCAAATCTCCCATCCATCACATTCCATAGGTGCTCTATTGAAATCTACTGACTGTGCAGGCCATCTGAGTACAGTGAACTTATTTTCATGTTTAAGAAACCAATCTGAGATGATATGAGCTCTGTGACATGGCATGTTACCCTGCTGCAGTAGCTATTAGAAGCTGGGTACACCGTGGTCATAAAGGGATGGACATGGTCAGCAGCAATACTCAGGTAGACTGTGGCATTTAAACATTGCTCAGTTGGCACTATGGGCCCCAACGTGTGCAGATAAAATATTCTCCACACCATTATACCCCAACCAGTCTGAATTGTTGATACAAGGCAAGATGGATCAATGGTTTTATTTTGCTTACACCAAATTCTGACCCTACCATCTGGATGTCGAATCTCAGTGAATTGAGACTTATCTGACCAGGCAACCTCTTTCCAGTCTTCCATTGTCTAATTTCGGTGAGCCCGTGCCCACTGTAGCCTCAGCTTCCTGTTTGTAGCTAACAGGAGTGGCACCTGGTGTGGTCTTCTGCTGACGTAGCCCATCTGCTTCAAAGCCGGACGTGTTGTGCATTCACAGATGCTCCTCTGCATACCTTGGTGGTAACGAGTTGTTGAGTTTCTGTTGCCTTTCTATCACCGAGAGCCAGTCTGTTCCTGACCTCTGCCATCAACAAGGCATTTATTCCCAGAGAACCACAACTCACTGGATGTTTTTTCTTTTTTGGCCCATTCTCTGTAAACCCTAAAGATCATGAAAATACCAGTTGATCAGCATTTTCTGAAATACACCAGTCCACCTAATACAGTGTGACCTTCAAAGTACAGTGTGACCTTCAAAGTAATTCAAATCACCTTTTTTCCCCATTCTGGTGTTTGATATGAGCATGACTTTGATCTGCATGATTTTATACATTATGCTGCTGACATACAAACAGGTGGACAGGTATACCTAATAAAGTGGCCGGTGAGTGTATTTCAAGTCTATCTGTTCATTTACTCTGTAGTTGGTGGTGCAATCTGCCATGCTGCTTAATGATCAGCCCAGTAACAGCACTTAGATCAACAGAGAAAGGTGCATGACACTTTGAGCCAGTGCCCCGTGGCCTGGAAGCACCAGCCTGTATCAAGTACATGGACAAGAAGCATGAAGCTGGTGAAGATGCTGCTCCTGGCTGCAGTGGCCACTGCGCTTGCCACAGAGGGTAAGATATCCTTCTCTGTTTTTCTGCAGACTTGTACGCAGACTTGGCAAAGACTTGCCAAAACCTTCAACCTTTAGAAGTTTGCAAGTCCGATCTCTAACATTGTGCGGATAAACGGGGTCTTCCCATCGGGACTTTGGATCCTTGATCTTTCGGTCTTCTGCTTTTTGGGCCACAGATTCCTGTCTTGACCGCTGCGAGGATGGTTATGACTTGAAAGCCAGCTGCCAGTGTGACTCCATGTGCGCGTATTACGAGAGCTGCTGCACTGACTACGAGTCCGTGTGCAGGGACAGAAGTGAGGGCCGTGCGTCGCTCCCTAAGACAGCCACCCGCACGTCACATCCATCCCAAAGTGCATGAGGCCAGTGATGCTTTAGCTCCTGTTAGCAGACCAACTCAGTTCCTTCAAATACCAGTCATACCATGTGATGTCTACTCAGTACAGTAGTGAGACCTAAATCTTGTGTGAATTGTGATAATTCAAGGGAATGTTTCCTGCCCTGTCCTGTCCTATCGCTTCAGTGCGCGGGGACACATTTGCATATGCAGATGATGAAGACTATGACGAGGAGCTTGACCCCGTTGTCATGCCGTTGGTGGGTAGGAAGCTGGCCCATTCTTCCACACAGCCCCCAATAATTACCCAGCCTGACCTGAAAACATCAGAACCCTCTTTCCCTGCGGAGGCGACCGTCACAATAACGACCTCCACCACAGACGCCATGGAACTCACTGCCAACACCACAGAGACTTCAGACCCAGATGCCGATGCCTGCAGTGGCCGAGCCTTTGACTCCTTCGTGCAGCTCAAGAACGGCTCAACCTACGCTTTCAGGGGTATGTAGACGGGCATTTGCTCCCTCCACTTGCTCAAGGTTTCTTTGCACGTTATGCTCCATTTCAGAACCTTTGTTCTGGGCAGCATCTGGCCATGGCATAGCAACTGCTGAAGACACTCTGTCTTTCAGGGAGTTTCTTCTTCGAGCTGGGTGAGAAAGCAGTGCTGCCTGGCTACCCGAAGCGCATCGAGGATGTGTGGGGCATTTTCGGTCCCATTGATGCTGCCTTCACCCGTATCAACTGCCAGGGCAAGACTTACATCTTCAAGGTCTGTTTTGGTCCATGGTTGTGGAAAAAAGAGAAGCTATTTTAATCTCCACAGCAGTAACAACACCACAGCACCTCAGGTCCATGCCAGTGACTACTGTCTTATGAAATTCCACAGGGGGACATATACTGGAGGTTTGAGGGTAATGTGTTGGATGAAGACTACCCAAGGAACATTTCTGATGGGTTTGAAAATATCCCGGACAACGTGGATGCCGCCTTTGCCGTCCCTGCAAAAAATCACCATGGCAGAGAGAAGGTGTACTTCTTCAAAGGTATGGTGTGAGCCAGATCGATAAACCCATAAACCAGACACTCACATGCAGATGGTAATCTTCTAACCCAGTGCCGTCTATCTGTCTCCAGGTGACCAGTACTACCAGTATGAATTCAAGCAGCAACCCACCCATGAGGAGTGTGTCGAGCTGAATGCGAGGTCTCCCTCCACCCTGTTTGGGAGCTACACTGACATGTTCAGCAGCACTTGGGAAGGCGCCTTCTCCCGCCTCTTCAGTGGCAATAAGAACCACGGTTTGTGTGCATGTCCCTGTCTGTTCAGGCGGGACCCCCTGAAATATGTCCCCAAATGAACAAGCGTGTGAGGCTTGTTGAGGTAGTTATGGAAAAACGTACGAATCTGAAGTCCAAAGATGGACGGAGTTTATACAGGACATGGGAAGAGTAAGAAAGATGTGAAATACAACAGACAAGCATTTATCTGTCCTCTTCCCCAGGGCAGGGGCTTGGAAGCGCCCCCCCTCTCATCAGCAGGAACTGGCTGGGCGTCCAGGCCCCAGTGGATGCTGTTTTGGCAGGACGACTTTACATCAGCCATGGCCACAGAGGCAAAAGCAGAAGAAGACAGAAGACCAACAGCAAACAGGACTGGGATCAGCAGGGCATTCACCACAGGGACTGGGGGCAGCAGGACAGGGGGCAGCAGGACTGGGGGCAGCGGGACAGGAGGCAGCAGGACTGGGGGCAGCGGGACAGGAGGCAGCAGGACAGGAGGCAGCAGGACTGGGGGCAGCAGGACTGGGGGCAGCGGGACAGGGGGCAGCAGGACTGGGGGCAGCAGGACTGGGGGCAGAGAAGCTGGCAGAAACGGTCACCCCAATGGAGCATGAATGAGTGGGATGTCAGTGTGGGCCAGGGCTTCATGGAGAGGATCTACAGAGAGGAGACCCGCAGACAGGACTGGGATGGGGGCCGGACCCTCGACTGGGATCAGCAGCGCCGCATCAGTGGGCACCACAGTCAGCAGCAAAACTACAATTCCAGATACAGCATAAATAACCGACTGGTGCAGAAGGTCTATTTCTTCAAGAAAGGTGCTGAGAGAATATGGTCCTCTGATAGAAACATGTACAGACAGAAGCAACTTACAGGTGGCAAATAATTTTCCATAATAAATTTCCATTTATTAACAAATAACATGGATAACAAGATTGACCGAAGAAACAGTTAATATTAGGTACTTGTATTCATCAGGGTAACAACAGAATCTTTGCAGCAGGTATAATAATTGGCCATTACTATAGTGGATCAATCAATTAAAGATGTTTGCCTTAACTTCTGTAAAATGACATAACTGCACCTTGAAAAAAAAACTGAAGTGTTTACTGCAGCCAATTGGTCCTCTACATGCATTTATACCTTAACAACAACTTAACAGTGTAACAAAACAGCAAGGTGAGATAATGACAGTTAGGCGGAGACCTCAGCACTTTGCAGCCCAACGCATTTTTTTCACTAACTCCACCTTCCGCTTCTCTTTTTGGCAGATCAATATTACAGGGTGGATTTACAGTCAATGATGGTTGACCTTGCACATCCCCCATACCCAAGATCCACAGCGAAATACTGGCTGGGCTGTCAAAAAGCACCAAGGGCAGAGAAAAGGTGAAGACAGAAGTACTGATTTCATTCAGATTTCATTCACAGAAAGCACACAGTCTGACCCCAATCATCAATGAAACAAACTAATTACAAAGATGGAAAAAGTGATGTAACCTAATATTTTAATATTTCATAGCTAAATGTACAAATGAATAAAATCATTTTGGGAAATAAACTACAGACAATAAAAAGGTATTATATGCATTATACTGTGATCATGTGATCAAATCTGCCCAAACATGGCCGCTTCCCATGATTGCCTTTAGGGGTGATGGCCAGCCTTTCTCCCTGGAAGCTGCTGCTCTTTTTCTACTCAATCAGAATCCGCAGTTCTGGATGACAGAGGCCAGCGATTGTTTAACCCACAGGTGTTAAACTGCAGTCCTGGAGGGCCAGAGCCCTGCTTGATTTTTGGTTTTCCCCTCATTTAACACACCTGATTCAACCCCTTGCACCTCCTTATAATAATTACCACACAGCTCTTGAGCTGAATCATTTGCAGTGCAACATGGAAAGAGCTAAGCTACACAGGGGCTCCGGCCCTCCAGGACCGGAGTTTGACACCCCTGGTTTAGCAGAAGTCATTTTGCATTTACTCAGGAGCTCTTCTGGATGGCTAAGACATTCAAAATGATGATCTTTTAGGCTGCAAAGCCATTATCACTGGAACATCACTGCACTTTTCAGTGGGTTGTGGCTCCTTTGCTCAGTGCCGAGATGGGCGGGGCACTCGGGAGCACCTGGTTGGGAGACCTCCAGGAGTGGGGCTCCACGGGCCAACCCCGAAGGGCCCTGCTGTCCCTCGGAAGGGCCCTGCTGTCCCCCCGAAGGGCCCTGCTCTCTGTCCCTGAGCTGGACACACACAGCACGCGTCGCATTCAATGTACAGGTGCATAAACACACACGTCTGATTAAACACGTACATAGACACACGTCACGTTTAACATACATGTGCATAAACACACGCGGTTCATGTTCAACATACATGTGCATAAACATACATACTCAAAGCGAAGTATAATATAACCTCCTAGAGGGTTGCTGCTGCTGGGGAATTTGCTATTGGGACCCAGCTGATATTGGGGGAGGCAATCTCACCGTCCATGAAGTCCTGCGCTCTGACTGGGAGGCTGACTCTGGATTTCAGTTTGGGCTGAATATTTCTCTCCAGAAGCAACAGCCTGCAGAGCCCGGAGAGGAGGCAGTGCCACCAGCTGGCAAAACGGAGGTATGGCAGAGATGAGTGGTGTACCAAAACTTACAGCAATCCTGACCAGTCGTGAAGCTCATTAAATATAAAGTATGTATTTCTCAGTGACTGGGAGGGAAATTCCACTTTAACTACTTGATCACACAGGTATTGCACAGGCTGGGAGGGTGTTATAAATGTTAGTGGCACAGGAGGGTTTTGCACAGATTGGGGGGTGTTATAAATGTTAGAGGCACAGGGGGGCATAGCACAGGCTGGGGGGGGGGGTGTTATAAATGTTAGGGGCACAGAGGGGCGTAGCACAGGCTGGGGGGGTGTTATAAATGTTAGTGGCACAGGGGGGCGTAGCACAGGCTGGGGGCTGTTATAAATGTTAGCAGCACAGGAGGGCTTTGCACAGGCTGGGTGGGTGTTATAAATGTTAATGGCACAAGGGGGCGTACATTGAGTTTTCCATTGTGGGAACTGGAAAAATTTTTTTATATCTCTCTCACGCACGCATGCACGGACACAGCAAATACGTAAAAGCTGAACTTACCTGTTAAAATACATTGGGATAGCAGGATAGCAGCAGAATACTGATACTCTCAGAAACAGCATCTTAATCATTCTAGTAAAATATCAAAGTTTGGTGTCTGGGTGCTATGTTACCCAGATCATAACTGTATCACTCCTGTGTCCTGACATGCAGACACTCACAGCACGGCATCTGTGCAGGGGGCTGAAGACAGCTAGCGGCAGCTGATGATGGATACACTGCAGGCTGCGGCGAGCAGTCAGCCCACACGGCGACGGACCCGAGCAGCTGCTGGTGGCGTGTGCGGTGCCCGATATGACCCTGCACATGCAGCAGACACTTTTACAACATGTGGTTAGAGGTGTGACATAACACAGATCACAGTTGTATCAAACCTTTGCAGTTCGTCCAGTTTGTGCAGCAACTGAGCATTCTCAAGTGACAGGAGCGCCCCCTGTTGCTTGGAGGACTGGATGCGGTTGAGCAGTGCTGCCTTTTCTTCTCTGTGGTGCATATGTTAAGTAATGGTTAGGGGTCTGGTCGCAGTAAAACAGATAGGAAACTGCATCAACATTTTTATTTATTTTACTAATTGTTGTTAGTCAAACACATGACTTAATATGCTATTGGAAAAACACTGATAAAGCACATAAAATAACAGCAATGTACGGACACACTTACTGCAGTCTTCTGTTATCCTGCATGAGCTCCTGCAGCAGGTTTTTAAGACACACATTTGAGCAAGAGGACCCCTCTGCCACAGGGTCAGTTTCAACCTTCCCTGGCGGCTCACTGCCGCCATCTACAAGTGGGAGGAGTGTTTAATTAATTTATTTACGTAACAGTCCAGCCGCACAATTCCATTTAAAAAAAGACGAAGAAAAAAAACATACAGCGGGCGGAAATGAGTGCAGAAGATCTTCTGGCCGATCCTTCTGCTGAGGAAAGGTGTTGCCGAAGAAGCATGTTCTCCCTGCGCAGCAAACGGATCTCCCCCTGCAGACTGACCACCAGCTTCTCGCGTAGGACCTGGGAGGGTACAGATGCACGCAAAGCACAGGGGAGGCACACAGCTATGTGTGAGTCTATGCACTTTGCATGTCCACAGAAGGGAAACCCCGGCCCTCTCTCACGTGTTTGGCTATCGGCCTGTTTTTGATTCTCTTGGCTCGGCTGGAATAGCGCAACGTATTCAGGGTCTCCTGAAGGTTGGCTGTGGCGGGGGACACACAGGCGATCTGTAGGGGGGAAAAAACTGGGCCATCAAACTGAGCCTAAAGCAGGCAGCGGGAGTTCTGTGATGTGTGCCTACTTGCTAAGCCTGCCAACCATAAGCGTGATGCCTGCTCCACCCAGGGAATCAGAGAGCAGCTTGGTGAGCTTGCTGTCGCGGTACGGAATGTGCCCGCTCTTCTTCCTAGGGTCCACTAGTGCGGATATGCACTTGCCTGCACAGAGAGAGAGAAAGCGGACACAGGGAAGATCATGAAGCACCTAGAAGCAGAGGTGGACATTTCAGATCCAGAAAGTAAAAATCTATACCAGGATTTTGTTTCAACCAACCAGTTGAGTACTATATGGCTGTGAATCTTTATACGCAGCAGGTTGGTTGAAACGAAAACCTGGTTTGGATTTTTACTTTCTGGACCTGAAATGTCCACCTCTGCCCAGAAGATCCTGTTTTGCTTTCGGAGACAGATGCAGATGACACCGACCCAAAGACAAGAGACTTCGGTTGATATTGGCAGCCTCTTCCAGGAGATCTTCTGAGGAACTGGGCCCCCTCAACCGTTCACTTCCAGCTAGGTCCACTAGGCACAGCTTCCCCTGGGTGGCCGTGCCTTCTTTCGCATTACCCTAAGAAAGACGGCGTAAGCTTTGGAGGTTCACTCTACCCAAGATGGGCCCCCATCGAGGCAGCGACGGATTCTTAAAGGGTGCAGCAGGAGTAGCACAGGGATGGGCGGAGGGTAGAAAGACAGGCATCTCACCACTTCAGCTCTGATGTAGACTGTCAGGATGGAATGGCTGCGGCTGGAGTGCTCGTTCTGGGCCTGCGAGGATGTGCGTCTGCGGCTTGAGCCTGGAACAGCGTGCGCAGGGGCAAGGCAGTCGGCAAACCAGAAAAACCCACGGAGACACGTCCAAATGACTTGCTCGCACCTGCCTCCAGGAGCTTCATGAAGTCCTCCAGAGAGCCAAGTTCAACAGTGGACAAGTTCTCCACATAAAAGCCGTGAGTTTGGTTGCCGCGAACAGACAAGGAGGACGTCAACCAGGGAGTGAGGAGATCCCGGACCTGCAGGGGCATAAACTAGGCTGGAGAACATAATCACCATGTATAAAAGCCTAAAATATCATGCGCTACAGTTATTCTGCTCCCTAGGATGTTTTATAAGGACCAAGTATATCAATTTCTGCTGAACTTTTTCACATATAGAGTAAAGTACTGTCATATGGCACAAGAGTCAGACCAAATGACCACCTGCTCATTATAGATCTCCAGGTAAGAGGCACTCAAGGAGACGTCGCCATCCATCGATTGGGTTTGGTCAAGAAGATAAGACACCGACCTTTGCATCAAGCCATACATTTGAGGTTCCTGTGAGCTTCCTAGGAACTAGGGGAAGAACATTGGTTGAAGGTTCAATTTAAAAATGGACAGTTTTCCATTTCAAACAAACCAAGGAGATACCTTCACACTTTACACAGCTTTAACTTAGGGTGTTTTTCCACTGCACTAGGTACCAAAGTTTTGGTAGTTTGAGAAAGTACTAAAAGTTTGGTACTTCAAGGTGTTGGTTTTCCACTGGTTTAAAAACTGGTAACGGCACCAAATGACATCACAGCGCGAGGTGGCATATTTTGTACTGAATTCAAAAAATGGCTGTAGTAATTTATAGGGCTTAGCGATGTGCAATATTAATAGCAACATTGCATGTTATGTACACCCAATTCTTACATTGCTAGTCAGCTATATTAAAATAAGTATTTTTCTTACTTTTCTTTACTCCGCCATAGGAAAAAAAAACATGGCAAGCATTGCAATTTTAATTATTCCTTTCATAGATTCTTATATGTTTAAAAATCGGTTTAAAGCTACGTTCTCTGAGACAATCGTAATTGTTTTTATTCTTACCGTTTAAATCACTTGAAGACAAGTTTGTGAGAAATTCAAAAACTCCTTTTTTGTTTTATAAATACCCCATTATTTATTACAACTAAAGCACATGTGTTTCAGAGGCAGGCTATTTGCATAAGCAATCAACAAACAAAGCATTTGAAATCCCACCCAAAGTACCAAAGAAGTGCCCCAGTTTGTCGCTTTTGGTACTGGTACTCGACCGGAAGTCAATAGAAAAGCGAAAATACCGTACCAAAAGCATCATACTTGGTGCGGTGGAAAAGTACCCTTAAATGGCTCGACTACAAATATAAAACCGTTTCAAAGATAAACTTTCTAAGGCTGAAAGCAGCTGATAAGCAGATGAATAAGGTCTTACCAGTGAATGTGGTCCTGTGATTGTGTAGGTCTTCCCGGCTCCTGTCTGTCCGAAAGCAAACACCGTGCATGAGAACCTGTCAGAAACCAATGAAAATCAGGGAGGAGACCAACAACATCATGGGACACCAGCCGAAGCGCTGGGGTGTTCCTGTGAGTCATCCTCACCCCATAATGGCCATGTCGATCAGCTTCTTCATGCCACATTCCTCAAACACGTCCTGCTGGGAGCTCTGTGGCCCCAGGACCACGTCAAAGGAGAAAGCCTTCTCACGGCCTCCGTGGCAAACCTAGGAGAAGAGCAAGGATGAGAAGAGATCAGCAGACAGGACCCCCCCCCCGGCACACTCACAGCCACAGTTACTACGGTGATGCTGTATTATGGGGTGTATGCGGGCTGTACTCACGATGCAGCGCCTAGCAAAACTATTGAACCAGATTTGCCTCAGTTAAAAGTGATGCATACATATATCAGTTTTATTAACTTTGGTCAGCTGGCTGGTGTGAGATTTTGAATTCAAGCAAGTCAATATTACCTTGTAAATAATCTGTACACTTTTGATGTAGCTAATCTTAGGTTTATAATGGACTTAT
Organism: Brevimyrus niger; assembly: GCA_015164015.2. Classification (NCBI taxonomy): domain Eukaryota; kingdom Metazoa; phylum Chordata; class Actinopteri; order Osteoglossiformes; family Mormyridae; genus Brevimyrus; species Brevimyrus niger. The sequence continues at coordinate 11,659,207 of JAABNY020000035.1, forward strand.
TTAGATTTATCGTAAGATATCTTGCATGAGCGTGAGATTCTGAAAGCACGAGCATCACGTCAAATGCACGAGTTGGCAGCCCTGGATATTCCACCCCTCAGTATTTTTTATCGCAAGCTCAGTCTCCCACAGTAAGTTTTCAGTCAAATCAAATATTTGCTCCCTATTTTGTTGTATGGCTGTGAGACATGGATACTATCCAGTAACCTGGGATGAAGACTGAACTCCTTTGACACCGTGTGTCTTCAGAGATTTTGTCTTGAACAAGCGGTTGGCGAGAGACCCAAAAGAGGTGTAATACCTGCACTGTGAGGCAGCGTCAGATACGGCACTACGGCCATGTGGCACGTTTCCCTGAGGGTGGTCTGGCTCACAGGATCCTCGTTGCCGAGGACTCGAGTGGCTGGACCATATAACACCTTGCTGTGGCAGATCGATGGGCTTTTCTGGAGGGTGGGACGGGACTGTGTGTTGGCCTGCAGGAGATCATCAACCGGGATCCTGAATTGTTTTGTCATGTGGTGGGTGTGACAACGTGCTGTACCAATGCAGGCTCCCCAGCCTGCCCTGACAAACCTGCCATAATTATTCAGCCCCTGTGCCTTGGAAGCTCCATGTAAAAAAGTAGAAAAACATAGAAAGGAAACATTGCCTTACTGGGGACACAATTGTCTTACAGTTAACCCCTGCATCTCCTCAGTTTCATTACCATTTGCAAGACCGTTTAATACGAGTGAAAAGAGTGAAAATGAAGACTAAGGAGCATTACAAAGAAGTTAGAAATGAATTAATTGAACTGGGTGCATTTAGAATAGGCTACAAAAAATATCCAAGAGGTTAGAGCACTGCTGGATAGATACTGGGAAAGTGGAAGCTACGTCAAACCCGCCATCCCTCAAAACACAGCAGAGACAAAGAGGAAACTGGGGAGCAAAGTCAGAGTGAGAACAGATACAGAGTTCAGTGGCTGAGGGAGGAGTGAAGCTGCACCAGTCAACTTTGTCAAGAGCATACTGCATACTGTAGGAGTGCATACTGCATACTGCATACTGTAGCAGTGCATACTGCATACTGTAGCAGTGCATACTGCATAGTGCATACTGTAGCAGTGCATACTGCATACTGCATACTGCTGGCCTGTGTGAGAGGGAGCCTAGAATAAAGACCTCAGTCTGAAGAGCTACATGAATGCGTGTTTAGAGTTG
>JAABNY020000035.1:11660511-11671945 GCA_015164015.2 Brevimyrus niger
ACTGGGCATTTTGTCAAAATCAAAGGGAGAATGAATGGAGCGAAATACCGGGAGATATTACAAGAAAACATGCTTCCGTCTGAAACTGAAGCTTGGGAAGAAGTTAATATTCCAGCAGGTCAATGATCCTAAGCTCAAGGCCAAATCAATACAGGAGTAATAAAAAAAACAAAAAGGTGAATGATGCCAAGACAAAGTCCAGGCCTGCATGCCATTGAGATCCTGTGGCTCTCTTTAGAAAACGCAGTCAAGTCAACCAAACTGAAGGACCTGGGGCAAGTCTGCCATGAAGAATGGGCAAAAATCACTCCGTAACCATGTAAAAAGCTGGGAGCCACTTACCCCAAACACTTACTGCTGTTATTATAGTAAAAGGTAACTATATCAAATGAAGTTACCCCTCAGCATCTGATGGGGTTACGTTTGTAAGTCGTATATAACTGCTGTCATCGAATATGTAAAAAAAAACACACCGTGTGACACATTGTTTAATAGTGTAGAAGATGTTTACAGCTGCAGAAACCGGAAGCGTGGATGGATGGATGCTACCTTCACCCAATATCAGCAGAATGTATCGCAGTCGGATAAACCATTTTACAGTGAGAAGCATCTGTACCAATGTACAATGCAAGCAGCATCTCTCAGGTTTTGATATTCTTCAAAAGATTTGCGGACAATTGATTTTAACTTTGAATCTGCACTGTGACAAACTGTGAGCTTGCAATAAACATACGGACAGGAGGAATATCAACAGGACAATCTGCACCTCACTGGCCATGGTACGATAGCAAAGTACTCAAAGGAAGCCCACACAACAGGCAGAGAACATGGACAAGCCATACAGATAATGGAGGCAGCAGCAAGCCAACCCACACGGCCTCCTGGACGCCTCTGGCAAAAAAATAATTACGATTTGTACCAGCAGGTGGCGCCGGTCTGGACAGTACATGGTGCCTTGCTCTCTGGTGTCTTCTCGCTCACTCATAGGTCTCACCCTGGGTGATTGGGGGGGATAGAAAACAGCTCACACATTTTATGGAGGTTATCCGTCTAAAATTCCAGGGGGCTTCTATTCACATAATATTTGTTATTATATATAGACAACTGAAACTGGCTGTTGGGGAAAAGAAGCAAAATGGAAGAAAAAATTGTATTTCTAGTTCTGTTGGTTTTGTGATTTTGCGCAATATGGTAAGAATGTGGTGTATAATTATGGCAGAGTACAAAGTTACCTGGCTGCCACAATCACTCTGGTCTCATCCTGTGGTCCCATCTGGCCCAGTACCCACTGGGAAACAGGAAACGGGAGATACAGTTCATTCGTAGCCCAAGTAAAGAAAGTTTATATCACCAGCAAAGATTATTCGCTATTCAAAGCTCTGCTCAGAGTTACCATGCAGAGATTCTCATGCTGTGGAATCAAATATCATTCAGTAGGACCTCAGTAGACTGAGGCATGACGGAGCTTGACTGAATGTTCACAGGCCCCAAAAACACAAGAGAATGATGTCACAGGCACTTACAGTGCGCACAGAAAGAATAGGGACGCTTCCTTAATTCTGTAAAAATGTAGCAAATGTATTGGTTTTGTAACATAAGTCCATTGACCAGCCTCGTTTAACGTATCGGCATGTTTTTAAGTGTCATATTTCTTCTTTTTTTTTTTTTTTTTTGACCAAGTCCTGGCATTTCGCTATTAATTGTAATTATTAACTGCGATCCAAAGCAATATTAAACACAAATGTTTGACATTTCGTGTTATTTGCAAAAGTGTTACTAATGAAAAAGCACCCAATGAGACTACAATAGAATTTTTAACGCTTTAAGAATTATAATTTGGATTTCAGTTTATTACTACATGCAATTATTTTCCCCTAAAACTACCATTTATAATGTGATATACACTTTGGTAAACAAATTAATAATTTTTAATAAAACCAATAAATATGCAATACATTTTACTGAATAACGGAAGTGTCCCAAGACATTGTGTGCACTGCAAATTCAGCAAAGTCCCTAGAGGGGGTACCAGTGTGTGCAGTGAGTTCTGAGCACGTAGCTGGAAATCTTGGGCATATTTACAGATACAACCTTGGGTGTAAACCCCCCCCCCCCAAAAAAAAAAAAAATCAGGTCTCCCCTAAAGGGGTAGGAAACCTAAACCCCTCCAATGGTCAAACAAAAGTAACACCGTTGGATACAACGACCGAAGGTCACATACCCGCCAAACAATGGTCGACGTGAGCAGAATGCAGAAGATGACCAGGTCCTACCAGCCAGCGCTGTGATCAAACACCAGGCGTAAAATGATACTGGTGATACTGGTGTGTTCCTCTCTCTCTCTCCAGGCTGGTACTATTTCCTTCTGCAACGTTTTTAACCCTTACAGCTTATATCAGGCCAATCCTGGCAGCACAGACAAAAGGGCCCATTCTGTCACCGCGTCTGAAGGGCTTCCTCTGGCAGCAAAACTCAGGACCGGGTTCAGGGCTCCTATACAAATTGGCTGCACGACGGAGTGACGACGGCTGCTCGGCTAAGAAATGGAAGGGGTTAACAGGTACCTGCCCCCTGCCTCTTCCTGGGGCAACGGCGGGGCATTTCACCTTGGCGAGAGCTTTACTACATCACTTATTAATGACACAGGTGCAGAAGCACATTCCAAAGAAATGACTTGAACGGCAGATACCAAACACAACTATTTATTTATATATACAGTACATAAAAAATGCAAGTCTAAAGGCAAGACCGAAAATTTCTAAAATAGTCATTCACTGTTGTCTACAAAATGCCTGACTTTCTGCCTGCGGGTGCATGACCCACTAATACATCTTATTGTTGATCCGGGTTAAAACACACAATTTCACTGTACCTGGTTACAGAGAATAAAGGCTTCACCTGCCTCAAAGACCACAGGAGAGTAATTGGCTTCACTGGAGGAAATGCAGGACTGCAACCTCTCTCTCTTTCTTAATTTAGCATGTTGTGGTCAAACTTAAAGCAAATCCATGGCATAGCAAAAACATTCTCAATAACTCAAAGTGTATTTAAAATGACACAAAATAAAGCCGAACTTGTCTAACAAATGTTCTCTAGCTATCGCATAATAAGCATATCCGTCCCGACAGCAGGAAATGTAACAGCATTTGCCATTGCAGAGGACTCCTCCCTTAAAGAAAACAAACGCGAACAGTCTGGCCCTCGGGGACCCATAGACAGTCCATGTTTGGAGGATGCAAAAATGTGGACTGTCTGGCAGGGAGCTCAGGGGGGAGCAAAAACGTGGAGCGGAAGTGGGTCCCCGAGGACCGGATTGGGAAGCACCGGTTTAGAGTTTAACATGGCAGACAGAAAATGGGGAGGGGGCCAGGGTGTAGGCCCCCACGTGACGGAGACCAGCGAAGATGTTCAGAGCGTCAGTGTCAGACCACCCTCATCACATGGCCTCAATGAATGTAAACGTAGTCAGTGTGTTCAAAGCAAAGACTGGCCCGCGTGTGGCCTCAGGACGACCTCGGTGCCACATTCTCGTAGTGCGGGCCCTCGCTTTCGTCCGTGTCCTCATCCCGGGTGTCAGTGGGCTCCGCCGCAGCCCCGATGGTGAGGTAGCCAGTGTCGCTGGTGTCGGCCGCCGCGGAGCTCTCCCGCACGCTCACCAGGATGGAGGAGGCGGGCCTCTCGGCCGGACCGCCCTCCCGGCAGCTGGCCCCGGCGCCCACGGCCGCAGGCGAGCTGAGGGGAGCGTGCCTCCGCCTGCTTGGCTTCCGCACAGCTGCCTCTCCGCCGCTCCCCCCTTTCTCGGCGGCCTCTTCCCACATGGCGACCCGGGCCCCCAGCTTTCGGCGTGGAGGCTTATAGACGGCCTCCCTCGGCTTCTGAAGGCTTCCCAGGCGCCGCAGCACGGCCCGGACCGGGCCCTCCCCTGCTGGCGCCGGCTCCGCCTTCCCCGGTTGGCCGGCCGCACCCGCCATCACGTACACGGTGCTGATCCGGTCTGGGTCCGAGGCCGTGGGCTCCGCGGAGCCCTGCACTTGGACACGTTGCCGCGTGCTGGACCCACTTCGCCGTCTGCTGCTGCGGGGGGGGGCACTTTCCAGGTCTCTCACCTCGCCGTCCACAGACGTCTCCTCCGAGGGGACGGACTGCATATCCTCGCCGTCCCCCGCCACCCCCTCTACCCCCCGCGCACCTGGAGGCTGCAGGACAGACAGCATAAGAACCCCCCAGGGAGACTTGGACTTGCGGGGAGCGCCGCCCCCCTCCTGTGTTGAGCCTCGGCACTCCTTTGGTGTGAACTTGGTGCCCTCGGCGAAGGAGACAGACGGGCGCTTGGCTTTGGCGATGCTGGAAGTGCGAGGGATGGAGAAGGCTGTGGCCACGTCCTCGCCGCTGAACCCCGACGGGTCCAGGAACATGTTGCACTTGGAGCTCATCTCCTGGAACTCGCCCCCCTCAACTACAGAGACATCTAACCGGAAGACAGAAAGACATGGCTTGTCACCACCGAGCAGGACGTGGGGATGCAGTTGCAGGGGAAGAGGAGCGAGAAGAGTACAAGAGGGGAGACTGAGAACGGGGAGAGAGGGTATCAGAATGAGAGGGAGCAGAAAAAGTGGGACCAGGAGGAGAGAGGGATCATAGAGAGAGAGAGGGAGCATACAAACAGAAGAAGGAGAGAGGGAGCAAGGAGAGAGGGAGCAGAGAGAGAGGGATCATACAGAGAGAAGAAGAAGAGAGGGAGCAGAGAGATAGAAAATAAAGCAGCACTCAGAAGCAATAAACCTGCAGGAAAAACTAAACACCAGCAGCAGAAGGAAGAAAAGCAGGGGTGTCCCTTACCCTCCCGGGGGGGCAGGCAGTAAACTGCCTCGGCTTCATCACTCTCAAAGGATGAGGAGCTGCCCGACACCCAGCCAGAGGACGGCGGCTCGATGAAGCTGTGGTTGAAGGTCAGCTCGGGGTCGTGGTGGGACACTGCGGGGAGGGAGAAAGAGCTGAAGCCTCCCACACCCCCCACAAGCCCCCAGTCGAACCCGAGCCGGCGTCTCACCCGTGACCCGCGGCAGCCCAGACGACCAAAGGGTCAGGCAGGGCACGGCGGAGCCTATGTTAGCCAGGACACTGTACATGTGGTGCTTCATTCGGACCGCTGGGCCCCCATCGCGGACCTCCACCCTAGGGAAGCACCAGGACAGACAGTGAGGCCGGGGGGGAAGGGGGGTGCAGTGTCGGGGGTGTAAGACAGTCATACCTTTCCTTGGGGTCGACTGGGTGCCGCCAGCAGCAGCAGCAGCAGCAGCAACAGCAGCCAATGAGGAACAGCAGCAGCAGCAGCACAGTGACGCCTGCGATCAGCGCCCCTCGATGACCTGCGAGATGCAAACAGGCGCAGGTGAGCATGCGGCTCCGCGACGCCCGATTAACGGCGGCTAACGGGGTCATGCTCACCAGAGAGGCACTGCCCCGTAGCGGGGTGACAGCCACCATCCCCGCAGGCACAGGCGGACGAGCAGTTTACCCCATAACGGTGAGCCGGACACGAGCCGTTGCAACTTCAACAGCAAACAGGCAACAGAGTGTTGGTTCAAACAAAACTTCCGTCCGCGGTGGAACCTGGGGTCCCACGGAGACCTGGCCCCACGGAGCGGCGCCCTCACCTCTCCCCCCAGAAGCCGGGCTGACACACGCAGACCCCCGTCAGGTGATGGCAGCGGCCGGCGACGCAGGGAGGGCAGACGAAGCGGCAGGTGTCCCCGAAGGTGCCTGCAGGGCAGGGGGCGTCACACCTGCGGCGTGCAGGCAGTGCAGGTTTACATGAGCTTTTACACACCGATTCACAGCTCATACGAATGAGGTGGGAACCCAAAATGACACTCAGGGTGCATAGTTTCTGAACCAGCAGGGAGTTCTATGATCTATGCAGTCACGCTCACCTGGGTCCGGTCCAGCCGGGTTCACAGTGCACGCACTTGCCACTCTCAGGGTCACATGGCTCCCTGCCGCGGCATCGCGGGCACGTCTCCTGGCAGAGGTATCCATGGTGACCAGGTGGGCAGGGCTGGTCACAGCGTGTCCCGTTCCAGCCCGGCTCGCAGGAAGAACAGAAACCGTCCACTGCAGAACAGGGCTGACCCTCACGGCAGCGGCCACACCTACACAGGGGAGAGCGAGAGACAGGGAGAGGGAGAGAGAGAGAGAGAGAGAGAGAGAGAGAGAGAGAGAGAAAGTGGGAGACAGACAGAGACAGAGGGAGGGGGGAGATAGGCAGATAGAGAGAGAGAAAGAGACAAAGGGAGAGCAAGATGGAGGGAGCAAATGGGAGAGAAGACTGATTTTTAACCCCCTTTATTTATACACCATTAGATACACAAGCTAAAAGAACCCACAATCACCAGCTCACATGTAGCACACCTGTTTGAACAGAAATGAAGCCTGGATTAACGCACCACTTCTTTTCAAAAGCAGGGACATTGTCTGCACTTTCATAAAACACAAACTCAGCTTTTATACGACCTCTGGTGGAAATGGGAGAGAGAAAGGAGAGAGAAAGAGAGAGAGAGAAATGGGGGCGAGAGCAAATGGGAAAGAAGAAGGGAGAAAGAGGGAGAGAGAGAGACAGAGAGGGAAAGAGAGAGAGAGAAAAAGCAACACAAGCTAAGTGTGGTGAGCTCAGGGGGAGGGGCCTCACCCGCCTGCCCACCAGCTTACTGTTTCTTGCAGTCATTCCCGTAGGACCCAGCGCTGCAGGGCTCCTCACAGGACGGCTTGCTGTACCCCGGCTGACACACGCAGTGCCCATCATCTCCGCACCGACCGTGTTGCAAATTGCAGGCGCAGGGGTGCGCGCAGTCGGGCCCCGCCAACCCGCTCAGGCACACGCAGATGCCCGTCTGCTGCTGGCAGGGAGACCCCGAGCAGCGGCAGCGTTGGGAGCAGCGTGCCCCCCAGTAGCCGTCCTTGCAGATGCAGCGGCCCGAGACGGGATCGCAGCGCGCTTGCCCCAGCGCACACTGGCAGGGCTTGCTGCACGTGGCCGTCCACCAGCCGTCGTCACAAGTGCAGTTGCCGTATGTGGCGTCGCACTGGCCGTGGCGGCCACACCTGCAAACGTTCTGGCAGTGCAGCCCCCAGCGCCCGGGGTCGCAGGTGCACCGGCCCGTCTCTGGGTGGCAGCGCCCATGGGGGTGGCATTGGCAGAGCTTACTGCAGTCGGGACCCCAGAACTCAGGAGGGCACTCTAACGATGGGAAGAGACGGGCAGACAGGGGATAAATACAGGGAGGCATAAGAATACACAGAAAGACAAAGGGGGACAAGGGAAGATGGGAGAGAGAGTCAGACACGGGGAGACAATCGGGAGAGAGAGTCAGACAAGTGCAGAAACAGGAAAACAAGGAGAAACACAGTGAAATACAGGGAGGTACAGGACGATTCAGTGAGTCACAAAGACAAGGGGGGGCAAGGAAAAACAAGGGGAGATACAAGGAGGCATACGCACAGAGCACCATATACGGGGAGACAAGGGAAAACACAGGGAGATACAAGACACGGTGAGACACAGGAAGACAAGGGGAGAGATACGGGAAGACAGGGTGAAATACAGGGAGGTACAGGACAATACAGTGAGACACAGATAAATAAGGAGGGAGGGACAATGAAAGACGCAGGGAGACACAGGACATGGAGAATTGGCTGAAAATACAAGAAGGCGACTGCAAATACACACAAACCATGACTCTAAACTTCAATGCAGTCAGCATTACGCTCTTTCATTTTCTTTTCAGCAACAGGACTGTGGCCAGAAGGGCGTCTATAAAATCTCCAGCAAGCACTTGGGTGACACCAGTGAGCGATTTGATATGTGTATGTGCGTATAGCTCAGTCATAACGAGCTTAAAAATAAGGGCATCATATTCACAAGATGGACAGTGATCACTTACGGGTCCTGCAGCTGGGCCCGTAGAAGCCGGCCTTACAGCGACAGAAGCCGGGGTACACACAGATCTCATTGGGCTGACAGGCACTCTCACCCTCGCACAGAGCTGTGGGGGGGGCAGCGGGAAGGTGGGAAAGTCACAGGACGGCACGGGCAAAACCGTGGCGAGACATGGACGGCGGGAAGCGAGCGGGACTCACGCGTCAGGCATTCGCTGCCCTCCTGCCTCCAGCCAGAACAGCAGACGGGCGACGTGGGGTCACTGCTCAACGGAGGGGAAAAGCAGAAACGGGCCGTTTATGGAAAAGGCAGGGAAGACAGACCGGTGTGTTCGCGTCAGCAGAAGGCAAGAAGGCGAGAAAGTAAAGGAATAAAAGAGCACCTTCGATACAGGCAGACATTCCTTCCTTCTGGGTCCAGCTTCTGAGACCGACAGGACAGAACGCACACGAGCAAACCCAAGCCTGCTGCACGGAGGCCCATTTCGCCAGCGCGGCAGAACCAGTCCAAACCGGTTGCTCAGGAGTCCCTTCCCAGGATGGGCACCGGTCTCCAGCTGCGGGACAAAAGGCAGGCAGATCCCTCGCTTCCCCTGGCTGCGTCTCCTCTGCATCTGTCCGTCAGGAGTTGTGCCTCCGAACTGCAGGGCTTCCCCTGGACACTTCCTGGGGAAATGACGGCCACTTCCTCCAATTCAATCAGCCGCTCGCTCACCGAGAAGCAGAGTCACCGAGAGCAGCTTCTGGGAAGAGTCGACATTTAAAAAAAAAAAAAAAAAAGCAAACTTGCCAAGCTGACGGCAAGCGTGGAGCTCCGCTGTGCGACGGACGCTGCCCCGGGGACGAGGGAGAAATGAGGGAATTACCAGCACAGCCGGCATTCAACGTGAAAACAAGAAGCACCAAAAAGAAACCTCAAGACAAGCCGATAGTCCAGTTCCCATGTTTATTTTGGTCTTACAACATACAAGGTTTCCAATTTAAAAGAACATGAAAGTAAAAATTAAAAATATACACAAAATACTGCATAATTATATAAAAATAGTCTGAAGTACCAACAGTATTTATGGAGGTCAAGGCTCATCAGCAGTTGAACTCTTACTAAAAATAGCTACTAAGTGCTATCAGAATCCACCCCCCCCCCACCCCACCTACAAAGGAAATTCCAAAAAAGTAGGTGATATGTGACATAAAACATCCATCCCAGTAGAGGGCGACATTTCACATGGTCAAAGGGCAGCTTTCGAAATCCAAATAAAGGTACTATGGAGCTAAACTCAAGTGCCTTTATAAGTAACAGTGAAGGGCCCAAAGGCCCAAATGCCCAACAATGTAACACATTCAGAAAGGCAGGTTAAGGGATACAGGTAGTTCTCATTTTATGAGCTCCCGATTTACGAGTTTATATCTTTACAGAGTTTATATCTTTTTTCTGTGGAAAAAATAAGAATTTCATTTAATATATATACACCAAAAATGCTGTTTGTGGCACAACCTAACACGTAACATTGCTTCATGAAAAAAACTGCATGGGCGATTTGTACCTTGCATGTCTGTGCACAAGCAGCTTCGCTCTTTATGGCATATTTTACGATGGTCCCCAATTTGAACCACTTTGTTTCACGACCCAACCTGATCCCGGTAATGCAGCAGGTTCATTTTACTCACAGTGAGAGTGATCTCCCCCAGCTCAGACTGAGGTACATGATGAAAAAACACCCCATCTGCTAAAAATCAAGGCGACTAAAACTGACGTTTTTATGACCATTTTTAGGGAAGAAGTGTTTTTCCTCCAAGGATTTTTTTTTGTTTAAAATGTGCCTATACTTTTGATTAAATGTTAATTCTAATAATAGGTTTATGTTTCCTTTGTTTATTTGGCAAAACATTATAATGCATTTTTTCAGCTGGACCCATGACATCTGACATCTGAATAACAAAATGCCGCCCACTTTACAAGTCCTCCATTACCGAGTGATAATTTGGAACAAATTAGCTTGTAAAGTTGAGAACTACCCATAAACTTACAGAATTAAACACAGTGAAAGCACAGGCGATGCCATACAGGAAGATCCCCGTAATAAAATTGATTAATTTTCCCGACTAACAAGAAATGATAAGCACTGAAAAATCACAACAAATGTACATGAACTGCAGGACATTCATTACGTGTTTGGTATCTCATGGAGAGCCGGAATAAATGATTGTCTGACAAAACACTACATCTGGTAAGTTTTTCCCTCAATGGTACACAAAAGTACCACCAAGCAAGGAAAAAGTCTTTGGTTAAATTACAGAACCCTGACAAATACTTGCCACATGTGTATCAAACTAAACACATGTTCAGCAAGCATACCCAGCTTATATATATTACAATATATATTTTTATGCCACATATTTAACATAGTTAAAAAGTTATAAAACCAATAGGGAATTTCTGTTTTAAAAATATCATTCCAGTTAGCTATTAGAGGCAGTGTTGTGAGCCTCCAGAGGGGGGCAGCACCTCTGAGGCGGGTCTCTACTGCAGCTCCATGAACTCCTCTCCTCACCACACGGAGGCAGCTGAATGGAGGCTCAATGGGGTGGCAGGTCGGGCGGCGTCCCCTGCGTTGAGGCGGCCCTCTCCTCGCTGGCCAGTTCCGTCTCGTCTGAACCAATGATCTCCCAGGATGAAGATTTATTCTGCTCATTGGGACTCCGCCCAATACCGGAGCGTGTGAGGAAACTGAACCTGGATGATAAGCGGAGGGGGGCGGGAGTCAACGACACGGCAATAGCGCAGTAAACCATGAAAAAAGCGCCCGCCATTATCTGCATGTCAAACAGACACTTAAAACCCAGGGTAATTTGGTAAGTTGTGCAATGACTCTGCAGCCAAGACCTTGCCGTGACACTGGCTGCATTGTATGTTAAACTTTGAAGATTACCCTGATAAACAAACATTCCCTCACATCCCTGGTTCACAATCACACAGAATCACAAAGCCATCCCCTGCGGCAACACGCACAGGCTCCTGATGCGGGACTCCGGGGGTCGTCCATCCACGCAGTCTGAGTCCGTCCGCGCCTCCTTCCCCTTGAACAGGGGCTCCTTGTCCTCCTCATCACTGGGGAGAGACGAAACAGGACAGGTCAGCTCTTGAAGTTCCTTCGGGAATCGTCCGTATATGACAGGGTTATTCAACTCACGGTCCTCGAGGTCCGAGCACTGCTGGTTTTCCAGCCTTCCTATACCTGTTAGTCAGGTGTGAAGCCTCTGACCAATCAGAATCAGTAATTATTAAACAACTATCTGGGAGAACTGAAAACACAGCCTGGATTTGGAATCGAGGTCCAGAGTTGAAGAACCCTGGTATATGATGTCCCCCAATTTGATTTGATGTTCATCTCTCCTCTATCACCCCTTCTGCTGACTGAAATTAATCTCTCCCCCACCCGCCCTGTCCACCGTCTGATGTTTATCTCACCCTCCCCCCCCCACCATGTGACTGTTCCCC
>JAABNY020000035.1:11672062-11686251 GCA_015164015.2 Brevimyrus niger
GGTTGGGTGTTTGTGTTTGGTGGTTGTTTTCTTTGGCTTCGGTGTTTTTGGGAGTGGGGGGTGGGGGGGGGGGGGGGGGCGGGGGGGGGGGGGGGAGCAAAAAAAAATGACTTTAAAAAATTCTGCCTCCACCTTGGTTAAAAACACTGTATGCATATTATCGCCACATGAAAAAAGTAAATGCATTAAAACCAACAAATCACACACCCACTGGCTGGCATTTAACCCTTCAGGAAATACCCACTCGATATCAAATCTAGCTGCCACTTGTAAGATCCTAAAATCCTACAACCTCATACATCATAAAAACTGATATAAAACAATGGCATTTTAATGGCAGGCTTTTCGCAGTTAAGGAAATGTAAAAAAAAAAAAAAAAAAAAAAAAATGTGATAAAGAATGTGATAAAGGCATGCGGCAGTGTCATCAGACAAACGATCATGCTCCTATACACACACACACACACACACACACACCCCTCCAAGTCCCCACCGGCTCCGCCGCCGCCAGCCGCGCCGCCAGCCGCTCGATCTCCTTCTCCTTCTCGTGCAGGTCGGCCTCCAGGTCGGCACGGCGCTGCATGGCGCTCTGAACCTGTGCCTGGGCAGCACTCTGCTTGTGCCGCAGCTCCGCGTTCATCCTCATGAAGCGATCCAGCTGCTCCTGCAGCTGTGTGGAGGTAGGGGGCGACAGCGAGGCACAGAGTCACGCCACCGCAAATCCACACCCCGTATGACATGACTGTCATTGCAGAGTTGCTGTAGGCGTCATAACGTTCTGGAAAACCCCACGGCAATAAACATGCAATGCAACGAGTGCCCGCATGCATGTCCGCAGCTGTGTTGGTGTCAGGAATGCGACGCATCTTCTCACCGCCTCCGTCTCCCTAGACAGCTGGGCCGTCTCCTGCGCTTTGGCCCGGATCTCGTCGCGCTGCTTGTCCACCACAACCTTCAGCTTCAGCATCACCTCACGTTCCTGTCGCTGCGTGTGGTCTATGGGCGGGGGGGGGCACAGGGAGTATGAGAGTCTGCCACATACTAGTTTTAGCTAGTCAGTCAGTCAGTGTAAAAGATTAATGTACTGTGACCTTCCAGACAGCTGCTGTGGTGGGGTTCCATAACGAAGTTGGTGTTATAATAGTGCCTCTGTGGTTAGCACGATTAGCATGTTAGCCTGCCTTCCCTCAACCCTGCCCCAGCCTCCCACCTCCCATGGACTGGGTGCACTTGAGCTGCTCCAGAAGCTCCAGTTTCTCCTCCTGCAGCCGCGACACCTGGGCCTGCAGATCCTCTGACGTCCGCCGCAACTCCTGCTCCAGGTCCTGCTGGAGAGAGCGACGAGCCTCTTGATCGTATCATGCAGTCAGTCACCCAGTTTCTCCCAACTCCGATTACAGAACTGAGCTTATATAGCGACTTTCAGTGCTTTCCAGAATATCACAACTTCAGTCGAAATTATCAAAAACGACTTATTCGACGCAAATCCTATAAATACTCCATAATGTGCCATAATAAACCTGTTAATTCTCGGAATTACTCCCGTGTTGTTTACAAGTGCACGTCACATGTAATGAAGTGATTAAGCAAGAGGATTAAACCAGCCACCTTGCAATTAAAACGTCTTTTCTACTATAGAAGTTTGTGGAAAAATACCCCAAACTAACAATCGTCACCACTACATGCTTCATATTAAGACAATATACTGTTTAAAATGTCTGTAGGATCGTATTATTGCAGTTGACTTTAAAAGGGGATACGAAACTTTAAACTGGGTCAACCCGAGTCACAGGAAAAATGCACATGGATGGAGCTTATATACAACATTCTATTTTATATATATATATATATATATATATAAATAGAATGTTATATAACCTTATGTTACGCAATAAACTTTAGATATAAAGACAGCTACGGTAGTTGGTAATCCAGCACACTTCGTACTACCCGAGTATTATGAGATCGAGAATTACATTAACATCCCCCCATGAAAATGTTAGCTATCGGTATATTTGTACATTCTGTATAAGAATATTAAAACAAAGTATCAGTATTTTCTAGTTGAATATGAAGTGGAGATTAAACGCACAGCGTAATACCCTGAAGCTCTGATGTTTCTGGACCTGTGGAGTGGGACACAGAGGTATAAAGGCAGGGAAACTTCACTCCAGCGTTCATGCTCGTACCTTCGCCCCCTCGCATGGTTTCGCCGCTCGCTTCTGCTGCTGGAGCTGTAGCGTCTCGTAGGCTTTTAGAAGCTCTTCCTCCTTGCACTTCACCTGATTCTTGGCCACGGAACTCTCGAGAAACTCCAAGACTTTGACGATCTTGCGCACCAGGCCCTCCACGCTAGCTTTCCCGAAGCTGTCTA
This sequence comes from Brevimyrus niger, assembly GCA_015164015.2. Classification (NCBI taxonomy): domain Eukaryota; kingdom Metazoa; phylum Chordata; class Actinopteri; order Osteoglossiformes; family Mormyridae; genus Brevimyrus; species Brevimyrus niger. The sequence goes on from JAABNY020000035.1 coordinate 11,674,436, forward strand.
TGAGCTTCTCCACGTCGGAACCGATCAGCTTAGCGATGTCGTAGACGTCGTCCACCGTCAAGGCGCTAAAGCTCTTCTCCAGACTGCCTCCTCCTACGACCTGCTGCTCCATGTTTCTCTGACTGCTCACCGCAAGCAGAAGAGCAAGTGAAAGCAGATGGGGGCCCCAGCGATCACCCGGCGGACATGTCAGCCTCACCCTCAATGCGCTTTTATTTTAGGCTCGGAAACGAGACACCCATTCTCTTCGAATTGGAGAGGTGAGACGCCTTCATGCTGGCGTCCATGCCGTACTGAAACTACCCGGGAAAGCTTCAAACCAGGCTTCAGATGCTATGTCAGAGCTTCCTCCACACGTCACGTACAACATATACGCGAAGACAGACTGCACTTCATAATCTCCGGTTCGCGACCAGCTCCAGTCGAAGGGGGTTTTTCGCAGAAAACTCCCACGTCTTTACTGACCAATGACTGCCGAGTGCTTTTTGTCATGGAAAATGTGCTTTTTCAAACTGTAAGGCGAAGCATACAACCAAGCGCGGATATCAAGATAAAGCGGTATTCGACTGGTCTTCTATCGGCGAGCAATAGAAAAAAAATGCTTAGTGTGATGCAGTTTCGCGAAATGTGTGTGTTTTTTCGTTGTGTGTTATCCTTGTCTGTCCTGCTTAGAAAGTCTATCTATGTAAGGTTTTCGATCCCTTGTATTTTGGTATAATGACGAACCAAACTGCACTGGAGGCACACTATTTGGCAAACTTTTTAAATTCGTATTTACAGTATTTAGTAAAAGGCACCGCTGGGATTCGAACCCAGGATCTCCTGTTTACTAGACAGGCGCTTTAACCAACTAAGCCACGGCGCCAGGCGGAAGAACTTTTTGCTCTGAACCCCTATGTTTCCGGCCACTGTATATTCACTAAATCTAGTTGAATTGGGATGTTTGTTGGTAAATGCATATGATTAGTATTATTAGATTATTCATCACTTTATATACTCTGGACTATAGAAAGAAAATTCTACCCTAATTTGGAAATATAACAATATCAAAATTGCATGCAATATTTGTTGGTACACTTAATATTAAAAATATGTACCATCCATATTTATGCTCAGTAGTCACTTGATTGTACGCACCAGCTAATACTGGGTAGGATCCACTTTATGGATACGCAAGTTGTAAGTTCATCAGATATGTATTTATGCACACCTCGTTTGCACTGAGCTTTCGTTTTCCCCCTTTAATATTCCTGTTAGTTTTAACGAGGCTGGTTATCTTCCTCTATTCTCTCCCGTTTTCAGCCACAGTAACACCATCTCTGTCAAATATAAATGGTGCTGTATGTGAGAATGCCAGGATGGTGGCTGTTTATGAGCAACTGGAATCACTTCTTCTGGAACTAATCACACCGTGTTCAAAATCATTTGGTTTAGGAATCTTGACTATCCCAGTGCTGAGCATAATAGTAGGAAAACGTCCTGACATTGGGCAGCAGCAGTTTCACAAAACAAGATATCTTGCTTAGCCCGATAACTTGTATTTAAGGCTGTCTATTTTGCATGGACTTCATGTTTTTCATTTACATGTAACACAGGCTACCTTAAATCTCACAGGTTAAGCAATAAATCATGTTCCGTGAAAGATGCTGCTTGTCTATAAGCTGAATGTTTTATTGCAGCCGCAGGTTAACAAGCAGCTGTACTTGATAAAACTGAGTACTTATTCGGTAACGCACAGCATTAGCAGCTAATGATCCTTCATTATGTATCTTTTTGATCTTGTGCTGCTTGTCTTTCATCTCCTAATTGCACTGTTGGTCTGCTACCCATAGTACCTTAATTTATGTTCATCTGAAAATTACGTCACATAAAAACACCAACTACCTGCCATGCAGTTAAGCAATATCACTTCTTTGCCCAGTAAACATTTTAGTGAATCATGGAATACAGCGCAAGTTCATCCAGACTCTTTACAGAAATCCAGGCACTCTAAACACTGAAGACTAACCAAACCAAAAATGTCAAATTACACAGACATGTGTCCTCTCCCACAAATTAAATTTTAAATCTTGAACTGATCCACTGAACACACAAAATACTTAAAAAAAGTCTTTATTGAAACTCAAAGCATAGTGTATACCCAACACTGAATCAAAATTTTCTGTAAAACACAATGGCATTTTTACTGTGGGACTTCCACCTGACCAGGACTATATTTAAAATCTCCAACCAAAACACAAAGTTGCACTGGCACCACTGACCAATGAGTAGAGTGACTCAATAATGATATACACAAGATATGCTGAAGTACAAAGGTTTTCCAGAAAGCCCAGGGTTCCTGTAAGGGAGCGACACAGGCTACCAAGCTACAAGTCAGGAGCACTACGGACAGCGACAGAAAGTTGTGATGGTTCATTTCCCGCAACAAACTTAAGAGCATCATTGAATTGGTCTGTCAAGGTTTCCAGCTCCTTGAGTCACTCGCACCGACGCATTAAGCGTACATGTCTTCACGGTCCGCGTTGTAGATCTCGCCCTCCTGCAGTGAGGCGAAATTCAGGAAGTGTGAAGGTCGGTGGACCTCGTGGTAGAACTCCTTGGGGTTGGAGAGCTGCAGGTCGTACTTCATATTAGGATCGTGCCGAACGCCTGTGGAGACAAGGAATCAATCACAGTGGAAGCAGCACTGCTACAGAGACAAGAGCAGAACATGCAGGGTCCTTTGGCTTCCGATAAAAGATAACTGAGCACCGCTGCTCCTCACCCATGAAGTTGTAGTTCCAGGACACCTGTGCGGGTACCATGAAGAAGCCAAGGAAGCGGTCGGACAGCAGCATCTGCACCCTCTCGTAATGTGAGGGTAGGTACCCCTTGGGGTTATTGCCCTTGTCTGTGTTCTGCCTGCCCCACTCGTATCCACTGGGGGTTAGTTTGTAGGCGGTCAGGGTGCAGGAACCAGGGGTGAAGCTGGAATGAAAATGATGGTCATACAGAAGCCACACATCTGTATGCTGGGCCTCTGTAGGAAACGGCATATTATAGAATCTTCTGGTTATTGTAGAAATCGCTACCACACAACAGCCATACCTGCAGGTAATAATGATGGTCTTCTCTCCATCCCAGGAGGGATTGTCGGCCATGACCTTGGCGTGCGTGGTGACATCTTGTGGAGACAGCTGCGGGGACTCGTTGGGTTGGGTGTGGATCCAGCCGAGAGGTTCCATTTCCTGGCAAGGTAAGCGCCCATGAGCCACCAGTCGACGTAGGTGAGGGTCACAGAAGCATCCAAACAAAGTACTTTAAAGATGCCTTCACCCTACAATTTACACCCAGATACATCTATACCGGACTACAAGACAGCCAGTTTCAGGATACTGGCTCCTCACCTTGAGGTACTCATGCTGGGGCAGCTGGTTTGGCAGGTGGACAGTCTGGTGTGTCCCCCACTGAGGCACCATGACGATGCAGCGGATCTCTTTCACCTGGGGGTTATCTGGAGGGCTTGTGCCATACAGATACCCTGCAATCTGCAACCAGATGCACGAAGAACAATAAAGCAACTACACAGTACAGGATGTACACAAGTACAACCCATCAGGCAAGAGGAAAAGCCATATTTTGGAACTCAAAATGGCGGAAGCTTAGGAACTTCATCCGAATAATCTACAGCTCGACACAGACCTGAGCACGAAGGTCAGAGATGCAGATGAACTTCTTCAACACATTCTTGGGCAAAATGTACGTGTAACCGGTCTCCTTGATGTCATCGGATGACACGTAGATGTGGTTTGTCCGCAAGTGCAAGTTTGCAGCTGAGATGGCCCTGTGAAGGGAACACGGTCCTGTTTAATGACAAGTGACGCTGCAGAGGACAAACAGCCAGGGCTTGAAGTCTGACTCACCGCACTCTCCATTCGGTCTTGGAGGAGAAGGTCTGTGTCTCGTAATTGCTTGTGGTGGAGGTGATGATCTCATCGCCGTGCTTGTTGACGGTGCGGGTCTGCGTGGCCGTCAGCTGAGACTGCTCTTTCGTCTGCTTCTCGATCTCAGCGATCTGCTGCCGCTGCTGGGATGGAGCAGAGATCTCCATTCCCAGAATGATATCCCTGATCTCTGATTGGGTCAGAGATGCTACGTTCACACTGGGGGGGGGGTGAGGGGAGCAGATAAGGCCCAAAGTCATCATCTGTGGGGTTTGTGAAGCGTCACACAAAACACATGCTTTGTTCCCAAGATGCACTCTGAATAAAACGGCTTACTTGTTCTTCTTGCCATAGTCAGCCAGGATGAGATCTTTGAGCTGCACTTCTACCTTGATCCATTCTTCGTCAGTTAGAGTGGGCCAGATATGGTGAGGCTCTGTGATGGTAGTTTTGTCGGGCTTTAGGATCACTTTGGCCCGGTCGTTGTTCACGTGGAGAGCTCTCAGGATCAGGATGAGACGGGAGAATGCCTAACAGAGGATTGTCAGCAAGCAGTAAGCAAGGCGATTCTGACCAAAGAGATGCGAGCATTTCCAACCCCACAGGTCATCTAACTAAAATGAGATAGAACATGTCTGATTACAGTATAGGAGGAGATCGTCTTCAGCCAGTCATCGTAGAGATTGAAGAGGACCATCTGAGGCTCAGTAGCTTTCAAGATGAGGTCTCCGAACTTCTCCACCTTCAGACAAGCTTGGAAGGGCAACTGCAGCTCAGAACCCTTGATGACAATGTTGGGGAAATCCAGCAAGTGGACCTGAAAAGCACAAGGCCTTCAAGTCAATGCCAGGAAATTCTCCGCGCCCATCGACTTCCCACACTTCATGAAATCCCCCTTTAAAAGCAAGGCTGTTAATCTGCACTTTATACCATCTACCGTATGAGTGGGAAATTACTTTCCTCAGGGAGGCTGTGTCAAGGTAAGAGATGCACTTTAGATTCTAGTAGCGTTTGTTTAATCTCAGCACTCAATAACTGATTGGAGTAACACAATAACACAACCTCACGCATCAATCGCTCTTGTGTCCAGCATGGACCGTTGGCCCTCAATAATATACAGATGTAAATAATCATAAAGTGCAGAGTGAAGGTTACTTCACCTCCAGAGGGTCCAGCATTCCCTTCCTGGTGACAATGATCTGCTTGGGCTGCTCCTCTACGGGCAGCGAGCGGATGAGGGCCGCCACTTCCTCAGCGGTCTTCCATTTAGCCAGCTGCAGGTGGACACAGAGCGGGGGTGTTAATGAGACCACCAGAATTCTCCAGCAGGGACGGTAACCCACACCCCCTCGCCACCCCCACTTCCTCCAGGAGAGACACTCATACCTGTCCCAGACGCTTCTGTCCGGCCCAGACGGACGTGTGAATGATCTTCAGGAACAGCTGCCCAGTCCTTGGGTTGAAGATGAAAATGGCACCATTGATTGGCTTCGTGGTCAAGTTGCCCTCAAAGGTCTAAAAGAGACAAAAACGATAATCAATTGAGACTTTAAGACAAGTCAGGAAATCAATTTATTAGCCAAAAAAATCAGGAAACAAATATATAGATACAGCCAAGGTTTGGAGAAATGTTTTTAGCTTAAATATTTGCATTGGAATACTCATGATCCTGTTTATTCAGGGACTGTCAGTATTTACCTTGTGGATGGTGACTCTGTAGACATTGGTGTCATCCACAAACCAAATGATCTGGTTGGAGAAAAGTTCTCCATAGTTCTGGGAGGAGAGGTACGGTTCAGTGGGCTCAGAAGAGTAGAGCTGCAGACCCTTCCGGATCCTCTCTCTGAGCACGTACAAGGCGGGGTTGGCCTTCATTATCTTTGCCATCGCTTGCTGAATCAGCGGCTTTGCTCCAGGGAACCAGTTTCCATAGGCGCTGAACCAAAGAACAGAGAAACCATTTCACAACTCAAAGACCTTTACATTTGAAAATTAAATGCCCAGATTCAACAGTATATACAGTCTAAAAGGTGCCTCAGATGTTCACCATAAAACATTGTATACAACACCTCACCTGTGCAAGTTGTAGGCCAGGTCAATGGCGATCAGGACCCCGGTGGGTGATGGGTAGATGCTCATGTTGTCAGTGGTGTAGTCCAGAAACTTGGCCCTGGCGTATCTCTCGATGTCATGAGAGTCATAGTCTCCCCATCGCAGCTGGATGTCGATCCAGTACTTCTGGGTGGTGGTGCTGTCCATCACATCCCTGCAAAAGAGCGAAGCAGACTTGCTGAATGTGTGGGACCTGCAAACCCAGCAGGCAGTTAGCCAGAGGAGTGCCGGGAATCTGGGGAGCCTCTGCTGACGTACTTCGAGTCCGCAAGCAGAGATGGGCGGGAAACATTCCACTTGTAGGAGGCAAAGAGCAGGATGTCGGCACAGGAGGAGTTCATCTTGTAGGACTTCCTGGGATGGATGGTCTCCTTCTGCACAGTCTCAATCTCCAGGGCATCTAGCTCTTGGTCAAATACCTGTACAGAAAACACACACGTCATTACAAACAACCAAGTTACTGCCACTGCTCCAATAAAGCCATCCTATCGAAAAGCCCCCCTCCACCCAAGCATGGATGCCCCCCCCCCCATACCTGGCAGAGATCCATGACTATGCTCTCGTGAATCTTCTGCCACAAGTGAGCTCTGAAGATCTGGATCAGGGAGATCTTGAGGGTGGGGATTTTGCCATGCATGAAAATGCCGGTAAGATCCAGCTGCACCTGAAAACCCACATACACCTGGAAAGGAGAGAGGGGTTGGTAAGAGTGCCCTCTCACACACACTATTCCTATCATTGTGGGGACTCTTCATTTCTATGGCCATAACCCTAACATAACACAAACCCTAACATAACCCAAATGCTTACCCAGTCCTGACCTTAACTGCACGTAACCAAACAAAATAAGACTTAATTAGTTTTGTTTGCACTCAGATATTATATTTAAAAAAAAAAAAACATTAAAAGTTATACTGTGGGGACTTGAAAAATGCGGCAAAAAGCTAAAAACATTTACCACACTAAGGACATTTGAGCACCACACACGCACAATACTGACAATAATACATTGAGATCTGGTTCACTGGAGACTTACGTTGGCCCTATTGATCGTGGGCGACCACCAAAGCGTGAATCGTCTGTTGGGAATCTGGTTCAGACCAGATCTCTGTGCATTGGTGAGTTTCTTCCATTTCATAGACTCCTCAAAACCACTGGCCTTTTCCCTGTTAATGGGATGGTGAGTATGACACGAGACTTGCTATTACTAAAATGCAAAACAGGGGTGCGCTCAGCCCACTCGTGGAAAGCCTTATTCGTTTATAAGCTAATTGTGTCATGCTCTAAACAAACACTCCTACCGCCGACAGTTTTAAAGCAGAATTTTAATATGCATTTTATCACAGGCTAAGGAATATTCTAGAACAAAGTTGCTCACCAGAAGAGACCCTCCCAGGTGGGGAAGTAGGTTCCCTTGAAGAGCGTGTGCTCCAGAATGCCCTCCACCCCTCCCAGGGCCTGGATCATGTCTGTCCGGTAGTTGTTCAGGTTCCAAAGCTTCCCGTCGTGCCTCTGGTGTGTCCACCAGAAGGGATTCTGTTTCAAAACCTGGGGAGACATCACACCCGGATTAAACTCCAGTTCCAACGGGACAGGGGGCTGGTTCAGTTAGTATCAGAACTAGAGGCTTTTCCTGATACCTGATACTGCTTGAAGTCCGTCCGGACCCTCCAGCCTTTGTCATAGGCCAGAGTGTGCCGGTCTTTCTGGAACAGAGTGTTGATACGCGGGATGCCTCTGTCCCACGAATCCTCCAAGTCTTCAAGAGTCAGACGTCTGTACCGCAAAGGATGCACTGTTCACTTTCACCTTAGCACCCATCTGATTTTAAATCTGTCACAGGCGAGCTCTTTGTTCCTGGAGGTAAGGGGGGGCGGGGGCGGGCAGTACCTGTTCTGTGCGATGGCCTCCTGCCTCTTCAGCGCATACTCGGCCCAGACCCTCTGCGAGTCGATGAACTCGCTCTCCCAGGGCTGGATGTAGCGATAGAGGTTAGGAATCAGCTGGTCCTCCTCGTGGCTCATGCCTGAGCGGAAGTGAGTGATCCCCACATCGGTCTGCTTGGACCACCTGCAGAAGAGCATGCAGGAGTCAGTCAACTCAGAACAGTCTGCAGCTTTCAGAGGATCTACCAAACTGCATCATAGAAGTATCAGTAACAGGAATGAAGAAGATTATGCCGCAAAACGACCTCGCTACCTCAGATCTGACTGTGGGATGAGCACATGGCCCATGGACAACATGCCAAGACCTCCCAGCTCTTTGGGCGTGTAGAAGACCACAGGAGGGAAACGGCTCGGCATCTTGGAGTTCAGACCGATCTTGATACGTGTCTGAATCTTGTTCTCACATTTGACCAGCAGGTCCAGGAGCTCTTGTGTGTTGACCACAGCCTCACGGAAGTAGGTCATTAGACCAATCAGGGCAGTGTTCCACTTGTTCACAATCTGTTGGATGCAGGGTAGTTCTGTTAACATCAAAACTTTAGAACTCAATCCAATGTACATGTAACAATCCAATTTCAGGAAAGTCCCGAAAGCAGACACCTACCTTGGTGAAGGTGGTGGACCCAGAGGCCATCAGGATCTGTCGAACTCTGTTGTGGAACCTCTGCATGGACTCATCATCCACACGCAGGAAGCACTGAGCTGTTCGCTCTTTGGTGACCTGGAGCAGAGCGGTTAAAGGGAAACCTCCATCAAAAAACTCCCAAAAAAAAAAAAAACCACATCATCTGCTCTTTGTCATGACGCACAGAATCTCAACGCGTTACAATAAGCCAAATTTGGCGGCTAAAGCATCCCAGCCCCACCTCATTCTGCAGGTTCCACACTCCATCCTTGTGGGTGAATTCTTCGTAGCTGGTGCGGCACTTGGGCAGAATGCGGCACTCGAAGCCACACATGTTGAAGAGCAGGTTGGGGTTGTCTTTGCTGTAGACCGACACAAAGCTGTTTTCCCACTGCACGGTGGTCACGGAGCGGGGCAGTCGGTTCTTGATGTCCCAAAAGACGGCACGGCCCCTGGAGGAAAAAAAAAAAAGCCGCACGCTTAATCCCTCAACAGAACATACGCAGTCATTTCACTAAAAGGCAGTGAGGGGAGACGGGAGCACTCACAGGTTGACGTCGTGTTTCATCAACCGCATCCTGGCATCCCGGGGCCAGCATTTCTTGTTGTTGTAACCCACTATGTTTTCATTGTTGGGGTCTGGGTGCTCAGTGAGGTACCTCTGGATCAAGTCTCTTGCTTCATCTGCAGTAAACCTGAACATTCACAAAAACACGCCAGAACACTCAGCAGGTAGAACCAAACAATGAGAAAATGAAGTCCCCCTTCTCTCGACTTCACCATGACATATGGCTGCCCCAAAGGGCTCCACTCTGGGGAGGGAATCTGGTCACCTGAAGAAAATGTGGATGCGGTCGATGTAGCGGCAGTACAGGCGAATGGGATGGGCACTCTCAGTGGCAATGTCTTGGAAGCTCAAGAAGTCGTTGGGCATCTGAGGTGGGCCGGCCATTTCACTGGCTCGGTGGAGGCCCAGGACCAGCAGGTCCATCACCAGCCCATAATACTGCACGATGAAGGAGGCAAACTGCAGTCCACGGATGATCCCATACGAGTTGGTGTGGTTCATGTCCTGCGGAAACCAGACATTTCAGTACAATTCCATAACAAAAAGAGTCAAGTCAATCTTACCGTTGACCACAACAGACGGTGGCTGACCTTGTAGTTGATGACCACGTTGTTCTTGGCCGTCATGTAGTCGGCGATGTTGTGATCCACGATGAGACGCAGCAGCCTGTTCAGCAGCGTCAAGTCAATCTTCTCGTACATCTTCTCGTAGCGCGACTCCAGCATGACGTTGCACTCTCCTTCCGCGGTCTCCCACACATCCTGAAGGTTGTTGATTCCTGGAAGAGCAAACAGAGAGAGCCTTCAAACAGGGGACGTCAGTTGTTAGCTGTTGAGTTTTCATAAACCAGAGTTATCGATTCCTGCTACAGAAAAACCATTTGAAATTCTTGCAATTAAAAAAAATAATAAATCCACATTCAACGACACTGAAGCTTCACCTTGACACCACTTGTACACCAACAGTGGGGGAGGCTCGGTATCGGCTGGCTTGATCCAGGGGGGAAAGAGCCTGCGCTTATCCGCTTCGTACCACAAGTACTGATCCAGGTACGCGTCAGTGATCTTCTCCAGGGGCTCCACATCATATACTGGTACCAGATGACTGTACAGGTCCATGAACTCAATGCCGACCTATGGGAAGAGGCGAAATTCAGCAACGACCCATGAAGCGGGTTAAGATAAACAGCCATGACGGGCTTTTGAGCAGCTTGCTGGGCTCACCTCTTTGAAGGCTCTCTGGGTGAGGAGGTGACGCTTGATTCTGGACAGCGCCTCGTGCGGGTTGTCATAGGCCTGCTCAATCAGGCCCAATTCCTCTCTCTGGGACTGGTTCAGCCTGGATTTCACGCTATAGACAAGGGAGGGAGAAAAAAAAAAAATCCACATCCAATCCACTGCTGCACGCACGTTAAATCCACCCCGTGTGCGAACTCACCATGAATTGCTGCCATTAACTCCATGCATATTGGCGCGACTACAGAACACAGCGGCCTACCTGTAGGCCTCCTTGAGCCTTTCCAGAGCCAGGATGAGCAGTTTGGTGTCATGCTTGTAGGAGAGCGGAGGGAAGGGGATGGGCGAGAAACGCCGGCTCTCCAGCCAGTGCACGGTGGTGGTGTAGATGGCCACGGCCTCCTCTGCCGTGATGTAGGGACCATCCTGGTGGAGAGACGCCACAAAGAAATCAGGCTCACAACCCCTGCACCCTGAATGTGCACCACGACACACACCACGGATGTAACGCTCACCTTCAGGTAGTTGTGCTGCCTCTCCTGCTCAGCCTTCAGGTAGAGTCGAGTCAGCCGGCCCAGGTTCTTCTTGCACACGGTCTTGTCAACCGTGGCACCACGTCTGATTCGCTCCCGGTTGTAATGGGCCGTGTTGGTCCACCAATCAGCTTTCGCTTTGACATAGCGCAGGATCATGTTCTCAATGGGGGTGGGAAGCCCTGGCACCTATAGAATGGTAGGAAAAACAAATATATAAAAAGCACAAATATGCGGGCAGTGTTACTTTCTATGGAAAAGCACGGGCAACGGAAGCTCCTTGCGGACTGACCTTCCATGGAATGTTGGCTTTCCAGCATCTCCAGGATTCACTCAGATGCTGCAGGATTGTCCGGGCCTTGTTCTGCTTGATGCCCTCAGGCATCATGTCCAGGATGTCATGCATGACAGCCGCACGCAGTTCCAGGTCGAAATGAGACTCCACGCGCTGCTTTGTGACGGTCTTGGCGACCCCCTTCGAGTGTCGACCTGCATTAATGACACGACCGTGCTGAGAGACTCCCAAAGACCGGCAGGTCTGTGCACACAAACTACAGCTCCAAGTCTGAAATGGGCTTGTGAGTATGAGCAAGTGAATAAATGTCACTTTTACGGTTTTTGACCTGACCAACGATTACACCGGCAATTAGTTATATTCAAAGTCTAACATAGTGTTTCCCAGCCCAGTCCTTGGGGAACCCCAGACAGTCCACATTTTTGCTCCCTCCCAGCCAATCATTAAATACCTGGTACAGGTGCACTGGAGGCTGAGAGGACGTAAAAACACGGACTGTCCAAGGTTCCCTGTGGACTGTGTTGGGAAACGCTGGCCTAAGCAATAACTGCAGAGGGTTCTCCAGCATATTCGGTTCAT
>JAABNY020000035.1:11729929-11740187 GCA_015164015.2 Brevimyrus niger
CAACCCTTCGGAGTGCACCCACGCAGGAGACGGCGCCGCGTTCATCGCCCAGGGTCCCTCTGTGCCCCCCCCCCCCCCCCCCCCAGGTCATCAAGAAAGTGCTGGCTGAGACGTCCAGCGGAGGGGTTACTGTGAATGATGTCATGATGCACTACACTTTGAGCTCCCTACCTTTTGGGGGTGTCGGTAAGACTGGGGTCATGTCGCTCTGAGTGTTCAATTAGTGCAGCTTTAGGGCAGGCAGGCCAAACGGACCAAGCTAAGCTAACCGAGCCAGGCTAACCAGGCCGGGCTGACTGGAGTCCCCGTCTCCTGCAGGCCAAAGCGGAATGGGCCGGTACCACGGCAGACACACTTACGACCAGCTGAGTCACCTGCGGGCCTATTATGTAACATCAACCGCACTGGAGAGCTTCAACAAGGCCCGATACCCACCACTGTCTCACGGCCGTTTGCGCAAGGCCAGATGCTGCTTACAGACGTGGCTGTGCAGCTGTGCCAAGGCCTCCATCCTGTGGGGGGCGCTATCATCCATTCTGGCTCTGGGGCTATTAGTCGCCTTGCTGGTCATCCTGTTTAAGGTAAGAAGGTGGCTACATGAAGCTTTTGGGCTGGTCCACCATTGGCCCCGGAGCTGTGACCTGCAACTCATAGGACCGTGTTTCTGTGCTGCTGCCATCCTGTCTGATAATGACCTCGGAGCGAGTCGACTGTGTTATGCAGAGCACGGACAGCAGGGGGCAACAACCACATGCCAGCCATTACATCACATGTTAGTTATGTGCAATGACCTTCTCTATGTGCTGCTTAGCTTGTTAACTATGGGTTTTGTAGATGAAAAAAAATATGAAACCATTTCAGTGAATAAGTCAACATAGTCATACATTTGGGGGTCAAACTACAAGCCCTGACACTGAGTTGACCTTCCCCGAGCATTTAATGCCAGGAACGGTTCACTGTCATTTTTCCATGTTCATGCTGAGCTGAAAAAGCACATGAGAGCACAGGGTTCCTTCTCACTTTGGAATGTTTCTCTCTCTCCTCCCTCGCCCCACACAGGACAAATCTAAATGAAGAACAGCTGCTGAACCCAGTCATTGAATTTGTTTAGAAAAAAAATCCTTCCACCATGAGTGTTGTTTTGCGATCCAATAAATAGTACAGATGGTAACTCTGCCCTTCGATGGACAACTAACTCTACAAAGAGCAAGTTGAGAGAGGCGTAAAAAAAAGAATTTCCCCGCTGGGACAATAAATGATTAAAATACAAACTGCTGTTTGCCCAGTGTCTTTCCGCATACAGGGGGCACTGTAACATGTACAGAGGGAGGAATAAGGCTAGGAGGCTAGACAGGATGACTGCATGCTCCCACAATGAGAATCAGTAGGGAAGTGACCAGCAGGAGGTGGTTAAACCAGACGGTCACTGTAGTCTTCTCAGCATGGGCTCCAAACCCCCCCGCCCCCCCCAAACTGTCTGGCTGGGGCCCTGTGTGACTGGAAGGGATTTCCCTCTCAGAGAGAGAGTCTGTGACAGATGACTGTCTGTTGAATGTCCACTCTGAGGGGTTAGAAACATAAAATCGATTAAATCATTATTGAGAAGGAAAACTTCAACAGGAAATTTTTTTTTGTGTTTATCTTCAGTAGTAACTAGTGTGGAACTGAGTTTACATGGCATACAGATCTAAAGCCTTAGGGCCGATACTTCTGTTTACAATCTACGCCACGCCAAGGGCATGGATGCTACACAGAAGTAAAAATAAGTCTTTAAGCTGCAAAATTTGCGTGACGATGCTGTTCCCAGCCATGCCAACAGGGGGCAATGTACTACATCACTCTGCTAGATATCACTATTAAAGTGTGCTCCGAGAACACAGCGGGAAGGCTTTGGCTCTCCTTGACAGTTATTAGCCTTATATACACCATAGTTAAGCGTTACGTTGATCTTTGTAATGCTGAACATTCTGGTTACAGCCATGGGTATGGCTATACCCCAGAGTATTCTAAGCTGAGCCCTGAGTATTTAAGCCCGATGCTAATCTTCTTTCAAAAACAAAACAAGTCAAGCACCAGGTAAACTTGACCCTGATCTTTTCAATAGCTAGAAACTCCCCTGGTTACCGTTGCGTTTCACTGTAATGCTGTGTGTGGCCCAATCTAAGTTCACTTCCCATCTTTCCTCCAGGTGGCAGCACTAGTCCTTTATGTTGCAATGTGACAAATAAACAAATTAGTAGGTGTGAATCATAAGACTGCGCTGTCTAATCTCTAATGGGGTAGGGCAGAGGTCTGCAACATTTTTAGAGCCATTTTATCTATAATCTTCACCCTCGCTCCGACTTTCTGAATAAAGTTTGTTTGGCTCTGCAGTTTTTTGGCCTTCACAGTTTTATTGAAGCCAGTAATTAACACGAAGGTAGATGCAGCTCATTAAAAAAGAAAAGCTAAAAGTGGTATCATAGAGATACAAATTACTTTCATAACCGTTCCGACTCGAGTAAGAGAAACAGCATCTGTGTGTTAGCGGAAAGGCCGGGATCACATCCTGCATAGTTCGTTATTGCATCCAGCTAAGTGAGAAAATCAATCCATAGATGGATGCTGTGGTATAAATGCATTTGTAAAGATGGCTGTCTGCATCACTAAAGCGCACGTCCATACAGACACATACGCTTACATGCTGGCAAATTGATTTGTATAGATCCACTCGCCCATTTTCATTACCTATTTGTTTGTGGTGTAGCCGTGGGAAGGTGGGGCTTCTCCCAGCAACAGCCATTGAGGTGGAATACAGCCCCGGTCGGGGACTGAGTATGAGCTAAGACACCTCAGTTAGAGACTTTCGGCATACATACCATCAAATTGGTCTGTATCACATTTCAAAACGAACCTCCTACTACACAAGGCAACAAAAAAAATGGTTTTGTTCCTGGCAAGACAATGTTATTTTCGTGTTGCTTGGGTCAAAAGTAGCCAGTAACAATCATCAATTGAGTCAATACATTGGTTTTGTCACTTCTGCCCAACATTTTGTATACAGTCCTGGCCATAAGTTTAGCATCACTGCAGCAAAACCTTGTTTGAGTCACTGCTAATAATTCTGTCATTCAATGGCAGTAAGTTGTGGTGCCAAGCTGTTGTATATATAAATTCTATACATACACCAGTGTAATTGCTGTAACATCAGTCAGATATATCGCTAGATGTCGTTGACATAGCTACCTAGAAAAATTCTTTCCCAGGCTGTCTGAGGCTAAAGTAGAAGCTGGTATTGGTTTGATGGACCACAGATAAAGAAAATCATGGAGTGTCAGTAATTTCCCAGCACTCTCACAGATGTCCAAAAGGCAGCTTGGAGCAGCTTCATTCCTCAGATATCATAAGGCAGAGAATTATGTGGATCTGGTAGAGACACTGGTAAAGAGCTATCAGACTATGGGGTGTAGGATGTCACTAAAGGTGCACATCCTGGATGCTCTTCTACAAAATTTTAAGGAGAACATGGGAGCGTACTCAGAGGAACAAGGAGAAAGATTTCACCAAGATCTCAAGAAATTCAAACATTGATACCAAGGACAATACATCTGGGGTCTTGTTCGTGACAGTAACTTAGTTTACAATCATCAGTCTAAAAGGATATGTAATTTTCAAGTTTAATTGGACTATACGGACACAAGTCAGAAGATTTTGTATAAAAATAACAAAGACACGATTATAGAGAATATCAGAGGCTCCGTAGTATTATCTGTACTTTCTGCATGTGGATGTATCCAAGGAAGAGCTAGGACAGCAGTCTCTTTATGAGTACCTGTTTATTTCCGCAATAAATCATAATTCAGTATGTAGCGCCACAGCTCAACCTTCATTAAAAATAAACCGCACAAAATGCTCGAGCAGGTTTTGGCAGATTTCCATGACTCCTATGTTAAAGAGACAGTCGTGACAGCAGGTTTACAGAAATGACAATAACTTTGAAAAAGCTTTTATAGTTTCCCACAAAGCAGACATTTGCAATTCACATGGTTCGCATACGTATCGCGGCTCATAAAAGCTGAATTATATTATTGTAGTTCATTAAACTTATTGAATAATAAGCGTGTTGAATAAAACGGCGCAGTGACGTATGAAAAACCGTAGGAACTATAAACTCCTGAGAAGCGCTGATGCGCCTCCGGAAGGTAAAGAGTGACGGACTGAGTGGAGTGGAGAGGCTTCCGGATGGAGGTGTAAGTTTGAGATCCGCGCTAGCGGCTCTGCTGCGAGCTAAAGGCCGCCTCTGGGCACATGTGCGCCGGCCTCTCTCTGACGAGCGGCCGCTGTTTGGGGGTAGTGCACAACTTCATGGCTGAGTGGCTGGCCGGCATTAAACATATAGCCAGATTGGTTTCTTTATTGTACACTGGGAATTATTTAGTTTTAAACATATACACATCGTTCAGTTATTCAGGATTAAATACGACATTTAAGTGTGATTTGTGCGTTTTATTGGCGGTTTACGTTGCATTATCCGGTAGCCGCAGCTCCCTTCGTCGTACTGTAGCTGGTACCGTTTTATTTATACTTAATTTGGTTCTTAAGGCAGAACAAAATGCTTTTCATTATCTTTTGTACAGTTAGTTGTGAAACATTTTTTGCATAATGGATCATTCATTAATGAATGGTAACCGTTAATTTCACCAGTATTTGGCACGTACAAGCGATCTGCGTGGATTTAATAATAATAATAATGATGATAACTCAATTGGCTACTTTGAGGTGGTACCAGTTTTCTGTAATAATAAACAAGTTTTATTTATGTGCTTGGTTTTGTTTGCTTTGTTTTCTCTTATTTATGACTCAGCATTGACCGCTAGGAGGCGTCGCAACTTTGGTGGCAAACTGGCCTCGATGACGCAAAGATTCTATAACAATAACGGGTCATTTAGTACATTGATGACAGGCCAAGCTATGTATAAACTGTTAAATGGGTCACGTTTTCTATAAATTTTTGTCTTTCATACTAGGCAGCAGGGTCTGTGGTGTTTAAAATGCAGCCCAAAATAATCTCGGTGCAAATGAGACCAGAATGATTAGTCTCTGGCTCTCAGGATTTTGTGCTCTGTATGGCTCAAATTGCCCTTAAAACGGTATTGGTTCAGTTGGGTTTGATGAGACCAATAGTTTTCTCTGAAGCATGAATTGGAAACTTGTGCATTTGCAAGGTATCACATTTGCATCGAATTCAGCTGGAAGGCAAGTGTCCTGGGAGGTGCTTTCTGAGCATCTTTTGTCACTGAGCTGAGGATAAGGCTGCTCAGGCTTTTTCTGGATTCGGAGTTCGTTCTGAGAGTCAACCAGAAGTTCCCTCTGGGCCCTGATGCTTTATCGCAGCGCAGTTTCATACTGCGACACTCTCAGAATTATACGGCCTATGAGTGAAACCAATATTGAGTCCAAACACTTGTGGGTAAAGGGGCAGGAACATTGCAGCATTCGTGTAAAGGGTGATATTTCTGTGTCGCTCGGCAGTCCTGTCTAGGGAAGAGCAGTTTGTTTGTAGGCTGCGCCTCGTGAGCCACGCCTGCTTACAGATGGACATGCTTGAACGGCACGGTGGCCGCCTGTTCTGATGCCACCCTGATTGTCTTTCAGGAAGGATGCCAATGCCGCTCTACTCAGCAATTATGAGGTATGCGCCCGGCGAGTTCTCCAAAAAACCTAGATGACGGCGTTTCTTGCTCTGCACGCTAATACGCTCCTGCTCGCAGGTGTACCAGCTCCTGGCCGACCTGAAGGAGCAGCGGAAAGAGAGCGGCAAGAGCAAGCACAGCAGCGGACAGCAGAACCTCAACACCATCATGTATGAGGTGAGCGGGGCCCCGGGGGGCGGGGGGACTAACAGCCGGCTTGAGCTGGAAGCAGACCAGTGTGTGTGTGTAATCGATTGCAACGTGTTCACTTGTGCATCATAGCCGTCACGTGTATCCTGAGCATCATCGCAGGTCATGCACATGCAATTGTCATATCGTAAGGAATGCAATAGTTGGCTGATCTGAAATGTCGCATGCCTTCATTCTGTATACCGTTGTATGTTTTTCATAAGCAATGTTATTTTTTAAAATAGCTTTGCTGGTGATTTAAATTAAAGCACAGGGGTTTAAACTTTTGCTAAAACGTTGAGGCTACATTCATACTGCCATGCTGAAGTGACTCAAATAGCTTTTTTTGCCTTAATGTGACAGATCTGATCTTTTCAGGGCTGTCTGGACACGCAAATCTGATCTCTTCAAATCAGATTTGTGTCACTTTCGTATGTGGTACTAAATCTCATACATATCCGATTCACGGCCATGCTGCCTGAATGTGAACGCTCGGATCGGAATTCATGTGGCTATTTGCCTATACGCATGCGCTGAACTTCTGACATTCTGAAGTTCTCTACAAACTACTGATCTGTATATCCATCCACGTCACGGTCCCACCATTGCTGCCTCCTTTCTCTCATACCCACACATCTCTTGGTGTAGATAATTGCAAAAACAGAAAAAACTAGCCGCCAGACTTGTTTTTTTTTTTTCTTTCTCCCTTTCAACCTGCTCATGTACAGCTCATTCACTGTTTGTCATTCTCCAGAGCAAAGTGCGATAGACGTGAGCTACTAATGCCTCCATTTTTAATGCCATCAGTCGTCCCACAGATATGATGTTTTTTGTTGTTAGTGACGCAGTTGACCCGTGTAAAAACGTATCAATGTACGCATGTGTGTCGTTTCAGAGGACCGATGCATTCACATTACAGTCGGATACAAGTCTCTTGTAGTTAGACAAATCTGATCTGAGGAAAAAAATCGGAATTGAATAATGTACCTGGCAGTGTGAACGTAGGCTTACACTCTGTCATAGGAAACAAAACTGCACTTTTTATGATTTGTTCTTTTTCTGTATTATCTAGTACAGGGGTGTCAAACTCCAGTCCTGGGGGGCCGGAGCCCCATGTAGTTTACTTCTTTCCCTGTGCAGGGCTCCAGCCCTCCAGGACTGGAGTTTAACACCCCTGATCTAGTATAGTATAACCAGTTTAAAGCTACTGTCACTACTTCTACATGAGCTCTGCATGTGCTCTCTGAACCAGTGATAATCATTTTCATCCTTGCTGTGTACATCAGTCATAGATGGGTTTGTGGGAGAAATTATTTGTTTTTGTAAAAATTGCAATATTTTAAAATTGCATCATGATAATGGTACCTCAGTTCTCAAACTCATTAGAATTTGAATTTCGTAAATCAAACCAACCAGTTTGAAAAATTACCTAGTGCTTAATCTGAATCTCAGAAGTCAAACCGTGAACGCTGACCTAAGAACTTGTATGCACAGGGAAATGAGTCACGTGGCACATTTGTCAGTGGAAACGGGGTAAAGCTTCAGTCTCAGCCTCGCATTCACATTGTGCATGTTTACACTAGCCGAATACATATATTTAGACAGTAAAAATACATTTAGACAATGAGACGGTAACTGTGAATATTATATAATAAAATACATTTAAAAATAGTCTTATTCATTATTTTAATACTAATACATTATAATAATACTGTCGTGCCGAGCGGGGACGGAATGGAGATGGGCACAGACGTCAGGGTATCAGGGAATACGGCGTTTAATTACTGGTAAGACGGGCAAAACGCAGACGGACAATACAATGATCGGACTGGGGAAACAAAATGAAACACGGACAAAATACAGAGGACTAACGCTCATAAACTGCTGATTCCACGGGGATTTCACACTGGGTTAATGAGGGGGCATGGCACACGGAAGGAGCGGACAATCGGGGCAAAACGCATTGTTTGGATGCATTTATTTTCTTACTTTACAAATGACTGTTTCGATAAATGTGCTTACATGTGTTTAGTACAGTATATGCTCTTGTTTTATACGGTTCATTTTGTATTTAAATGCTAAAATATATTTAGGTGTAATTTTCTGGAGCCTAGAACCGATTAATTGGTTTTCCATTCGATCAGATCTCAAACTTTTTGGAAGTCGATCCAGAGTTCTGAACAGATTAAGTTCAAGTTCTGAAGTACCACTGTTTTTGACATTTTTCCAGTATCATGCAGCTGTAATGATGTAATGTAGCAAAGTAAATTGTGGCAGAGCAGAGTAGCAGTATGAAGTGATGCAGTGGGTAGAATATAGAGAATGCTGCAGCAGTATTACAGAATTGCCAATAAAAAACATACACATGGCATTGATGTTTTGTCTTTGGTACCTCTTAGGAGTAGCACATGTAAAACATTTCAGACCATAACCTCATAAACACAAGAGCAACAACTATGGAGCTGACCAAGGCAATTTCTCGCACTGTCCCTGGTGGATGTAAGGTTGCCGGCGTCGAGTATAACCAAGCTGTTTGTCCTCCAACCCCAGGGTTTACCACTGCAATATGTCTGTGTAATGTGCGCTATTGAACCCTCACCTCAGACCCCCCCCATGCATCCTGCTTCCTTAACAGACCATGAAGTACCTGGCCAAGACCCCCTGCAGCCGTCAAAGTCCTGATGTAGTGAAGGATTTCCTCAGTGCCATGCTGCCACATAAGCTCACCAAGTAAGCGCTGTTGGGGCCGCACTCGCCTGCCGTTTCTCTTGGGTCTCCCCCCACATGCTCTGAGCGCTCCGCACAACTGGCTGTGGAGTTACTGCCGCATTGTTTGTCCCGCTGGGGTGACTCTCCTCGGTCCCCGTTCGGTAGTGTTAGCCAGCATACGAGAGCAAAACCATTTATTTCATTTTTTAATTTGCTGTTGAAATAACAAGTCTGTCTTCAGTAAATTGTCAATTGAATGCATTGCTTAATTAAGATTTTTTTTTTTTCCATTTGTTAAACCACATATATTGGCTAAAGACCTTGTTTTCCCAATAGGTGTTAATGTTGTGTATTTGGCATTCGTTGTACTATATTTATAACAATTGTAATAATTGTATTTGTATCTTCAAAGCAATTATAGTGAAACTGACAGTTGCTAGAATGATTAAACCGCAATGTGCAAAGCATTCTATTTAAAGTTGGGAAGATTATTAAGCAAGTGAGCTTTTTATTAGCAGAATCTGTGTTGTCATTTTCTTTCTGCATTAATGAGATTAAAATGTATGGCAGGTGTCCATGCAGTAAATGGGGCTGGAAGGCCTCCCGGAGGAATGACATGGAGTTTATTTTGAGTTGTATGTCCTCCAGTTTGTGAAGGGTGTTTGTGTGCAGGGTGGTACTGGGTGCCCTGACAGTAGGGGGCACCACAAGTGTCCCTTTCCTTGTCCACAGGAAGGGCCTGAGGCTCAGGCTTTCCTTAGGCTCCTTCTCTATGCTGGGTTGCACTCTGCTCATTTCTGCCTGTGTACATTGGCTGCACTTATAAGAGAATGTGCCTGACTAGATGGGCTTGTAATGTTGTGACATTAAGCTTGTGCCGCTTATCAGAATCATCACCAGCAGTGTTGGCGTGGGGGTGCAGATGCGCGCCGCTGTGCCACCCGATTGTGTGCCTTTTCTGGAAGGTTCTCTGGCTTCCCAGAAATGCCGAGTGCTCTCTGTCTCTCTCCCTCCTAGGGCTGAGAAGATGCAACTCCTGAACCACCGGCCGCTGACGGCCGTCGAGATCCAGCTGGTGAGCGGCTCTTTTCCGCACCTCTCTCTGGCCAGATGTCCTGTGGGAGGGTGGTGGAGGACCCCAGGATGACACACACACACACACCTCCTCATCTCCCTCGTTGCCTTCGTCTGCCTCCCTGTTCCTCCCCTGGCTTCCCAGGCCCGTGCTGTGGACTCTGCCTCTTTCCACACGGGTGTCCTGTGTTCCCGGCCGGCCAGTTGAACTGCCTAAAGCGAGGCCCCACCTAACTTATGCCGAAACCCTCAGATGCCGATGGCCCCTGAGCTCCGGTTGGCTCGGCTTTCCCGTTGAGTCCAGCCTGGAGTGTTTGTCTGACAGTCGGCACCCACGTACGGCAGATTTTCCGTCTAGCTTGTGGTATTTTTATTATTATTTTTGGAGCGCAGTCCAGTTTTTATCCGGAGGAGTCTGTGGTGGAGCTCCATCCAGCCTAAACACGAGGGATGGGATTCCTAAAAACACTGGTGGTGGGGGTGTGGGGGGGGGGGGGGGGGACGAGGGTGCCAGGGGGGGGGGGCCGGTTGGTCCGGGGGGGGGGGGGGGGGGGGGCGGGGGCCCCCGGGCGGCGGGGGGGGGGGGCCGGGGGAGCGGCGGGCCCAACCAGGTG
>JAABNY020000035.1:11754835-11773967 GCA_015164015.2 Brevimyrus niger
CGGGAATCCCTCAACGCTCCGCGCGTCCGCATGACACGGACATCACCTTCAGCTGCTCCTCCTGTGACAGTCAGAAGGCCTCCTTTATCTCTTAGGAATTATTTTGATGGTTAATTTCAGTTTTCTTTTCCAAGAAGCAGGGAAATATACCATGAAAAGTTGTAGTGTCGGATGTCCATCCGAAGGGTTTGCATGGACGGGGTCACTGAGATGCCAGGCGGCTGCATTTCATCCATAAGGCTTTCATCTGGACTGATGAATTGCTCTCACCTTGGCTGCTGGCCCGCCCCCTCTGTTGTATCTGAATGCTTCCTCCTCAGACCCACGGTCGAGAGACGGGAGCCGCTCGTCTGCCTGTCTCGAGCTGCGTGGGCGTTTTCCTCAGCTGCCTCCCACCATCTCCGCCGTTGCTGAATGACAATGCATCATGAAGGTGCCCTGGCAACCACCCCCCCCTCCCCCCCCCCAGCACTCTGTCATCCAGTCTGATGCCCCCTGCTGCCTGTCGCAACAGGGTACCACCTGCTTTAACCCTGAGAGGCCTTCCCAATATCCCCCTACGAGAGAGCAAAAATGCAGTGAGGAGGCGTGGTGCGTAGGGGCGGGGTGCCTGCTGAGCGGCCAGTGGCTGCCTCCTGGGGTGTTGTCATCCAGCAGGCCTCTATGGGCCGCCTCTGATCTTTTACATATGGGAGTTGCATAAGCGCCTCATGCCTTGAGTCCGCGGCACGCGCAGACACGCTCTCGCGCTTCCTCAGCCGAGCAGCCCTGCTACGCTGCTCTTTGTTTTCTGTAATTGTACACGGATAATGTGCTGCTCATCCAGTAGCCTGTGGCTAACCGCTCTCCCGTCCCTCGGCTTACAGGTTCCTGCGTCCCTGTAGTCAGCTTGAGCCTTCACCGCAGTCGGGCTGCAGTCGGGGAGCGGGGTGGGGGCATGAGCTGGCCAGTAGCTCTGCAGATGGCTACGGGTTCCTCCTGCCGCTATGTAGATTTGCCGGAGCTGAACAAACTGGCTGTAGTGTGAAGGTGGCCTGTCCAAGGGGAGGGTCCTGCTGTGTCCAGGCAGCAGCGTGGGTGGGAGGCCTGGGCCACGCGGTGGGGATTCGCTCGGCGTGTTTGCAGGGTTCCGGAGACAGGCTGCCCTTAACGCAGGAGTTGTGCTGCGCCATGGAAAATGAGACACTGAGAGGTATTCATCGTACTCCTGCTGTCAGTTTGTGTGTGTGTGTGTGTGTGTGTGTGTGAGTGTCTGTGGATCTCCGTTCTGATCACCACAGTAGAAAGCGACAGATGTTTGTTGCGGAAAAGAGGTTGCCGTCGCCAGCAGCTCTCCAGCTTAAGGGACCGGCCCGTGTGATTGGGGGTGTCCGTCCTCTGCAGCCTCAGCTCTCTGCAGTGCTGGGCTCGCTTCCCCGCGCCGGGCCCAGCCCAGGCCAGATGCCCTTTTTGGTCAGGCGCGGGGAAATGCAGTGGGAGGACGACGACTTGTTTAATTTTTTTCCTTAGTTTTTTTTTTATTGTTGTTGTTGTTGCTGCAGGCCTCATGGAGCCGGGGGCTCGGCGGCGGCTGGACACAGAGGAACACGGCCATCACTCGGCCCCCGACGGTTGCCCTTGAGGAGGGAGGGGGGGGAGACCCTCTGATTCTCGATTCCTTCCCTCGCCACGACCCCGCCATGATCGGGAAGCTGAAACACAACCTCCTGGTGGCCTGCCTGGTCATCAGCTCCGTCACCGTCTTCTACCTGGGCCGGCACGCCATGGAGTGCCACCACCGCATCGAGGAGCGGGCCCGTCCGGGCGGCCCCGGCTCGCTGCACGCCACGCTGCGCTCGGGCCAGAACCTGAGCTCCGGCGCCGGCGCCTACAACAAGGACATGCCGCTGATCTTCATCGGGGGCGTCCCCCGCAGCGGCACCACGCTGATGCGCGCCATGCTGGACGCCCACCCCGACGTGCGCTGCGGCGAGGAGACGCGCGTCATCCCCCGCATCCTGGCCATGAAGCAGATGTGGAGCCGCTCGGGCCGCGAGAAGATGCGGCTGGACGAGGCCGGCGTCACCGACGAGGTCTTGGACTCGGCCATGCAGGCCTTCCTGCTGGAGATCATTGTCAAGCACGGGGAGCCGGCGACCTACCTGTGCAACAAGGACCCCTTCGCCCTCAAGTCCCTCAACTACCTGGCCAAGATCTTCCCCCACGCCAAGTTCATCCTCATGATCCGGGACGGCCGGGCCTCCGTCCATTCCATGATCTCGCGCAAGGTGACCATCGCCGGCTTCGACTTGGGCAGCTACCGGGACTGCCTGACCAAGTGGAACCGGGCCATCGAGACCATGTACACGCAGTGCTTGGAGGCGGCCGACAAATGCCTGCCCGTGCACTATGAGCAGCTAGTGCTGCACCCCGAGAAGTGGATGAGGACACTGCTGAGGTTCCTCGACGTCCCCTGGAACGACGCTGTCCTGCATCACGAGGAGCTGATCGGGAAGGCGGGCGGCGTGTCACTCTCCAAGTAAGTAGCCACGCCTGGGGCCTCGAGGGGCCGAACTCCAGTGTACCTGCCTGGGTCGCGTCCTGTAGCTGAGGTGGGTTTTCAGACGGGACCTCGAGGCCTGGGCACCACGGCGACGCCGCATGCCCTCGTGTTTGAGGCCGCCTCCTTCGCCGCTTCCCTCCGCTCCGGTGTGCCGGTGAAGGAGGAACCACTATGTTCCTTGGCTGGTGCTGCTAATGTCCTCCCACAGGCACTCCGTGAGCTCAAAGGAAGAGCTCTGTCCTTTGGCTAAAATAGTCTTGTTTACAAGGCGGTATTTTTATTTTATTATTTTTTTTTCATTTTCCCCCTCCCAGCTGGTGAGCGGCAGAGGGAATGAGTCTAGTTGGCCGCAGCTCTGCGCAGAAGCTGAGCCGGGCGGCACCATGCCTGCATTCGTGGCGCAAGGAGCGACCCGTCTGTCGCATTCGGGGGTGGGGGAGGGGTGGTAAATAAACAGAGCAGAGGAAACATTGACAGCACAGAACACGGGGGGATACTGCAACCCTTTCCTGTTTCGGTGACTGCTGGGGTGATTAATTGGGCTCCTGTTTCTTGGTTGGGGGTTGTGGGTAAGGTCATCTGGGCAGCCTGGGCTGGGGGGGGTGGCTCATGAAACCTGTTCTCTTCTCACCTCAACTTGTGTTCTGTGAACATGAAAAGCCTGCAGGCAAGTCCTCTCAAACTCCCAACATTGTCAGCCTTGTATGCCAAGCTGTAATGACTCTGAAATGTGTAAGGTCACCTTTTGAACACCCCCTTCCAGTCAGCCTTGGGTCCTTATCTACTCCTTGCCAAGCTCTTTCTTCTGCAGTGCTAACGGAAAGCTTTCCGTTCACCCGAGTATTGGGCCGCCCCCCACCCACTCGGTGCCCCTTCCATCATCATTGAAGATTGTGAGGCTCCCCTGTATCCGTTTCTAGTAAAATAAGCACAGAAGCAAGTCGTGGTGAAAGGAATAGAGATGGGGGGTAGGGATAGGGTTGAGGTGGCTCTCCGAGTCACATGACCATATTCTACTGGACCTGCTATCATGTCACAGGTATCCCGGCTTCTTTCGCTTAATTCTCGAAGGTGCGAGCTGCAGATTTTTAGGTTTAAATTGTAGAGGAAGAAAATGACAGGGAATTCATCCTCTAGCTGGAAAGAGGCAGCTCACTCATTTACTTTAGTGTCACTCACAAGATTTTCTTTGTCAGGATGATTTATCCAAACAGATGCACACTTTTATGGGCAGGACAATGGGCTCTGGCATCACGGCAGCGTGGGACAGCCTGAGAGTGTGAGGGTGGGGGCAGCAGCACATCACCGAAGACACGTCGCCAGTGTTACGCCGTTGGTGATTTTGGGCCCCGTGAATCTGCGTGCTGCACATAAACCCTTCCCTCTGCCTCCATTTATTACCCCTAAATACCCGCAGAGGAGCATCTTATGGTGCTTGATGGTGTGATTCATGGCCCTGGAATAAATGCGAGCGCGCAGATATATGCTGATGCTCGCTGGAAATGTCACACGTCCCTTTTTCCATCCCTGTCTGCTGGTGTGTTATGGACCAAAGCGTTCTCTGTCAGACGGCCGTAACGGAGCGAAGCTGCGGGCCTGCTCATGGCGTCCAGTGACTGTGTCGCTTCTGCACTTGCGTTTACCCGGGAGCCTTGATTGGTGGCTTTCTGAAGCAGTGAGAGTCGTTCCTGTGAGAGTGCCGTACTGTATTTGTCTCTATCGAGCATATTGATCTCGGTGAATTAAGCCAAGCTGCAGGCACCCTGTTGGTGGCAGTAAGTACTGCGCCTCGAGCTTTACCAAGTCGCCTAAACTCTTGGCTCCGGCTGTTAAGGAACGAGGCCAGCAACCCGCGGTGGCGTTCAGTCTGGCCTGACTTAGCGCTGCGTTCCAGTCAGGTGCACTGCCTCCTTGCGGGGCTTTAGCGCTGCCTTCTGCTCACTTCTGCCAAGCCGATGGGTGAGTTGAAGGTCTCCCCCCTGCTGGTTGGATATTGCTGTGTTCTTTTTAACACCTTGTCTGTTGGAGAGGCAGTTGCTGTAGGTAAAGGAGTAGGCCCTAACATGCCGCCTGACCCCCCCCCTCCCCCCCCCCCCGTGCCAGGAGAGGACTGTAACCCTTTCCCTGTGTGAGTAGCTGCCTTTACCATCTTGGTAGAGATCAGATGGGGTTCTCCTAATGCATAAATAAGCATCAGTATGGCTTTGGAGGGAGTCTGCTTTCCAGTACCTTCTAATGGTCTCAGAGCCTCACCCATCTTTTTCAGTGTGCTTTAGTATTGAGCTTTTGTCCCCCAGAGTGCCAGCTGTACATTATATCTGTCCCCAGGTACCTGGCAGGGCAGTCATTTTTCTACTTAGAGACGTAGCTGATCAGGTCCTTATCCCTGTGGCTCTATCAGCGTGTAGTGGGGCAGCCCATTAACATCAATTACATGCCCTGGATTTAGGCGACTGTAACCGGGAGCTGTAAGCATTACTTAGGGAGCCGGTGTGGGGAAGGGGCCTCCTCGCGCTTCTCTGCTATGCCTCCCATTGGAAAAGAGAGTGGGCTGCCCATGAATTATTGACAAACGGCCAACAGGGCTTAAGTGCTTCTCCGCGGAAGGCTGTTCTTGTGGCTTTCCGCGTTTTCCCCCTCTTTTGTGTTTGTGTGGAACCAAGACGGGTGGAAGTGAAAGAACAAGCCCAGGTTTCTTTGACTAAAGCCCCGTGGAAGCTGGAGGAGGAGCCGGCAGAGAGGATGACTGCTCTGGAACAGGCGCGCTCTTGTTCAGCGAGGCGCCCTAACCCGCTGTCCTTTCTGGTGTTTACTTCACCTGCCGGTGAAGCTCACTGGTCTTTAGACCTGTAAACAGGTTTATCGTGTGCTCGGCCCTTTAAGCAAGCAAACGCACCCACCAGCCCTGCGAAGAGAGACCTTGTCCTCCTGAATTTACTTTGATGGTTCAGTCGTCAATGGGGAAGGGGGATTGACCTAAAAATGAAGCTGTCTGAATTATGGGGATATAACAAGTGGTCAGAGGTTACTGGCGTTTGCTGAGTGGGGAGCTCCTCTTTTCTGTCTTGTAAGGATTCTGTCTTGGATGCCCCAGATGGCTGCTTGTTTATCAAAATTATTTCTGTATTTTTATAATTTTTTTACAGCTGTGGTGGTTATGAGTAATTATTGGATAGTAACTGGCTTAAAAAATAACTCCCCTATCATAGAACGATAAGATTGCCCTCAATTATTTTTGGTTTATAGAGTATCTTCCAGAGGAAGTGGATTAAGTTGAGTTTCTGTGCTGCATGGATTGAGGCTTGGTTCGAAGAGCATGCTGGGTTACGGCAGCTAGCACTGTTATCTGTCCTGTACAGCTTGAGGTTTGAATCCTTCCTGCTCTGTGGGTGTGGAGTTTGTGGGTTTCCACCAAACCCATGAACACACAGTCAAGTAAACTGGTGATTCTAAATTGCCCTGCTGTGAACCTGACAGCGTGTATGAACTAATTTCTACTGGCACGTGTGCCTGTGAGAGAGAGAGAGAGAGAGAGAGAGAGAATGAATTGATTGTGATTTCGGGGTCAGCTCAGGCCAAGAGTGCGACACACGACGGTGGCTTAGAGGCCCTCGTGCTGCACGATGGGGGATGGAGCGGATCCTTTAGCAGGCATCAGAAGGGATGCTTCCTGGTTTCTTCTTTTGGTCCCGCCTCTAGTACAGGCTGCATTTCAGATGCGGGATGCTAAGAATGCGGCTTTTGGGTGTAGACGATGCTCTCTGGCTGTGCGTCACCCACGTGTGCCTGTCTTTGTCAGGGATGAATATCCACTGGCTGCGGCTCTTGTTTTTCCTGTAGCCTCGCCACAATAAGACTGGCTGTTTCCCATCGCTGTTTACCTTTGGAGGGCTTTAGCTTGTATAGGTATTTGTTTGTTGTTTTAACATGTCATCAATCTAAATATTTCTTCAGTTGAGTCTCTAGACATTTCCTTCTTCGCCCTGAGGTAGTTAGACGTTCAAGGAAAGCTGGAAAACCTGCAGATCCTGTGGGCCTGACCCTAACCCTGAGTCTTCAGCAAGGAAAGCTGGAAAACCTGCAGATCCTGTGGGCCTGACCCTAACCCTGAGTCTTCAGCTTATCAGGGCCTCGGCTGTTGTCTCTAGCAGCTTTCGAAACTACTAATCACACTACTACTATTCAACCCCAATCGTTTTACATGACGGGGATTTTTGCAGATGCTGTCTGGTGCTTTTTGGCTGAGCATGGTTCAGGGGGGCCCTTAGGAAGCCAGCCATAACGCCCTCTCCATGCCGAGGGCCTGTTCAGGTTCCTCACGATGTAAATCTTGTATCGGTTGAATGACTTCTTCATCCTTGTCTTTCCCGAAAAGAGGCCCGCCAGCCTGATGCATTCACCACTTGCTTTTTTAATATTTTATTTTGGGACATAAATAATTTAATCTGCATGACATAATGCTTCATCCACTTCGAACATCTTCTCAAAACTTCTGCGGCTTTCCGTGGGAGTCCTGAATGGTGCCTGAGCGTGTCTGTCCTGCGCCCCCTGTTATAGGATCGCGCGTACTTGAGTACTCCTGTTATTACTGGTAGGTAGAGTGTCAGCCTCCCACACAGGCAAAAGTGCATTTCCAGTGATTTGCTAATTAGCTTGTGTGCTGGTTTTCATGAGCAGGGATTTAAAAATGTATTTATTTGTAATGTGTTTTATCTCTGCACTCACAGGTGCCAGGAGGCTGCCTGGCATGGTGCTGGGGGCGTTAACAGGAGGTAGCTGGGAGGGACTGACCAAACAACCCCATGAGCACTGTCAAGGGGCTCATTTGAACTGTTAATGACCTGCCAGACTGCTGGAACTAGGGCTAGGCAATTCAGTGAATTTTAATTTCAGTTTTGAAATCGATTTTGGTTTTCAATAATTGGTAAAACAAAATAAAGGAGAAAACTATTATTGTGCTGAATTTCATTTTGCACCCCTTTCCAGACCCTTTTTTGTGTTGAATTATATTTACAGTTCGAGACCCACTGTTAAAAAGACCATGTTTTTAAAAAAAAAAAGTTCAGAGTGCATGATATTTTCAGTCAATGAGTTATCATGTTAAATAATCGGGATCTCAGTATCGACCAAAATAATCGTGGTTTTTGCCGTACTCAAGCAGCCATAGCTGGAAGCCTGAGGAGCTTGCCGAGATGCGAGGATGAGTAGTTGGTCATACTCTCTGAGGGACAAAAACGGTACCGCAGGTTCTGAAGAAGCTCCTCCTTCTCTTGCAGGGTGGAGAGGTCCACGGACCAGGTGATTAAGCCTGTCAATGTAGAGGCCCTCTCCAAGTGGGTGGGCAAGATTCCGGCAGACGTGCTGCGGGACATGCCGGTCATAGCCCCCATGCTGTCCCGCCTGGGCTATGACCCACATGCCAATCCTCCCAACTACGGGAGGCCAGACCCCAGAGTCTTGGACAACACAAGAAGGGTGAGTGTGTTCCTTTATTCTGATGAACATGATGTACTTATTCTGATAGAAAGTACATACCATTCCACCCATTCTTAAAAAACCCACAATCTGCCATAAAGTAAGTCTTTTAGAGAAGCTCTGGTATTAATTTTAAAGGCAATAGAATACCCCCCCCTTTCTTTCCTGATATATATCAGAATTTAGGAGACCTTTGCATATAAAATCCTATAGTCAATAGATGATGCTGCCTTTGTATTTTCCTTGTTATTTGAGCACTCTAGGAAACAAGACAGCAGTGTCCTCAGAAATGGTCGTGTTTCTTGTGTGAGAACATGACAGGGTTTTTGGAGTTATCCTCGGAGTAACCTGTGAAATCGCTGCTGAGAATCGGCCTGAACATCGCACTACATGGCTTAGTGGTTATGAGACACGCTTATGCTGTAACACTAACATTTGATCGCTCACCACAGCTTACAGACGGTTGTTACGAAATAACACGTTATATTGGCTCAAATTGGCTAATGGTGCAGAGGTCCTCTCCTAGACTGGGGAAATGCTTCATACATCCAATACAGTACAATGCAGTGCAATGTTAAATGGTAAAAGAGTGGTAAATAATCAGCTCGCACTGTATGGTCCCACTGGGGACACTTGTATTAATCACACTGTGTTCCAGTGCATTGAGTGTTGTAGGATATCAGTCTGTCCTTGGATTTCGTGATCTAGTGGCACTTATGTGATGGTTTTAGGTTTTAATTAAAGCCACTTTAAACATGGCGAGGCCACTTAACTTACACTGTGATGAATATTTATCAGTCACGTTCATCGTTACTATTAATGAAGCAAAACGGTCAAATGAGATGTGGGTGTCAATGAATGGTGTAGATCAGCAGTGACTCCAGGGCAAAGCATTCCCAAGCTGACCACGGAGCCAAAAAAAACACTGCAACACGGACCCCCACCGAGTTCTTTCTGCCTGTGGGGAGAAGTTGAGTGGAAATAGTTTTTGGGAGGGTGGGGGGGGGGAGCAGTATATTAATAACCTCTGGATGTGACTGTCTGGAGAGAAATGCAGCTCTCTGGCTGCTGCTAGATAGTTTTTTCCAGGGTGGGGGGTGCGTGGTATGTGTGAAATTCTCTCTCGGGCTACTACTAATGTTGATTAACCAGTGAAATTATACTCAATTCAAACCTGAACTATGATCCAGAGAAGCTCCTCTTTTTTTTCTAGCAGCTGAATTCTTTTGAGGTTGTCTGGCTTATATAGGATTTGTCTATTGTCTGACCATTAAGCACTGATGAAAACAACCTGGGGCACTTCACCAAGGATCAGTTTCGCATTCCGGTCATAGAACATAAAGGAATGGGGAAATGGAAAATCTAGGGTTAGTTCAGCTGCCTGATATTAGTTTAACACTCTGCTTAGCAGAACAAGGACAGACCTCGACAGAAATTTTGCAAGGCTGATAGAAGTGGTATTTTGACACGAAGGTTGTTGGCCTTGGTCTCCATGATGGCCGACTCCTATTTTCACTTCAAGCTACAGTGGTGCTCTGTGCACATCTGTGGGACATTAGACCCCCCCACCCCCACCCCCACATGCTTTGATTGTTTGCAGCTGCGGTATCCCTCCATTTGTCTCCAGTGCAAACTCCCTCTGCATGTGTAGCAGTGAAGGGCTTCAGTGCAGCCATGTCCTCAGATGATCTACCAGCTTTACAGTTTAAATAGTTGCCCTCACAAACTGGTGTAAGATTGTGTCATACTTATAAAGAGCTGTCAGAGCACAGAGCAAGCTCACCATGTCTGTCTTTCTAGTGTGGGTAAATGAGGGTGAACTACAGTGAACTAGGCTGGATTAATTTCACTGGGAAGTTTTGGCTCCAAGAAAGGTGGCAGTTGCTTGCTTTTAAATGACTAGTAACTGTAGCTCCCAACTGCAGTCAGATTGGATATTGGCAGATTTTCCTTATTGGCTGAAGGTGAAGTGGTAGGGGTGTAGTGGGACACAAAATTCACAGTTCAGTACAACCCTCAATTTTGCACTCGAGGGGCAACAATGAGACAACCCCCAAAACAGGAATGGTGTAACCACTGGCATTTTTCCCTCTTCCTCTTTTTCGAAATGTTTCCACTAGTTTTGCATTTGGCTACAATCAGTGTCATTACTGGTAGCATGAGGTGATACCTGAACCCTACAGAGGTTATACAACACAGTCTGACTCCTCCAGGATGGCACATCAATATGTGTCATTGCCAGAAGGTTTGCTGTGTCTCCCAGCACAGTCTCAATGGCATGTAGGAGATTCCAGGAGACAGGCAGTTACTCTAGGAGAGCTGGACAGGGCTGTAGAAGGTCCTTAATCCATCAGCAGGATGAGTATCTGCTCCTTTGTGCAAGAAGGAACAGGATGAGCACTGACAGAGCCCTACAGAATGACATCCAGCAGGCCACTGGTAAGAACATAAGAAATTTACAAACGAGAGTCCATTCGGCCCATCAAGCTCGTTTGGGGAGAATTTAAGATTTTATCAACTCTGAGCTATTTATTATCTAGCTCTGATTTAAAGGAACCCAGGGTTTTAGCTTCCGCTATACTAGCAGGAAGACTATTCCATACTCTAACTACAAGCTGTGTAAAGAAGTGGTTCCTCAAATTATTTTTTAAATGTTCTCCTGCTAATTTCCAGTTATGGCCACAAGTTCTAATATTTAAACTAATATTGAAATAGCCATTTGGCTGAACAGCATCCAGACCTGGATCAAGAATCTTACAGACCTGGATCATTCTCTTAGCCCTCCATTGCGCCTTTTCTAAGGCAGCAATGTTCTTCTTAAGGTATGGTGACCAAACCTGCACACAATATTCTAGGTGGGGTCTTACCAATGAATTATATAAATGTAACATCACCTCCCTTGACTTAAACTCCACACACCTAGAGATATAACCCAAAATTCTATTGGCCTTTTTATTGCTTCCCCACACTGGTGAGAGTGGGACAGAAGCATCAACATACACACTGAGATCTTTCTCTTAATCAGCTACCTTCATTTCAGTGGAACTCACAAAATATCTGTACTTCATATTTCTGCTCCCTGCATGGATTACCTTACATTTATCTGTGTTAAAATTCATCTGCCAAGTCGCTAATTAAGCCTCTCTGCTGCTAGATCAGTATCTGCTACACCACCCACCTTGGTGTCGTCTGCAAATTGAATGTGTGAATGTCTCTGACCAAACAATCAGAAACAGATTTCATGAGGGTGGCCTGAGGGCCCGACGTCCTCTAGTGGGCCCTGTCGCCACCACGTTGCACTTCAGATTGTCCAGGCTCACTGATGCCCTGGTCCAGATCTGGGAGGTGATCCCCCAGGACACCATCTGTTGTCTCATTAGGAGCAGCCCTGACATTATCAGACATGCATACAAGCACGTGCGGGCCATACAAACTACTGAGTATGATTTTGAGTTGATTTTGAGTTGTTAAAAACTTAGTATCCTCCCTGTGGCTTTTAACTTGCAGGGGCAGTTTCTGCCTTGCTCAGGTGATGTCTCAAATGGGCTAGCATGTTGGATGCGCTTCCAGCAACATGTCAGAGTTTGGTGTGATAGAACCAAGAGTCATTCTTAATCTTATTAACTACTCTCTGTCACGCCAGTGTTAATTAGGAACCCAAATATTCTCAAACTGCTGATTATGACTGACTAACCACCATTAGCAATAACCAACTCACAACCACATTTTGCATAACGGTTTCCGTGTTCGGCACCTGTTTGTAAATTTAGATTTCGCCCGTGTCAATAAATATTTGTTTTCATGTCCGTACCAAAGCAGAAATGACTGTTAATGACAGATACATATACTGTTAGTCTGACTAGGTGGTTGCTTTCCTGGCTTTTAAAATCACAAATTATGCAGTATAGCTTATCATGGATCACTAGACATTAAGGATTATAACATGAAACCCTTCATTTCATGTAGGAAACTGAGTACTGGAGAAATCTCGGCAAAAAGATTTATTATATGCACAGTATTTACTCAGAACAGCTGTTCGAGGTAAACCACTGCTTAATACGGTTACTATGCAGAGTTTAGAGCATCTTCGCAACAGGGAAAGCGAACAGCTTACCATCCTGTGCCACTGAGTCCTCCTCTAACCCTGATTGAACACTGAATAGAGTGTGGTTAGTACTGTGCTTGTGGTTTGGAGAAACCATCATTCCATCCACTGTCCATCTCTTAAGGAACGAGGTCAAGTGCTTCTTGAAGGTAGGCTGAAATAGACTTTGTTTCCAGGGCAACCCAACTGCAAGGCTTGTCATCGTTATGAGAATCACTGGCCCATTTCTGGAGTAACAGGGATGCTGGATAGATTTCTAAAATATTTCCAGACCTCAAAACTTAAAGGCTGTACCATCATCGAAAACATTATTAATACGTTTACTTAAGTACGCTATGCTGATTCTCAAATACTGATTTCCCTCTCTTTATTATGAAATTATTCATGCTAAGAATTGAGGTAGAAAGGGTATTTGCTGGCATATTTGTGTCCAGAAATGTGTGCAGTCGATTTTGCCAATGGGTCTTTTCATCATCCAATGGACTGGAGGATCTGGTTTGTTGGTGTAGAGGTTGTTTCCACCACGCCCATTCCCTCCAGCACATGTGGACTGTAAAGCGGGGCCTCAAACCCAGGGGCCACGCCAGGTCATTTCGTTGCTGTCAGTGCCTCGCACGTCTCGGCTAACGCCCTCAGTCTCCATGACACTGGCGAAACCGCCTCCGGCGCAGCTTGTAAATGAACTCGGTCGGTGTTTATAGCCTTTTGTATCCGTGTATGAAAACAAATCCAGACTGTGGTTATAACTCTTCAGCCATCCCTCTCATTGGTCAGAAATGGAGAGCCATCGGCTGCGCTGTGCTGTAAATGAGGGGTGTCCTGGATGTGCTCCAGACCCCAAATCGATCCCTATTAAGTGACTTTGCAGTTCTTCTGATTGCCTGTGAGAAATTGATATTTAGATCAATGAGTCTTTGGCTGCTGCAGTAATGCCCATAAGCTCATAAAGGGCTTCATTTTGGTCTTATTGCATTAACCGAGTGTGGAATGGAGCCTGTCCAGGGTGGAATGAGACCCAAACAGGATGCCGAAGCAACCGTGATCACAAAGTCATTGTCGTCACTGCGTAATATTCCGTAGAATGCTTTAGGTGACGTCAATCGACGAATGAAATTTAGCCGTATGAAATGAACAGCGGTTATTCGCACATCAGTGATTCATCCTGGTCTCGGCTGAGATGTCCAGCGCTTCTCCTCATCTTCTGAAAGGGCTGTTGCGTAACATTCACCCCCCACAGGCGGGACGGTGCTGGTTTGAGCGAGGCAGATGGCGAAGCGAGCAACATGGAGCCCATGTGAGCGAGCATCCGACCGCTATCCTGTTGGCGCCCATCGCTGTGCTGCTTCCTCTTCCTCCTGCTGCATTATGCTTTGTCATGATTGGACCGGTATATGATTTATAGCACTGTTGGCCATACAGCAACAATAATGCCTCTGTTTAAATAAGCTGAAGCTCCTATATGCTTAGAAGGAGGTTATTCAAATATATTGTGGAAAGAATTTTAATTTATTATTGTGTTTCCGGATAGTGCCCATGGGGTGGGCCTACTTGAAATGCATGGATGGGTCAAAATTTTTAAGGTGAAGTCAGGACTGGGAGAGGTGGCCACACTCTTGGCCCATGAGATCATTATTTAGGGCTCAGTCTGTGTACATCTGAGGAGCCGGTGCTGAACCTCGGCTTTAAAATGGGTTCAGCACATCATGCAGTTCCAGTGGGGTCTGATTTGCCCTAACCTTCCATTTCTCTGTCACCCGGAGGCAGATTTCAGGCAGAGTCTTTGTCCCGCAGACCAAGAGGGGGGGGGGATACAGGGTGTAAATTGTTCTGCTGCTAAGTCTGCTTGATGCGTGGGCTCATGCTGTGGGCTTGGACTCCAGCCGATCACCAGCGAGGAGGGTGGGAAAGCTCCCCGGGATGTAGCCGAAGAGATGGCGATCGGTGAAGGGATCCCACCCCCTAAAATCAACCCCCCCCAGGATCCCAGATCTGCGGTATCTGATGGGGAGGGAGCAGAGAGCAGAGCTGGCTGTCCTGTAGAAGCATTGAAGGTTTGCTCAGGAAATAAAAGCCATACGCAGCTTGCGTGTTGAAATTAATTCCGCTCTGGTTCCCAACCCCCAAATCCTCGAGTCCCCTGTGATTCTCCTCTGAAGCTTTTCCTTTCTTCGGGCCTGGAATCAATCTCTGAGCTCTGAAAACTGAGAATATGGAACTGAACCCTCGGATTCTTTATTGTGTTGGGTCATCCCGGGGTTGAGGCAGTCGACTTCTGGATGCCTATTGGTTACTGGGCTGTGCAAGTAAACCACATACTAAAAGTATGATGGCGGTTTTTAATGCGACCAGGTAATGTAATACTGTTTGAATCTGACGGTGCTATAATTCTGATGAAGATGTTGCATGTTCTGGGCACTGAGCAGCTGTTGCGCTCTCATAAGCAGGTATACTGTAAAGTTGAGGCTCCTAAATTTAAACAGGTTTCTGCTAAAGAACAGAGTGTTTCTGTGCACCTGGGTGGCTGCTTTCAGGCGTTTTGGGTTCGTGCTCTCAGCTGCCTTTGTTCTGCCATAACTGCACGGTGCTAAAAGCTTTCTGCTTCATTTCCTGTTTTGTAAATCCTACCATGAGTTAGCATAGCATTTATCCAGCTAATTGGATGCCTAATAGGTTATTAAGTGAGTTAAGATGTTGAACACCTTGGCTGGACTGCCATGACCTCCCCCTCTCTCCCCACTGTTGTCTGGATTTATACTTTTCTCATTTGTCTGATCAGGCTCTGTTTTGCTTGTCTAGAGTCCGTTTCCTTTCCTTTAAACTTGTTGCCCCGGTGGCCTCCTCTGGTGTCCTTGGGTCTGATGTGATGTCTGGTATCAGTGAGGACCAGGGAGGTGCCGCTGGGTGTCTGTGAGGACCAGGGAGGTGCCGCTGGGTGTCTGTGAGGACCAGGGAGGTGCTGTCCCACACGGTGGGGTTCTGTTAATGGCACTGTCTCCTGCCTTCCTCCTGAGGTGCTGAGAATTTGAGGATGTTTTGTCTGTTTTGACTTGCGGGTAGAACCTGTGTGGTTCAGTGCTGCACTCGCAGTGCTCATGTTTATTAATTCATGGTGAAGTGGGTAGCTTGTGACTCTGTCGCTCAGTGTTGTCCTCAGTCCTCCTGTTTGGGTCTCTCCATGATGAGGTGGAGAGCCTGTCCCGGTGCTGTCCTCAGTCCTCCTGTTTGGGTCTCTCCATGATGAGGGGGAGAGCCTGTCTCAGTGCTGTCCTCACAATCCTCCTGTTTGGGTCTCTCCATGATGAGGTGGAGAGCCTGTCTCAGTGCTGTCCTCAGTCCTCCTGTTTGGGTCTCTCCATGATGAGGTGGAGAGTCTGTCTCGGTGCTGTTCTCGGAGTCCTCCTGTTTGGTGCCGCTTCTAAAACCACTGCTTTGTTTTTCAGGTCTTTAAAGGTGAATTTCAGCTACCTGATTTTCTAAAAGAACAACCACAGGTACAGTAGCTGTTCTGCCTGTTGTTCTACACACCCCACCCCCAAATGAACTGCATTTTGTTTTTTTGATTTTTGGTGGCGTTCGCTGCTGTTCCTGCTCATTTCTGCCTTTTCCCGATCCTGTTAGCAGCTGATGAATGGCTCTTCCCCGTGTCCCCTTGTTCTCTGGTCTAGCCTGGCCCTGCTTACGTTCATATTTTGGAATGCATCCTATCATGCTAGTGGCTACTTTTGAAGTCTCATTTTTCGTATTCCTTTCCGAAGATGGAAAGCACTCGGTCTCCTTGATGGAAGAATATCGCCCTCTATTGACTAATGGCAGCAAGTGGCTGATTTTGCAGTCATCTTTCCTGTGTTGCCGCGATGCACGATTCTCATGACACTTTTTCAAAGAGTAACTGGCTGCTGTAGAGAGCCTGTTCTTGCTGCCTAAGTCACTGAAGGGCGGCAGTTGGGTGCCCCCCCCCCTCCCTCGTGAATGCAGTGACTCATGGGGCGTCACTAGCACTCCCCAACCTCCTCTACCATCATGTGAATGCTGGTTGTTCTGGGAACGTGGGGTGGGGTGGGGTGGAGTGGGTATACCTTCTATATCCCATGCCTTGTATTGCATCGCTGCACTGCTCCTCTAGTTTCTGAACCACTGTATTTTACCCAGGAAAACAATCCATTTTTAATATTGCTGTACTTATGCTAATTAATATTGGTATTGAAGTGCAGCACAGGTTCATTTTGTCAACAGTGTGTCAGACATTCTGCACTTCGAGCAGATCTTTCCAGCCCACTATAGGTGGGAGGGTGGATGGGGGTTTTCCCGTCTGAGCTCAAAGGCTGAAGGGTCAGGGACTTGGTCCTAGTTCTGTCCTCTCCTGCTGTTGCCGTGCTTTTTGACCGCACCCTTGTCCTCTGCAGATCCCAAAGTCTCCAGAGAAGACCAATCCCAGTTAAGAGGAAGCAGAGGGTCCCTCTGGATGCCGGTGAGACTCGTCCTTGGTCAGGTCAACATTGTACTAGGTTGTACTAGATTCAGAAAATCTTGGCACAAGTCTTGTCTTGCACAGTGCTTATCATCCCAGAATAAATTAGCTGTAAGCTGTAGCACGAGAAGATTTGTAAAGTGTTGCTGCATTAAAATGTGGTTGATCCTTCACAATTTGGCATAAGGATTTCTTTGTAATGTCTGTGCTGGATTCTGGGGCTTTTCATTCAACATATAGATCTCAGTCACTGGCCGGGTCCCCTGGGCCATGTGCAACACCTCTGTCAGCCGACTTGGTGACAAGCTTGTCATTTCCATCTGAGAATTTGCCTTTGGTTAGAATTTTATTTGCTTGTGGAAAAATCCATCTTTCAAGCATGTCTAGTACAGGATCCAGGGGGAGGCCTGGAGTTCGTCTAGCTGGGATGGCTACACCCAGAACCTTCTGAGGGCAGCTCCCTGATCCTTCACGATGTTTTAGCTCCGTGTTACAAAAGAATGCATTTATCAGCATTGTACATAGAGCCCGACCGATTTACCAGCAGGCCGATATTATCGGCCGATATTAGGCATTTTCCAAAATATCGGTATCGGCATTTATAATGGCTGATAAATGAATATTTCAAAAATAAAATAAAAACTGACGAAACACCCTTCAACCATGTCATGAGTGTTGGCGCTGTATAGTTTGTTCACCAGAGGGCGCACTAATTCAGTACACTACCTCATATACTGTTAGCAATTTATATTTTGCTGTTGTTACTTATCAGAACTTAACAGAATTTGTCTCCAGTCCTATTCAAAGTTATATTTATGAAGCTTACCAAGTCTTTTAAAACTGGTAACTTTGATTTGGTGGTTGTTGTTTTTGTGTTTTTGTTCAAAGGACTTTACGTTTCATATCCTAAGTTTGTATTTTTATACATTTTATTTATCAGAACTTTAATACAGTCGAGCAGTTATTACGATTCGGCTTATAACAAAAACACGCTTGTAACGTTTTGATTCCAAATCCCCGACCTTCAGTAACGTTAAATTCCTTAAAGAAAACACGCATATAGCGATTCCTTTATTGTGAAAATTTGGCTATAACGATGTCTACTGTCTTCTTCAAAGAAATATTTCAATGAAGCTTTTATTCGGTTATAAGGATTTGCCTCAATAATTCGATTTAATAGTTTAAAAAGTCAGCTTAATCGCGTAGCCAAAGCGAGCAGCAGTCAGTACCTGTTTATTGATTTTTCAGGGAGTGCCACCTGTTTTATTTTGATCATTACACAAAACAAAGCTTCATAGACAGAACTAGATTGTCAGTGTTATTTTGTACAGTCATAATACATGTGCCTAGTGATCAGTCATAATACATAGCAATCTTACTTGAAAATGGATATAATGAAATTCGGTTATAACAAAAGATCTGCCGGCCCCAGAAAATCGTAATAACCGTGCTCGGCTGTATATTTCATTGTTCCTCTGTTCTGTTGTGACAAAAGAAACAAGTTTCTTTTTAAAAAGCATTATCATTATGTTAGTTAAAACTCATAAATAACTACAAAAAACGTTAGGGAAATCTGTTAATGTTTTGTTGCACGTTTCTGAAAAAATAATATATATGCATATTTATACATATATACATACATATATATATACATACACACACATACATACATACATACATAAAACCAACAAATATTTGTATCGGTCGGGCTCTAATTGTACAGATAGCAGGCCCAGGAAACTCAGTCGTTGCCTAAGGAAACTTGCTCTCCTATGAGAGAGACAAACACAGAAACAGGATTTGAACCACTGACTTACCAGCTGTTGACAGCAGAGCCACATGGTTGTTGGCTCTGCAGCCCTGCTTCCCACAGCGTTAGAGGTCACCCTTTGGGTCTGTAACGCCTGGAAGCAGGGGTATGCTTTTTGGCCTGGCTAATTAATTTTTTTTGCTGTGCAAAATGGATAACCAACAAGCAAACTTACCTGCTGCCTTGTAGAATTCCTGAAGGATGCTCTGCAGTCCGTCATTAGTGTTTCTGTTCCGTTTCAGGCTCCAGTGAGGATTTGAAACATGCAGCTCTCTCCCTGTGGTAGGTGCCATTCCCGTCTGTCACTTGTTATGCAGCGGTGGGCAGTTAAGACGAGCAGAAACTGGGGAGACTGATTGGGCCATGATGATGATGGGGGGGTGTCTCCGTTCCTCGTGTTACCCAAGCAGAATCTGAAAAGAGCTACGTGTTGGATGTTCTTCACTCTCCGTGTACTGATCCCTGCTTTGTGTGTGTTGCATGCTGTGTTTCAGGGTGGGGAAGAACGGGAAGATCTGGTCAGGAGGGCTCTTGGACACCCATTGCTCTCCTTTCTACTGGGGGCATTTTACAACCCCCCCCACCCCCACTCTCCGCAAAGATATTTGGCCCAAAGCCCCCCCCCCCCCCCCCCCCCCCCCCCCCCCCCCCCCCCTCCGCTCTCTCCCCTTCCCCCACCCCCCCTCCATCCCAGTTCCCGTGCTTTTCTTTTTTTTTTTTTTTTTCTTTTTT
>JAABNY020000035.1:11800018-11810143 GCA_015164015.2 Brevimyrus niger
GGGGGGGGGGGGGGGGGGAGGGGGGGGGGGGGGGGGGGGGGGGGGGGGGGGGGGGGGGGGGGGGGGGGGGGGGGGGTCACGACATTAACTGGCACAAAAAATGAATGAATGGACTGGGCACTGTGATTAATGGTGACCTAAATCAGGATCACTCTTCAGGACTGACCGACACAAGACCGTGACTATTAATACACCCCTTTAATTAATCTTTCACATACTGTGGTGAGTAATCCTTTTTTAAATAAGGTATTCAGACCCGTTTCTGTCTTACACAAAGATATCAGTTGCCATACTGTACACTGACCAAGAAACTTTGTGGGAAATTCTGTGTGCTCCAAAAGCCAGGGCTATTCCCAAAGCTGGACTTTATAGTGAAATCTGACACGACTTAACTGCTCCTGCTGATTTCAGGATCAAATGTTTAAACAAAAAGTGCAGGTACCATTTAAACTTTTACGTCACAAAACAGGGCAACTCTGAAGCGCACCGTCGAGTATCCCAGTGATGCGGGGAAACACGCCGGCTGGCATATAAGCCTGGCATCTTTGCTGCCCTTCCGAGAGCAGACCCCTCTGTCACTCTGTCACCAACTCCGCTGCCCCAGTCATTGATTTGCTTTGTTTGAACAGGGAAGCTTTCGATAAAAGCGCTGGTCCCATTTTAACTAGTTGCCCGGCGACGGCGGGGCTGTTTAATCACCTGTTGTTCGACCTCCGCACCGGGGAACCGTCGGGGGAGATATTAAAGAAAAGGCAGCGAAGAACACGGTACCCTCACATTTACATTCATGTTATAGCCAATGGGCAGATGCACCGTTTAGCCTACTTTGTGATATTTATTAAGGCGTTTTACCTTAAAATTCCTTTGCACAAAGACTACATCACAGCTGGAGAGAGCCACTCACAAGTGCCGCACAAACGCTTGCGAGGCTGCGGATTTTACGTTTGCACATTTAAATGCAGATCCTCGTTGTGCACGATAGTGGTGAAGAGGTGCCATTAGTGCGGTGTGACAGTGACATCATGCTCCGGTACAGTGAAAAGTGCCACCGGGGGATGTAGCGCTAACGGTCGCACGGCTCCTATCCCCGGGAAGCCTCAGAAATAAATGATGACAACACGGCAAGGAATAATACCGAGTTAATGTTAAACTTATAGTAATAAACATGCTGCGAGTGGGGGACATCGTAGGCTAGCGATGGAGCTGTCATTCATTACGGTCTGGGAGTCGGACAGGTTAAACCGGCACCGGCTGACAGCGACACGCTTCTCCGCGTCGGGTGTGAACCAGGCTGCGTTAGGC
This sequence comes from Brevimyrus niger, assembly GCA_015164015.2. Lineage (NCBI taxonomy): Eukaryota > Metazoa > Chordata > Actinopteri > Osteoglossiformes > Mormyridae > Brevimyrus > Brevimyrus niger. The sequence goes on from JAABNY020000035.1 coordinate 11,801,321, forward strand.
GTGCGGCTCCACGGGGAAGAGACGGACGGAGGCACTTACCTCCCGCTTCACATTCCACAGCAATTTCTCTTTAAATTCTTCATCCGTGGCCGAACCCATGGTGACGGAGTGGTCAGGCTGCTTAACGGCAAGCAACGGACGGAGAGCTGCACCCCTCAGAGCCGCTACGCTTCTGGTCTTCCTCCTTTTTTCCTCCTCACAACATGAACTTGCGGTCCAGCAGCTGGAAACTGACGCATCTGTGTGCCAGAGGAGCCCAGTGAGGAGCCATCTTCAGCTCCTCCGGAATGACGCCACCACTCGACCCCGCCCCCTCAAGACCCCGCCCGCCGCTGATCAATGGGAAGCAACAATTCACGCGGTGACGATGCGAGGCGGCTCGTCACTGACAGCCGTTTATTTATAACTCCTCTCTCACTGGGAAAATAAAGGGAGGAAGGAATGGAAAAAAGCAATGAGCAGGGTTGATGGGTTTATGAACTCGTCTATGTAACAGGTCTAGCCTGTACCACGCTGGCCCGTTAGATTACCTACTCCAAGAGAAACGACGTAGAAAACTACAGAAAACACAATAGCGATTAAAATCAGATTTACTATAAGACTTGCTAATTGTGTTTGATAGTTCACGTGAAATTTGTGGTTGACAACAGAAAATTGCGATGAAACGCACGTAAAACCTTATATTTTAAGATTTTGATTCAATGCAGATATTTGATTCTTTTCCCTCAAGCTTTGTGAATTTGTTCTCATGAACTCCCGTTTTTGAAACGTGACATCAACCTGCAGTATAAATAAATGTGTCGTCATACCACAAAATACGCCGATTTATCTTCCTCTACAATATTCACAATGCGCCATCTTGGGGTGGAAAAAAACCATTACAGATATCGGCGTAAATATTCGACCAAGGCTTGTACAGTATTTAACAGGCATTAGGTAAAATCCAGGAGAATAAGACATCATTTAGGGACTGAATGTAACAGCTAGTAACAGGTTCACACCACAAACTATAGAACAGCAATTATTTGAAACCCTTTTATTTAAAAAAAAAAATTCATACAGAAACCATATACAAAACATTTCAAATTATGGAGGCACTTTTTTTTTTGCATTTTTTGTCACACTTAAAGTCATACGTCTTACAGAGTGCAGAAATAAGTCATTGGCTTTACTGATTGTGTAAATAACAAATTTCCCTTACGTGCTTTATGACCCGTCACTATTAGTCTCACTAATCAGAACTGGCACTGTGGGTGTTTGAAAAATTAAAACATACTGGGTGTCTTTAAAACAGGCTTAAATATGCAACAGGGTAAAGGCAGCATTAACCCACTAAATCCAAATCACCATGAGCAGGGGAATCCAGAGAGTGCCCAGCCTGCACATCTTTGCCCAGTGTATGCTTTCAGGAGAGCAAAGCGCTGCAGGGAGACCCCAAAACTCCCAGAATGCACCGACACATTCCATAGGATGACACATACATAATTAGAAACACCAGAAACATCTCTGAGCAGCAAATCGGCTCCCCTGGAGCTTCAGGTCTAAAACCTGGAATGGCCCCGGTGGCGATGCGGGATACGGTCAGTCCTCACCTTATAAGCATAGGACAAACATATGAGAAGAAAACAGACAGCGAGAAATAAGACATGATGCATAGGTGTCACATGGGGCAGGTGAACAACCGATATAGATGAACCGTCATTCTTGCTTACAGAACACCCCCGGCTGAAACACCCAAGACCACTGAACACACAAATGATACAAGTGCTCAGACCCCAGAGGGGCGGCCAACATTCCGCGAAGGCGCAGCCATCGCAATTTGGTTTATAAGGGGAAAAAACAGGTCTGAGGTTGTCCAGCTACAATCCAGAAAAGATAACTTTTATTTCCCGGTGCATAAAGTTACAATGTGCAGCATTTCATGGTTTATTCACAAATTAAAAAAGGAATAAAACATCACCACCACTGAGCGGTGTGTAGGTATGAGAGTGTAGTGTTTCTGTGTGGACCTCGGATTGCCGGCAAGCTCCGGGGCGATAAAACATCTCAGCTTTATCGCCTCCCCCTCCGGAGGACCCCTTCATCTTCATCCAATTTCCAGGTTTCATTACAAGTGTGAACAATAAATACGAGCTTGTTATAAATCACAAGAAAAAAAAAAATATTCCCTCAGAGCTGACAGAGCACTTTGAGAGCCTAATGTCCAGAGTGGCGTCAAGTGAAACGCATCGCGGTCACCCAGAAAGACAAATAGCCCACAAAGCTAAAAACACCCTTATTACAGTTATGGCTAAAAAATATCCCAAAACATTTATATAAAAAAAATAATAAAAATAAAAACTTTACAGTATTACTGTATTTTCACCCAGCAGAACATGATAGTTCAGAGTAGCTAAAACGTTATGTTTTAAAAGCAATACCAGTATGAGGGAAGAAATATCTATGCATAGATACTGGATGTTGTAAAACTGCCAAAATCTGGAAAACTATAAAAGAGTATTTAAGAAATGATTAAAGGACTTTCACTTTCACTCTGTGGCACTTTGCAGTGTCGCACTGGACACATGTGGTGTGTGAGGGCAAACTCACAATGAGAGTCCAAAGCTCACAGATGAATGAAGGTAGAGGCCCATCAGGATACTCACAGACAGTGAGGCCCTTTTCTCACGGGCAACACAAGACACAGATGAAAGAAGAGAAGATGACTTCGTGTCACGCCCTCCACACCTGACTGCTGAGGACCCAGTCTGGCTGAGAACCTGCCTGGGAGCCGAGAGGAGAAGAGGCAGGCGGGGCGGCCAGTGGCGTCTAGGGGCCCAGGGGGCGGTCATCATAGGTGCTGTACCTCTTGACGTGGATGCACTGGGCACGCCTCCGCGTGGCCTCCAGCAGCGACTTGTCAGGCACCGGCAGCGTCTCGTATAGCAGCGCGTTCAGCGTTTCTTCGTAGATCCGCGCCTCGGGGAACTCCACCTGCGAGGGGGGAGACGTGACGGTAATGAGCCACGTGTCAAGGGTCCCCCTTCTCTTACACGGCCCACGGCCAACCCAGCGGCGGCCTGCAGGAGGACATCACTTTCCCAGTTAAGTCTTATCCAGGCGACAGCAAAATCCGTCATGGAGGTGGCGCGTGGCTCAGTGGGTTAGGAAGCTGTGATTGAACGGAAGGTTGTCAGTTCGAATCCCATTTCGAGGCCCTGAACACCTAGCTGCTCCAGGAACAGTCTGACCCTGTTCTCTCAGTCGTACGTTGCTTTTGATAAGTGTCTGCTCCATAAGCATGACGTGAAAATATACCTAAAAAAAAAAGCACCACACAGTCCCAGGCCTAGCAGGACCAAAGCTTGCCACTAGAGGGGGGCACTCACCTTGGTCTGTTTCTTCTCCGTGGCGTAGACAATGGACGTGCAGCAGACCTCGGCCAGCTTGCGGCCCTGCCCATAGAAAGACCAGCAGCAGATATCATCTCCGATGACGTCCTTGATGAAAAGCACGCGTCCGCTGTAGCTCAGGCACAGCTTGTCGAAGAGCTCGATGTTTCTCAGTAGGTTGTCATCCGAGTTACTGCGGGACATCGTACAGGGAATGGGAACGAAGTCAAAGTGTACCATCTAGTGTGAGAACAGAGGGCTGCGTGGAGCGGGATAACAGCGGATGAGAGACGCACCTGGTGTAGGAGTACTTGTTGTTGCTTCTGTTGTAGAGCAGCTTCACCACAGGCTGGAAGGCAAAAAAAAAGTTCAGTCCATTTGCTAAAGCCTGGTCAGTGCAACAGAACAATCGTTTGATTCAAAGAAGAACCTGAACTTGGCAGCAAAGACAGAAAGAAGGAGAAAAGCGGAGCGGGGCTGATGCCCTTACCCTGCTGCACGCCTGGATGACCTGCTGCTCCTCCTTCAAGGAGGTGATCACCGGGACCACGCAGAGCGCTCGCAGTCTATCCTCCTGCCGGGCCGTTCGCAACAGAAGCCGCCGGCGAGCACCGGAGGCGACACAGAGACCTGGGTGAGCTTGGAGCTTCCACAGCAGCACCTAAGCGGCTCTGCTGATGATTCACCCACAGCTTCGCCATTTCACCCGCGGAACGATCAATGATGATTCAACCCAGCAGTCATTTCTCAAAAACAGGCAGCGCGAAACGTAAACGCCCCACCGCCTAACCCTGTAAAACCTCCTATGCAAATACCGACGGATTTACTGCAATTTCAACTGCAACAGATGTGACACTGAACCAAAAATAACGTCATTCACACAAAGTCTGTTAATCAGCGCCGATTCACAAAATTATAGCGCGCACTGGTGTGGTCTCCATGGAGACCCCAATGAAACGCGCGTCACGCTGCCATCGCACGGGTGACTCGGTCAAGCCGAACACACATCTGTGCCCAGGTAGCTGGACAGGGGCGGGGCGGGGAGGGGAGGGCTGACGGCGAGCGGCCGACCTGCAGGGCGCTCTGGCAGAGCTCCACCAGCCCCTGGATGAGGTAGTACTTGGCTTCGGCCAGGAGCTCGCGGACGCCCTGCTGGGTCTTCGGCAGGGTCACGGCGCCGTCTCGCAGGAAGCTCAGGATGGCTCCGAAGTGCTTCCCGCAGCGGTCGATCAAGATCCAGCCTGCTCAGGATAAACGAGCGAGCAAATAATCATTAACCTGCTGGCTGAGGGGAAATCCATACCCCCTCACTCGTATAATTACATTGAGGTAGCTAAATAAATGGGGCCTTATAACACAGAGTTATTTTGTAATAAGCATCACTAATACGCCATACGCTGACACTCTGCCTAGAGTGTTGGACAGCTGCATACTGTACCGTCTCTACAGGTTAAGTTTAATTTCAGCTTCTTCTGAGATTCTCATCTTAAATGCAGCCCTTCCCCAAGTCCCTCTGCTATTCCACCCCCGAGATGCTCTCAGGTTAACAGCAGACTATGCTTGCGGCAGTCTGTGTTGACATTGTAGAATGCTGCTGCTTTACACACAAGTTACCACTCCCGCACACATGCACTAACGAATCTAATCTGACTGCAGGTACATCAGTGTAACCGACAGCGTATGACTGCGTGTGCGGCAAGGGCCGCTTGTCTGCGTGTGCGGATCACCCAGTCTCAGGTGGGGGTCTCCAGGCACCCACCCTCCTTGTCGGTGAACACCTCCATCCTGCCACTGAACATGGCCTTGAGCATGGTGTCCTGCCGGGTGAGCACCTGCAGGGAGCTGTAGTAGAGGCTCCCGCCCACGTTCAGACGTACATACTTGTTGCCCGGGCCCACGGCACCACGATAGCTGCAGGGCTTGGTCTTGGGGCGAGTGGCAGCGGGGGAATCGGACAGGCCGGTCCGCAGACAGCCGTCCCCCGACATGTCCCTCTGTAGGTAGATGACCACCCTGCAGACAGCGGGCCTGACCTCCCCGGCCGTGGTGACACCTTACAGAGGGGCCTGCTGAGGCACCGCCCCGCTCGCCACACCCATACCTGCCCAAACAGCAGCACAGACCTGGTGAGTGAGAGGAGAATCCAGACAACACACAGCACGTACACACGGAGATGCAGCCAGAATGCATCAGCCAGCCAGCCAGCAATCCACATGAGGTCATTTCCTTCACTGTTCCAGGCAGACAGCAGATTGTTTTAAAACAGGAAAGTGACACCGATAAAATTTAAGGTACACTTCAGTGACAGCTGAGGAGACCGTTAGATCAGGAAACCCCCCCTGCAAAGAGTCATTTTCCGGTGCTCACTTTCTCAGCGAAGTGGAATGTGGTCCTACAAAAAACAGAGCACTGGAGGTGGGGGCGAGGGATATTGTTGATGTCCGGCGCGAACAGGCTAAAACAGTCGCAAGGTCCGCTAATAAGCACGTTTTTCACGTACTAAACTGACTTCTCGATCTTGATCTCCAATAAGGTATAACCATCTATCGTTCAGGAAATCATCTTGGAAGCTTAATAGTGCCAATCCCAAAGCATCACAATTCCATAGGGGCCGCGTGGTGTGCTGCATTTAACATCTTTTTGGATATCTTGCTTTGATAGTTTCAAACTAGCCGATTCAGTCAGTAAATGACCCTTAATCCACCTGCAATGCCGACTGCTTAGAGCAATCACCAGAACCCAGTATGTGTAAAGTATCACCTAGATCCACAGTATATTAACAGTACATGAACACAAAAGGACTGAAGATTCCGTCAGGTTTCCAAATGCAGATTCATTTGCGTGGCTCCCTTGTGCTGGCTTTCAGTATTACTTTATTCGTCAGAAATTATGTTTCTGATTATTATTTTACACACAACAACTAACTAGCGATCAAAAAAACTTTACTGGGTGGCAGCAACTGTCCTAAAAGTAAATAACAACGGCGTTAAACACAGATAATCAGCTAGCTCTGTAGATATGTTAGCCATCTCGTCGATAAAGCGTTAAGGTAAAGTGCTATTTCGATAATCGCGCAAGTACTTCGCATAATTCTGCCAGACCAGGTCCACATTAATACAAATATTTAAAAGCTATTCACATACCAATGACAGCTGGTATAAACGCAGAGCTGGGTAAAATGTAAAAGTATCTTCACGTTAACTTTCCTTCTGCTAACAAGTCAGCTACTTTATAACGCCGCCCAAGAAACACTGCCGTCATACCTTAAGCGGAACGGGTAAAGGCGGAGCACGAGGAAATCTGGGTTTTGTAGTTCTTTCGCCCTTCTATGGCCAGCCTGTTTCTTTAAAAAAATGGAAATCAAACGTAAAAGATAACTACATATCCCATAAGTGTAAGATATGGGAAAATAAGCATTTTAAAAATAGTTAACTTGTGGAAAAAAGTGAAACAACACTCGTTGTGCATATAATATGAACAGAGAATGTCAAGAACACCGTATTTGTAAATGTCAATAAAACAGCAATTAACTAGCAAGTTAACTACATGAATGGAATGGCCTGACAGGAAATCCGTAGTAAAGACGCGCAATGTCGGGTTGCCAGAGCAAGAGTAAAATAGAAGATATTGTTTAAGTACTGGGTATTGCATTTGAATAAATGGTGAGATAAATCAACTTTATATTTAATTTTTGGGCTGCTACATGTCGACAGCTGCTTCATACCCGATATGTAGAAAATTCAGTGAAGTTAAGCTGGGTAGGTTATACATAGTGCAGCCTTTGGCAACCCCGTCTCCCTGGTAGCGACCAAAACATGCAATCCGAGGACCTCGGCGCAGGTGACGTCAGTGCCACATAGCCGCGATCTACGAGGAGACATTGTTTATCACTGTATATCAAAGGTAGGAAAATACTTCTTCAACGTATACTTTTAGTGTTGCCGTTAAAAATGAAGAAACAAGTAGTTGTGTAAACATACCTCGCGAACACATCATTAATGTTTACCTGCTTTCCCTGACTGTTACTAGTTGTTTTACAGACGTTGGGTATCTTTGTCCAAACCTTTGTTCAGTGATGACTATATCAGGGGCTCCTGTTGGACACAAGTTTAATGGTCGCAACTAGAATTATTCTAAAACAGCGACACGCCGATTCTCATACAGATAGAAAGTCAGTGTAATGTGCCTTTAGTATGTGGCGAAAATAAACCCTGATTGTTAGTGGACTTCGTGACAGACGGTGGAAAATTACGCGTATATACACTTTGAATGAATTCATACTTGCAATTTAGACATCAATAACATTTTAACACGTCGCGATATTTTAATAAGAACCTCTTTACCGATCTGTACCGTTGTTTGACGATATTCAGTTGTGTAGCCCTGTGTAACAGCACGTGTATCGATTTTTGTCAGCACGCAGGGGGTAGAGGCAGAACGACGGCAGGATGGATTTGGGTGATCTTTCCCGTTACCATGGTGATTGATCACCAGGGGCTTGTATCACAGAGCTGGATCTTTTGCTTAGCCAGATAACTTGTTGGTACCTCAGTTTAAATGGACTTTCTCTTTACTTACATTTAGCCCAGATTACCTTAAATCCAACAAAGCAAGAAATCCTAATTTGTGATACAGGACCCATCTCTGCTACTGCAGGTGCAGGAACCGCTGATAATGACGCCCAGCTGACCTCGATTACACTAATCATCTTATTAGGGTAAAGCAGGGTCAGTTGGGTCATATTTAACCTAATATTGATAATAATAACTTCTCAGTTTTTGTAAGTAATTTTGATGGACATTTTTCTCAGCATTAAAATCATAAAATGATTGTTATGGTTGAACTCTATTTTTTTAAAACCTCTGCTTCACAAACGTATACGTGGTTGACTCCATCTAACTTGCAAAGGTGAGGGGGGGGTCAGTAATTGTGTGTGTTTGATGACTTTAGACCTGTGTTTCCTGCCCTGGTTACCCTGCCTGGATAAGTGCAATGGCGACAGATCCTTTGGCTGAAGCTGGTCTTCATTTTGATGACTTCAACAAACTGCGTGTGTTGGAGCCAGAGGTGGGCCAGAAGAGCACAGAACTCAAGGAAGAATGCAAAGATTTTGTAGACAGTGAGTATTTCAAACTGAACCAGAGCTACATTATATTGTCAGAGGTAATGGGACACCTGCCTTTACACACACATGAACTTTAATGACATCCCATTCTTAATACATAGGCTTTAATATGGAGTTGGCCCAACCTTTGCAGCTATAACAGCTTCAGCTCTTCTGGGAAGGCTGTCCACAAGGTTCAGGAGTCCATCCATCCATCCATCCATCATCTCCCGCTTATCCGAGGTCGGGTCGCGGGGGCAGCAGTCTCAAGAGGGAAACCCAGACTTCCCTCTCCCCGGCCACTTCCTCCAGCTCCTCTGGGGGAATCCCAAGGCGTTCCCAGGCCAG
>JAABNY020000035.1:11810243-11822774 GCA_015164015.2 Brevimyrus niger
CGGGTGCGAAGCAAGCTGGGCAGTGGCCGAGGGCGGGGACCCTGGCGGTCCGATCCTCGGCTGCAGAAGCTAGCTCTCAGGAGTGTGTTTATGGGAATATTTGACCATTCTTCCAGGAGAGCATTTATGAGGTCAGGCACTGATGTTGGATAAGAAGGCTTGGCTTGCAGTCTCTGCTCTAATTCATCCTAAAGGTGTTCTATCGGGTTGAAGTCGGGGCTCTGTGCAGGCCAGTCAAGTTCCTCCCCACCAGACTCGCTCATCCATGTCCTTATGGACCTTGCTTTGTGCACTGATGTGCAGTCATGTTGGAACAGGAAGGGGCCGTCCCCAAACTGTTCCCACAAAGTCAGCAGCATGAAATTGTCCAGAATGGCTTTGAATGCTGCAGCATTGAGTTCCTTTCACTGGAACTAAGGCACCAAGTACAACCCATGAAAAACAACCCCACACCATAATCCCCCCTCCACCAAACTTTACACAATGCAGTCAGGCAAGTACTGTTCTCCTGGCAACTGCCAATCACATCTCCACTGTTCGAGTCCAGTGGTAGTGTGTTTACACCACTGCGTCCGACCCTTTGCATTTTACTTGCTGTTGTAAGGCTTGCAAGCAGCTTCTTGGCCACAGAAACCCATTCCATGAAGTTCTCTGCACTGTTCTTGAGCTAATCTGAAGGCCACACAGTCTCTGTAGCTATTGACTGCAGATGGTTGATGACTTCTGCACACTGTGCTCCTCAGCATGCGTTGTCCCCGCACTGTGATTTTACGTGGCCTATCACTTCATGGCTAAGTTGCTGTTGTTACCAATTGCTTCCACTTTGTTATAATACCACTAACACTTCACTGTGGAATACCTAGTAGAGAGGAAATTTCACAAGTGGTCTTATTGTACAGGTGGCATCCTATCACAGTACCACACTTAAACTCACTGAGCTCCTGAGAGTGACCCATTCTTTTGCAAATGTCTGTAGAAGCAGTTTTCATGCCTAGGTGCTTGATTTTATACACCTGTGACTATAAGTGATTGGAACACCTGTATTCAGTGATTTTGAGGGGTGTCCCAATACTTTTGGCAATATACTGTTTGCTCTAACGGTTTAAAATATATTTTGCCATTTAACTTTTTTTTTGCTCCCTTAACAGAAATTGGGCAGTTTCAGAAGATTGTAGGTGGACTGATTGACCATGTGGACATGCTGGCAAGAGAGGCAGAGAGAGAGAAGATGAAGGTAGGCTGATGTACGCGATGAAACGGTCTCGCAGAGCTTGTACCGCCCGTGACCGCCTCTCCGCACCAGTCTGTGAAGAGGATGCCCTCCTTTCTCAGGCCATAGGAGCGAGAAACCTGCTGAGGTCTGTGGCCAAGCAGCGGGAGGCGCAGCAGCAGCAGTTGGAGACCCTCCTCGCCGAGAAGAGGATGCAGCTGGAGAGGTGATCAGCAGACGCTTCCCGTCTCGCCGGACGACGGCAAACCCTCCACGCCTCTCGTGCCCGATTCTCATGTGAAAATCTCATCTCTGGCAGGTACAAGATTGAATATGAGGCGCTGTCCAAGGTGGAAGCTGAACAGAATGAATTCATCGACCAGTTCATCCTTCAGAAATAAGGCTGTGAAGTGAGAATAGGGCTGCTAGTACGCGGTCTTGTACAACCTTAAACCTTTCTTGTATTGTTCCATATCCAAGGTGCTTCTTGTTGCTTGATGACAAGCAGAAAATGAATGGCATTTTTAATAGGAATCAATTAGACTGTCTTTTCAGTCTTTGTATCAAGAATTTAGTGTATCCAGTACAGCAAATTTCAGCTTATGAAAATATTTCTCAAAAGCTGGTGGTTTGCAAACTGGAATCCAAAGTTATGCTTGTCTTTTATACAGACAAACATTTGGAATATTTAAATACCAAGTCACTTGGGCTTTTTAAACAAATGCTTATACTGTAAATCTAATTTTATTACACTTTGTACAAATGAAAATAGTGTAAATAGCAATTATTGAATTGTGAATATTTGCTTGTACTATTCTATAAATAATTTTGCAAACATTTACAGGAGTCTGTATCTGGACTTTATACCAAATACATAAACTGATTTATCTAATTTTAATTACACCTTCAGTTATTGCATATAAGATACATTTTGAACAAATGTTGAAACTGTTATTTATTACAATAAATCTAATACAAACCCAAACTCTGAATTCAGTATTTATTTGAATCTGGAGTCCAAATATTCCATATTTTTCTAGCCTATTTCCACCTTGCAATCAGTATTTATAAATTTCTGTCTAGACAGCCTATTTTAGCAGGACTATGATCAAATCCTTCTGCTGCCAAATGCAACATGGTGACAAAATAATACAATTACAGTTGTATGGGTATAATTAACTTCCATGGTACATAACAATTAATGAAGGTTTGGGCTGACGCCTATCTGTGCTTCTTCCCTGACCCTGAAGCTTTTCCAGCACGAGCATTGTTATACAATGGGTTATACAACATCGTGAGCAGCAGGATAAGAGGAATTATCAGATATGGGGAATATATAGCCATCAGTGTGAAGCGCTCTCTTGAGGTTTTCGGCCCCGGGTGAGGAGAATTCGGGAACTGGTTGAACATAATGTATGCCAAAATGGGGATTAGGGTCGTGGCCACATGGGTGGAATAGATGATGGCTGGAGTTCTGATCCACCTACAGCTACCTGGAATAGACCAAAGAACAGAGAATTCACCAGTGACCTACACATCCAAGATGACATTTTATAGTAAATAAGACCAGTGCTAAGTTAAGAATTGACTATTTGGATGCCGTGCTGTCACCACTAGAGGTCACTATAGAACCGCGACTGATTTCGATCAAAGATCACAATTATGCACTTTGAACGCTATCGGTCACTCACCTTTCAGAAATGCATACGCTGCAATTGGAAAGAATGGCATTTGTAGAAGTGCCTCGCAGAAAACGAAGGATTTGAACCAGATGGGAGGATCCAGCATCATGGGGTCTTTAAACTCGGCAGCGTACCATTTTAAAAGATCTGTAAGCTACAAGAAACATGCATGGTACCATCTAACTCCTGACTAATATCACTCGACTCTTCTACTCAATCAAAGAAAACTATATTTCTTCTTCAAATATCATAGTATCGTAATAACTACCGCCGTGGCATCACACATTGATTGTGTCTGAAAAGCAAAGGACGAGATTTCTTTACTTACTGGCTGTGGATACAGCTGAGCGGGAAGTAAAGCTTGGAGATCAATAAACAAAGTAATAGGGATGTGAGAGGCGAAGTACAGGAAAAATATAGCCTCCAAAATACGGGTAAACATCGTAAATAAAGCCAAAAAAATCGCACTTGAAAGGCTTTACCTTCAAAACAAAAAGCGACGAACCTTTGAATGGTTTGAGTCCACAAAAAGCGGAAATTACATGTTATGACGTATGCATTATTTTAATGTGATTGGTTGTTTGTACGAGCGTGACACGGGAGGCGTGTAAAAAGGGAGGAGCCATGTAGAGCTGTCATGTCAATTTGTCAGATTTAAGGTACCGCACTTAATCAGGCTCTGATTAGGGTAGGGTTGAAATAAAACATTCTGGCAGGGGATCCTCCAGGAAGAGGACTGAGAAACGCTGCATTACGAGTTTAAAAGCATCTTTACAGTATACAGCAACAACAATAATAAATAATCATCCATATGACCCTGGGCAGGATACATGTAATGAAGGTGGATATATGAATAGATATGCTTTATTAATCGCCATGAGACATATGGATATGTGGGAACAACCTTGGGAGGTGACCAGCATGCAGTTCCCCTGGAGTAATTAGGGTTAAGGGGCCTGAGACTTGACTCAACAACCAGTTAATCCTAAGTACAAGAGTAACAACCTACTGAGCCACAGACCACCCTTGGAGTGAACTTCAACGCCTTAGCAGAAATAATAATAATAATAATAATAATAATAATAATAGGGTGGTAGGAGTAGGTCCTGCTTCCACTCAAACTGCAGGACTGTAGGTAATACTGCTACCCACTAAGCCACCCTGACAGCCTGAGTTTTGAACGCAACTGAGACAGATATAAAAAGGTTTTATGAGTGAGAGACAACAAAGGAGTTTAAACCCCTCATGAGGGAAATCTTTATGACATTGGCGTAGAAGCAACTTCCAAATCAAGTTACAGTCTAGTGCAAGTTTACGTTTCGATTACTAAGGCATCTTTTGTCATGTAAAGTTCCATTACAGCATCACTTATCTTGCCCTGCATTGGAGCTGCACCCAAGACCTATCTCCGCTCTGTCACCCTCATCAAACTCCGTGTTAAACTATAGTGATGCCATGTGGGATCTCAGGCATGATGGTCAAGGCTCTTTCCGTTTGGAGAATCCCTGCAAGACTGATGTTCACAAAACTTCACAGTTCACACCACCTGGTAATGTTGTACTGTAGTTCTCGAGTCCGGTCTCTCCTACTCCTCTCGAAATAATGATACATGGTAATAAGATGAAATACAATAAATAAAAATAAAATTATTCTATTACAGTGGAACTGTACCTCAGTTCTCAAACTCATTAGAACTCCAAAGTCGAACCAACCATTTCGAAAAAGAACTATCTAGAGCTTGATCTCAATCTCAAAATTGAAACCGTGACCACCGACCTAAAATAACTTGTACGCGCAGGGAAATGAGTCACGCAGCATCTCTCAGAGGAAACATAGGGTAACGCTTCAGTCTCAGCCTCGCATTCGCTGGGATAGCATTGTGCATGTTTACACTAGCTGAATACTGAAAAATACATTTAGACATCGATAGACAGTAACAGTAATTATATAATAAATGCATTTAAAAATAAAGATTTCTTATTAATTATTTTAATAGTAATAATAAACCATTAATACGTTTAATTATAAAAATATTGTCGTGCCGAGCTGGAACGGAACGGAGACAAAGGCGCAGACGTCAGGGTATCGGGGAATATGGGGTTTAATTACAGGTAAGGCAGGCAAAAGCAGACGGACAATACAATGACCGGACTGGGGAAACAAACTGAAACGTGGACTAAACACAGAGGACTAGTGACAACAACCAGAAACAGCTGATCACACTAGGATTCCACACAGGGTTAACGAGGGGGACGAAGGAGCCGACGATCGGGGCAGAACACATTTTTTGGATACATTTATTTTCTGACTTTACAAATTAGTGTTTTGATAAAAGTGCTTGGATGTGTTTAGTACAGTATATGCTCTGCTTGTTTTGTCTAGTACATTTTGCATTTAAATGCTAAAAAAATATACTTAGGTGTAAGTTTTTGGGGCCGGGAACCAATTTATTGGTTTTCTATTATTTCTTATTGGGAAAACTTGAACTTTTTAGGATTCGATCCGGAGTTCTGAACCGATTAAGCTCGAGTTCTGAGGTACCACTGTATTTACCTTTGCTGCATTGGCTAAATACTGATACCCCCCCCCCCCCAAGTCTCTGTCTTGACTCAGACTCTGTCCTTCAAGTTCGTGGTCTTGAATGAGACTTGATATATGTGGAATTGTCCTCATCACTACCGCTTGTGCTGTCATGGTTCTCCTGGGCCCAGCAGCTTTTCACCATCCACATCCACATAGTCCTGACAGATAAATGACCACCACAATTTAGCATCATGGGCCCCATCAGTAACTCTAGAAAGATGCATTACTGTTTATGTGTCTGTGTGCTTCAACAACACACTAGAGTGTGCTTTCCAGAGTAACTGTTAAAAGAAATTTGTAGAATTTTGTACTCATCTGGGTGGAAGATGGGGAGTTCTGGAGTAAGGACCTGAGATTACTTACAGAGTCATTCTCCAGGATGTTGCCCAAGATCCTCACGATATCTGTGAACGAAGGTCTGTGGGAGTGCAAGTCCAGCCAGGAGTCCTTCATCATCTGCAGACTGAGCATGGAGAGACAGGAAGAATGAGAGGACTTCACAGTAAACCATGATGAAGACTTCACAGTAGACTGTGACGAGGGCTTCGCAGTAAAGCATGATCAAGACTTCACAGTAAATTGTGGCATGGACTTCACAGAAAACCATTATGAGGATGTTACAGTAAAACGTGACGTGGACTTCACAGTAAAGCATAAAAAGGACTTAACAGTAAGCTGAATTTCACCTAACCACAATAAAGCATTTAAAAACAAATACTGCTGACTCATTCAGCCCTGTTATGTTTGTCGACGTGTTTCACTGAAATACACTGAAACCTGATGCACTCACATCTCTGGCCTGCAGCCCTCCGGATCCGCGTTCCTCTGCCCGGCACAAACATAATACACCACCTCCTCGGATGTCTCCAGACTGGGATATGGCAAGGTGCCTGTCACATGAAAACCTTTTTATTTTGTTCTGTGTTATACGCTAGGTGGATTACAGATGTCATCATTAGTGGTCTTGACTAAACTCACCAAAAGTGTGCATCTCCCACAGTAAGATGCCGAAGGCCCATACATCCCCCTTGAAGCTGTAGGAGCTGGTCCTGAAAAACTCCGGCGGGTACCAGCGCAGGGGAACTCTCTCCTGGAGAAGCACAGGAAAAGCCAGGAAGCTTGTAGCACCTATCGCCCATGCCCTAAGATGGCCCGCCACCCTGCCGGGGCCTCACCCTGGCGGCCTTCTTGCGGCTGCTCCGACGACTTCTCATGCGAGTCAGGTCTCTGGCCAGCCCAAACTCGGCTAGCTTCACCTCCATGGGAAAATTGTGCACCAGGATATTCCTCAGGGCCAGGTCACAGTGAACCACCTGGGCAGTCAGTCCAGCTTTGCTTTAAGATATTGCTTTGGAACAGTGCTGTGCTAATCCGATTCAGGACATCATTGTTATGAGTGTTGCAGGTGCAGGAAAGCATTTTGCAATTAACAAAAGCAAATACGTCCTTAGATGTGAACTGTACACAAGAGGGGTACCAATGTAGAGAGTGACTCAGAGCAGTGTATTTTTGGTGGTACAGTGGCATTGTGGGATGTATAATTCTAGAACTGAGGTATCCCCAAGTATTTTTTTGGAAGTGTAGTAGCATTATGGGATGTACCATTTTAGAGAGCAGGTATCCGCAAGCAGTGTATTTTTGGTGGTGTAATGGCATAGGAGATTGTACCATTTTAGAGTGCAGGTGTTCCACAGCCAGGGCAATGTGATAGGATGCAATCGTGAAGAGGTGCTGTAGGTCCTTGTTGGTGCTAAGGGTTTCTTGATTCAGCTGAAGAAAATTGCGAAGGGTCCCATAATTCACAAACTCCATGAGCAGCACATAGGGCTCTGTGATAAAGGATGGTTCAATTTGCGTTATGGAGAGGTGACAACACATTCAGTGACACATTAGAACAGCACCCCCCTCACCCTCGATGATGTTCCAGTCCAGTAGCTGCAGCACATTCCTGTGATGCACTAACTTCTTCATGATGGACACTTCCATCTGCACCCGCTTGGAGGTGACACCTGCAGGACAAAAAATAATTAGAGCTCGCATCAGTGTGGTGACTGAGTGTAAATTAGAAGCGTAAAGATGCATTGGATCAATTTTTATGGTGGTGATTCAAAGCATTGATCTGTAAAATCGATTTTTTTTTTTTTGGCGTAAACTAAAGATACTCCTGCTTCCAGCTCGCGTGATGCGGGAGGACACACAAAGTAGCAGTACTAGCATGTGACTTTCCCCGAGGCAGCTAACTTGCTAGTTATGTAAAAAGTAATGTTAGCTTTAGAGATACACAGCATATGGCTGACATATTGGTATTGGCCAATATTGATTAAAAATTAAAATATTGGCTCTGTAGTTAAAGTTAGAAGTACTAGTGATAGACACAACTATGAAAATAATGGAGATGATTGCGTTGGATGATGAGCTGTTATCTGTAGTGGAGGGTGAGGGATTTCGTTGGCTCATTTACCACTTAGAAGAGATCTCAAACTACCAGCCCATGACAGGTTTATAATTCACAGATTGGTCTTTCATTTTGCCGCAGCATAAACATCATTCCACTAATCTCAGCCAGCAACCTCCCCATTTTCCATATTTTTTTCACTGGTTTGCATTGGGGCATGAATTGAGCCCTTATTTGTATAAAGAGCATCATCCAGTGGTGTCAGAAAATACAGCAATTGGTTCATGAAGCTTCATTTAGCCAGCACTATTGTTCTCTCAGTTTAGTAATAACAATAAAAACAAATGTTCTGAGATTCCAGTTTCTTTGTATTCCATTAATAGTGTGTAGCTAAGTTCACACAGTAATATTTGTGTAATTTTCTCGGTGAAGTAAAAAAAAAGGTTTTAACCATTAAATTAAACAATTTCCAATGTATTGAATGATTCACTCAATAATCTTAATGGAACTGAATTGGTTTGGGAGCCCCTAATGTAAACGTTACCCTCTTTGGTGATCTTGCAGGTAAATATGGAGTGGCCCTTGCAGGTTCCCCGGCTCATTTTTGCTTTGTAATAGACCCCCTCCTTCCCAGCCTTGATCAGCTGCTGCAGGTCAAGGTCAGCTTTTGTGAAGCGGGGGCCCTGCAGGGGGACAAATTTCAAAGTTCAAATGCAGTACAAGTTTGCAAGCTTAAGGATAACCTGAATAAACAAAAAAAAAAACCTGAACTGTTTTCTTGAAGAAATCAAAAATGGGCTTTTACATTGTACACAGGGACTGTGCAGCTAACTGATACCGCAAGACATCTGGTCACTGCTTGAGGGATGATGTTCACCTGCTGAGGTGGTTTCCATAACAACCGAGATGAAGTCTTAGTTCTCTGTCTCTTCAAATGAGATTCTGAGGCAGGCTCCTCTACTTGCTGGATGCTGGGCTCAGCCGTGATCGGCGACTCAGGAGGGGAAACTTTAAGCATCGCCCCTAACCCACGCAGGTCCTGAACGGTACGGAGCAAGGTTCGATATCTGAATGGAAGCCAGTATAACAGAAACCATGAATTCTGTGAAGCCACCACCTGCATGCCATGTGTGTCTCCGGAGAATCTACCCCTTCTGTGAATATTCACCAGTGATTTAAAGTGCAGCTGAAAGACACAGTTCGCCCCCTATGTCACATTCAGTGGAAATGCATTTTATGGAACGAGTCGAAACACCCACTTCTTAATCCAAAGCAACACCAACAGGATGATGGTCAGCACTGTGATGATCAAGATGCCACCGAGAATGTAGTTTATAACAGCCTGGAGCGGTACTGTGAAGACAGGATGTGAGTAACATGAGAGCCACACTGTTTAAAGGAGGCCACCTGGGGGCGCTGCAAACACACTGCAGACCACAAAATCATTGAAATCAGAAGAGCAGCTCTGCTGAAAGAAGGCCACCTGGGGGCGCTGCAAACACACTGCAGACCTCAAAATCATTGAAATCAGGAGAGCAGCACTGCTGAAAGAAAGCCACCTGGGGGCGCTGCAAGCACACTGCAGACCACAAAATCACTGAGATCAGGAGAGCAGCACTGCTGAAGAAGGCCACTTTGGGGCACTGCAAACACCCTGGCGACTGCAAAGCTGAAGCAAAACCAAGAGCATGAGTGTAAAGTGTAAAGAAATCTTTATAGCCAGAGACTGCCAGAGTGGACGTTAATGAAAGAAATCATGCATTTGTGTGATCAGATCAGGGCTGGACCGGGATTCAAAATCAACCTCGGTCTTTTTCCCCGACAGACCCACCACACGTCCCACAGGAAGAAAAAACAGGCATCCCGCTGGCCCCCAAACACTGCGGCCCCCAAACCACAGCAGCTCGTCCAGGTCTGGGTTATCGACAGGGAGCCTTACCAGCTGCCTCTATGGTGCCGTTCTCCATTGTAGAGGGAGACTGGTTACACCTTTCCTGGCACAACGTGCAGTTCCTGAGCAGGATTCAATACAGTCTTAATCAGCCATCATCAATCAAAGAAAATGAAACAATCGAATTCTAGAAACGACTAGGTTATACATACAGTGGTACCTCAGTTCTCGAACTCATTAGAACTGGAATTTCAAGTCGACTTGAACTTTGTGAAGTTGAACCAACCAGTTCGAAAAATAATTACCTAGAACCTATTACCTTGATCTAAATCTCAGAAGTCAAACCGTGAAAGCCGACCTAAGATAACTTGTATGCGCTGGGGAATGAGACATGCAGCACGTCTCTCAGCAGACACAAAGGGTAAAGCTTCTCGCATTCACTGTGATAGCATCCTGCATGTTTACACTAACTGAATACATATATTTCAACAGTAAAAATACATTTAGATAATGAAAGACAATAACAGTAATTATTATTATATAAAAATACATTTAAAAATAAGTATTTCTTATTAATTATTTTAATATTATCCATAAACATTTAATACAATTAATTATAATATTGTCGTGCCAAACAGGAATGGAACGGAGACAAAGGCGCAGACGTCAGGGTATCGGGGAATACAGGGTTTAATTACAGGTAAGGCAGGCAAAACGCAGACGGACAATACAATGATCGGACTGGGGAAACAAACTGAAATGCGGACAAAAGACAGAGGACTAATGACAACAACCAGAAACAGCTGATCATACGGGGATTCCAAACAGGGTTAACAACGGGGTGTACTGTAGCACATGGAAGGAGCAATTAAGGCGATCGGGGCAGGACACATTTTTTATTTTTTATTTTATTACTATTTTGATAAATGTGATTAGACGTATTTGGTACAGCATATGCTCTTCTTGTTTTATTCGGTTCATTTTTTGTTTGAATACTAAAAAAAATAACATATTTAGGTACATTTAGGTGTATTTTTTGGGGGCCGGAAACCAATTAATTGGTTTTGATCAGAACCAGAACTTTTTAGGATTCAATTCGGGGTTCTTAACTGACTAAGTTTAAGTTCGGAGGTACCACTGTATATATCTGGTTATAGTTATTTTAAATTTTGAACAATGTGTTGCTGTGAACCCTTTGTGTTATGTGAAATGGCTGACATTTGCTGTAATACATCTGAAGTTTACAATAAACAAAAACCTATATAATTCAGGGAAGTCCATGCCGGTGGCAGAACCCAGAAAAAAATTAATTCTCTATTCAAGATATGTGGACCAAGCCGGGGATCTGCCTGCGCAACAGGCAGCGTGTTCTGACCTACTTAAACACAGAAGGGATAAAACCCAAGAAAATGACATTTTTAAGAACTAGAGTTTTACAGCTGAAAAAAGCCTGTAGTTTTAACAACATATGATAGTGGTTTCTGTTAAAAGACCTCATATTTTGCATTGTAGTTTTTAAGTGTCAAATTAATTGGCAGAGGCTAAAGTGCCGTTCATTTTGCACATCTTCTAAATCAAATTACTCTTGATCTAGGCAATGAAACTAGAGGGCTAGAATCAAGAATTTTATTTACTACACCTTCTTCATACCGCTTCTGAAATTTCCTAATCTAAAGACTTTCCCAGTTTTATCACGTCATACATTTAATTAATTAATAAAGGAAGGTTGAAATATAGAAGTACATAATGCAAAAATACTTCAGCTGAATAAGACTTTACCAAGACCTTTCCTTGGGTAGGGAGTTTTGGAAAGTAGATAGAATAAAATTTTCTCTATACCAGTTCAAAGTATAGCAACCCTTCGTGTCATTTATTTCATTTAATATTAATCTGTAAAACAACGGCAGACAGTCCGTAATCATTTTTGCCACAGGAGGGTAAAAGTCAAACCCAAGGTATGAGAGGTAGACATGAACACAAGACCCAGCTCACCTGCCGAGGGGGCCACCCGCCGCCGTCACTCGCTGGCTGCTCCCGCTGCTCTGCAGCTTTTACATGTTCTAAACTCTAAAGCGTTTCAGTTCTTTTCTTTGACTCTCCTTGTGCCTTGAAATGCAAAGCTGATTTCCGTGATCGCTGCTTCTCAGAAAGAATGCAGCTTTTTTGGACCCTCGTAGAGAAAAAACAGAAACCTTTTATAGCCTGCTTCTGCATCCGCTCTGCTGAGAGATGTATATAACCAGCGGGTGGTTTAGCAGACCAAACCACACTGTCAGGGGAAGTATGAACACTTCAGCAGCGAAATCAGTACATGCTCTGGACAGAACAAAAAAAACCCAGAGCTGGGTTTTGGTGAGGCCCATGGTCATTTTAAATGGCAAAAGATCATAAGATCATCTTAAAGAGAAAGAGGTTAATGAGGAGTATGTCACAACTAAATCCTCACAACTAAAGCCTAAATCCACAAGCAGCACATGCTGCCTAATTTCCCCCCCCCCCCCCCAGGTAAAGTGAGGGCTCTGTTTTTCCACACATGTGTACAGGCTTGCTTTGGGGTTACGTTCATGACAGGGGGCCTGCTTGCTGGCTGTGGTTCTGCATCATTTTCCAAAAATGTGTTTGACCTCATTTGGTTTGTCAAATGCGGACTGTCGTGCAAGGCATGTGTGTCGGGGGGGGGGGGGGGGGGCGGTAAATCGCTCTGCAAGGGGCACAACCAAAAAAAAAAGAAAAAAAACAAAAATACACACCCAAAGAAACACCGAACCCA
>JAABNY020000035.1:11840418-11853584 GCA_015164015.2 Brevimyrus niger
CACCCCCGGGGCCCGGCCACCACGTAGCTCTTTAACCACCGTGGCCACCTCAGCCCTAGTGATGGACAAGCCCCCCCTAGCACCCTCGGGCTCCATGCCCGGTTTGCAGTTTGAATTCTGCCGGAGGCGCGAGTTGAAGCCTCTGCCAGACATTCTCAGCAGACTCTCACTATACGTTTGGGCCTACCAGGTCTGACCGGCTTCCTCCCCCACCACCTGAGCCAACTCACCGCCAGGTGGTAATCAGTTGACAGCTCTGCCCCTCTCTTTACCCGAGTGTCCAAGACAGAAGGTCGCAGGTCGTATGATTAAAAGATTATAAAACCGATCATCGACCTGTAGCCCCGGGCCTGTTCGTACCAGAGGGCTGCCTCTTTCGGGCTTTGCCCAGCCAGACCCCAATTAATATTTGTAAGGAAAGTTAAATCAAAATTAATTACAAAGAAATATACTGCCTTACCTTTTGTTTTCCGTACACTTATACTATACTCCAAAAGCTTCTTCAGCCAGTTTATGCAACCAGACTCATAGTGAGCAATGAGACGATGTAAATCTTGTATGTCCGACTGCCGTCTTTGTTTGTAGAAGACAGCCTGTGGGACGACTGCGACCCAGGATTTCCTCTCCACATCGAAGCTGACAAAATCTGTGCCATCATATGCATGGCTCATGAAAGACCTGCTAGTTCCATCTGGGTTCAATTCACAGTGACCATGAGCCTGATATGTGTGATCTTCAGAGAGGAGAAACCAAAATTGAGTGAGGAACATAACAGGAAGCCACACCTTTTATTATATATACACATATAAACACATACAGTTGAGTAATTAATCATCAGCATGTGTGACCGCCTCTATAAAAACAGAAGTTTTGGCAGTTTGCTGGTCTGGAGCATTCAAGTGTGTGTTAGGAGGAAAGACATCAGCAATGATCTTAGAGAAGCAATTGTTGCTGCCCGTCAATCTGGGAAGGGATATAAGGCCATTTACAAACAACTGAAAGTCCATCATTCTCCAGTGAGAAAGATCATTCACAAGTGGAAAACATTCAAGACAGTTGCCAATCTTCCCAGGAGTGGATGTCTCAGCAAAATCACTCCAAAGTCAGACCGTGCAATGCTCAGAGAAATTTTAAAAAACCCAGGAGCCACAGGCCTCAGTTAGCATGTTAAATGTTGAGGTTCATGATAGTATAATTATAGACTAAACAACTATGGCTTGTTTGGAAGGGTTGCCGGGAGAAAGCCTCTCCTCTCTAAAAAGAACATGGCAACATGGTTTCGTTTTGCAAAGTTTCATCTGAACAAACCACAAGACTTCTGGAACAACGTCCTTTGGGTAGACGAGACCAAAGTGGAGATGTTTGGCCGTAATGCACAGCAGCACATCTGGTGAAAACCAGACACAGCATATCAGCAAAAACACCTCATACTAACTGTCAAATACAGCCTTGTTTTGCAGCCACAGGACCCGGGCACCTTGCAGTCACCGAGTCGACCATGAACTCCTCTGTATACCAAAGTAACAGAGAGTCAAATGTGAAGCCATCTGTCTGAGAGCTACTGTAAAGCTTGGTTCAAATTGGGCCATGCAACAGGACAATAATCCCAAACACACCAAATCTACAACAAAACGGCTAAAAAAGAGGTGTTACAATGGCCCAGACAAAGTTCAGACCTCAATCTGATTGAAATGCTGTGGTGGGACCTTAAGAGAGCTGTGTGTATACGAATGCTCACAAACCTCAATGAACTAAAGCAATGTTGTAAAGAATGGACCGAAATTCCTCCAGAACAATATAAGACGGATAGTTATGCAGAAAATGATCGCTTCAAGTTATTGCTGCTAAAGGTGGTTCTAAAACCACCTATCATAAGATGTACTTAGTTTTTCGCACATTACTTCTTCATTTTGGATTCATTTTTTTTAAATAATGACACAGTGTAATCTGTTGTGTGAAGAACTGAAAGAGGATGTAAGACACACACACACACACACACACAAACAACAACAACAATGAATACAGTTCGATCTGCTTAGAGCCGAGAGCACACCTACCGTCTGAATGGTTGAAATGCTCTGCAGTCAGTCTCACAGCAGTGTCCATCACATGTCTGTTGAACTTAAGATTCTGGCTGACTTGCTTCCACAATTCCAAGCCCTCTGTATGGTTGAGCCACGCCGGCATTGTTGGATCTTCTCTAGAACCACTTTTATAGTAGTAAACAGTGATGTCATCCACCATTAGAAACTGGACGTTCTTCAAAAAGCGAGTTCCCTGCGTCGCTATGCAATGCCGATGGAGGGAGTGGACCGCTGCCGCAAAGTGTATATAGTGATGTTATACACACAGACACACACACAAATTTGAGGCCACCCATTTTGAAATGAATGACACACTTCTTTTTCAGACTCTTATTACAAGAAAATGTTTTGAAGTGCAATGTAAGACATTACCGTGCATTTTAAGTGCAATTTAATGAACGCGAGTGCCTAAGTATCAGTTTCCTCAAAGGAACCACTTCTTCACGCCTTCATCACAGCAGCACAGATTCACTGCATCCTTTTTAGCAATTTCTGGAAATAACTTGTGTCCAAACCCTCCTTGCACATTTAAAAACATTTGTTTCAATTGCTAGATGCTCATTTTGAACTTGTTGGTCCAATTCATCCCAAGTATGGACTTTCGTCCATCCACAAAACCTACTCCCAGTCTTGAATACTCCAGTGTTAGTGTTGCTTAGCCTGTAGTAGTCTTTTCTTGTTAATATCATGAAGTAAAGGTTTTCTGGCAGAAACTCAACTATACAGTCCAGTTGCTCTCAATCTTTGCTTTTAAGAGCTATTGAGAGATATCAGTTTCCCCCTGTTCACAGTAGACAGCCCTCAGACTATTACAGTCATCTTCCGATTTCTTCTCCATGTCACAACTATGGGTTGCTCTTCAGCCTTTGATGTCAGTTTCCAGTCACTGTTGCTTCTTGTCAGCCTTTTTCTCTGTAAACAGCAGGTTCACTTCGTGCTTAGAAACATTTAACTGTCTGGCTATTTGGCAATGAGATAACCTTTCTTTACTCAAAAAGTCGATTTGAGTCCAGTTTGTTAGTTGTGCCTTTCAAGCCATAACATAAAATAAAGCAAACATAAAAGCAACATTTATAAAAAATTCTGACACTTCACCATTTCTCCCAAACTGTACTAAGTTACAGGATCTTCTCACTTAAACAAGTCTCAAAATAAAAGTCCTCTGCGACTGAAAATAGCTACAAATAATTAACTGAGCTGCTGTACACCCAACTTTATGACATATTTTACTTTACCAAACAAGGGCAGGTGAAACGGATTTAAATGACAAACCAAATGTCAGTCACTTATATCATTTTCCAGTATGTTTAAATTCCCCATGTAACACAACACTGACCATTTTCTCTTTTTTATTCGTCTGAAAATAAAAAAAAATCCTTAGGCTACAAACCTCCAAATAAAACTTAAGTATACTATACTCTTCCAAATAATAATAGGTGCAGAGTAATAGTATTAATACCAGTATTACACGTCATGCACGTACAGTTCTTATAACGCTAGTAGGCTAGATTAAGATGGGGCTTTTTCTTACTTTCATATTGTACGGTTATTATAGCACAGAGGGTTGAAGTTCCGCTAAACGTCTATAACCATAGGCAGCGTAAAGACGCGCATATTGCTTTACGGATAATCACATGACCGACACAGTTAACGTGTCATTCACGCAGCAGCGGTGTCTGTACTGCATATAGGCCTAAGAAAAATATGGAAGGGCAGTTCGGACCGTTTCAAAGCGGTGACGAAGTTAACATATAAACTTGATTACAAACAAAATAGAATACTAATCTATATAAGATTTATTTATCAATAGTTTGGAAAAAATGTGAATTTATCAAAGTTTTCATGTTTATTCCGGCTCACAATTCAACTCTCACTAACGTAAGTTACGAGTTATGAAAACCAACATATAAACACATAAAAACGTGTGCTGTGTTTTATATTGACAGGCTGAGTTCCAACATCCATCATTGCAATGAAATTTGCAGTCATACTGTGTCATTTCGCGTTTGTGTATACGTCCTAGGAAAAAATAACTACATAATAAAGTGTTACGAAAGTCGAAGATTTGTACCGAAGTTATAAATATCCATATTCTCTGGGATCTTCATACGTGTACAAACATGCCATGCTTAATTAAAAGATTACGCAGACCTTACTCGGCGTTTTGACTACTTTGGGTGATCATAATGAGGTACACCAGTCATAGGAAAACAGGTGGCGTGCCGAATTCTGGCACAACGTATAGTTGCGGGAGCGCGCAACTATACGTATTTTCCCTCTTCGATTGGAAGTGAAGAGCTGTGCGCGCTCCAGACAAGGGTGCATTTCACGGCAGTGGTGCAGAATTCGGCACAACACCTGACCCTGGCCGATCGATCGGTGCATCTCTACTCATCAGATGCAATACAGTACATCAGCAGATCGAAATGATGAGCAGGCAGCGCATTAAACGTCTCATATACTGACTGAAAAAAGGTAGACAAGGGCTATCGCTTAGGTTAGACACAGTAAAATTCCAAGAGCAGATCAAGTTTTGGAATTAGTAGAGTGCCAATGCACTAAAGACAGGTCTGTTATGTCTTCTTCAAAACCAATAATTTGAGCCGTTGTGGTTAATTAATGTGTTCCTATACAAGCTATAAAATACTGAAAACCATTCAGTTACATTCATTTTAAGTATTTCTAATATTTTCTTATCAAGTTAGACAAAGAGGTATATGTGTGTGTGACGTGTGAGCATTCAATTCAACGATAACCTGTCACATTTAATGTCAAAATTGAAAATTACATCGATAGCTATCTCAAACCACTTGAACTCGGATGCCTTTTCTTAATACACCCATATAGGACGCGCGTTAGTATCAGAAGACTCATGAAAAATCGTCTTACCTGCACTAGAGCAGTTAAAGTAAGCTACGGTTAAACATAAAATTATTTCCGCTTGCTTAAAAATAACATAACACATATTGTATTGTTAGCCATAAAATCATACGTCAAGAAAGAAACTAAAAGTAATGAGTGGAAACGGAAGTTACCCCTGCAATACAACTCCTTAAGATGTGAATAGTAATGAACAGCAGAGGGCGCTGTTGTGATGACCCGCGTGCGGCGAGCGGGGAAGCAGGCGATCAAACTGAGTTTGAGTTGACAGGACGACAGGGCAAACTCACGTCAATGACAGACCTGTGGAAAACGGATTCATGCCTTGTCCACACGTACAGGGGTATTTTTTAAAACGGTGTTTTCCTCCTCTTTAAAAAAAAAAAATCCCCGTCCACACGGACATTGTCTTCTAAAACATTTCTGTCCACATGTACTGCCATGTTAGCCAATCAGAAGCCTAATTGCCAGTCCTGTTAGGTTGAAAACTATGGCACATATTCCGATGATGTTGGTCAATATAATGCGAGAGTGACTCAACATTTATCTGTACACATGTAAGAAGTCCTGTCAGCAAGGTTAGCACAAGCAGTATTTCGGCTAAGTCTGCCATTGCTCAAACTCGCCTGTGTTTACAGCAAACAGCGCAAGCTCTGACGTTAAACAAAGTGGACAACGGCGCACAATCTGATGTCTCGAGCCAAAAACTCTGTTTTCCCTGTCTACATGTCGACGCTGAAAACGGAGTTTCTTAAAATCTTCACCCTGGGCAGAGTTTTGCAAAAGCTCCTTTTTCAGTGACCTAAGACACCATTTATGTGTGGACAAAAGCCCAAGACATATAGAAAAAGGTACGTTAATACATGCACATATGGACAGACACAGACTAAATACACAGGACAAGCCGAAAATAATAGGCAACAAGTAATCACAATCAGGAAGTAACACGAGGTAACGAGGGGGGCGTGGCACGCAGGAGGATCAGAGGAGCAGGTCATGACAGCTGTATACATGTACTAGTAGTTCTCAACTGGATAAAATTTACAAATGCTCAAATTAATGCTTTATTCAAAAAATTGAACAGATTTATTTTTTCCTCAAGGAAGCTGGTGGAGGGGAAAGGCGAGAAATCATTGTGACTTGGTTCAATTTGCTTTAACACATTGTTTAAAACATCCTAATTTGAAATGTTTGTTTTATTTTGTTGTATCTCTTAAAATGAGGGTCTTTTCAGTTATTAAGCGCACGTTTATTGGTTGTCAGGCCTCAGATGTTAGAGCCATTTACCAAATAAGTTTTAGATTTAGTTTTTTTGTTCATTAACATTGACCTTCTGTTTTGAGAGCAATGTCATAAACTGAAAAAAGTGTTGGTGGACAAATTAGCCTCAGTAATGCACAGTGAAAGATGATGGGCTTTTAATTAGTCTTATCTGTTGCATTTGCACTTTCAGAAATGGGTACCAATTTGTGCCCTTAGCTGTTGGTAATTATACCTTTTAAAGTAGAGAAATGGACCCGACCATTTTTGTAACATTGATGGTACAGTAATGTTTTTTTGTACCTTGGGGATGTTCCTCTGAATCCAATTTGTACCTTTAAAGGCAAAATTACAAGGACACTGCTGCAGGGACAAGCAAAGGTACAAATTGGTATCCTTTTTTCCGGGTGTCTGTATCATAGAAATGTTATAGATGGATAGATGTTATATAGCAAATGTGGAGTTATGAACAGTTATCAAAAATCTGCCAAAATATGGTAATTTGATTTTTCTCAACTATTGTTTAGCCCTAAATAGATAGATACAAGATATTACCAAAAGTATTGGGACACCTGCCTGTACACACTTTGGGTTTAATATGGAGTTGACCCAACCTTTTGCAGCTATAACAGCTTCCACTCTCCTGGGAAGGCCGTTCACAAGGTTTAGGAGTGTGTTTTTGGGAATTTTTGACCATTCTTCCCGGAGAGCATTCGTGAGGTCAGGCACTGATGTTGGATGAGAAGGCTTGGCTCGCAGTATCCGCTGTAATTCATCCCAAAGGTGTTCTATTGGGTTGAGGTCAGGGCTCTGTGCAGGCCAGTCAAGTTCATCCCCACCAGACTCGCTCATCCATGTCCTTATGGACCTTGCTTTGTGCACTGATGTGCAGTGATGTTGGAACAGGAAGGAGCCATCCCCAAACTGTTCTCACAAAGTTTGTAATATAAAATTGTTCAAAATGTTTTGGTATGCTGAAGTATTAAGAGTTCATTACACTGGAACGAAGGGGCCAAGCCCAACCCCTGAAAAACAACCCCATACCATTGTACCTCCTCCACCAAACTTTACAGTTAAACAATGCAGTCAGGCAGGTAACATTCAACTGGCATCCACCAGACCTAGAACTAGAAGCATGATTTGTCACTCCAGAGAACACATGTCCACTGCTCTAGAGTCTGTGCTTTACACCACTGCATCTGACACTTTGCATTGCACTTGGTAATATGAGGCTTGGATGCAGTTGCTCGACCATGGAAACCCATTCCACTGAGTTCTCTATGCACTTCATGAACTAATCTGAAGGCCACGCAAAGTTTGGAGCTCTGTAGCTAATGACTCTGCAGACGGTTGATGACTTCTGCACACTGTGAGCCTCAGCATGCGTTGTCCCCGCACTGTGATTTTGCGTGGCTTATTACTTTGTGGCTGAGTTGCTGTTCTTCCCATCTGCTTCCGCTTTGTTATAATACCTCTAACAATTGACCGTGGAATATTTAGTGGCGAGTAAATTTCACGAATGGACTTATTGCACAGGTGGCTTGCATGCGGCTGCTTGGCCATGGAAGCCCATTCTATGCAGCCCCCAGCACACAGTTTTAATGCCAGAGGAGCTCTGCAGTTACTGAGTCAACAGAGCATTGGTGTCTTTTACACACTATGTGCCTTGGTACTCAGTGAACCGCTGTGTTACTTATCATGGTCTGTTACTGTGTGGCTGAGTATCTGTTGTTCCTAAATGCTTCCACTTTGCAATAATACTGCCTACGGTTGAGTGTGGAATATCTAACAGGGAAGAAATTTCATGAACTGGCGTTGGTGGCATCCTGCGTCAGTTACACGCTTGAATTCACTGCAGAATGACCCGTTCTTTCAGAAATGCTTGTAAAACTGACCGCAAACTATTATTTGAAACTGAAATCGTTTGCAAGTAAGTGAACACTTAACTTCATGTTAACAATATTTATTGAAAAAAAATCTTAAAATCATTTATACTCTGATGTAAAATAATACTTTCTAATCAAGTCCTATAAGTTGTGCTTGATAAAATGATGTAGTTGTGAAAGGAAATGTTCATGGTTATGACTGAACTGCTTTGGACTTACAAAATTAAATTTTCCATTCTTCATATCCTGTATATCGCACTGTATTTTATTGTTAACCAGCATAAAGCTGCAGTACGGACTTACATTTACAGTTTAGTGGAAGCCCATATTCCCTTATTTCGTAACCGCAGTTTATCTGCTGTTTACCGCTTAGTTGCAAAATTGTAAAAATAAACAGTTCATAGGGTTAAATTCTGCACCACTATGAATAGCCTTTTCACCCCGTCAAGCTTAATCTGTGACATAATATGCGACGCAATTTGTCACTCATGTCTAACCCTAACCCACGCTGTCCTGTCAAACGTCAGAATGCTGGTCATTCGAGAGAGAGAGAGAGAGAGAGAGAGACTACATTTATATAACTTTTATTACAGTATATTGTTATAATTGTTTTATTTTATTATTACTTATGGTTGTTGATGTCTTATTGTGTGCAATTTATGAATTAAACTTTATAATAGGAATCTTATGAATACAGAAAAGAAGTGGTATATAAACCGTTTGCTGTTAACCACAGTCTGGGGCGTCCATGGTAGGTCTTCGAACATGTACCCTGTGGTTACGGAGGCACTACTGTAAACCGCTTCTGATACAGATGACAATATGTAGGGTCTGCAGAGACATAAATGGGGTAAAATAAGTAATTATGGGGAGCGTTCTGTAAAACTGAAAAGGTTAAAGAGAGGCCAGAGAACCGAAGAAACAGATTGATGTCAATATCCTTCTACTTCTGTAACTTGGGTAACTTACAGAACATTTAACGTTAGGTTTAGAGGGTATAATATTAAACAATGACAAGTTTTCTAGTGTACATTGATGACTACCAACTGCCATAATTAAATGACAGCTCCCTTCGGAATACAGGAATGTTCCCGATTCATTAAAGAGAAGGAAGTATTACGGTAATACCTGTAGATATAGACACTGGCCTCTCACCAGTCAGAAAATTGTGAGGGCATCTCTGGGTAGAAATATTAGTTAACCGGAGTTGACAGGTAACCTTGTTGATAGAAGCAGTCAGAGCGCTGCAGAAAAACTTTATACGCACAAGCGATATTCCCTTGAGGTTGTTCTACCCAGTACTATATAGAGGTAGCCTACTTAATACACTGAGTGTAGAGAAATTATCATCAGATAATCTGTAAAGCGCCAGATCTGCAGCCCAGTGTTCCCGAAAGTCACAGCTCGTCATAGCATAGCATTCCCGTACTTAGAAGCATCAATACATTCAGAGTAAGGTCAGGAACACCTGACCGGCGTCCGTCTAGAGCCTCTCATCTAGGGAGTCTGAGTGGCGGCTTTTTCTCACTCGCACGGTAAGCGGTTCTCAGCAAAAATAGGCAATTAAAATACTGATAGTCATACTGACATAATTCCAGCAAAATTACATAACCGACAGCTTTCACTATATTTTCAGTGTCTAGGCTATTTATCACGGGCATGAATAAGTATAAATATTAATTATTTCAACCATCTTGGATTGCATGTTTGCAATTGCATGTTTTTAAAGGAGAAAGGGGAACCTACATGTGTACTATACAGTCAGATCAGAATCCCAGTAAAGGCTATAATTAAATAACGTCGATAAGTTAACAGAACGTTAGATGAAGTGCAGTAGGTTTCAGGTGCGCGCTCTCCCAATGTCGCTCTGAACGAGGGTAAAAGCATTGCTGTATACTATAATAATAATAATAATAATAATAATAAATAATAATAATAATAATAACAATAATAATAATAAAGTTATTCTGATTACAATTGCGCACACTTCTTAACCCTTGTCTAAACTAAGCATCAATTAAAATAATAATGAAATGAAATTAAAAATGTTATTACTAATGGCTATCATCAAAGGTAAACTCAATGTACAAAGATAGGGCTTGCAGTAGCAGAGCCGCAGCAGCGCAGGCGGGGTGGACAAACACGCGGCTCCGCGCCGCAGCAGTTCAACACCGCAGCCGCGACGCACACGCCAAGGAGCCGGTGTGCTCTGGACATAATGGGACGTTGAGGATAACAGATCTACGGTTTACTCTGCAGTTCCATAAGTCACCATTTGATGGCAACCTGTTACTATGTTGTTAATTTGATGCGATTTACAGTCCTATAAAAGCACACTTTAGGTTCCAAGACACATGATAATTGTCTCTGGGACTCCACATGTCTGGATGGAAGGGAATGAAAGTTCATGGAAATAAAGGAAAGAAGTACAAGAACGCACAAACATATGTGACTCCTACGTCACAAAATAATCCATCAAAGTAAACAGCGACTTGCGGCTACTCCACGCAGACAGGATCAGGAAGTCCAGTTATTGTTCAACTAGGCATTAGAGTTAGACGTCCATGGATAAGAACACCTTGAACGCCCTGACTTATTAAAACTAGCATGAAGATAACAAATGCGAAAAGCCTCTGAAGTCAATCCAGTATTAATTATGGGTGTGTAATAAAGTGGCCACAAAGTGCATACCAACAATCAAAGACAACAACAGTAAATGACTTACTTCATTATTTTATGCATAAACATTGTTTCAGGAAAAAAAAGATACACAAAGAACAACTAAAAGACAAAAGAACAACCACTATGTTTTGAAATATTGCCTTTATTAAAGGAATAACACAGGAGTACACACTTTGCCCAGCGACTCATACTGAACAAAATCTCTGTGTAGCATCTAATATCAAAGGGGAAGTAATTCCATTTCAGTATGATACATTAATGGACATCTGAGATGAACAAAACTGCATCTAGATAATAATAGCACAGCTCACTATTATAACCATGACAACAAACACTTGGCTACCAAGGAATACAAACATCAGTGGTCAAATATATTAATGAAATCCATATTTTACAATAGCTAAAATAAAGCCAATGGCTTTTAATAGTTGAGGGAAAGGCCAGCTGGCAGATGTGTAAAAGCTTGTGTGGGAATGACCTTCAGGATCCTCCCAGAACGACCATGACCCCCCCCCCCCCCACGCACCTGAGCGTGGCCCGGCAGTAGACAAACAAGGCAGGGTAAATCTGTCCACTGAGTCAGCAGATCCTTACTGGGGGGGTGGAGCCCATTTTAAAAATGGGTGCGGAGAGCGCTATTACTGACAACACGCACAGTGAGCTACCGAAAAAGACAATGACCATTATGTTTATGTGACAATTACTAGCTACAAACACCATATCTGATCTGCTCCATTGTCACCAGCAGCTAATTTTGGGAAATTCAAATGAATGAGTGGGAACTGCACTGCTTGTGCTCATCTTCACATCATCTCAGTCCTGCTCCTAGACTGGGTACATGTACACCGTTCCTGGTTGCTTTGTTCTATGATCGTGACCATATCTGCAGCCATTATTAGGAAATGGGACGTTGACAGAGACAGTGGTGACGCCCCTCACTACCCCTGGGAAGCGGGGAGGGAGACCCCCAACACGTGGAGAGACTGGGAGCGCCAAGAAGAAATTTCAAAAAAGACTACCAATAGAAACCAATGTCCTTGTGCAACTGCTACAAAAAAAAAACACAGCCAAACATACGATCACTAAACGAAGGGAAGAATCATGACTGAAAGCGAAGGAGAGGTACAGTTAAGGTGGCACATGCGTCAGAAGCTCTAGATCTAGTAGATTCACTCGGAGGAACCCAAATGGCGACTAGGACAGGCCACTGTGGGTGGAGCTGTCAGGGGGCACAGGAAGAGATCTAGTGCCACCCTTGCTTGTTGTTTGCTGAGGAGGGGGAGGGGAGGGACTGTGCTGTGCGGAGTCGGGGGAGGGAGCCAGGAGAGGGGAGGGTGGGTATGCTTCCTCGCCGAGGCTGCTTCGGCCGCCGGTGCCACTCATCCTGCTCGCATCCCCCTTCCCGGCGGGGGAAACCTGGGAGGGGGCGGCGCCCAAGAGGCTCGGGTCGCAGTCACCAAGGGCCGGATACCAGCCGGACTCCACCATGGCCCGGCAGAGCTTCTCCCAGGCACCGTAGGCGCCGGGCCCCTCATGCGCGGCCTGGCACAGCAGCTGGGTGTGGTGCCGGAGCTGGGCGACGTCACGCTCGGTGCCCTCGCTCTGCCGCAGCAGCTCCTGCGTGCGCATGGTGATGTCCAGCAGCCCTGACTGGCTCAGGATCTCCACGGTGTTGAGGAAACGGCGGCGCCGGGCCGGGCTGTGCTTACAGGTCAGCCTGGGGGGTGGCTGGGGGGCGGAGACATCCAGGGAGATGGGCGGGGGAGGAGCTGGACTGCGGGGTGGGGGGTGACTGTGGTGGGGAGAGGGCACGCACTGCTGGGCACGGGCTGTGGCACCGCTGCTGCCCGGGGCACGTGTGTGGAGGTGGGGGGTGGGTAGGGGCTTGCTCTCATGCTGAGGGTGATTGTGCTGCCTGAGGATCTGAGGGGGCATGGACCCAAGCTCCCTCCGGTCCTCCACACGCACCCGCTTGCTCAAACTGTGACCCTCAGTGCTGCCTTTACTGCCCCCCTTGTTCTGCTCTGGGAGTTTCTTGTTTGGATGGGGGGCAATGCGAGGGTAGGAGTTCAATATAGGGAGGTAAGAGCCCTTGTTAGTCTTGCTTCCACCACCTCCCTTAGAAGGCTGCGTCTTGAGCAGCTGCAAGGGGGCGGGGGTAGAGGCAGTGACTCCCGGCTGCTGGATGAGCAGGAGCTGTGTTGGGGCCTGGCCACTAAGCCCCATACCCCCCCAGGCAAGCTGGGGATGCAGCAGCTGATCAGGGCTTGGTGGCACAGGGAGGGGCTGTGATGGAGAGGTGAGGCAATGGTTGTTATATTTGTATAACAATTCACCTAGGCAATACTAAGGCAAGAAACGTGACATCATGTTC
>JAABNY020000035.1:11854768-11878307 GCA_015164015.2 Brevimyrus niger
CAGATTAAAAGCCTGGCAGAGAGGACAACATAAATTATTCATACAACCAGTGTTTCCAACCTATTGACAAGTGAAGATTAACCATGTGACATCAGTACAGTGTTTACAGGCACTGCTGTAGTTATCCAAATGAAAAAGCGCAACGTGTAACAATTCGATCCATTTCCTTCTTTTAATTCACAGAAAGCCAAAGCCTGCCGATCTGCGTGCCATGAACTAAACACTGAATTAGAGTCAGATTAGTCTCATGAAAGTGCTAAAAACTACGATTAAATAGAAACATTTATCTTGTCTGTCATATCCATACATTTTTTCAAACCATATACTATTTATTTATGCTAGTGAATACCCCGAGCCCCCCCCACCCCCGGTGTTGACGAGCACGTGCGCGCGAGAGCGTGACGCGCACACGGCACAGAGCGTGCAGGCGTTGCGATGAGCCGTGCGCCTGCATGGAGACAGCGAATAAGTAATTCATGTACCACCTAAACCCAAGAGCGCCAGCATATCGCACTCATCGCCTGGGCCGCCTACATCTCACACACAGACCCAGACAAATATTAAAGGAGTTGCTAAACCTAGAAGCTACCCAGGAGACAGAAAACCAAATTATACAAAGTGTATATCCATGTTTCACAATTTATGACTCAGAAACAAACTTTACAAACGACAAGTTAAAAATGGAGACAAACGGCACCGATTAAAAGAATGGTATGTGAAGATGTTCCTAATTTGATCGTCACCGTCAGCGACCCAGGTCGCCAGCCTGTCCGCACAGGACATTGCATAAAGGGCAGTAAAATAAGTGCCAGGCAGGAATTAAAAAAATTAAGGCGGCAGTGGCGTTTTGCAAAACTAAACGACATAGAGGCGGAATGGTGGGTAATGAGCGTGGAACTGGCAGGAGATGAGCTGGTCAGGACATCACCCTATGCCATCCCCAACAAGGACCACTTGTGGATTTTAGGCTTACTTTCCTCATAGCAACCATGCACCTTCTAATTTGCAAGGTTAAAGCAAGCGAGCACCCTACCCCCTAAACCTGCTGACACCCCCGCATCACTCACAAGTTACTACAAACTCGCAAGGAGACCGTAAACAGCCCACGTAACACTTTCTAGAAATAGGACCAGATTGTTGATCTCGAGTATTTGGATTTGTTTGACTCGGGGGAGGACCGCTTGTCATAATGTGCTGCAGAGTGGACGTGAAAGGACAATTTATTGTACGATCGCCACCCCGATCGACTTTTCGAGACCCCTGCAGTAAACTTACATTACATTATTACACTTGCCTCATCAGAGAGAAGCCTTATATCAGTTAGACTGGAGACAGCTTATCTGTACCGTTGGGGAGCAGTTCGGGACCGGAGCCAGCCTCTCCAAACCACCTCCTCCTGCCTCTTATGTAATACAGTTACTTGGCAGAGGGAAAAGGCCGCCTGATATCACCCACTTCCTCTCGTAACATTCATAAACAGACGCCCAAACAACTGTTCATGTACTGATTATAATGCTCAGGTACTGGGGTTCATATTTATCAAGTTTTCAAAGTTATGTGGCTGCTGTTAGCAAAGCAGCGGCTTTTCCCATTGCCCCTTGTCAGAAATATAATATAAAGGTATCGAAGCTGACGCCACTGAGATAGAAAAACAAAAAAAGCGAAAATCCGCAGTCATTGAACTTCTTACCTTTTTAAATCCTCCTTCCTTGCCAAAACAAGGCTAAGAAATTATACACTTTTCAGTTTATCATAGCCCCGGATTACAAGCTAGCTGCCCGGTCCCCGCGATTCCTTAGGCAGTGTCATCTCCAGATCCGAGTCACGCCGACGTGTCCACGAAGCAGCACCACGGGGCTTAAAGATAAAACAATGATCCACTGTACCTGCAACTTTTACAGTTTGTTCTCGAGTCCCCCAACTCCGGTGGAGGAAACCCACCTGAGGAATCCGCCCATACGCTGACTGACATTTTCATTTCTCCGCTGATCATGCGGAATTCCATCTAATCCTGCCCAAGCGGGAGAGGCGTCACGCTACAGCCAATCCCAGAAAAGTCACAGGAGGGGGCGGGCCTTTCCCAGACCAGCACATCCACGTGAGTGGCGCACAAAGGGAGGGGCTACCGTCAAAGGAGGCGTTGCCATTTTTTATTCTGAACGCATGTAGCAGATTCAGAAAAATAAAACCTAAAGTATTAGCCAGAGTAGACAAACGGTCGGGAAGCAGGATAGTTATCCGATTGTTACGCATCTTAAAACCTACCAACGTTCTCCCATACTCAGTCACGCTACCGTAAACATAAAAAGCGCAATGCACAAATTACAACTAAATTTTAACGCATTAATGTTGCATATTGAATAGATTTGCTTAAAAATTTGCTATTTTGTTTCAACACGAAATAAGAAACGCAACATGGGGCAAAGCCGCAGATCCTGCCGCGGCATCCTCACGCGCTGAGCTCAGCATGTAGAACAGTCAGTTGTTGTGTTACTTCACGTGGCCCCACCGGAACGCGCAGGCGTGGTCGTGCGGCGCCCCACCAATCACCAAGGCGAGTGTGTTTCGACATGTGAGCAGATAGAAGAGGAGGCGGAGACAGAACGGGCACCTCACATGTTCCGCGCGATGAACGGACTCGAACAGACCTGACGTCAGAGCCCGATCCGCACGTTGTTTTCGAGTGAGGTCATAGCAATTCAAGTATCCCACGCGTCAGTTTCCTTTCTATAATTTGGCAGATAAGCAGAGTTCAAAGCAGAAACCTTTACACCGAAAAGACTGAACAAATGGATATTGCAAAGTTCAATTTTAATGTTTGCAGCAGTTTTTTTGATTTTAAAATTTTACAAAAATTAAGATTTTACATGGAAACACTTAAAAACCAAGTGTCAATGTGCTTTAATACAGCTTACCGAATCTTGATAGCTGACCAACATACTACGTTTTCACCTTTTTTTTTTTAAACATCTAAAGTACAAACATTCAGTAGGACAACACACACCCTCCCAAAATGACTGCAGATATGGAATAAAAAGATCTAATCCACAAAGGGAAATTCCTGCCCAAGGTAAAATGCCTAGAGCAGCACATCCAAGTTGACACATTGTTTACTCACAAAAATACCCAGAAATGCCATCTAGCAGCAGGGCTGCCTGAAGAAAAGATGCCAAATTCTCAGCCGTCATTGGTTGTTTAGGATCAGCGCCTAACCGAGGGGCAGGACACATTCCCCGGTCTTATTGAACTGTGGCGTTATGCAGCCTTAATCCTGCACCCATGCGCCAGTTCCCGTTGCCTGCTTTACAGTGTTCCTTCCCGCGTCTGGGCTCGGGTCTGAGGGCAGGGAAGGCCCAGAAGACGTGGCGCGCCCTGCAGGGCCGGGTGGGTGCTGACATGCAGGGTCTCAACAGTGGAGAACTTCATAAAGGAAGCGCGGGTCTCCCGCCCTTGTGCTTGTGCTGCGGCCACTGCCAGGACCTGCATGATCCTCTGGAGAGTGGGCTCACTGACAGGGATTAGGAAGCAGGGGACTAGATTTTAAAATGACACATCCAAGACCAGTTTAGGTACAAGTTATATTAACCACTGATTGCAACGGCAGCAATGTCTCATTCCAAGTAGTGCAATGGAAGGGGAGTCGAGTATTTTATTGCTGCATAAGCATTTCCTCCATAAGGTTGTTAGGTACTTCAGGTTGCTTACATCTTGGAAAAAACAGTCAGTTTTCCAGTCATGGAAAATCTTCTAGTGTCCTGGAAAAATATTTCAGCAAATAAATATTGTACCGAATATCAA
This sequence comes from Brevimyrus niger, assembly GCA_015164015.2. Lineage (NCBI taxonomy): Eukaryota > Metazoa > Chordata > Actinopteri > Osteoglossiformes > Mormyridae > Brevimyrus > Brevimyrus niger. The sequence goes on from JAABNY020000035.1 coordinate 11,858,567, forward strand.
AACTTGATGTGGTACACGACAGTACATGATTTTCCCAAGACATTTCACTTTCTAAATTTCCATGCATTTTCCCATGACCAGAAAACTGGCTGATTATTTCCAAGACGAGTGGGAACCTGAATGGTTACTAGTTATAGATCTTGAAGTATGCGGGTTTATTTCCGCAGCCAAAAGCTGCTCGGCTGCGTAAAGCGATTCATTCTCACTTCAAAATCACCCATTAATTTAACACGAGTTCAATTGAGAAGGATCTTACACTTTGAACTAAAATAAGACTTTACAAATTTTAGGGCAGTTTCTCTGCCCAAACTATGCAGTACTGTAATAATTTTCCTTTGTCAAAACACGCTTCTGAAAAAGGTCCACACCTGCATGAGAGGAGACTGGCAGCAACACACCAGGCTGTCTCACCCTCAGGAGTGAGGGGCTCCTGTAGTACCTGACGAGCAAGGCAGAGGGCAGCACTGGCCAGTTCTACTGGCTGGAAAACGGCACACTGGCTTTCTAGCAAGGAAAGCTCTAATAGGTATCGGGCCATCCACACTACCTGGAAAAAGACAAAGTTGGTACCAGAAAGTTTAGCTGGACTGGGGTGGTTAAAATAAAATAAATAATAATAATCATTCTGACCTTGTTGCTGCAGCGGGCAATGGTAGCAGAGAGCAACAGGAAGTGCAGTGGAGGGCAGTGAGAAAGCTCAAATTCGAGCTCACACAGAACTTTACGTTCCATGCGCAGAAGCTGCCGTTTGCCATAGCTGTTATCCATCAGGTAGCAGAGCTCAGAGATCTGGGGAAAAGAAACGGCCATCTTGAATTCAAGCCGGGCTGAAATAAAACAAGCAGCCTTGAAACAGCGTTTACACATACCTCAGGTAGCAAGCACTCCTCCTTCTTGGCAGCAAGAAAGAGACAAACTATTCCCAACAGCTGCAGATGGTAGATGGACACCTTGATCTGGCGTATTGCGCGGTTCAGTAAGTAGATGGCTAGATAGAGAGTCTCCTCAGAGAAGTGGAAGATATCCTTCAAGGGGGAAGCAGGACAGGGGGAATTCATGTCGTTTGCTAACCAAAGCAGTTCAGCAGAAAAGCCAATGGTAGACTATCACTTCAAAGGGTTCGCATGGAAACACTCACATGAACCTGAATGAGCCAGTCCACCAGGATGGCATGGGTAGTTTCAGTAAAGGGTTTGGGAAGTGCAGCACTTGGGAAGGTATATCGCAATTGGCTTCTCTAGAAGACAGAGGTGGCCCCCATTAACAGCGAGAATCCATTTCCAATCCATCAAGTAGTACCAAGATGAGAGTCCATACATCGGAATTGAGAGTGTACCCTAGCGGATTAGTAGTTTCAACCTATATGCACAAGATTATGAGCATCGCATCTGAAGTTCAAGAGCAAGTGGCCTTACTATCATGTCGGAGAAGACATCCCAGGCATAAGTGCGATCGTAGATGAGACCCAGATTCTCCATGGCCAGCTCCACCTCCCGATGCAACAGGCTTGGCAGCAGTACCTGAAGTCTGCGCAGACCATGCAGACGCAGCAACAAGGCCGCCTCCTCCCGACCATCTGCAGAGTGTCGCGGAGCATAAAAACCCCGACCGATGGCCCAGGAGCAAGTTTAAAGCTCCCGAAAGAACAGCTAAGCAAATTTAAAAAAAATTGTCCTACTAGTATGATTAAAGTAAATGGGGGAAATCTGTATTCAATGTGCTACTCGACTGTAATTCTGTAATAAATTTTCTACCAAAACTGGCGAGCTAAAAGGTCAGGTGACCCTAGTGGCCAGTGGTACCTATAGTCATGACAGACATACTCCAAGAGACACATAAGCTAAAATTACTTTAAGACTGAGGATTTAATGTTGCTCGAGTAAAGGCAGGGTAACTCATACGGTAATGAAGGCGGACACCTGAACAGCACATACAGAACCTGTGTGTGTGGCATCATCCTGCTCAACATAGTCCATGATGATCCCATCTTCCGCAGTTAACGGCATCCTCCGGTCCTGACGGAGACACAATGGTCAGATTCAACAAGGCGGTATAAAACCGAGGCAGTACAGGAGAGGGTGGGATTGGTTTGGACGGCTAACGGCACTCATACCCATCTGCGTTCTGGTTCGGCTTTGCAAAGCAGACCCCGGGGCTCCTCACTGGCTGCCGGCAGCCGGCGCTCCTTGGGGACACAGGCGTTGGCCCAGGTCCGCAGTGGAGCGCGCTTCTCCTCCGTCTAAACAGTGCAAGCCGCGCACGTCACACACCCCAACTTTCAAGCAGGACTCCACACAACCTAAAAGGCAGCTTGATTCATATTATACTCCCTCTCTTAGCAACACACTACCTTCGAAGTAGAATTTAAAAAATTGTCTAAACTTATTTTAGGCATAGGTCGCCATCGGTTTCAGAGGACTACTGTTCAATGCTACTTTCAAAACACTACAACAGCTGTTGTACTTGTAGTTTTATGCTTGTATAGGGTGACCAGATATTCCATGTCAGTGAGGAGACTTTGAGCCACTTCAGGTTTTACAAACTACTTTTAAACTGAAAGGCTCCTGCGCTTGACCAATTCAGCTCTTCCTGCGCTTTGACTGGTTTGTTTCCTTGACTGAAAGACTCATCCAGCTGTTTTAAATTAGCATTAGTGACACATGCATGATTATAGGAGACTGACCAATCAGCACACAGCAAGAACTCACTGCTCAAGTGAAATCCCGGTCCGTTTAATTGAAATGGTAATTTTAAATTCCTGTCCTAACTCAGAATGTCCTCCCTGACATGGATTATCTGGTCACCCTATGCTTGTACAATACTGATGAACAAACATGATTAAGTCGGGCTAAAAAATTTTTAGATAGCGATGACTGAAGAATGCAAGACCGACCATAAAGCCTGCAGCTCCATAGGCACGCGTAGGAACTGACTTATGTACTTAGAAATATTTAATTTTTAGCACAAATTCAATACAGGTGTTAATTGGTATGATTTTCTATACTGATTTTAGAATTGCGCCGACTACGATTATTTTTACTATATCAGTCCCCAATCTGCTGAGAATTTAATTTTCAGCATTACAAAATTAAAAATGCAGCAGGTGACTTTTTTAACGAAACATTAAGAATTAGGCTTATGCCCGTGAATGGCAATATTTAACAACTTTTTCCACATGCAAGAACAAATGATCAAAGTGGAGGACCCGATTTAGTCTGTTTGATAAACACTTGCGGGACATTTAAATCAGATGAATGAGCGCAATGGATTAAATTTTCTTTCCGGGAGCAACACAAGACGCATCAAACACTGGACTAACAAATACACAACGAGAGATTTCATTTGGCCAACAGTGAACCACCAAGGATAGCCGTGAAAAACCCAACATAATGCAAATCAGTCCTATTACCGTTAGCACGTATCTAGTTACAATTTTTAAATCTTATTAATTTAAACTTTGAAAGTTTATAGCTATTCATTTTTGAAATTTCAGCTTTGTTGTCAATATGGTTTGTTTCGAGAACTTTATTGGACCTTCGCAGATTCGGAACCAGACTGCACTCTCATTTGCATGAATGTAACAGTTTTATTACCTTGTAAATATAGTCTGTAGGGTTTACAAACAACCAACGCTTTTGATGTAGCCAATATTAGGTTTATAATGGAACAGTATAGATTTGCTTTAAGATTTCTTGCGTGAATTCTTGAGTGAAAGCGTGAGTATCACGCCAAATGCGTGAGAGTTGGCAACCCTGCCTTCGTACCCGAGGCCGCAGATTGTGCACGGTTTATGGTGTTTGCCACAGCTCACCTTCTTGTGTAGGTCCATTGGCCTGGAATCGCAGAAGCCCGTTTCGGCCATAGCGACTCGTAATGGAGGTGGCAAACCGGCCTTGCAGGGGATCAGTTACTAACGCTCTCCTCCCGCACCAAATACGCCCCCGTACTTAATTAACTTGAAAGGGGCGTGGTTGTTCATTTATGAAGTTGGTGACCGCGATCTCTATTTTTAACCACCAGATTGTATCAATGCGTGCAAGAGCGCGAGTATTGAGCTGGATCTTAACCTCTGGATGGACCGGGCTACTCGCCTCACCTGTAAGTTGTTTTGGACAAAAGCGTCTGCTAAATATAAATAAATGTGATGCTGTATCGCGATTCTTGCTATACCTATTAAATGTGCATGATGGATATAATTATAACCAGTTATGATAAAATATCGCCATGCCGCCCAGCACTTCCAACGTTGGTATATAAGCAGGCTCGAATAACCCATCCTAAGTGGCAGTGGCGAAAGCAGCGCGTGCCCCCCACGTGGATTGTGGGATCACGTGTCACCCGTCCTCGTGGTAGGCGAACAGCTTGGTGTGGATGGCAAGTCGGCAAAAGATGTTACTTTAGGTACTAACTGGAGGCGCAGCTTCGCCCTCATACAATGCACACATGAGAAACATGAACAGCACATTCAGCGCTGCAGCTGATGCCCAGCAGTGAGAGCTAATCGATGACTAAGGACCCCTGGGGTAATCTGCTGGTATGGTGATTTACGGCTGTGTGATCTGGGCCATAAACAGATATACACTTCTTAATTCTGTACTTACTGTTTCACATATGGTTATTGTACGCCTGGACTTCTCCATGCTCCAGGACTGGAGCTAAATGCCAAAAGGAAGCTGCTTCAGTGGCAGGAGACTTGTGCTGTGAGTAGCAGCAGCTCAGTATGGACACTCCTCCAGGCTTTGCGGGCTGGCTTGCCCTGACTGGGCTGCTCATAATGCCCTATCGGTCTCCTTGTTACCTGTTACCCAGTCACAACCGCACTGGCTCTCTTTGCTTCCACAGAAGATCCACACGGAGGTCTCTCCCGCCATCGTCGTTGCTGGCCTCATGAAGCTGTGAAATTTTTGTGCCCAGCAAGGTCAGTTCCCGTTCACACTGAAGCAGCACTTATACTGTAGCATGGTCAGCTCACACTCACAGTGAAGCAATGTTTTGTATTTTTGGTTTATCTATGCCTGTAGTAGTTATTATACTGGATCCACATAATGTGCAATGGGGCAAAAAACAAATGAAACTCATGTCCTGTAAAATGTGCACTGTTCGGTGACTAAAATGGGGCTGAATGAGAGGTGAATATTTGTTTGTGGTTGTGTGTCCGCACCTTGAGTGTGTGAGCTGAGCTTACATGTGTTGGGAAGACTTCACTTCACTTGCAGGTCAAATTGCTCATTGAATCCAAACATCCTGATTTCGCCAAGTTCCACATGTCCCTGGGACAAGAAGGGAGGGGCTTGCATTTTCTTTAACCAATCACAGTCTGCATTGTATGACATCACCACATTAATTTAAAAACACTTTAAGTGGCAAGGTGCACAGATTTCTAATGCACCTGCTTTATTGTGTATGCCTTTTGTTAAGGGATATAGACAGACAAAATAGAGGAATCTGCGTGCCTGTAAAGGATGTAGAGGGCAATGTTAGAATGATGATAACAGAAAAAAATGAATGAAGGCTTGAATAAACAAAAGTACAGAGGCTCAGCCTGCTAAACCAAACGCTGCTGCTGGCTGGAAGCCTTGAGTTTGGAAAAAAGAACCAATTTGATGATATGATGAATAATGTGATTGGTTAAAGAAATGAAGCACAAGCCCCTCCCTTGTTGACGCAAGGACACATCAAACTCTGCAGGATGTCCTAGTGAATCCTTGACCTCTATTCCGTCAATACTGTATACGTCAAGCCAGGATAATGGGCATTCATTTATAACAGCCCTACAAAACTGCCATAGAGCAACACAATATAGACGGTGAATTTCCATTGTTATTTTATAATAATACTGCAGTACCCTAGTTCCCATATCTTTGTTGGCAAGTTCATTCGAATGATGGCAGCATACCACTGTGATCCAGCCATTTTCGACCTTACGGATCGGAGAAAGATTTTTTAATTTTGAAGCCTTTCGGGAGTTAAACTTGGATATCAAACTTTGTTTTTCTTTCAAGTTGGTGACAAGTTCTAAATGAGAACAATTAGATATGCTTTATGCACAGACATCTTTATCAAATTTGGGAGTCAGCTATAACCAAAAGGATGAAATTAAAAGGTTGCATCTGTGTTTCAGAGACTACGGCACAGTGGGTAGCATATGTTGCTGCCACAGCTTAAGGAGGATTTGTGGTGCATCATTCAGTCACATATACATTACTGTGGCCTAATGCTGACACTTTGTAGGGGACACTACTTTTGTAGGACAAATAGCCTGTGGAATTTTAGTTCACCCCTTCCGCCTTAGTAAGCAATACCTAAATCTCACTATATTTACCGTTGTACATGGTTTTATACTAGCAGTCCTTGTGCTGATGTACACTTCTGCACTTTTTATACATTTATCAATAACGCATCTATGTTGTAACAACTATATTGTATTTGCCCATTGTCTTGTCTTAACTATGTATCTTGTGTATATACAAGAGCTGTTGACAACCAGAGCCACATTCGCTATACATAAATATACTTGGCCAAGTAAATCTGATTCTAATATAGGAAGGATTCATAAAAAAACACTATTTTCAATTTCAGAAACATTGATTCAGGAGCCAAACATTTGGATATAAACAGTGCTTTCAATTCCTTATGTATTCTTAACAAAGCTGTTAAATACGGATTGTTTCAAGCTTTACATGCATAGCGGTTTCCTAAAAGTCAAAAATACCCGACCACATGATTACACAATATTCAGATGTGACAGACTGAAATAACACAGCCTTTTAAAGTGTTTTTTTTTTTTATTCTGGAGAAACTATTCAGACTATCATTGGCCTATGGTTCACGTAGCTCAGGGAGAAAATACATGTAACATTTCATTAATGAGTCATTTATTACAATTATTCTATGGGGTATTCTCAAAACAGGTGTCACATTTTGTTTTTTCCCTTTAAAGCTCAAACTTTTGCTGTGTAGTGTCCCCCAGCTGTACATTTAGAGAACCTTTCTAACACACAAACACGCAAAAGTAAAAGTTACATTCCTTACTCCACTTGCTTTCCCAATAAAAGTTTTCACAAACAATTCAATACTATTGGTAACAGCTAGTTCCAAAAAGAGCACTTGTAAAAACTGCAGAAATATGGCTTAGAACCTCAGCAACCAGACAAAAGGGGAGGAAGTGTAAAACTCCCTACCCATGCAGAATTAAAAAAAAAAAAAAGAGAAAAAAAAAGTTAAAATATTTTAAAATATTAGGTTTTTGCTTAGGGTGGGACTTCCTGCTTGTGTGAGGCTAACCTGCTGGAGAAGGGGGCATGTACCACGATGACCACACCCCCCCCCGAAGCTCACATGCTGCCAGGCTGCTTGTGCACTGCGGTGTGTAATTTAGTGCGATGGGAGGGGCGGCGGGATCCAAAGGCAGCTCCCAGTGCAGGTCATGCTGGCCATGTCGGCCGCTTGCTCATTCATCCGTCAGTCACTTCCGGATCAGTGAGTGATTCCGCTTTTTTTTTTTCTTTTCTTTTATTGCATCACCACAGGTGATTGAGCGTGGTGTGTATCTGTGTGAGAGACCATCATTCCCGTATGCTGGTACTGGCAGAGTAGGAGAATTGGGGAAAGTGTGTGCGCTGATCTGGGACTTCACCATCCAGGCAATCATCTGTAAAACGATGGGGGGGGGGGGGTCAGTGACTGCACACTGGCATGACTCAACATCGTAATGCCAGCATTGTTGCCACAGCCTGCACAATATAAACAATTGTGAATGGAGATATGTATATATACAACAGTGCAGCACATGTACTCACACTGATCTGGGGGTGTGACGGTGATCGTCTGTGCCGTGAACTCGTCATCAAAGTAGCGTGTGTCCGTCTCCGACGTCACTTGGGGCTTGAATGGTGGGATGAGCTGGGGGGGGGGGGGGCGCCCGGCAAAAAATGTCCACCCCGGGGAACAAAATTTCCTTACGCTTTCAGCGCCCTCCCCTTACACCCCGCCAAAAAACTCCCCCCCCCCCCCCCCCTCCTTACCTTCTTCTGCAGGACATCCTGCCAGTTCATGGATACAAAGAACTTATGGGTCATCACTTCTTTGGCATCGTCAGGGCTGCCCCCAAGTCTATGACGGAAAAACACCATCACCACTTCTGCACTGTGCTGGGTTTAATCACTCGTACTGCCAGGCCGCCGCGCCTGTGTGCCGTTCCGCCCACCTCTGCTTGGGGTCCTTCTTGAGCAGGCCGGCCAGCAGCGCCCGTGCCTCAGGCGACAGGTTCCTGGGGAAGCGGATCTCCTCCATCAGGATCTGCTCGAAGAGCCGCTCGTGGTCCTGGTTGTAGAAGGGCAGCCGGCCGCACATCATCTCGTACATGACCACGCCCAGCCCCCACCAGTCCACCGCCCGCCCGTAGTCGTTGTCCTCCAGAACCTGTGGAGGGCAACAGCAGGTGGAGATATTCAGGAAGGGGCCACGCAGGACACCCGGACGTTTTTCCAAGATGCTGCGCATCGTACCATAGGCACCTCGAATCACGCTTATTACACACAGGCTCAGGACTGTTGACCTGATCATGTTTCGTTTTCTTTCGTACTTCATTTTGACAGGTCTCTCATACCTGTGGCAAGGAAGCATCGCTTGCATGTTGTGAAAAAATCTAGAAATGTGTCAGTAACCACATCACAAATACCTGTGACATCACTAAAGCACTTAACCACAGAACCTACGGAAGTGGCACAGAAACGCAACTCGGCAGCATTTCATATACAAGAAAACTGCTTATGCACAGCTGGGAGCAGGAATGCCGAACATCTCGCAAATACAGCGAAGTCCCCTAGTGTCTTTCAATACCTTCTCTGCTTTTTCCACACAAGCACTGCTACGTAAACTGTATGTCCTTAGTACAATGATTTGCTGACTCACAGATGGCCTGATAGGTCACGGTACATTAAAGAATAGCAGTAAGTAGCAGCATCAGACTACAACAGTAGCAGACAAAATTATAAAGATACACTGAGCTGGCTTTTGATCTTTCATATGTGGGTTAAAAGACTGTCCTGAAGGTCTCCAGTGGAATTAGGATCATAGGACTTATTTACACAAAAACGTTCTGAGGGCAGAATGAAAATGATTGGTTATTGCTCAACCAATCAGATTATAGAGGAATTGGATTCAAGACATCTGACTGGTTGGTCCCACCTCCACTACAAGATGATTGGTTCAGAGACATAACCAGTCATTGTTCATGCTGCCCTCCCATCGCTGGAAGCTGACCCTTACGTCACCCTAGCAACGGCCAACCCCAGCCTTTGCTCTCACCTGTATATCTGTGTCTCACTAGAGAGCAAGATGGGATGTGCAAATACTGAACTTCACCGTCACAATGACAATGAAGGCATTCGATTCCATCATACCCTAACCCTATGACTTGAATGTAGAATTTGTTCCAAGTCCTGATGTCTTACTGTGATCTGCTCTATTTCAATGTCATTGTGTGTGTCCAGCCATGGCAGCACTGACTGAACGTAAAACACGTGTGAAGCAGACAGGCAGGCAGTACCTCAGGCGCTAGGTACTCTGGGGTACCGCAGAAGGTCTTCATGGTGGCCCCGTCCGTGATGCCCTCCTTGCACAGGCCAAAATCTGTGATTTTGATGTGGCCGTCTTTGTCCAGCATGAGGTTCTCAAGCTTAAATGAAAAAAAAAAAAAAAAGAGAGAAAATGGAATGGGTTGGAGATAGGGGGGCACAGCTTCAAAAACCCTTCCACAGAGTTGTAGTCATGAAGTGCACTCCCCAGAAATCCGAGTTCTGACACCAGTCACTGAAATCTCACCACAAAAATTTTTAAGACAATACTACTGCCACTGAGGTTGCAAAGGCAAAATACACTAGAGGCGACACACGCCGACACCGCCACACATTTTTTGTTGACCTGAAGCCGACGCTCACCTTGAGGTCCCTGTAGACGACATTGCGCGAATGAAGGTACTCCAGGGCCGACACGATCTCGGCGCCGTAAAAACGGGCCCGGTCCTCAGTGAACACGCGCTCCCGGGATAGGTGAAAGAAGAGCTGCGGGCACATCGGCTGGCGTCAGTGCGTGCCTCCGTCGCGGGCGCTACGACTCACTCAAAGGCGGCGCGTTCATAGGCAGAAGGGCACACTGCCACTCACCTCTCCTCCGTTGGCGTACTCCATGACAAAACACAGTCGGTCATGCGTTTGAAAAGCGTACTTCAGTGTCTAAGTGTAGGAACAAAATAAGCCACTGTCACCAGCCCGACTCAGCTGAGAGGCAGAGAAACACATGGAAGCACTGCTATGGAGCTAGGGAACTGGAGCATAGGATGTGAGATGGTACTGACAGTGAGGAAGGGGTGTCTGGTGTTCTGCAGGACCCTGCTCTCAGTCACCGTGTGCGCGACCTCATCCTGGAACACACAGGCACACAAACATTTATGCAGACCTGCGACATTCCAGCAGAAACCAAAGTCATTTTGACGACATCCTACATCAGGGCTATTCAATTCAAGGGCCGAGCCCTGCTGGTTTCCCAGGTTTCCTTCGCCTGTGAGCCAGGTGTAAAGCCTCTGACCAATCAGAATCAGTAATTATTAAATTACTCGGGAGAACTGAAAACAAAGCCTGGATTTGGAATCGAGGGCCTGAATTGAATAGCCCCGTCCTACATCAGAAAACTCTGGCTATAAAACTAGCATGAACTGGTTCAGGACAATATGTGCAGCTACAGAGGGCAGGACACTTACCCTCACCATTCAAGTTGTGAGAGAAATAGCAAGCACAAACCGCCTACCTTTGCAATAATAACTTCCTTGCGCAGAATCTTCATTGCATAGTACATCCCTGTGGCTTTTTCCTTGACTAGGATCACTTTGCCAAAGGTCCCCTTTCCCAGCAGCTTAAGGTAGTCAAAGTCACTCATTGTCTGCAAGAGAGGGACAGGTTAACAGCAATGATCATGTGATCCCATCCGTTAGAGGCCAGACAAAGGCATAGTAAAAAGCTGTTAGATAGCTTCCCAAGGCGCATTGGAAACGGACCACTTTGGATCGAGACTTGGAGATAGACACTTCCATCTCCTCCATCCCGCTGCAGTCACTGGGGGAGCCGAACTTCACATCCATGGGTTCCTCTTCTTCCTGTGTCTTCAGGCCACTGGCCACTGATTGGATGGCCCGCATCCATTCCTCCCTGGGATTGGAGGGGAGGGGCGTTATGGTTTGACACACAACATGGCTCAGGCATCAGTGTCACACGTTGGTCATGCGAGGGTTATGGGGAAAGACAGTAGTGTGCTTAAACCTTCAAGCCCCCCTTAGTGAGATTTAATTTTTGGGTTGGGGTGGGGTGGGGTTGCTCAGTAAGGCGGTGCTCAGGCCAGCAACACGGATGGCGACGAACACGTCACCCGCAATTATATAGGCACCCAGATAAGGGCCCTCTACTTCTGCAGGGAAAAAAAATACAAAGTAGCATCTCTAATTAGGGATGGATACTGTGATGTTTGAACTCAAACTGTGTCGACCAGCACAAACTACTCATAGCATTTATACCAATTTAAAAGGAGGATAACTCAAACACCGACGTCATTTCCTAAATCATTTTATTCAAAAACATCGAAATCTGCCACACTTGTGACTTGGAGCGTTCTGCTCATATTCTGCCACTGTGGGGTTTGGGTCCTGAACGAGTTGAGATCTGAGCTGCCCAAGTTGTGCCGGATGCAGTTTTGGTCACACAGACCGAAGTGGTATGCAATACAGAACAAAAGCAACCCATAAATAAACTCACAAAGCAGGACTTTTCAAATCTGGACCACTATTCCAAATCCAGGCCTTGTTTTCAGTTCTCCCAGGTAATTGGTTTAATAATTACTGATTCTGATTGGTCAGAGGCTTCACACCCAGCTCACAAGTAAAACGGTTGGAAAACCAGCAGGGCTCAGACCTCGAGGGCCGTGATTTTTTTGGATGCGACTGTTAATTTTCCCCATATCCCTGACAGGCTCATTTATGTTACTGCAACAAAGAAAACAACTTTTCATCTCAGTGTACCCCAATGTTAAATTGTCTTAAAATACAGCAACAACACTACGAATGTGTCCTCACACAATATACAACAGACTATACTGGAGGTCAGTAAATTTAAACTTGCAAAACATTGTAGAGGTGGCTCTTTTTTTGGTTATTGTCCAATAGGTCATTTGTGGATAACTGGCATCATGTTAGGTAAACTAGATTCACTTTAAAAGTTGAGACCTTTTGCACACTGCAGCCCATCCCCACCTCCCTCCCTCCCAGATGGGGGGGCTCCGGCGGCTCCTCACCGCTCCTCATTGCTGTCCACGTGGAAGGTGCGCTCGATGACAGTGGTCCACTGCAGACAGCGGATGACAAAGGTGTTCGGCCGAGGCCTCTCCGTCTTCATCAGCTGGCATTCTAGAGCATGACGGGGTTCGGGAGAAAAGTGTTGAAGGGCATTCGGTCATATTTAATGGACAGGAACATACAGCAAAAGCCTCATTCGTGCTCCCAGGGCCCGACGTAGACCCCGGAGTGACAGACCTGCCACAGAGAAGTTGTTGAGGGGGGGCATGGTGATGTCAGACATCTCCTGTTTCTCTTTGTAGCCGATGAAGGAGCCATCGCTCTTCAGAATGAAGTACCGTGGCCTCCATGTCTTGATATACTCCCCTGCAAGCAGACGCACAGCGACGTGTCCTCATCAAAAAGCAGCTCAAAGGCGTGAGCCCTAAAGGCCACAGCACGGCAGGAACGTGGCGACCTGGGGGGCGCTCCTCACCTCGCTTCTGCAGCCAGCCCTCTTTCACCACACTTACTTCATTCATGCTGAGGCAGCAAAGTTATGGGGGTGGGGGGGGGGCAGGGTAGGGGGAGGGGGTCACAGGGTGTTGGGAAAGGAAACTGTGCCGTGGTAAGGGCAGGCAGGTGACAGCTGGGGGCTCAAGATACCTAGAGAAAGGTGGAGAATGAGAGATGCAGTCAGGGATTAATTTCACAAGTTACATACAATCATGAAACGTGTACTATTACTTTGGTAAACAATCTAGTTAATGGTAAAACTTGAAAGGAGGGGAAATGGTTGCCACCTCTTCTGTAGAGTGATGGGTAGGTACACTTAGTGACCTTAATGGTTGCCAACGGCTAATGTTCCTTGGGAATATGAGGACCTACAGACACTCGGGCTACAGCCGCTGCAAAAAGCCCATCACCAAATACAGAGTGGAAGGGAGGCGTGAGGAAACAATGCCACCCAGAGTCACCGTTCTAGCCTCCTCTGTGTCTACATTGCTGCAATTAAAACAATGACAGAGTGGAATTTGTTACAGGGCAAAATAGCCTGCAAAGACTCTATATACGGAGATGCTCGCTGTAATTGTTTTTATCTGCACTACAAAGGAAATCACAGCAACTACAATGACATTGAAACTGAGAAAAAGGTGTTTCATCTTGGTCTCATTGTGGATTTGGAAGTCACTAATCATAACACTTTTCTTCAAACCTGAGTGGTTGAACTACGATATTTCACAAGATAAAACATCATAAGAGACAATGTTCTGGTCATAACACAATTTCGATAAAATATGCAGGTCAAATGTTGTGCCTTTGCATGATAATGATATTCCACCATGTGAACCTACAAATGTGAATGATAACACTGATATTTTGAATTCTTTGTCAATTAAATGTATATGCAATAGCAATGAGGAGGCAGGAACTGCAATAAAGTTTCACAAGCACTGTAGAGGTCACAAAAACTGGACTGTTGATGGGGATTCCAAAAAGGTTCCCTTGGAATGTTTCCCTAAAATGTAAAATAAGGGTCTCATTGAAAGCTTGCCATTACTTATTACTTGCAAATTCTGGTTAAATACTTGTTGATGTAATGTCCCTGGAAAACCCTCCACAAAAGCTTTGCCAGGATCAGAGGATGAGACTGTGACAATTCAGGACACTTTAGTGCTCGTAAAATAGTGCATAGATACTGATTGATGGGGGAGGGGGGAGGGGCAGTCAAGGTCTTGCCCACCACACAGGTTCCATCTACTGAGCCCAGCAGGTTAGGAATCTGTGCCCACGTACAGAAGTCTATGGCCAGCAGAGTAATCATATCACCACTGGGCCCTTCTACTCCTGGGGACACAGGACTAGCAGACACTGATCTCTAAAGCAAAGCTGCCAGAGTCATACATCTGCTAAGAAATGGTACAGGTGAGCAGGGAGACAGCGCAAGCCGCCCAATACCAGCTACAAACAGAAACGGATCTCTCAATAAGTCATACATTGTTCAGCCTGGGTTTTCCCACAAAATTTCCAAGCCTTATTAGGAGCAACACTGGAAACTACTACAGCTGCACCTCCTTTCACATCCACTGAAAGGCAGAGCTACAGGGATTCTCTGTTCTGCTTCTCCAACCCTAACCATCCCCCGCAACATCATGGGATACAGCCATGACTCATTTCAGCAACCTAGCTAGAGAAGAGCTCTCCTGGGCTTGCTCCAGAGAGACCTGGTATGGCCAACGTCCGCAACCTATGTTCTTAACCACTGAACATTGTTCAGAGAAATTTATAGCATTACCAGAGCTTCCAAACATCTTTCCAGGGTCTAGTAATGCAGTCTTGTATTTTCATGGAAATATTCATTTGCATCCTTTATATGACACCACAGCTGGCTAGAGCGCCGGATGTGTTCGGTGGGGAAGAACCTTGGCCTCCCCCGGGGAAAGTCGACCTATGTACGAATACAACACGCCGGAATATGACTTCAAATATTATGAGGGAACATTCCTTGGTCTCATTATGAGCGAATGCTGATCTTCTCAATGATTTTTTACGAGAAAAACATTTATTTATCTTTATATACAATTAGGCTACAATAAACCCAGACAGAACCTGAGCGCACAATGACACGTTTCAAAGCTGATTACATTTTACCAGCAAAAACAGGGAGGGATGTGACTCCCGAAGCGTGCAAGGCTACGAAGAAAGGTGATGCATCCGCATAGCTTAAGGGATCGTAACACGAGTGCCAGCGGGGCAGCGCCGCCAGGGCGAAGCGGAGCTGCAGCTGGTGTCTACCGCCGTGCCAAAGGTTACTGAGGGAGAAGCCAGGACAGCAACGGCAAATAAACATAAAACCAACCATTTCATTATTTTTGAAATTTTGAAAAGCAAGGTCAAAGACAGACGAGATATGTATAATATTGAATGCTGACCTGCACTGCGGTCTACTTCATTACTTATGCCGTGTTTATCTGCAGCTCTACGCTCCTTTCTCGGCAAGGATAAGAGCGCTTTCCGGGGCTGCGGGCCACCCGAAATATGCCATGTTTCTGATTCCACTCCTTTCAAGCGCACCCTTACCTGTCCTCGGGCGAGTTGCCAAAGTGCTCGGGTTTGGACCCTCATGCGCCGTAACCCGACGTGCTGAGTGTCCCCAGGCCGCTGAGCGCTGCCCCCGCGGCGTGTCCGCTGCCCGTCTACGGCTCACAAACACACCATCCCGGCGGCCGCCTTTCACTTACAGCCGCTTCTCGCTGCAGTTGTTCGTCGTTCTCTGTAAGTCGGCAAGCGTAAGCTGTGCTTTCGCTTCCCCACTTGAGTTTTAGGTAGCGATACAATTATATTATTCTCAGTTTTCCTTAATTTAACCCTAATACACGGTATCAGCAGGCCTTCAGAGAAAATATATATTCCGCAGCAGCACAAACAGGAAATGACGTGTACACACACATACGGCGGCGATTACAGAAATAAATAGCGGGAAGTGACGATTTGCAGACTTTTGCGCTGAGGTTATACACGAATACAACTTTTGCGGTATCATCAATGGTATTTCTGTGCCGGCGGTCACTGGCGATGCAGCAGCGATAGGACAATTTTTACCACGATAGCTTCCGGGACAATCCCCCGCTTATGTGGTACGAAGGAGGCATATATCGTCTTTGCAATACAAAAAAATGCCATCATGTCCTTAGCAGCTACATGTGGTTCAACGCTCTATTCGTCGTATTTTGTTTTCATTATTGTATTACTGTATTGGCGTAAAATACTTGTATTAGTTGTGCATACTAGCTGTGCATGTATATATAATTATGCTCCACCTAAAAGTGTTGGTCAATGAATAACTAGAACAATGCAGAACATGGAAATTAATGTCATTTCTTAATTAACTACTGTTTTGTGTAGTTGCTCTTTGCGGCCAAAGGGTGGTGATGATTGTCGAACATACAGTATATTATCTTATAACGCGTGTCTTGGAAGGGCGAATATTCAACAATGCGATTGATATATTAAGGAACAATTACAGTATAGTGATATTCTGTCCGCAAGGAAATAAACGGGTGAACGCAGAAAACACCCAGCTAAACACTCGCTTAGGAATACACCCCTGAAACAGGCAGGTACTGCATTAGTTTACCCCGTGTGTAATCCTGCAGGTGTTTGGTATGCTATTATTCCGCATTTAACAACTTTTATAATTAAAAAACACCTAACACCCAAAGCATCTCTAAATGTCCTGGTTACAAATGCCAAGCGGTGAGTGCGACAGAACATAAGATCATCCTTCCCCCACCTAAAATGTACAAGTAGCAAGTTTTTTTCATCTGCAAACGTAATGTAATTTTTTTTCAAGATTTACGTATCATATTTATCGGGTTCCTGGCTGTGTTTTAATTACGATGCATTTAAGTATTTTGCCCAAACCCTATTGTTCCCGTAATCATTGTTTCTATAGCGACAGTTTTTCGTGATAAGTGCTACAAGCATTGTGTCCCTACCTAATCCGTGTTACAATGGCCCGTTGAAAATGATAAATCAAATAACTAGAGCTGTCAAAGGTTGAGCCATTATTTCACCTTTAATTTTTCATATACCACCAACGCAGAATTAGCCTAAACAAACGTCAAAGAGTGTAATATGCAGAAGGCATTTATGTGCGATGGTACGTTTATACATCACATTATAAATTAAGTACCGCGGGGGCACAACACTGATTGGTTCTCTTAATGTAAAACATTGTAATGAGTTATCTCCCCACTATATTCAACTCTAACTCTAAAGAGTACTTTTTTGTTCCCTTGAGATATATACTTACCTCTGTAGATAAATGAGGAAGCATACTGACAATAATATGACATACAAGCTAGAACTTTGGAATCAATCTCAGGAATCGCAGGGTACATGACAGCGGGCATCCTAGGCTAGTGACAATCCATCACAGCCCTCACAATTTTAAAAAATGAACATAATGAAAAGAAAAAAAAAACGTGCATATGGGCAAAACATTACAAAAAAGAAAAACAATATGTCTTTAAATACAAATTTCTATTATGTTAACTTACTAGTAATTCATTTATAATTGTCACATTCTGTATCTTTAGAAATTACGATACAGTCTGTTACCCCACTTACTCATCTTAGTGAGCATGTTGCTACCCCTTGAGTTCCCTACGAATCACTTTTACGCACATAGTGTAAAAGAATGCTAGGAGGCAGATGCAGTACAATAAGCAGTTGTATTTGACTACAAGTCCATGTTTAGTCCAGTGTCTTTATACTATCATATTTCAGTGTAAAAAGGCTATATTCTAATAGAAAAAAGAAATTAAATTAAGGTCAAAATATTCATTTTTAAAAAGCAAAAAAACCCATTCACCCATCACCAGTAGTCTCAGCTAAAACAATTATGTTTTAAATTCCCTCAAAAAGTTACATATATGTAGACATCTTCTTCAAGGCAATTAAGACTTTCTTTAAAAAGTCTTACCGCTAAACTACAGTATGAAATCGTGAACTGTGTTGCATATAGAGCAGAGGGAAGCTGTCTTGACTGAGGTTGTGCTAGTGCTATTGCTAATGCGAGACCCTGAGCACGCAGTATACCTCAAAGCAGGTTCCCTCTGATACACAGGAGGCATCAGACCAGGCCACAGACGAGTCCACAAGTGCACCATCCTCTTAGGTTCCAGCCACTCCACCCTCTTTCCCCACTTTTCTCACATCCCAGTAATAGTATCTGTAGCTCTTTCCCGTCATCATCGCTATGAGGATTCTGTAGTGATCACCATGCCCAACTGTGGGATCGGGTGTAATGTATGAAATCTTTGTGCCAATGCGATTCTGCTTATCCCTGAGACGGTGGCATCAGCGATCAGTCCTACATCTTGGTCTTGCCGAGTCCACAGTGGTCTACCTGAAGATTCCCCTGTGGCCTGACCCCACAGTGCCAGAATCAACCACAGTCCCCCCTTGATTTACAGGCATAAAGTTGTTGCTGCACAGTCATTCGGTACACAATGACAAATCATATATACTTTTCATATTCTGTGGACCCTTATATTAATGGAAATTAAGAGCTGAAAAAATACAAATTACACAGGAGAACTCTGTGGGTGAGAAAATGTGCTGTTGTGGGAAGAAAAAAAAAAAAGCACAGAAGAGAAAAAGTGTGAGGAAATATGAGGCACAGTCTTTTGGCGTGTCCAAGTCGAGGTTTTACCCCTTTTGCATTAACTTGTGCTTGAGAGAAAGGGGAACAAAAAAAATGAGGGAAAGGAATAGAAAACATTATCCCAGGTAGGACAAAGGTCCACCCCCCTAAACTGCCCACGGGATTATGTTGAGCCTCTCTTCTGCAGCTCCTGAACAAATGCTGTAGGTAGAGAAAGCAAGTTTTCGTGAGTCACTGCTGCTGGAATGGCATCGGAGCTCATATTTAGAATCTCAACCTGAAGAAGCAGACAGCGCTGCTAAGTTAGTCAGTGTCAGTGCCAGGAATGGGGTACCAGAGAGCTCCGGAGAGAGGCTTACTGTACCTCTAATGATCTCCTCTTTGACTTTCTGCAGTTCCTTGCGCATCTCCTCCAGAAGTTCCTGCACAAAGAAAATAAATATTGGACATGTCAGCTGATTACAAAATTCCATATAGCAACCGTGCAACAAAACAGTGTTACCCCTGAGTGTGTACAAGACAGCAAAAACATTAGAAGTAGACTTAAAAGTAAGGCTGCAACTATTGAATGCTTTCATATTGAAATATTTTGCTGAAATTTCCTGACTATTCGGTCATTGCACAACATTACTGCTGCTGACGATGTTCCCATACCCCAGCAGTTCTGGGAAAGCTCTTGATTTGTACACACCATCTTTTTTGTTTACTTACTTGTGCATTGTGCATTTTACTTTGGAGAAGAGTTGTACTGGTGCAAGGGTGTGGCACAGTTGGATCCACTGATAAAATTTTGACTGATATCAATATTGATCGGTATCAATACTAAATATATATTAATTTCTAACATTCCCATTTGAATATTGTATTGCTCTGAAATAAAAAGCCCCACCTGATGATCCTTAAACTCCTTATACTGTATGAATCATGCCACTAGTGGCTGGCAACTGGTAACAGTAATTTCCATCTTCCATTTAACTTCTTTGCACAACATGTGACGTGATTGCGAATGGCAACAGGCTAAAATGTAAATTATCCTGCCCAATGTACAGATGCTCCTCTACTTACGAGCAAGTCACGTTCTGAATGGCCATTCATACCTTTAAATGTTTGTAAGTCGTTATTCACAATCATATTAAGGGCATACAGAAGCACAAAGAACTAGGACGCTGGGAGTTCGCACGCTACGCTGCTGCGCGGCGGGAGTAGCGGCCAGAGGTCATACTAGGTGGGTTTGGCGCGCAGAAAAAAAT
>JAABNY020000035.1:11887822-11906569 GCA_015164015.2 Brevimyrus niger
GGCAGCCCCGGGTGCCGCGCATGCATGGGCGGGCGCCCGACGGGGCCTCAAAACCGGGGGGCCCACATGGGAAAAGGGCGGCGGGGGGGGCGTTCCCCCCCCCCCCCCCCCCCCCCCCAAGTAAAGCAGGTGTTATAATCAGCCTCATTTATGTCTTGGTCGGTAGAAGAGAAAGAATCTATGGCTTGTGAAAGACAGGCTTCCACAAACAACTTCCACTAAGAAGCCTGATGTGAAGATGTAAAGAAAAGTAACCAGATGAGTCATTGTTATGTTTTACACGTTACGACACTCTGAAGAGGTCCAAACCAACTCAGGAGTCAAAAAGGAGCGGAGCTTGAAGGCTAAGAACAAAACGTACTAAATTCATTAAAAGAACCAACAGAAAGATTGTCCTATTGTGAAACTTTATATGCCAGCAAGATAAAGGCTAAATAAAGCTACCTTTACTTGGGGCTGCAATTTAACAGGTTTGTTATTTGACTAGATGCAGAAAAGGGACCCAAAGCCAGCTCTGGCACTATGAAGGAGCAGAGACACGCCATAGCATTTCAATGCATCTACAGCCTCTCATTCCAGGACAGCTGTGACATAATCGCTGGCTTCCTGTGACACAGCACTGGCTCGCAGGCCCTTCCTGATCGCGGCACGACCAAATAAGGACAGGCTGAGAAATCCAGAAGGCAACGGCACTCGCACACTGACTCGACATGTACACACAGGTCCAGATGTTCAGCAAAAGACGACAAGCGAGATTTAAAATATAATAAACACTTAAAAACAAGAAAATGACCAAGAAGGGTTGGGAGAGCTAAAGGAGACAGATGTCAAACAAGACATTTTACACTTTTAGTTTTTTGATTGCCATTACAGATTTTTTTAAAAAACCGAAGTTTCCCCTTGAGAAGACTGAAAATAATGGTCCCCAAAACAACAGGTTTTTATCACATTGTGGAGACAATGTAATATCTACACGCCCCACATCCACAGACAGACACAGACACACAGCAGCATCCACACACTGAACACAGCTGTCCAAATTAGTTGGGTTTTGCAAGAGGATCAAAGTGCCTTGATCCCCCTACTAAAAAAAATAGAAACTTACACGATACCCAAACTGGGTGCACATTCCTAATAGCTGCTCTATATCCACCCACCCGTCCATCCATCCATCCTCTAAAACTACTTGTCCTCTTCAGGGTCACAAGGGCTCTGGAGACTATGGGTGCAAGGCAGGGAACAGCTACTCTGCATCACATTTGCAGTTAGAAAATGATACGATAAGAGACTGAATGAAATAATGTTTAACCAAAGCGGCGGGTGCAAAAAACAGAAGATGCATAAAGTAGATTGTCTGGAAGGAGGGAGACGCCCCATGACTAGGCATACCGTGGAAGAGCAAACACAGGGCTCACGGTGAGAGTGCAGGGAGCGTCGGGACTGGCTGCTCCTTCTGCTACTTGGGAGTTAACAGGAAGCTGCATTGTCACTGAAACGATTTCAGAAATGTCTTGGATGCAGCTGCACAGATGTGCCAACAAGTATAGTCAGGCCTGCTGATGGCCCGGCGTGCTCCCCCTCCGTAGCCCTCTGCCTCTACCCTCTCCGTAGCCCTCTGCCTCTACCCTCTCCGTAGCCCTCTGCCTCTACCCTCTCCGTAGCCCTCTGCCTCTCCCTCAAACCCTCCCTCTCGATGGGGGCTTTCCGTTGGGCCCTTCTACAGCTCTCTCACCATCTTCTCAGGCTCTCTGATAGCCTCTTCTCCCTCTCATCAGGCCCTCCAATGGCTCTCTCTCTCCCCCTTTCCATTGGGACCTACAACAGTGCTCCCCCTCTCCCCAGGCCCTTGCCCCCTCCCCCTCTTGTTGAGCCCTCACCCTCTTATCACCTTCTCATCAGGCACGTTGATGCCTCCCAGTCCCCCTCCTTCCAGAACCTGTGTCACAGCCCCTCTCACCTTCTCATGCAAATACTAAAAAAAAAATCCCAATTTTCCATTTAATTTCTCCTTTTTGCCATGTTGTCTTTTCAAGCCCTGCTTTCATTCACAATAAAAATCATCTCACAAATATGGTGTTTTAAAGGTAACAATGCTCACACGTAATAAATTAACATGCTTTTGAACATGTGGTGATGTTTGAGAGCAGTCAGCTGGCAGCTTTCATACTGCAGTCAAAGCAGAGGTGGTGATGAGCTGATCTCACTTTTTACGGTGAGTTCATCCTTAAAAGTTACAGCTTAATTCCCCAGCAGTAAAAGCATCTCCAGTATTTTAGTGTATTCAAGTCAAATACTTGCACAGCAATTTGAAGAATAAAAAAAAAACCATCAAATGAGACACAAATAGCCACACATAGTGGTGGGCGATATGTCGATATTTTATCGTAACCGGTTATGACTGCATCCATGATACACAGCAGTAGATTTACTTACAAACATATGTGCATAAGTGCAGCCAAGTTGAGCTTCTAATGAATGCCCAGGTACGGGTACACTACAAACAATATCAAGATAACAAAAAAAAAAGACAATGTGTCATATGATGGCCATGTGATTGGACAAAAATAGACACAGAACAAAGCAATTTCAGTCTCGGTGCTGTTTGTATATCTTACTTCTTTGTCAATTGTGTCTCAGTGGCTAATTGTCTAATTGACTAATTGTTATGACTACATACATTCCTGAAAAAAGTAATTTATATTGTGATTTGTGATAACAACCAAAATATCACGACATTTTGGCCTTAGCACTCAATCCTAGATGGACCCTCTATTCGTTTAGGGGGGTTTCACTCTGCTGGAACCTTTTTTCTTTTTTTTCCAGGAACCAGAACACATTTCATTAAGCTTATTCCTACAGCTGAAAGATATACAAGGTTCTTCCAATGGAAATCAAGTAGAAGCATTAGGTTCCATGCTGCAATACAAGGCATCCAGCTACCACCATGCAGTTGGAGAATTATGTTTCCCAACTCACAGAGAACAAAGATGTTCTGG
Organism: Brevimyrus niger; assembly: GCA_015164015.2. Lineage (NCBI taxonomy): Eukaryota > Metazoa > Chordata > Actinopteri > Osteoglossiformes > Mormyridae > Brevimyrus > Brevimyrus niger. The sequence goes on from JAABNY020000035.1 coordinate 11,890,819, forward strand.
AAACATTATGAAACTTAAAGGGAGTTGGGGGCAGGGGGGCTCTCAAGTTGGTGATGGGGGGGGGGGGGCGCGCAGGGTTACGTCATTCAGTAGTATAGAAATATCTGGAAAGAGGATCCTCCAAAGACTTCCTCACGTGCTAGACATTTGCAGAGAGGCGGGCAGAAGCCTCAAGCTTCCAGCACTAACAATGAGTTTGTGCAAGTCTGTGCATCACCACCCCCTGACTACACCGCAGAAATTCCAGCATGCAAGGATAGAAATTCAGCTACTGTGCCTGAACAAGTGAATCTTTATCTGCCAGGCACATATTAACATATAGGTAGCAATATAACATCTTCCCCCCCCCACCTCTCATGTCAGCCCTGCAGTCTGACCACACAAAGGGCTAAATATCTCAGACCTGCAGAGGTTGACAATGACGCATACACCCACAGGTGCAGTCACACAAAGGCACAGACTGTCAAACTCGACCTCAGTGTTCAGATGGGAGACAAGGTGACGACGTTGCCTCCTGTCCGCTCCAATGTCGTCATGTAATGCTCCAGCCACACCTCCTCTAAGAGAACACCCGTCACCTAACCACCCATCTAGGTCAAAGTTGCAGGGTATGGGGAAAAAAAAACAAAAAACAAACTGAGCCCAACAATGAACCCATCGTTTAAAGATTAGCCTGAATATCATGAACCTCCCAACAACCAGGAGTAGCTGGGACCTGGCCCAGCCTATCTTGGTAAGTTTTCTTCCTGGCGTCACTCTACCTGTTGCAGGTCTCAGCTTGTGAGCGCCGCCCTGCAGGCTCGGCGGGAACGTGGGCGACCCTGGCTTTGCCCCGCCCAACCCGCCCCGCCCCCGCTCACCAAATCACACCGGGCATCCCGGTAGACGTCCTGCAGGATCCAATAACATTCACGCCAACACTCCTAATGTGACGTTGTGCTTCATTTCAGCAATAAACTGACATATTTTGTGAAAACAGAAGGATAAAGTGACATTTTTGGAAGCTATCCTCCCTTGTTGGGGTTCCCCCAATCACTTTGCCTTCGGGCCAAAAAAAGATTACAAATATTTTCAATGCAATAAGTAGTTAGACAAAGGTACCAGCTATAAAGGCTAATTTATGTTTCTGCGTAGAATTGACTACATCGGTAACCACATACCCTACACGGCAGCCTGCGCTATGGCCAGATGCATGTAGTTACATTTCTGGGGAGGTGTGTGACAGGATACCACATACGGTTTGCGATTCTAGGCAGACATATAAATCATCCTTAAGCTGTGAGGAGAAGCTGGAACATGATACGGCTTTATTCAGCTCAGCCTTGGCTGCTTGGGTCTGTCTCCCACCATACTGCCATCGTAAACATATGAACATTTACCGAGCTTCTCCATATAACCGAGATGCATGTTAGTCCAAGCCTTACAGCACACCTGTACACAGGCTCATGTGCATAAGCTGTGGCAAAACGAAGGGAGAACACAGGCCTTACACAGGCAGGATGGCAGCAGTAAGCTTTGTGTCAATGTACCACCTCCATCTCTTGAAACAGGTTTTGTACTTAATTCACACAATTTGTACAGTACGTAGTTCATAGAAAATTCCAACCCGATGATCACTACTGCTACAAAAATCCTGCAAATTACAGTATATGATTGCACCACAGTTACAATATAATCAGCATAAATAGGCTTCAACGTTGATGTTAATGCAAGGAAACAGGGTAACAATGACTGGGATAAAACATAAACACGTGTTCCAAAATGCACCATGATAACACTTGAAGAAGCTCTTCAAGCACTTTCCTCATCCTTGGTTTTTGATAATACTGATGAGGCAGCGTCACTTTCCGGACACAGGGTGAGAGTGTGATCAAAACCGCATTACTACACACTAAACAGCCCAAAATACACTGACTAAAGCCACGGCCTTCAGATCAATTCGGATAGTTAGCCTAAAGGCTAAGTCACGCCCAATGTCTAGAGGCTGCTCAAACAAGTTCATTCTGTGCCAGTTTAATGGAGGAAAGCAGTCGGCAGAAGTTGCTTGGTCTCCGACTGAGCGAGTCGGTGCAAGTACAGCTGATAACGATAACTACATAGCTGCCGTCATTCCAGCTCCATTTCCTGACGGAACACTGCCACGTTTTTCTGAGTGGCAGTAGAACTCACGGACTATATTCCTTAGAAGTAGCTGTAAAATTGCAGAGCTAAAATCTAGTCCAAAGTTTTAAAGCTCAAGCAAAACCACGCATATAAGAAATAAGGCAACAGTCTATTTAAATACTGGATCTGATGCATAGCAATCGAGAAAACCAAAGCTACTTGCTTTTATACCAGTACAACTCAACAGGTCTACTTTTCTACATAAGCACTGAAAAGTGAGGTATAATTGTATTAAGAAAAACCGCTGCAAACAGGTAGTCATGTGTAAACAAAAAGGTTGTGGTTTTGACCCGAAATTCACATATGTAGCCATTTAAATAGTAGTGTAATGACATAAATGAAACCAGCTGACATCTATAACCTTCAACTAGCAATATGAAGGGGGTACTAATACAGAACTTAATCTAACCTGACGTTCACCTGTATGAGCGCACTGTCACACACGAGGTTGTGCCAGGCCAGCTATTTACATACAACCAAAAAAGGTCTTTTCTTGGTTCTGATAGAAAATATCCTACGTTGGCTTCCGACAGCTAAACTGTGCGATAGCAAGGCGTTCATGCCGCGACTGGTTCGGAATTCTGTTTACCCGGCCGAAGTGCGCCTCGCTGTTCCGGGTACGGCCCTGAACAATCCGCGGGGTGGGTAAGCAGAAAGAGCCAGGTACGCAACAGGAGTTAAATGTTTCAGAACATTTCAGAGAGGAAATCCGAAGTTACTTTTGCAAATCTTTCAAATGGGTTTTGCGCTATTTTGCATTACCAGTCTCCATACGATGACCGTTTTTGGAAAGGAGTTTAAGGCACCGCTCCAACAATGTGATAAATTAATACACAAGCAGCCAAACTAATACCCTTCTTTAAGTTCGCAATGACTTGAGACCAGTAAAAGTTACACCATTAAAAGAAAATGATTACATTTCTGACGCCACAAACCTGTCAGATGGTAAAAGTTGACAAGCAAATTCGGCGAAATTGTGCATATACTACTCCTCATCAAATCGGCATATTTATTTGACAGATACCCGTAACAAATATAGTGCATAATATAATATCAGAATAGTGCATAATATCCAGGCAAACGGTCGCACTGGTGTAAACTGAAATCATTCACATATTCACAGATCTAACTGAGACACATGAAACCCATATTATACTATTTATGCTGCCGGAAATATAATACGTCGTACAACTATCGACGACCATCAGCGATCACAAGCATAGATACCCAATCGTTCCGCGTAATGAAAAGCGGTAAATAGCAATCACGGTCTTTTCAGACGGGCACCCCTTTACCTCATTGTTAGGCGAGAGTGCGACTCGTCTCTTCACTTCCTTTTTCTTTTCAGATCTGAAGCTGAATTGAAAAGAGGAAAAAACAAACAGATACAGTTTAAAAACCGCGTGTAACAGTGTTCTGTAAGTGTGTCTATGCTGATCGGAGCGAACAACAGCGACAAGACCGAAAAGCTGCAGCAACAGACCTGGCCGATTTCCTGGTTTAGAAGAGCGGGGGACGGAAAAGTGGATACAGTAGCTTGTCAACTGCAATCAGTATCCCAGACTCATCTAAACAGCCCGATCGAGGGCCCCGGTGAACGGGTCACTGCTGCTTTTAAAACTAATGAATACCCTTCCTGTGCCACTTGTTCTGCGGTCACCCACTATTAGACGCCTCCAATCTTGCGACCGAAAAACGCATTGGTCGGTTTTTCTGTTTAATTTTACTCGCGTCCAAAGCCCTGCACGTTTGCTATTGCTAGCAATAAGCTTTCATTCCTCCCCCTTTCCCCTCCTCCCTCCCCCGAAATACAAATCCACCCCGCCTTCCAGTGGCAACTCAGCGCCAAGTCTACCATCCGGGTTTGAAAGAATATAATGTATAAAATGGGTTTACAATGTATTTTGTATCGATACGCTGGCGATGCACTAGTTGCATATTAGTTTTCAAACAACATGGCTAAGAACGTTGCCTTTATTCCTAATCATAGTTCGGTCGCTGTTCTCTTGACATTGCTTCTCATTCACCGAATTGGTATTTTTGATCTTTTTTTGTGGAGGTACCAAGTACCGATTAATTTCTCAATTAGTTATGCTAAGTTAATTCTTAATGGTAAATCGTCTGACACGAGGCCAATTAAAGAACTCATACATACACAAAGGGGGGCAGATCGGACACAATGAGGTATTACATTTAACGGTGAAATTTGATGAATACTTGTACATCTATTCATAAACATCTGAACTTTGTGAACATTTTTACTTACATGCACTTATGAGCTTATTCTCTCTCTCTCTCTCTCTCTCTCTCTCTCTCTCTCTCTCTCTCTCTCTGGACAATAAATCATTATTGTTTAGGTGCATTTGCAAAATAAAAACACAAATTCACTGCTAAACTGAACCACCATATGCTGGCAGAACAGCTTCAGTGCATTTCGGGATAGAACACACTGTCAGAGGAATTCAACACCATTAATCCATGAGAAGACATGATGTTAAACAGGTGCTGCTTTGGAATCCCCACAACACTTGCTTTACATTGTTTTGATGATACTTAATTTGGCCATTTGTCTGAGTGCCAGCATCATCCTACCTCACAGAGCCACAGACTCCTTCATTCAGGAACAACTTGTGCCTGGTAGATTGGCCCATTGCTGAAAGAAGGTCCCTGGGCATAAGTAAAATAATACCCACCCCACTGGCCTTGACCCTGCAGCAGCTATATTGTTGGCTAATTCCTGACCGTTGACATCTGAATGTGTGATATCTACACTAGCAGTGTCATCAGTTTATCATCCTGATTTGATTTTTGGAAAAACACATTTCAGCATCTCTAGCTCTTTTTCTTCTTTTTCATGCCCCACTGGACTCTAGGACTCTAGCAAAATCCATTTTGATTCTGCAAATCCCATTGTTCACCCACTGCTTTATTTTCTGTAAGCAAGTGACTGTAAACATCTACCAATATTTAACAAGTTGATTACTGCACACTTCCTCCAATTAAACTTTCTTATCAGGCACATTCATAGTCTCCTTGACACAAAGGTTCCCTGGGTCCTTGCTGAGGTTTCCCACATGGTAGATCTGGCCAAGGATAGGACATTATAATTTTGGATGAATCCAGTCCCATTGGGATGAAAGTGCTTTGCTAAAACATAAATGTGATCACTCAGAGTGGATTTGCATTTGTTGCCATTTACCCTAAGAGTTAAATTAAAGTACTTAAATGCCCCTTACCTCAGATACAGAGACGCAAAGCAGCAAAACCTATTGGTTTGTTTTGGCATTCACAACGTACGCACCCATTTCCTTGTGGAGACCATAATGAATGATGACTCCTCAGATTATATGATTTTTTTCCACTGCACTGTAGGCCACTGTCTGTTCTTTGCACCACATTACTCACCAAGTGCATTTTATGTTAATAAGGGGTTTATGTATTGCCAAAGGACTGTGGAATGCATGGTACTGAAAAGTCTGGCCGATTATGTTTGATGATTCCACCTGTTCACACTTTTGACCGACATTTACAGTAATGATTCATAGTGGCTTATTTGTTTATCCCTGCATCTCAAAGCAATGCACAGATGTTAAACTTGAGGAGTGTGTGCTTTAGTCTGTGGATGTTTTTCCCACAGACTTGGACTCTGAAATCACTTTAGACATTGTTTATTGGGAAACATTAGCCAGCTCAACAAGCTTGGTCACTTCAGCTCCTGAACCACATATCTGCACTGAGCTCTTCTTTAAGTCATGGTAGCTATATTAAAAGGCAGCTGGCCTCTCTAGCCTTTTTACATATCTGTAAGCATGATGGGGCGTCAACTGTTTATTTTGCTAAGGAACCACCCTAATGTGGAAGAACCTGCATTCAATATACTTTGTATCCCTCATTTACCAAATTGCTTCCATTATCCTTTATTATATACAGACATTTTCCTCTTGCTACAGTTGTCAGTTAGGTTGTTCATTCCTTATTATTCATATAATCCAATTTTGTCCGCGTAAGGAATCAACACCAACCTGTCCTACCACTGTCATACTTTCTTTTTGCACCGTGTTCGCTTTTATTTATGCACGCTCTCGTTTGCTACAGGGACCAGGTAAAGCCGGAAAAAAAACGCCACCCAACTGGCCCGACCCGCGTAGGAATACAAGAAGCGCACTAACCTGACCTGCGTAGGAATACACGGAGCGCTCACACCTGATCAGCGTATGAATACATGGAGCGCACTAACCTGACCCGCGTAGGAATACACGGAGCGCTCACACCTGAAACCAGGTACTGCCTGTGTAATCCTGCTGGTGTCTGGCATATTGTTGTTACGCATTTGTTATTTTTATCAGAAGAAACGCCAATTTAATGACCCAAGCATGTCTAAGAGTCTTAGATAAAAAAGCATACATTAAGTGCAAAAGAAATCTGTAAGTATTGATCAGAAGCTTGAAATATCAAAGCAGTTTAAACGGAATGAGAGGACATGTGATATAGTCAAGTACCATATGTATTGCATGATTTATGTACTCATTAGACATTTATCATTTATAACACGATTATAACATGATTAGTCCCATTCTGCTGCATGACAACGGCTTCAAAAATATAGCCAAAGTCATAAAGAACTATCCACAGGGAGAAGGACAAGATGTCCTGGATAAAGGAAGTCCGACCCTCGCAGAGCCCTGATCTCCAGAGGCGATTCTTCATTTTCACTGTACTGTGAAAAACTGAAAACACGAAGCGGATTTGCCGTTGCAGTGTCACAGGCAGTCAGCCCAGCTCAGGGATCCCAGACCAGTGGCTGCCTTGCCGCTCCTGTCATTCGCCTCTGCTGATCTCAACCCCAATGAGTCCGGCACAACATGAAGAGACAGGAACAACCGGGACAGCCTGAAGGCTGATGTATACTTCTGTGTAAAATCTATACCATCAGTAGTCCGAAACCTTATGCCCCCCATTCAGTTCTGGCCCTCCATTCCAAATACAGGCCTTTTTTTTCAGTTTTCCCAGGTAGTTAACTTAATAAATACTGAGTCTGATTGGCCAGAGGCTTCAAGCCTGGCTGGCAGGTAAAGGAAGGCTGGAAAATGAGCAGTGCTCGGCTCTTGAGGAAGGTGATTTGAATCATCCTGCCCTAAAGCTGTAGCCTGATGCCTAGTTACATTTCTGGGGAGGTGTGCATCACCTAAGCCATAGGGCATGCAGCTGCGTCATTCTAATGGTGTAGAGTCTAGGCAGACGTACAAACCAGCCTTAAATCCACAGAGGAACTGTGGTTATTTTTGAAAGGATCCTCATTTTACGGATTTTTTTTTTCCACAAGTGTTTAAAACTTTTGCACTCTGTATTCCATAACGTCATTAAGTGTCGTTATTTGAACTGGTAGGTATTTTATATTGTGCCTTACAGATCATTTATCTTTTTTTGCATAAAACAAGCAATAAACACTTGAAAATAAATGGCTTAAGGCTCTGGAGCTCCAGACAGGTATATTAAAAAGATGTAAATGTCAGGACTTGTTGATGCCTTGCTGGTCTATGATAGAAATTCACTCTGAAACAAATGTAGAATTTGTCAACAGCTCCAGGCAGTTATATAAGCCCTGATTAATTATACCATAATGGATCCAAGCAAAGTACCACGAGTCACACAAAAGAAAGGAATCTTATCTTAAGTTAAAGGTAAGAATGTCACATAAGGAAGTATATGTTGAAGGATAAAAGTGCTGTCACCTCTACACACTAACCCCATTTAATTTGTATTTACAGTAGTCCCTGCTTTCATTTCTGTTACATATTGAATGCTCTCTACTGAATTCAGCACCCAAGCTTCTGCTGAGTGAAATAGCCAAATGGCGATGTGGGGGAAGCAGGGAAATCATAAGCTCTGCTTTGAAGCATTCAAGCACATCTAATGTGAAACCTCACCTTCTGTGAATCAGGTGTCTCAAACCACAAAGTATCCTCAGCAAATCAAATCTGCCATTATAGTTCCTTAATTGAACCAGAGAACAGTTCTCTTGAAGAAAGTTTAAGAAAAGGTTAAAAATCAAAGTGATGATGTGTCAGTAATTAATATCTTTATGAAACTGATGGCACATGAATTGTGTGTGATACATATTTTTTAATCTTAGACTGGCACAACCTTTATATCAGATTTTCTTTAATCAACTCATGGAGAATTCTTGCAAGGTTGACTGGGCTATCATCTTGGATAACTGCCATTCAGAGAGAAACGCAGGAATTTTGAATGGAGCCCAAACAACTGAACCTCACTGGATTTTTGACCCCAGCATGGGTAAGTTTCAGAAGGGTAGTGTTGATTTGGTATGCAGATTAACAGTCAAGGGACAAAGAAAGTTCTGAAAGAATCCAGAAAAAAAATTTACCTTTTAAATAATTGTGTGATTCGAAGAAAAGTTCTCGGGCATTTTTTTTTTTTTGGGGGGCGTGGAGGGAGGGGGGTTAAGGGCTTTGCTCTACCTAGTCCCGACCCGGTGACCTTCTGATTACAGACAAGGCCGTTAAAAAGCGCGCACACGCGGGTAAAAAAAAACTAAGCGAAGAGAGTGTAGAAGTGGGGGATGGCTGCCATCTAGTGGTTATATATAATTGTGAGTATTAGCCACCAGGTGGCGACCGATATATGCAGTAACCTCTTACCTCTCCAAACGTAGCAGTAGTAATCACTTGTCCAACTGCTTATCCTGCTAATGGTGGGGGTTGGAGCCTGTCACTAGCAGCTTAGGATAGAGGCTGGCGTACAGCCTGTATAGGATGTGAGTCCACCACAGCATACACACACACAACCCTACACACTATGGGCAATTTGGAAACGCCAGTTAGCCAGTTCATGTCTTTGCATGTTCCCTCCTTGTCACGCAGTACAAACTGCACACAAACAACAGAAACTAATAATATTTCAAAGTTTCAGAATCTAGCATCTATTCATGCCATGCAAGTGTTTTATTTACTTTAATAAACTGTCTGCCTGAATGGTGCTTTCATTGTCACATAAAATTTGTTGCTGAAGTACCAGCTACACTTATATTCACATTCAGGAGTTAATTTGCCTTTGACTGCATGTTTGCAGATCTGCGTGGAAACATATTGGCACTTATTGGGTTTCCCCGCTGGATCAATGAGGAGTATGAGCCGAGTGCCGGGCAGGGGTGTCGCGTTCCGTAGAGGGACAGTATCAGCGTATCGCCCGATCGCTATCACAATCACACTTCCCGTCTTATCGCTGCTTCTGCCCGCCCGCCTGCTGAATAAAACATCCACATCCCACTTCGTCCCAGTCAACCCGCCATTCGTTGGAAATTTATTTATTTTTCTTTATCTCTAAAGGATATACGAAATTGCTATAGTTTAACTGAGAAACAGCGAAGGTCATACCTAGTGCTGAAGTTTAACTGGGAAATGGAGGTCACCCCTGGATGAATCACCTGGTCGGGAAGTTAGCAAGACTATTCTCGCCCAGGATATTGGTGTTACACAGTAAGGCAGTAAGTAGCATCAAAGCAGCTGTGAACTTAAAACAATCATTCTCCAATCTCAAAGCAGCTTTGAACAGCACAGATGTACAATACATACAACAAAGGATCCACTTATACATGATGTATCTTATGGATTTTAATATATGTTGTTTGCTTTGGAAGTACTGTCCATGTTGTTAAACATAAACACATTACTCAAATGCAAGAATAGCACTCAACAATCGACAATCTGAAAATCTGCAGAATCTCGAGTTGAGTAAGAAGTAAATACAGATCCATCCATTTTCTGTAACTGAAGTGTCCCATTCAGGGTCTTGGGGGGTCTGGAGCCTATGAGCACATGGCAGGGAACAACCCAGGATGGGGTGCCAGCTCATCGCAGGGCACACTCGCAGATGCCTATAGGCAATTTAGTAACTCCAATTAGCCTCATCATGTTTTTGGATTGTGGGGGGGGGGGGGGAAACTGGAGTACCGGGAGAAAACCCCACGATGACATGGGGAGAACATGCAGACTCCACACACACGGAACCCAGGCTGACACTTGAACCAACAGTGCTAACCACTGCACCGCCTTGTCGCCCCCAGATAAACACAGTTATTAATACGAAATATGATTTGTAATCATTTGAAGAGTAGAACAATTGTCAAGGTGAAAATATAAAAAACAGTGATTCCATTAAAAAGATTAAAAAAAAAAAATATGATGCAGTACACCTCTGACTATATGAATGTCAATTACGCACTTATCTTCACAATTAAACACGCAATATCTTGTATAATAGTCCATTGTAGCTTAAGGAAAAGTGCATCACTTACATTAACACTGACCGGCAAAGATTGTGTGGGTCTTGCATTCCAATTTGCTCGAGCAATATGATAGAGGTTACAGTTCAGGTTTATGTATGAGGTTATTTTTATCCTGTATTAATAAGCTATAAACATTTTTACTTAAAAACTGAGCTTCATTCCACAGTTCATAAATACGCAGATAAATGAATTATTCGACCTATTGCAGATAATACTATAGTACTAATACATTTCTTTAAAAATCATTCAAAAATCAATGTATCTAGTGCTACACATTATTTTACAAATATACTCTCCACAAAATACTTATATTTCTTCATTTACGGCATAGAAGCCGCTGCCAGGATCTGCGTGTAACAATACTACAATTCTGTACCACTTCTGAAAGACGCCGCTAATGCTTAAGACAGACTGTGGTGACATTTATCCTTCTAAGACAGCAGTTCGTCCAATATCAGGTGACACTACAGAGGCTAAGAAGTAAAATACAAATATGAGAATGGAGGGTGTCTGTACAAAATACCTTGTGTTACCTTTGATAACTTATCCCAAGTTACCTTACATGTGGGACACTTTTGGAATTTCTATTCAGCTGAGTTTGAGCATGTAATCCCCAGGTAATCTCAGTCTAAACGTCTGTACCTGAGTGAAATGACGACTGACCGAAATGCACAGGCGCGGGGAAGCTTACTGACAGTCAGCACATCTGGTCTCATTAATAATGCAAGGGGCTTTAAACGGCAGTTTGTTACGTATTGAACGCTCCCTTCTGAAATCAACACTGACACCTAAGCTGCTGTCGAGGGATATAGCCAAATTGCGAATTAGGGGGAGCAGGAAAACCAGAGGAAGTGGTGAAAAGGTGAGAAAAGTTTAGAGTCATTCGCTTCCCCATAACATTCGCATGACCTCTGCTTTCAAGAATTCAAGCACATATAATGTGAAACCTCACCTTCTATGAATCAGATGTCTTAAACCACAAAGTATCCTCAATGAATCATGTCTGCCATCATTGTTCCTTAATTGAGCCAGAGAAGAAAATTCTCTTGAAAACTGATTATAGGAATTTTTTATATAAAAGGTGTTGTTCTATGATGTGTTGTTTTTAAAACTATCAAATTTTTAATTTTTAAAACCAATTAATCACACACCTTGGCAATTAATCACTCGATCATGTTCCAATATCATCCAAAAAATATACAGTCTGCACATTCAGTACAGAAATATAACAAGCCTTAAAGAAAAAAATAAATGATGCCTATATCAGTGTTGCATTTGTCAAGATAAGCAGCTAAATATTAAAAGCATCTCAATACACTATATCTACCAAGAGACATGCTATTTAGAAATATAAAAAAGTCTTCTGTAGATCTACTGATCTAAAACCAAATCTGGCAAATTGCTCTACAAACCAACACCTGGCAACCATTTAAAGCACACTTAACTTAAAAGATCCTTGTTTTAAAGTATCAGCCTTGGGGCAGGAGTGTCGAACTCCAGTCCTGGAGGGCCAGAGCCCTGTGTAGTTTAGTTCTTTCCTTGTTCCACAACAAATGATTCAGCTCAAGAGCTGGGTAGTAAGTAGCACATGGAGTTGAATCAGATGTGTTAAATGAGGGTAAACCTAAAAATGTGCAGGGTTCCGGCCTCCCAGGACTGGAGTTTGATATCTGTGCCTAAGGTTGACCAGATAATCTATGTGAAGGAGAATGCTTTGAGCTGGAACAAGATTTGCAAACTACAATTTCAATTAAAAGCATGGAGTTCTTGCTGTGTGCTGATAGGTCAGTCTCCTATCATCATGAATGTGTCACTTCTGTTAGTGAGAAACAGCTGGATGAGTCTTTCAATCAAGGAAAGAAACCAGTCAATGAACAAAAACAACTGAATTATTTAAGCAGATGAGCCTTTCAGTTTTAATGTAGTTTGTAAAACCTGAAGCAGATCACAGCATGGATTTTTAACCAAGTTAACAATGTCTTCTCACCTTTCCCCTCTATCAGTGTCTGCATGAGACAGTATGTCTTGATTTTAGTTGTTAATTCTGATATTCTGTGTAACCTCACAACCAAAGCTCTCCTGTTGCTTACAACCACAGTGTAAGAAAAAAGGATGCAGCTGTGGTACAGTTTAGTTCCTCAAGGTACAAACAACATGAATGGACCCCCAATGGTACAAAAATGTTCCTCAGAGACAATTTCTGTATCGTAAATTAGAGTAAATAGTACATTTACCTACAGCTACGGTACACTTACAGATCCTGGAGAGTACAGCCCCGGTGACAAGTAATTGTACCTTCAAAGGTACAAATTGAAACTTTTTCTGAAATTGTTGGAAGGAATACTAGAAGCTTTTATCAAAATGTGGGGTATCAAAATCAATGCATGTAGCAACACATGCATTATCACAATCAAAGTAATTAATGCTAACATGTTAAAATGTTAACTTTGACAGCCCTACTTCTTTCTATTAAGAATTACCAAATGTTGTAACACATGAAAGGGCTTTGAAAATCTCTGAGATACACCACATTTAACCTTTTTTTAAATTAATCTAAATAAGCAAAGCTGTACCGTGAACTGACGGTTTTCCACTGTCAACCTGAGCTGTACCTGAGCTGACATGGTCCTGCTTACTATCAGGGCCAAACGTGAGACAAAATCGAACTGGCTGCATCAACCACCATCTGATTGGTCAAATTGAAGGGATCTACTCGTATTCTGTCTCGATATGCATGGATCATCTGAAAGAAAAAAGGACATATTCTATATATAATTCATTCTCAGTATCACACATCGCAATGTATTCATGCATTCCCGATAACTTGGAACTTGAAAATTTCCAGCCACCTACTTAAAAATGACTACAGAACAGCTCATAATGCCAATTCCACTAGTGTTCGATGCCAACATATGACTCTCGATGCCAACTGTGATTCTTACAGATTTGCCAGTGGAAATTAGCACATAGTAAATCATGATGTACACCATGTGAACAGTAAATAAGCATCTCTTCAGTTTTATGTCACTGTCACTTGCCAAACCCAGCAACGCCTTTACCATGCTGTGCCTGCTACAGTGGAAAACTGAAGCGAGTACGGCTCGGGTACTGCTTGGTTCCTGTATGCCAGTGGAAAAGTGCCAAATGACTACCCGAGCATAGACAGTACTCAGTACTTTCCTGTTGTTGCAGGTCATAATTACGACTTGTGTTATATAGTTATCAGACTGGGAGAGCACAGATAGTTAGTCGATGTTAAACTCTTCTCTTCCTAGCTCTCTGGCATAATTTCTGACTTGGGTTTGTCTAGCAGGCTCCTAGAAAGCCAGACAAACAGGGAATAGTTAGGGACAGATAAGATAACTTAGACTGTATCGCATTAGTTATGCGTTGCATTAGTTATGAGCACTACTGTTAATTCTAACCACAATTTCACTACCAAATTACTCTCTATCAAAGATGAAATATGTTGTGAACATTTTGTTACTTACATTTTAATCTTTGATGATGAAAAACGATTTTAAAACGTAAAGGATGTAAATACCTTTTCATTCCATTTACTCACCTCAATATAAACAATTCCACTTGTTGCCTCAAAACCGCTTCATAAAATGGCTTTGGGAGCAAAATCAGGATAAATATTAATAACAAAAAGGCTGCATCTAGCCACACTTAGGTTTCACGGCCCTGATGGAAAAGGAACACTGGTGGAGCACACGTCAAGGGGATAAGGAGTTGCATTACATCTTATTAAACAGACAGTCCTTTGTTAGTGCTATATTCCTTGGTGACACAGAGAAAGAAGTGAGACCCAGTGAGATTTCTATCAGCAGTTGGGCTCAGACCCTGGGGATTGGCTTACTGGCCCGAGACAGCTAGGCGCCCAGGAGAGCTCATCCCATCCCCTCTACCTTTACTAACCAGCATCTCACCCTGGGAGGCCCTGTTTGTGAATGCTTGAATCAGTGCGGCTGATCTCCGGTGGTACAAAGCAGAATTACAAGCACAGATTCAATTTAAACAGAAATACTGACTTAATTGAATGAACACTCTTGCTGTGTTGAAAAGATCATTTATACTGTGCAAAAATGACCACAAATGCAGGTTTGTATGATATGTAGTGGATTTCTGTTTACACAACAAAGGACCACCTACACAAAGCTCTCCATTGGGGGGTCTTCCATTTAATACAACACAAAACAGGAACAGGTACACACTCTCATTCACATGGGTTTACATAACTTTTGGAAAATTCATTTTATTTGAAATAAAATACATTTTATTTCAACAAACTTTTTGACTATGAGGAAACTTGGCAGGTGTATTACACATTCCTGCTTAGCTCAGAAATGTTTTTATTAAAAAAATAGTTATTCCGTTTGACGTTAAAGCGCTTTAATTTCTCCATAATATTATTGACAGGTGGAGGGCCCTCCTGAATTATTGGCAGCCCTTGTAAAGGTTTGTAAAAAGGGTTAGAAAAAATCCACCTTTTGACGAAGCAGCTTCATCTTGCACTGACAAAAATGAGAAAAATCAGTTTCTTTAAAATAAATGTAATCAAAGAAAAAGAAATCTGTCACCAATAAATAATTATTTTTTAACAAGAACACATGTGGCTGAACCGTTGGCACCCCTGGAGGTTATAGTGAACACAATGTAACTGAAGCGCGTTTCCCATTGTACATCTTTGAGTTGATTGGAGTGTGTCGGAATGTTCAAGCTGTAATCCATGACTTCTTGATTAACTGGGGTACAAACATGAGGAGACACAGAGCCCAAATTCTCTTAGTCATCCATCAACATGGGAAAGATAAGAGAACACAGACCAAATGAAGGGAAAGTGTGCTGATCTTTTTATGCTGGAATGGGTATGAAAATAGAGCTACTCGCCTGGAAATGTTCATTTTTACTGTTGGGACAATAATAAAAAAAGTGGGCAACAACTGGAACGGTTACAAACCTGGAAGGAGATCCAAGTTTATTTTGCCCCCATATACAGTGAGGAGGATCATAAGAGAGACAAAAAATCCCAATGATCTGTGAAACAAAGATCGAGCTTTTTGGTAATAAACATTCGAGGTGGGTTTGGTGTAAAAAGAAGGATGGCTGTAATGAAAAGTAAAAATATGGTGGAGGTTCTGTGATGTTGTGGGGCTGTTTTTCCTCCAAAGGCCCTGGAAACCTCATTAGGGTACATGGCACTAGGGCTGGGCGATATGGCTGAAAACTGTATCACGATATGAGTGTTTCATATCGGTCGATATCGATAATTATTGA
>JAABNY020000035.1:11962549-11979590 GCA_015164015.2 Brevimyrus niger
TTATATCGGCTGGTTTTGATTATTAGGGGGGGTTAGAGTCCACCCCATAATTGATACCCATGGATAAATCCATCAATCCACTTATCCAGGGTTACAGGGACAGTTCATGGAGAATGTCAGTTAGGCTGTTAGATTTCACCAAAGTAAAATGGAACATGCCTGCATGCTATCTGTTGTATAAAAATCATTAGAGACACACAGTACAGTTCAGAAAATACGAAGAATGTTGCATTTTCGGTCGTGTAATATTTGTCATTGTTTTATTAATAATTTCACATACACACAATCTTTTTAAATGTGTTTACATCAAATATGATTTCTATATAAACATTCTCCGGATGCTACACTGGGAAAAATGATCTTGCAGTTTACATGTTAGAATAATAACAGGAAGAGCACGGCTGCTATTCAACTGATTTGACAGATGCAGCAGCTGAGAATCATGTAATTATCTTGTGAATCATATCGCCCAGTGATCTGACCAAGATAAGCTGCCAAAACAGTAACATGTGACAGGAAGTGATGTGAATGGGACTGCAAAGGCTTGAAACAATTCTGCAACATCAGATTAATTTCCTTATCACGTAAAAGCTTATAGTTTTTGTCTAAAGTTCACAAACCGCACCCAAGTATAATGTAATGTGAAGTCATGGTATGAAAGTACTATTCTGTCACTGTGTTGCTTCGTTAATGTTTATTAATAAACATATTTGTTGTTTCAGGGGACACAGCAAAGCAGAGCAATGCAGCATATCAACCGGCTGAAATGACAACTCAGATCGGGAAGCCAGTCACTCTGTCCTGTCAATTCAACCTCACTAAGAAGCTGAATGCAGAATCATTTGGGCAATTCTACAAATCAAACCCTGGGAATAAAGTTAATGGGGGTGTAAATAAAGAATGCAGGCCACATATCACCCAAGAAACAATTTGTCTTTGTGAGCTTACTCAAAAAATAAATCAAACCAGTATTAACGATGAAGGTATGTATTACTGTGAGATTAAAATAGTAAGCGTTGAAGAGACAAAGACATTCATAGGCTCTGGGACTAAAATTTCCCTTTATGGTAAGGAACTTGCTTTATAAATTGCTCATTTAACAAATGTGATTTATATGATTTGTCTATTTATATGATGTATATGTGTTATCTTCACTGCAGTCAGTAAATTAGTCATATTTTTTTTGTTATTTTGGTATGAAAACCTAATTAGGGACATATTTAGGCAGAAATCAACTATCAACTACAATGTTTTCATCACCCTGAATGATTTAATGATTGCCTGTTTTCTAGCTGCTCCCTCAGTAGAAATCCTGCAGCCCCCTCTCCTGTTGTCTGGACACCCCGCTGAACTAATCTGCAAAGCTTCTGGATTCTTCCCTCGGAATGTCTCAGTGTTCTGGCTCCACAGGGGCCTCACACCACCTGCCAGCGCGATTCACACTATGATCCAGCATGACAGTACAGGCACTTTCAGTCTGCAGAGCCAGTACAGGTTCAATCTTGTGCAGCAAGACCATAATACAGAGTGTCTCTGTCAGGTTTCTCACCCGGACTGGCCTGTGAAGAACAGCTCAGCCATCACTCTCAATGTCAGCTGTGAGTCTCCTGCCCCTAAGAAAAATATCAGGGGCTGTAGTTTCTAGTACCTCAAAAAGTTGAACCCATTAGAAAGTTAGTTCCCCAGTAATTTCCCTTTGTGACAATAAATGCTTGCAGTTTACATGATCAGAAGAGAAAGAGTGCAATAAATTAGGCACTTAAAATAGTGTGTGATATTTGTAAGAATGACATGCCCATGGGGTTATGCTGCATGCTGTTCTCTGCCTTTCTTTACAGATGGACCAAGCTCTGTGACCGTGACCTCCTCAGCTCCTGTGAGCAATGGCTCGGTGTGGGCCGAAGCAGGTTCCTCTTTGACCTTTGTCTGTGCTGCTGAAGGGAACCCCATGCCTGAAATTAGGTGGCTATGGGGAAACTTATCAACGTCGCAGAGAGGAGACGAGCTACTCATAGCTAATGTACAGAAGAGAGATGAGGGTCTTTACATTTGTGTGGTATGTAACCAGTATGGAGAGGAGAATACCAGCATGCACTTACATGTGTCAGAGAGGACCTGGACTGGTAAGTACTTTCAGCTGACTCAAGTAATTTCATTTAAGGTGCAAATACTAATTTAACGTAGTTAAACATAGTAAGTGGGCAGTTCATTAGGTATGCGTGCTTGTTCATGGAGAAGCATTGTTATTATGCTTAACTTTAGCTACAATATTCACTTTTGATTAAAGCCCTTTGTGGAGGAAGGAATAAGAAATAGGCAATATCTGGAAAAAATAAATTGAGGCTTTATATCAAGATACACTGCATTTAAGAAATACAGTGGTACCTCGGTTCTCAAACTCACTAGAACTCGAATTTCTTGAAAGTCGAACAAACCAGTTTGACCTAGAACTCGATCTGAATATCAGAAGTCGAACCGTGAACGCTGACCTAATATAAATTGTACTCGCCAGGAAATGAGTCATACTACACTGCAATTCTTACTTGAATGCCTTCTTCACAGACTGGACGATTAACCAAATAAAGCAGCGCGACATTACAGTAACTAGCAATAAATAATCCACTAACTTATGTGTACTATTAGAGCAGTAATGCCATTTATTTAAACTTTATTTACCAGGTAAATCAACTAAAAAACAGTTCTCACTGCTTTACGTGATATTCAGGAGAAATAGCAGGTTACACATTGGAACTGCCTGGGATACAAATGTCATGCGTCAAACTAAACTCTTCAGCCAATAAGGGCAAAGGTGTGTCGACACAGAGGCGGTCTCGCTTTGTGCAGCCGGTTGAGATGTTGCAATGCATCTAACCGTAATGCATTATGTCAGGATCAGAATGCCTTGCTTTAAGCCAGCGCTGTAAGCAAGTCGAATGCACCCAATGACCGGATTGGGGAAACAAACGCGGTCTTAATACAGAGGACTAATGAGAACAAGCAGAAAGAGCTGATCACATGGGGATCCCACACGAGGTTAACGAGGAGGCGTGGCACACGGAAGGAGCGGACGATTGGGGCAGGACAGGAGTAATTTGGGATAAGATATTTATCATTTTGGAAGCCATTAAGAAAGAAAATGCTCTTCTCGTTTTATCCTGTTCATTTTGTGTTTAAATGCTAAAAAAAATGCATATTTAGGTGTAATTTTGGGGGGCCAGAACCCAATTCAATTTCCATTATTTCTTATGGGAAAAATTCGATCCGGAGTCTGGAAATTGAAATGGATATTGAATAGTGAAAGTGATTGCATAAAATTACTTGCGTGATAGGGGTTTAAATAATGAGATAAGATTAACATGTATTTCATGAGGAAACTTGTATTAATTCATGATTTTTGTAGTAAATGAGTATTTTTTGCCCCATCCAGTAGTCTTACCATTATTAACTAATTAGTTAATTGTTAACTAATAGAGTAGTGCCTGAATGGAATACATGAACCGTCATGATTGATTAATGACGAAGAAGCATGGGATTAGTATGTAACAAACACTTAGATGCTGGTGAATTAATGCATTAAGTATGCATGTACTACAATATTATTCATGTCCCCTCAAGTAAAGTGTGACCAATTTTTTCAAGTGCATGTAATAGCTTGATGTTATCCAATAAGGTAGTATAATGAATAATAAAGTGTTTAATGTAATTATGCAAATGGATTCAGTGCCCAATGATCTTGTATTTAATAGTAAACAACAGGAAATCACCAAGCCAGAAAACCATTTGATATTAATCTGTATTACCTTACAATTTCTAGGAAGGTTTGATCCTCTCTACAGCTTGGCCAGTGTCTTGGTAGTCCTTCTTGTATCTGTCATCTTTGTGGCATGGAGGATGAAGAAAAAGGCACCTGGAAGTAAAGATGATTGCATCCCTCCATCCATCTGCTAGCTGCCTAGCTATTCTCCAAAACAAGACAAATGCCATTTCACGTATATTACAACTAGACACCCACTCTTGTAGAAGTGGTCCATGTTACATCAAAAGCAAATGAGAATTAATACATTGCTAACATCTTTGTGAAACCTCATGCTGCCTTTATGTCTGTTCACAGCTCCTTGCCCACACAGGTAAGTCCAAGCAATCTCTTCTACTTCTGAGATGGTAACACAGAGGTTTTAACGTGCTGCATTTTCACAACCAGGTTAAGTTCAGACAAGTGAGGCATCATTGTCACACAAACCATATTTAGTGCACTGTGCACAATGATACAAAATAACATTCCCTGGTGCCACTTATACACATACGTAAAGTATAAATAGACAGAAAGGACAATTGTGGAGAAAAACCCCCATACAAATTGCTCGTGACAAAAACTAGATCATATGTTTAGAAAATGTAGTACGTATGGCAACAAACAACAAGGTCTGCTAATAAGATTGTAAATATGATTAATAATCAAAAAACCTTGGGAAATGTTTGACATAGATGTCTTGACATACTTAGATGGTGACAGCGTGACTTCTCGAATTTTGCACTAATACAGCTTTCATTAGCTGAATGCACATTAAATTTGATGTTGCGACTCACTGTTCAAAAGACACAGCACATGTGCCTTGTGCAACAGACAGTGTGGTTCCTGACCAGACTCACTGAAGAGTTTCCTTCGACCTGCAAGGCCGCAGTGCTATTGCACAGCTCTGCTGGGCACTGTGCTGAGACCACAGCAGACAAAAACAGTTTATGTTATGTCTCTCTGCGGTGAGGGTGGGGGGATCAGTGTAGGAGGAGTATCGCGAGGTTTTGAAAGCATAATGTACTTGAACATATTTGCATTTCACCCTTTCCACCCACATTAAAGTCTTAATCGTACCACTTATGAAAATACTCCCTTAACCAAACAGTACAGTTCCGGGTGGAAGTGGGTAATCATGCATTTGATTTGCTAGCCTTCCCCGCCTTCTGTGGGTTAGCAGAAAGCACAGGGCAGGGAGGTGTTGTGTCCAAAAGCGACCCTCTCCTTCTGGCTTTTAATCCAAATGACAGCTTATGACTTGCTTTCCATCTTCTCAGTCAACCACCTGTCTCAGAGGAATCCGTCACGCCTCAAGGTACGACGGAACACTTGAACACCGTCTTGGGTTTGCTTTGCCGTTGTTAGATTTTCAGGGATTCCACTGAGCATTTTAATATGATCTGTGCTCTTTTTCGAGTAGCGATCTATGCCATGCCGGATAAGAAGAGAAAGAGGTTTCAGGAGCACAGGGAAGGTCAGTGGGTCTGTTTGGGGAAAATAGACGTGAACAGAACGACAAACTAACTCTAAACTGAACCTTCTCTCTCTACTCACCAGTTTTGGATGAACCACATCTCATATACACAGAGATCACAGCACCTGCGGCATCCAGAAATGTGGAGAGCGCGGTAAATTTCTAACAGATTTATAACACATTTTTCGGACTGTCCTATATGGGTCAATGTATGATTAGTAACAAACAATACTACATTTCCACAAATGCCTAAGCAATGTGAAAGTGAACACCCGTAACTCCTGAAGTCCAGTTAATTTATTTGAAAGTACAGCGTTCGCATGCCATCTCAACTTCAAGCTGACATATTTTTCCAGTTTAACCAACTGGCTTGTGGACAATGTAGTTCTGTCCAGAATGGAAAAAAAAATGTAATTCTGTCTGCAATGGTCCAGCATACTGGAACCTTTTGAGATTATTTTCAAATTGTGCCCTCATTTTAAAACTAGAGTAAGTAGGGTACTTATAAGAGATTTTTTTTTTTGCCTCAGACATTTGAAATATGACACTATGACATATGTTACATATTGCTAAAGGAAGCCTGTACTATTTTTATTTTTCTAGACCTCTATGCCCTTATACAGTGTAGTTGGGGCCAAGAGGCAAAAACATCCAGAGGTTCAACAACAGCTCACAGAGGGAGTGAGCAGTGTTTACATTCTGCCTGAAAGTCCAGTGTGTGGCCTGTGGAGACAACAGGAAGCCGACAGCTCCTCCTGAACTTTTTCTCACTACTGACCAGTTAAAAACAGCCCCTATCCCCCAAACTGCTTCATGCCTCCCCTTCAAATGTAAAATGTGGTTGTGTTTACTTGAGGAGAAATAAAAGGTTGTTCAAAATGTCATTAAGTGGAAGATAGCACAGGAAACAGAAGCCAAAACACAGCTTGCTCAGTGAAAACTTTCTCTCACATGGGTTTGTCTGCATCATTGTAAACATTATTTCCATGTTGTAATCCAACAGCATATTTACAAATGCAAATAACCAACAATATGAAAATAAAAGGACTATTGAAATGCAAGGTGCTGCGCTGAAGAGCCCCAGGCACAATGGGGTGGGGGCCACTGTTTAGAGGTACAACATATGGGGCTCACGGCCCAGCCTCCAGGCCTGACCACATCAGAGCACTGGCCTTCAGCTGTGAACAATCACTAAATAAATGTGCCAATGTACAAATATTTACAGAGGATACCAAGGAGTGCACAATGTTGGATTTATTACAGTGAGCAATGTGTTAGCAGAAAACGTAAATAACTTTTTGTGTTTAACGGTTTTTCAGTCTAGTTATCTAGTGCATCTTCTGTTACACACTTTAAACTGGAAAACAAAAGTAATTACTTAAAACTTTAATTGTTTTTATCAATAAGAAATTTGATCTACAGAGTTAATCTGTGCAAGTGAATATCAGGTATATTTGTATAAGTTAAAGGAGCACAGGTATACATACACACTACCAGACTTGAGTGGTTAAGATGCAACATGCAAGTATACCAGAGATACCAAAGTGTAAAAGAAAAAAAAACCCTTCAGGATTCCTGTCCTTATGTGAATCTCTCAAAGTAACATATGGGGTAATCATAGTACAATTAGGGAGATGTTCCTCAAAGCAGGACATCTCAGTTAGCTGGGTTAACTTGAGATAGAAGTCAAGATTGACCTATAAGAATTTATGTAAGGAGCATTCCCATTGGATAATCTGTACCAGCAGAGCAATTTAATGGATGTACGATATGGTTCCAGGATATCCATCCATCCATCACCTCCAGGGTCTCCCCTGCTTCATATGAGATAGGGTCCATGCTCACCGTGACACATACTGAGACTGAGTATGATACTCAGATTCCATCCGCTAAAAAGCAGCGAGTGCTGTCTCATTCGTAATTACACAAGAAACCCTACTTCGAATAACGTCGTTCGTGGCAAATCTTGGAGAGATCGAGTAAAAAAATGCCAAGTAGCTGAATAGACGGAGCTAATCTTAAATCGTGGAGTAGCCAGCCCCGGAAGTGAAGCAGCCGGATTAGGATGCGGAAGTGAGCGTGCATATAGCAGATTAAAGTAGGAAAATAACAACTTGACTTTCTTTTGTGATTTTTTTTGCCAATATCGACTTTATAAATAAACAAACTGTATCTTAAATTGTACCTATGTATTTTGTGCCTACTCATAGTGAAATCATATATGGACAACTGTATTAATAAAAAAAGTAACGTAAACGCGCACATACTCGGAAATGTTACAGCCAGCCCACACGCTGTCTCCTTGAAATAATTCCCCCTACAACACACTTTGGTTCCGCTAGGAGATACAAAAACAAAAGATTAGGTTTGATGTTGCACTGGCATTTTTTTCTTCGTAAACAAAATAAACACTACTTTAAAACATCGGGCTGTTTTTGAAACCCAGTTTGTTCGTAAATCACTGAACAATGCAATGGACACTGGCGAAGAGCTGCAGGAATCGCCGATGATTCACGGAAAGGAGCCGCCCAGGCCGCGCATCGACAGGGCTGAGGTAGCCAGCTCATGCTGTTATTGTCGGCTGTTTTCTGATGAACTGCAACTATATGTTTCAAGCAAAATACTTATATGTAAGATCAGAACTTTTGGGAAGACAATGATTAAACCAGCTAGGCTTGTTGTCACTCTGGAAGGGAAAAAGTTTCGGGATTGTATTTCTTAAGATTCACAATCAGATGCAATATTTGCTGCAATAATGTCTTCCTTTTGTACTTCATCAGATATTCTCTAAAAAAAAAACTCGCAGTCACGGGCTGTTTCATGTGTAGATCGTCGGTTAGCCACTTTCTGAGAGACGGCCCAGAGCCGAAATAGAAACGCGTCCTGTGATGCCGGCGGACCGTCCATCATAACGCGCTGTTATAACACTGTGTCGCCCAGACCCCCGCAAGCAGCAGCCAGACCCCGAACGCTCCCCTATCCCCGATGGACCCTCTGAACACGCTGTCCAACTTTGACACGGAGATGGAGCCGGACGGGCAGGGCAACTACTCGTTATTTCCAGCCTTGGACAACATCGCAAGTCTGTCCGGCGCCTCCGAGAGCCTGGAAACGTGAGCGCACAACAGTGCACGTTTCATTCATTCGCTGTCATTTATTGTGTTATTGGTGTGTTTAGTTATTGTGAGTTTCACAGGTAGTTATGTTGAGGCAGGTGGCCACTGCGAACTGTTGGTCTTTAAGCTAAGATTAGTCTATTAACTTGAAATATTTAAGTGCTAATTAAAACGTCTTCCTAAAAATTTCTGGACCCTAGTCATTGAGGATTGGTAAAAAAGGAAAGAAAGTTCTACTTCTACAGGACTAATCTTGTGTTTGTTTCTTCTAAGTGAACCACCAAGTGATGTTGCTGACAAGCCAAATCTCACATGGCTTGATGCTGCCCAGGTCAGTTTAATAACTTTTAGGTTCAAGTTTTAATGTGACGTAGTGCGTGTGCAGTTTAAATAAACTCTGATGATGTACATTGATCTGTGATTTAGTGGGATGGATGTCAAGTTTAGTTTTCTCACACTTTCAGATTGTCCTTGAGGAGGCAGGCCGGCCAATGCACATTAAAGAAATCAAGCAGAGAATTATTGATAGGGGCCTGGTGCAGTCAAAGTGAGCAAATACAGCATGCAAATTTGACTGAATACCAGACCTGGAATGCCCAGGGTGACTGTTATAGCAAACATTTTAACCGCAGTCCATTTTTCTCCACCCTGTCTTCTTTGTAGTGCCAAGTCAAGTCTGGAAGCTGTGATGTATCGCGAGGTAAGACAGTGTCAGATGCAGCCACCTTGGGCAAATTTATGAATCTGATACATTATGACCCTTCAACTGCACACAATGCAGTATTCGTAACTTCTCTTTGAAAAACTGCCACTTTTTTATCGAACATATGTTTGTTCTGTTAGATCATTTTCCATTCATTTTTTCCATTTGATTTTGTTGATTTCATTTAGTTATTTTGGATATAAGCTGAAATGCATTATCCTTGCTGAGGGGTGAGCAGCTGTTGTATTTGCCCTACTGGAGCTTACATGGCAGTTTTGAGAAGCTCAGTTTCAACAGGAGTAGTGAGATGATGATCCAGTGGAAGGGGCAGGGAACAGTACCTGGGCCTGCTCCTTGAGGCCAAAATCTCTGCATATTTTAAAGAGCACATGTTAATCTGTGCTTGACGAATCCCTGAAATCAGGAGGGGGGAGCTGAGGGTAGTGCTCTTTGGGACCAGGACTGGGGAGCCCAGCTAAGGGGCCGTCACCCTCAGTGAGACCAGGGCCGGATGGCCCGGCTTAGGGACCGCTGCCCTTGGCCTTAGTGAGACCAGGGCTGGGGAGCCTAGCTTAGGGACCGTCACTCTCGGCCTCAGTGTCCAACTATATTACAGACTCAGAAAGGGAGCAGGCGCTTCAAGAGGATTGAGAACAGAAATGGAGTCTTTGCACTGCTGGTAAGTTCCCAGTTGAAGGACTGGCAGGAAAAACCCTGACGGAGACAGATGAATAGGGAACTTATTTGTGTATTTCAAGCTTTTCCGGCGGTGTCTGTAATGTCTGGTCTGGGAGGGGGGGACTGACTCAGTGGTCATACTCTGATCAGTGTAACATGATTTTCCATGACAAAGGTTTAGTTCTTGTAGATTTTTACATTATTTAGTTTCTTTTGGCCATGTTTGTTCTAAAACCATTCAAGTTTTTGTTTCATATTTTCATATTGATTGGGGGGTTTTTGTTATTTCAACAATCACCCCATTGTAATTCTGTGTGTATGGGAGCTCTCTGACGTGAGGCGCTTCCCCCCCTGCTGTGCACAGAGCGATGAAGAGAGGCAGCAAGTTTCCCGTTCATTCTCCAGCCAGGCTTTCCTGGGCCCCCCCACCCAGGCCACCTTCTCCAGCTCCAGCTCCGGGACCTCGCTGCCCCCCTTTCCCTCCCCGCCGGGTCTTGCGGAGCCCAGGCCAAAATCCAGGAAGGTCCAGCGCAAGAATCAGAATGAAAAGTACCGGCTGAAGTACCTTAGGCTGCGCAAAGCTGCCCGCACCATGATATTTGTACGTGGGGTTCAAGTACTGAGTTAATGTGGCATTTATGGGGGTTGTGCTGCGTTGCTCTGGCTGGATGCTGCATACATGTTATGTTTCACCTTGACATTGTTTGTCAGAAATGGCCATAATAGGAGGCTGCTAAATGACCTTTGAAATGCTCTGAACTCTTCACCAACAGGAGAATGTTGCTCTCTGTGATGAAGTTGCTCATCTGGAGGAAAAGTTTCTCAGAGCTAAAGAGGAACGAAGGTAGGGCCATGCGTCAGTCCCGGCGTCGTCGTCTTCTCCGTTATAACGTGGTTTCTCAAACCGCGATTGTTACTGGCGAATACACGTCCTGTAAAGTTTTTTCGCAAAAGCCTGCATTTAAAGTCGGTGGGTAGTGAAAGACCAGGTAAACCCAGCGTGTGGGTCTCAAAGGCCGAGTAAACGGATTGATGCAACAAAAACTGCAAGATGCGCTCGACGTCAGCTCTGTGCTTTAATTTAGGGTGTCTGACTTTAAAGCTCCAACAGAGTGGTGTTCATTCGTGCATCATCAGGCCAGTTTAAATAAACGTTAACTCATTGTCATTCAGCTTGTAGAAACCCAGTACATTGTTCTGTATAATTTGAGACCTGTGTCTGTCTGTAAATTAAGCCTAAATTTATTAGAAACTCTTCTTAGGTTTGTCATTTTTCATTTGTCCTGTGAAAGAGAAATGTTCACTATAATAGCGGGAAAACTGCTTATAGAAAATCTGCACCTGTGCTGACAGGTTTCTGCTGAAGACTCTTCTTCAGTACCAGTCTCTGCCAGAGGGGGAGCTGCTCTCCACGCAGAGTGCCACCTGTAACGCCACCGCAGCCTTCACCTCCAGCTCTGCTGGGGTCCCTCTCCTGACGGGGGGGCTCTGCCTGGGGCCCAGCAGCTCTGGGACAGATGAGGGCCTCCCTAAAAAGCCTAAGAAGGAACGGAAGGAGCGAGGCAGAGAGAACGGAAGAGAGGACGGTGTGTATGATGCCGTTCTGAGCGGAAACATGGGTGGTGTGGTCGCAGCGATCAGGGTCACGTGACAGGCAGGTCAATCAGGTTTTTGTGTTTCTCATGCCTACTGTCTATTGGTTAAGGGGGTGTGTCCAGCCCTGGCAGAATAGTCGCATGTCTGTAGGCCCTAGAGCAAGGCCCTTAACTCCCGGCTTATGGGGCGCGGCCCCCCAAGCTTGATCTCTCCTGACTGAGTCTCGTGGAGAGCAAGATGGGGTAGGTGAAAAGAGTGTTCCCCCATGGGGAGTAAATGAAGTATACCTGTCCTCTTCTGTTCCATTTTATATTTGTTGCTTACGTTACTTAGTGTTGACGAACTTGAACAGTATTACCGCTATATCCAGCATGCCGTCTTTATTAACTGTGTGGTCTCTTTGTGATTACGCCTGATTAAGACCAGTGAAAATCATACGAAAGTATCTGTGAAATATCTGCATATGAAAATGAATAGTATCTGTGCACCGATGTGGACATGAAGCTTGGCAGCTGAATTACTGCTCCATACAGCCTTCAAATAGTGAGTAATGTGTGTGCTTCCTCAGTCCTGAAAAAGGTGTCGAAGAAAAAGAAAGTGCTGGAAGGGGGGGTCCGTAGGCTGGTGCAGCCCATCCCCTTGGACTCCTGTGGGCGCCCAGTCTTCCCCATTGTGCTGGGAGGGCTGACGGTTTACAGTCTGGGGGAGGTCAGTGTCGCATCTGCTGTTTTTAGCATTCGGCTACAGAAACCGGGCTTATCACGCTTCTGAGGGTTTTTGAAGGTGCTGTAATTTCACATTATTAAAAGACTTTGAGAAAGAAATTTGGATTACGGATATTCCATTGAAAAGCGTAACTGTACTGTGTTTAAGTCTTTGATTGTTTCGCTTGTACCTGGGAGACAAACGCATGACGTTGCCGTCGGGTTCTGGGTCCACGTTCCAGATCATCACCGACAGGCCTCACTTCCACGATGAGAGCGCCATCTACCCAGTGGGCTTCTGCAGCACACGTGTGTTTGCCAGCACAAAGAGCCCAGAGCAGCAGTGCCTCTACACTTGTCAGATCAAGGATGGGGGGCCGGGACCCCAGGTAAACCCGGGGCTCTCACATTCACATGCCGAGCTCAGATCATGTCATTGCTGCAGACTAATTTGAAAGCAGAAAATCTCCCCCTTGAAGTCCCTAGAACTTTCAGAAGCTGGTCTGCAGTTTTGATTCTTTTTTCAGAATGACTGGAAAACCTTTAATGTATCCGTACGCGCATGGAGATGCGACTAAAACTCTCCTTTCCAGTTTGAGATCGTTCCTGAGGAGGACCCCCAGAATTCCATCGTCGCCTCGTCCGCCCAAACCTGCCACGCCAACCTTCTGAAGGCAATCACGGCCATAAGGTACCGTTCCTGGACGTATGTAGGCCGGACTGTATTGTTTTAGGAGTGAGTGGGAAACGGTAACTTTAGTTTTGTGACAATGAAGTTCCTGGACTCGTATCAAACACAGGGTTCTTAAATGTTGTTTGTGCCCCATCTCTCCCTCAGTGGCAAACCCCTGTCCCCCATCCAGCCGTCGGGGGCTGAATTCTTTGGATATTCCCACCCCACCATCCAGAACCTGATCCAGAGCTGCCCCGGAGCACGCAAATGCGGGCAGTAAGTGCGCTGCCTGTCTACCAGCCTTCTGCCGTAGCTCCGTGTGCCTGTGACCCACATCTGTGGTGTGCCCTTCCCTCCCGTAAGCTACCAGTGGGTACGTTTTGAAGTCTGCCGGCCAGGCAGCGGACAGCTGTCACACAGCCCGTCTGAGGACGACGCATCCATCAACTTTGAGGCCTTCCAGAGGCAGCTAGGTCAGGAAAACAGCACGGCGACAGAGCACAGTGTGGGAGGTATGTGACATCAGACTTCAGGGACAAACTACATTTTGATTTTGATGTCACGGTATAAGAACCAGAATAAATAACTAAATGAATGAATGAATACAGTAATGCATTCATTCAGTACATAAACTTTTTTTTGTTTTTGTTCCTGGCAACCACATGATTTAGTATCACTCGAAGGCTTTTCAATAGACATCTTTTTCTGGAAAATTTGGGAATTTCTCAGCTTGGATTTGTAAAAATAAGCATAAAGAGATGTAATTAACAGTGAGGTATCGATGACGGAGACCAATGAAATGAAGCCCTTTAAAGCAGGTTTTTCATCAGCAACAGTGGTTAGAATCAGAATTCTTTATTTTCATTGCACAAGTGCTTGTCTAAAATGCTAATTCATGCAAAATTTGTCCCCAAGTGCTGCCGTCTGACCACAGCCACACCTCACTGGCCACTTAGCTTATTCATACTAAACAAAAATACAAATGCAGATTTTAAAAAGACGTTAAGAAAATCTGATGCCTGAAATGGATTGATTAGGCTGTTGGTCACATGTCCTAAAAAAGAAGGTAAGTCATGGGAAAGAATTCGCACAATCATACGAGGAGTGACTGCCATTTGTCTGTGACACAACTCCTGAGTTGATTGTTGGCGCACTTTTCAACTGCTGTATGAAGTTCCCTGCCAAAGACTGTCATATGTGTCAATCCAGAGTATACAGGCCATGGTCTGTGAGTATACAGGTCTGTGATTACAGCACTGGTTGAACTCATACCGCATTGAAGGAGGCTTAGGGTACCAAAATGGACTCCCATGATTCTCGCAACAGCTCTATAGTGCCTCCCTGCACCTGGCATTGTGATGGTGCACATTTTAGGTTGACATTTCATTGGTAAAATAATAAGGAACATCTGTCTAGTGATTCTGCTGCTCAAGTCATTTTTGATTTTTCACACAAGTGCAAATGCCAAATTTGAGCTACAAATTAATATCCTGGATGTTTT
The DNA here is from genome assembly GCA_015164015.2 of Brevimyrus niger. Classification (NCBI taxonomy): domain Eukaryota; kingdom Metazoa; phylum Chordata; class Actinopteri; order Osteoglossiformes; family Mormyridae; genus Brevimyrus; species Brevimyrus niger. The sequence continues at coordinate 11,976,788 of JAABNY020000035.1, forward strand.
TTTTTTTTTTCTTGTACTCCAACCCGAGAGCCTGTTATTTGTGGAGTGGGGATGCATAATTTTGGGTGACAGTGAGGCTGGGGTTGGAGGATATGACCAGTGCACAGGCAGCCTCACACTGGCAGGGTAGAGGAGTGATGGGGATGGCTTCACTGTCTCCAGGATCCAGTCACTGACTGTGCCTTTGCAGTACAGTGGCCCTGTGCATCGGGACTTTCTAGCGTTCATAGACCGTGATTGTGCTGCGTTCTGTTCGTTGCTCCAGGCCGACCGACACAGTCTACGCTCTCGTCGCACGCCCGTTTCCTTGGCTCTGCAACCCTACAAACTTCAGCATCCCACTTCAGCAGTCCCTGAGTCCTGAAGCGGAACCCAATTAACCCTTTCTTGGTTGTCTACAGAAGAAGCTTTACAGAGGCTGCAGTTCAACCGACCCACTGCTTCCTGAGGATGTGATGTGAAACTTGACATCTCTATGTACTTTTATCCTGGATGGACCGAATATCATCTCACTTATTAGCATTTCGTGTGGACAGTGAGCAGTGGTTTCCCTCTGTATCCAGAACAGCTCACTGCTTTGTGTAAATAATGTAAGGCAATGAGAGGAGACTGCTCGTCTGTTAGGTAGGACCATAGTGTTAAGTGGTTTTGTTTATAGATTATATCATGGACAGAGAAAAACGCTGTTAGGAGCAGGGATATTATTGAATTATGTTTCAATATTTTCATTTATAATAAAAGTAATACCGAAATAATTCTGAAACCGCTGTGAGAGGTAGCTGTCACTATTCCCCCCATCCTATCAGACAAAGTAGCACTGCTCTTCTCAATGATGCATATTGCAATAGTCTGGCTGCAGATGCAGAGTCACGTCCACTGACACGCAGGAAGTGACATCACAGATCCACTGAGACACACAGCCATAGATATCTTCTATGATGTATTAACAGGCAAATGACATCACCGATCCACTCTGAAGCACATATTACTGCTTTACAGCAGCCGCAATTTAGTTTTAGTTCATTTAAAAATTATTCGTAATTATCACTTGTTTGCATGCATATATTTCTAAATTATAAACATTACTTTATTTAAAAATAGTTTGTGCTTATCACATTTGAATTATACATTTTTAAAAGTAGTTTGTACTTATCAAATTACAAATAAAGCAATTCTCAACTATAAATAAAATTTAATAAAATATTGTGTACTTATCAGCTGTAATCCTGACTGTGACTGTCAATAGTGTCCAGATCCCCCCTCCCAGAGTATTATATTGAAGCCTCAAAGGCTGCAAAATGATGCTTCTCAGACCTTTTCTCTATATACTTCTGTTATTCTAAGATAATATATTTCCTACATAAATAAATCACTATACATAATTTGGCAAATTTTTTATTTGTAGGTAGTGTATTGATGTATAAATAAAGTAGAACAAATGCGCAAAAAAGCAGTATAAGGAACAGAATAAAAGAAAGCGGAAAACTATTCATATTACTCAAACATGGTGTGAAGTTTAAAACCCATCCCATCAACACAATTAGAGGGGAAGGTTTCCATGTCCTGTTATGAAAATGGTTGGGCTTCACACGGTATTCGATGTCTGACAGAAACCTCCTTCACTGCAAAGAAAGTGCACTTGATACTGCATCTGAATGCATCTCAATGTAAAACACATTGCTTTACATAAAGTATGGCAAATCCAGACATCAACATGTGTTTTTATCACAGTTCTGCTCCTCACAGGGAAAGGAAACCACAATTTAGCATGCTTTAGTAGCATATTGTCTATTTTCCAACAACCTGTTGATTCACCCAAAGGTCCCATATTAGGGTTAGGGTTAGCAAACTGAGGCTAGGGTTAAGGTTAGAAAAAGTATGCCATATCCAGACATCAACATGTGTTTTTATCACAGTTCTGCTACTCACACGGAAAGGAAACCACAATTTAGCATGCTTTAGTAGCATATTGCCTACTTTCCTACAACCTGTTGATTCACCCAAATCAACAGGTTGTAGGACCTGTTGTAGGTTGTAGGCCCCAAATTAGGGTTAGGAAACTGAGGCTAGGGTTAGGGTTGGAAAAAGTATGTCATATCCAGACATCAACATGTGTTTTTATGACTCTCCTGCTCCCCACACACATAGAAAACCACAATTTAGCTGAAGCTGTGGCAGAGATATCAGGAAAAACTGCAAAAGAAACTTGGGAATTAGGGCAGAGACTGACAAAAGCAAAGGAAACACTATATATAAAAAACTATAGTAGATCAAATGGAGGGAAGCAGCTGCTTCAGTGATAGATGCAAGTAAACAGCTGCTACATTAATTCGATACAAGGAAAGAGCCGCTTCATTGATTAAGCTGCAGGGCAGGCAGGACTGTCTACTGTGATAGAAGTGTGGGGTGCCACACGAAAACTAGTCAGACCTGGAGAATAAGCTCACAGACAGCTTCAGCAGCGACTCGGCTAAGATGGGATGACTCTTCCCAGCATGAATGCGATCGGCTGTGATCAAATGCTGTACATGAATCGGGGGTTTTAACCATGATCCTACCCACATATTTACATACATGGGCTACCGACTGAGGGCATGAAGAATAATTGACTGAAAGAAGCAATGATAATGGCAGAATATGAATGGCACAACATTTCTCCTCAAAGCATTATTAGTCATGCAATTTGTGTCATCTGATATTATTACAATTAATTTGCATATTTTGTCAAATGAAAAACTACACTTTTCTTCAACACAGAGTGCAGCTTCTATCCTGAGCACAATCCAGATTATTTAAAATCTTA
>JAABNY020000035.1:11979690-11989929 GCA_015164015.2 Brevimyrus niger
CACACACAAAGAACATTAAGAAGGGCACTTAACCCATCTTCCATGAGAGCAACCCACAGGGTCTGGTCAGCTAACTGGCAGAAAGAGTTTTGCCGTAGTCCACAAAGCACGGCTGTGAACCAAATCCTTCCCACAATAAAAATGGTCCGACACGCAGGCAACAGGATCGCACTATTGAATCCACATGGCGTCTCCAATACACGCCTGTCTCTAAATGACCGATTGGTCGCTGATCTGAGACGAGTTGGGCTCGTTTGTCGAGTTAGGCTACCGTAGTGCTGATCGATAGCCCTAACCCCCGAAATACCCCTAAAACACTAATCCGCAAAAAAACAAAAACAAAAGCTCGATCAACACGTCAGAACACGGCCATTCATTCTAGGGCAGGATGCTCTTTTTCGACACAATTACACGTTATACTCTAATTCAAGTGTTCTGATAAAGTCTCTTAATGTAGAGCTTTACCTTCGGTATGTAACACTTCCTCCGCGTCTTATTTATCTTTTCCGTTTCCTGACTTACTTTTATTTTGACATTGATTTTAAGTTTTATCTTCAATACTTTAATTCCGTTTTTCTCCATTTTTAGGAGTGTTTTTTTAGAAGACTTCAAAAACACAGTCACTCGCTAAAGCGCTGGAAAGAAGTTTGAGAAAAGAAGTACATGTGATTCAAAAGTAATCGAGCTGTTGTAACGGACATCCATTCGTACCATAACAGACAATACGATCCTATATGCAGGTCGTCGGCGACTTTCGGCCGTGATCGGCTCCGACTGACCGGTCATAGGTCCGATTTGGCCGTAAGCAGGGTTGCCAACTCGAATGCATCTGGCGTGACACTCACGCTTTCAAACTGAAACGCTCATACGGCGTCACATCAGAGTATGCAAACCGTACAGAGTATTTACAAAATAAAATACGTGAATACGTGTGTAGACTTTTCTCGAATTGAAAATCTCACGCTAACCAGCTAACCAAAGTTGGCAACCCTGCATAAGTCCGCTCTTTATTTTAAATGCAAAAATGATCATATGCAAGGGGGCGCACCTAAATCATTTGCCGTCTAAAGCTATACGCGCTGCAATGTCTTTAATGTATTTATTTCATGTGCATTCGCGCTTTTATGACAAGAAATCACTGTGCACATTTAGCTACAAATTAGCCACATAAATGTTAAAATGCAGGGTAATTTTTCGCCATAATAGCGTGGACGCACATAAAATGAATATGCATATACGATGCTACAACATGAGGAATTGCCCCGCGTGCGTAGGGGAGACCGGGTATAGTTGCAACACTTTTTACTTTACTATAACTATAACCTATAACTCAGACAAAAGAAGCGAAAACACTGGCCAAACCGTGCTATATGCTTCAAAAAGAGCATACTGTCAATCCATAATACAGGTCTGCCGCCATAGTCAGACCCGAGTCATATATTCTGCCAGCACCTTCTCCTGCACCTTAGAGAAAAAATTGTTGTTTGTGCCATCTTTAGAACAGGTCTGCAAGCGACTAAGGTGGTCCCTGGGGGTATCCTGGTATCCGCGGGCACCATTTTGGTGACCCCTGCTATAAAGTGATTAAATCAAAGATTAGCAGATTTTCCACTGCACAATGTAAAGTATTTAACCAGAAAGGGGGGCTGTTACCTATGACTTAGCTTACCAATGTCTTAGCTTACCTATGACTTACCTATGAGTTAGCTTACCTATGACTTAGCTTACCTATTACCTTTGAACAACAGCACTATATTTCCCGAACAACTCCTTCACCTGTCTAATCCGTACCAAGATGGTTATTTACTTTTAGTGGCTGCATGTCTGTACAAAAAAAAAAATCCTCATTTGCAATTAAAGTTGTTTATAGACATTTTTTAAATAAAATGTTTATTTTAGTACATATAAAAAAGGTTCAAGGTACACAAGGAAAGTGATATTATAATATCATCTATATAAATATAATGCATGTAATTTCACTGCTGCAGACTGATGATTCCTCTTTGCACTGTCTGGATGCATCTGCAATGAGGTAGATGCTGGCTTTTCAGTGGTCATGCTGGATCTTTTAACCGTTGAATTCCGACACATCCACTCAGCATATTGGACATGTGGGATTTTCCCATAGGAAAACAAGGAAGATAGACTTGCAAAGAAATTCAGCAATGCACAAACCCATAGATGGCATCAAAAATGCTTCTGATGTGCAGAATGAGGCCTCAAAACCCTTCATATTACCGATATGTCCAGCCCATGACAAAGTAATTTTCCAAAAAAACCATTTAAACAAAAGGCCAACATTTAACCACCGGTCAATACACTTCGTGTGGTGATCGTGAAAACATGGAAGAATCCTCAAGTTTTATTCTTCCATGTAATCACTGAAACAAATCTGGCACCTGCCCACACAGAAAGCATTACATTATAGAAACTCAGCACGACAAATACATTCCCTCATTAACACAGCAAATAGCCTGTGAAGGCAGAGCTCAAGACTCGCATGATCTTTCCAGCGCTGTGGGCAGGGTCAAAGGCTTAGGTAGGCAGCCTATGGATCTCCCTGGTGCTCGTGCCACTAGGCAATTACAGCACCTAGGCTTTCCTCAAAAGCCAACAGAGCCTGGGTACAGGAAAGAGAGGGCAGGGGCTGGATAACAAAGTCTGGCCAACATGGTGGCTGGGGCTGGGCTGGTCTGTATTCACAAGCCTTGTGGAACCCGACAGGGTCTTACCTTGTAATTGTCTCCCTGGCTATCATCAAAGAGATCCGGATCAGCCTGGTAGCCAAAGTCCTAATGGGATCCCAGGTCGTGCCCATCAAATCTCTCTGTTAAGACGCAATCACATCTGCCATCAATCCACATTTCAGAGGAAGATGGACCCGGTTACATATTGGCCTGTGAGCTTCACATGAAGAGCAAGTGCCAAATTCTACAGGTTGAAGGCCAGCTCTTCCTCTTCATCAAATTGTGCCTGTAGGAGGTCAAATGTCATACGCTTGTTGAAGTTCACCAGTCAGGCGATGGCAGGCAGATGCTTACCTGGAGCCTCTGAGCAAAGGCACCACGCACTAGAAGATAACATCTTCATCATGCGAGATGACGATCACTTCCTCTAATGCCTCGGGCTATGATCCAGAATTGGCCTGGTTGCCTGCTGTAGAAAAACAGAATCTCTTCATGTGCTCATCTGGCCAAGGAAAAACATGTGCCTTCCTTGCTCTGTGAAGGAATTATTTCCCCCCCTTATCTCTGATCCCGTGCCGTCTCAATTCAGACACCTGGCTGGAGGGGCCCGGTGACTGGGACACGACGGTCCTCGATCTGCGCCTAGAAGACTTGGACCTTGGCTGCCTCTCTTCACTGACACCAGCTATCTCATTGGCTGTGTCACCAGGTGTGGACATCAATGGGGAGGTAATCCTGGGTTTTTTCAGGATGCAGTGCCTGAGGCAACGCTGGACCATCTGCCACCAGTGACATGTAACATTAATCACCAACAGCTGATTAATGGCAAATTCCATCCTCTTAATGCTCCTGATATCTTTGCAAAGGATCAAGGATCGAAGCCTTTAGTGTCCTGCTGCTCCCTGTCTTGCTGTATGGCTATGAGGCATGGATGCTATCCAGCGAGCTGAGATGAAGACCGGACTCCTTCGGTACTGTGTCTCTTCGGAGAATCCTTGGGTAGATGATTTCCAAATGAAGCATATTACCTGCATGGCGAGGGAGCGTCACGTGGCACTACGGGCATGTGGTGAGATGAAGACTGGACATGGACGACCATGTGGTGCAACTTCCGGAGTGTGATTCGACTTCCAGCCCAAGGGACTTCCAGCCCACGTAGCACCTGGCTGCCGCAGTCGGATGGCCGTTTCCGGAGGGTGGGACTGGACCCTGTATCCGCCTGGTGGGGCACCAGCTGGGATCCCGCGGAGTTCCGCCGTGTGGTGGGTGTTGCAACATGCTTCATCAGCGCATGCTCCCCAACCTGACCTGACTGTCCACTCGCCTCCTCCAATTCCTGCCCCCTCGTCCTTTGTCTTCAAAGGTTTCAGATGGTTAAACCTAATTTGGGGACTTAGAGTTAGGGTCATTAAATACTATGGCCATCTGGGGGCACCACTACTAATACCTGGAAAACCGCTGCCGCCATTGTCATGCTACACACAAATTGGAAATAGTGTGGCCATAATTAATATTGTGATGAATTTGTTGCCTCTCTGCCATTCAGAGCCTGATGGCAGCTGTTCTTCTGTCCTGCCTGCCTGCGTGCGTATGAGGCTGTGTTATAGACTAGAGAGAGCACACGCTGAGCCAGTGTTATCATCAAAACAGGAGGGTTTTATGTTCTCCTCACAAAAACATACTTCATGTATTAATAAAATAGCTGTAACTATAATGACCTTCAATTTAGTCCCATTTACAAAACATGGACAAAACATCCCTGAGTTAGGACTAGAACTGTTTCTTCACACTCACAAATAAACAAACAATTCAGTTGAGCTCATCTGACCCATTAACACAACCTCATATTGCACTATCCCAGTAATACATTCACTTACAGAATAAGCATCTATGAACAAAACAAGTGCTTTGTTCTTTGACAATGTATCTCACTGGACCCGTGACGTGTAATAACGAAATTTGTTTTTGACCATTTAACCAAACAGGTAACACCTCAGGTTTTAATATGTTTTTCTAACAGCATGAAACGGCTTTTTTTTTATACAGACAATATAACCTCTGTTGTTCTGGTTTCCTCTTTTTTATAAAACACGCACATATTCTGTCACCTGAAACTGCATCGCTTAACCTTTAACTACAAACCACAAACAAAGAGAGCGATCAATTGGCGCGTGTCTCTCTGGTAGCCGAAGCACTACCATGTATTCGCGATACAATGCTACCGTAGCATCTCTGGCTGTTTGGCTATGATGTGATTGTGCATCTGCAAAGTGCAGATAGCTCAACAGGAGTAACCTGGGACAACAAGCTAGGCACTGCCAAAGATACTAACCCTACGGAAACAATTAGAGTAACACTGAGTAGGATAGCCAGCAACACCAACTGGTCAAACAGGTACACGGCACACAGTAATGGACAGGGCAGGGATCGAGCGATCCTGACACTAGTTTCATTAGCATGCTCCATTTTTCTTTTTCGCTTTCAATTTCCAGTATTTTGTTTATGCATTGTTTAAATTTATAACTGGTATATAAACAAGTTAATCACCTGTCCTCTAATATAAGCATTAAAGACTTCCCATTTAATTGAATGTGAGGTTTCAGAAGTTCTGACCTGAAAGAGTGAATAAAACTTTTCCTTCTCAATGAGACAAATGTTATGAAAATATTATTAGAAAATTTATCTTTAATAGATCAGTAGACATTGAATAAAATGAGATGTTCTTTAAATAAATTTCCTTGTAAAATGGTAACCTACCCCCCGAGATGCAAAGTGGTGGCATTTATCCGAAAGGGAATGAGCTGGAAGGACTTGGCCCTGTCTTCATCTCCGTAGCCTGATAACCTCACCTGAAGTTGAATGTGTTTTCCTGGAGAAATACGATTACAGAGTCCAAGTGCGTAACCATTTTCCTAGTTCATTGTAGTTATAACCATGACAGCCTTTGCACGAGATGAAGGAATGAGCGTCTCGCATGGATGCTCGTGCCGTCGGCAGTTGGGGCAGACCCCGTCTTACACTCACGCTGGGCAACACTCACGCTGCCGGACGTGGCCAGATATTTGCAGTTTCGGAATGGTCGGAAATTCCATCATTCATACGTCGCATAGATCGTAAATCGATGACTCACTGTATCGAGTCTGGAGTAGGTACTAAAACGGGGGCCGAAGCTGCCTCCCAGGTACTACAGTCCAGTCATGTTCCCGCGGAGTGGAAATGACAGAAGTGGTCTCAGTTGTTTAATGATCTTTTTCATATATGTAGGATTTCTTTTGAAATTGGATTGTGCGTTGTAACACTAAAAAGTGTGTTGTATCACTATAGAGTAGGGGTGCAATGCATACAAAAGGTTTGGTGCGTACCATAGTTTTGGCTTCACAATTCTGTACAATATCGATACAGCAGGGAAAAGAGAATTTGGATGAAAATTTGTTACTACGCATGCAAACAAAAATGATAATGTGTCATTCAACTGTTTGTAGTGGTTATTTCCATTCAAGACCCAAATACCTAGCTCCCCTAATAGGTATTTCCTGTCAATGCTTGTAAATGTTATGTCACGTGTTTGGTTCCTGAAAAGAAATAACCACTGCAAACAGTTAAATGATAAAACGTTTTACAACATAATATGTATCTTCGAGGCAAAGTAATCCTTGCATTTTCCTTTTTTTTGTTATTGTGTGTAAAATTTTTCAGTACATTGTGATGCGGGTTACTAGTATTTGGCAATAAACGGAAAGAGCTCCCTCTTGAGGTTAAAGATGAAATAAGTCTCAGTTACTTCATCTATGCTGTGGAGTCGAACGCACCCAGACGGAGTGTTTAATACCGCATGGGACATAATTCAAGGTATTTGAAGAGGAATTATGCGACTAAGAACAATAAATCTTTTTATAGTGAAATTACACCTTAATATTTACCTCTATGCCTGACAAAGACTTGAAAATGCTGGATTGACATTTTCAAAGCTTACGATTTATCTTTCCGTTTTTTTCATAAATCATTCACAGATATTATTTGAAAACTTAAGAACTCAAACGAGATATTTATCTGAAACTGAAACAAATCAATACAGGACACTAATTTAGTAATCCTATGCATACAAGAGACAGACCTAGTTGCTAAATACTTCCAACAAGAGAGTAATTGTCTAGTATGGAAATATATAAACTCCCCAGCAAATAAAGACAGCAGAGAACCGGCTCTTTTCCATTTAAAAGCAAGCTTTTGAAGCCCTATGACTAAGGCTACCACGATTAGTCGACAGAATAGATCGATTATGTCAACGCTTAGCTTGTAAAAATAATTTTCATGAAACAACCTTTATGATTTGTAGAATGTTTCAAACTTTCAATACATTATAACAAATAATTCCCTTTAATATCAGTACATATTTATGGGAGCAGTTCAAATTATCACATAACCAAAACGTGGCTGTACACTATGCCAAGTTTGATGGCATACCACAGCGGCATGTACGAGCTCCTGTAGCGGAAACTCACAGGTGCTATTGTGGATGGTGGACGGCGCAATAGAGGGGCGGTGAAGCTTCGTGAATTTCCGCCCGTTCTCCATTTTGGTTTACTGATACGTATTTTCAGTCAATGTATTTACAATAAAACATTATGACAGATCTGGGTCGAATTCTGTAATAGCTAAATTGTTGCCAATTGGGGGCTTCAGTACGTGTCTTCATGTTTAGAGTGGAGTTTTCAAACTGGGGAGATGGGGAACTGGGGAGACAAAGAATGAGGTGCTTATGCCTTGGGTGCAGCTTGACAATGTCCCAGGGGCAATAAAGATATTTAGTACATTGTCTTATTGTCGTATGACAGCTGATAGGAGCAATGCAAACCTTGCCAGTACAATAATGATAAATAATAATAATCATTTACATTTATTCATTTGGCAGATGCTTTTATCTAAAGCAATTTACAAGGGAACAGATAACCAGCCTCCCCTGTGACAGGTGAGAAGTGGCCCATTTAACAAGCAATGGGAACTAATAATAATAATAATAAACTAATTTTGTAAACTGCCATATCAATATTCATTCACCTTATTAGGAGACAATTCAAACCATTTCCAAACATTTGAGGGCTGCCTCTTACCATTTCCAGACCCACTCTACACAATGAATCAAACAGTGTTGTATGTAACACATACTGTATAGCCTTCAATCTCTCCAACTGTGCAACTAAACCATGATGCCCAAAGGTTTCATCTCGTTTTATAAAAGTTAGGCATAGAATAGGCAAAACAACCATAAGTGTCTTCGTGTTGTGTTTAAATAACCATTAGTATGGAGGACGTTTTATTATCTTTTGTCCTCGTAGCTGGTAGACGACTCATTATTAAAAGCTATGAAGATGTCGGTTTGATGGTACCAGTGTGTGTTCATGCGCATTGGGACCAGTTAACATAAAAGCTAAAACTGAGATGAAAATGGATGCTAAATTAAAGAAAATATTATATGAATTGAAATAAAAATTAAAACTATTTCTCAAAAATGTGCCGGACATAAAGTACTGCATCACCACCAGTGTCTTCGAACATAGTTTAACCACAAAAGACGCTACGGTTGCCAACCTGTCCCCTTTTTCACCCCGACTTCTGTACTTACTGCTTCAATGTTTTACAAAACATTGCAATGCTGTTTGAATCAAACTGGCATAAGGATATATCGAATTTACACAGATGACAAACTTTTTGGCATCACATTGCACATCTCATTAATATTTTAAGTATACTTACTAACCTGCTTATCAGACTGTGTGAGAATGTCAGTGGATGCTGAATTTTGGCACTAAATAAATCTATAGCCCTGCAATGACAGTTTGTTGTCAAAATACCATTAACTTAAACTAAACGGTCAACTCGATTTTCTGGAGGAAAATTAATCATGTAGATTAAACAACCGAACAGTAAAATAATCAATAGATTAATCCAAAGAAAAAGAGTTGTTAGTCGTGAATAGGGCGGCCATTATCCCCAAAGACCCATAAGATGCAGCACACTGCTGGCTAGTCTGCTGTATTTAAAACAATCAACAACAACTTTATGTCCTGCTGAACTCGAAAATAGTCACCAGGTTGCATATATGCAAATGGAGTGAAGGAACAGGAGGCGAGGGAGTGGACTCAAACTGTTTCAAACTGGTAGAACGTGTGCTAATGAGGTAGACCCAGCAAATTACTCCCATTATCATGAAACACCAAAGATTCTATTGTACAGTCATCATTAATTTATTTGTATTTAATGAATTAGCATTTCTTGACTTTTAAAATCAAACCATGTCTTGCTACAATTAAACCTTGTGCTCGTGCACGACTGTCCGCTCAGAAACGTGTCTTAATTACAAAAACAAGTCTGGAGTCAACAGAGGCCTTGCAGTGGTTTCACAAGCTGCTTATATTTTTCAAGTATGCTACACCACAAAAGAAAATAAAGCGTACTGTCACTTTAAAAACAAACTAAAAAAAAACAAAAAACAAAACTAAACTGTTAAACCATACAATATTCACAAATGTACACTTAAGGCTTAATTTTTTAGCACTGACAATAGTAGCAGCAGTAAAGCACTTCTGAACTATTATTATTATTAATAATAATAATAATAATGACAACAACAACAACAATAAGGTTTGAAACACGTTGAACATGTTCGGACCCATTCACAACCTCCCACCACTTGGGGGGAGGGGGGGGGGGCTTCTACATTAGTAAATTAGCTTCCTCACCAGTTAACACAATTTGAAATGTTCTCTCTTCACCCATATAAGCACATCATCCAAAGGTTCACTGAAAAGGTTCTGGAAGAAAAACTACCTGGGAGGTGGGGTGGTACAGTGGTCCACGTTTATTTCAATACGGCACTAGACCACAAAGTCCCTCACTGCGCCTAGGAGAGCCACCCTGAGCCCGACGGGGACCTCCCAGAATCCCCTGCTGCGGGTCAGTGTCAGCTTTTGAGTTCCGCGGATGAGTGTGTGCGACTTCCTCGGAAAACAGGCATGGCATTCGTGTCGCAGGGGGAGACGGCCTCCAGACGAGCCAGACCCCCTGAAGGTGTGTAGCTACGGAGCAGGAGGCGTTTTGTCATCAGCAGAGACTATAAGGCAAGCTTGGAGCGTCAGAATCATGCTGCTGTGTGCGAGTATGTGGTCGGGGTATAAAAACTAGGGAATTAAAGTACACTTGCTGGCACTTAAAGAGTGTCAAAGAGGGCTCTGAGTACAGCCCCAGTACTTCCCAGCCAGTCAGTAGCAGCTCAGAGCCAGGTGAGGGAGATTCAGGTTTACTACAGATATTTATACTTCATCCATTTCTTGGCGGAAAAAATTAAAGAGATATCGACCTTGTGAGTCATCACCCACAGAAGAGAAAGCAAGACCATCTGAAAAGCTGGGCAAGAGGGCAAGAGCCAGCCAATTGGGTGGCAATGGCCAAGATACGCCTGCAGCGTCATCCTCTGAGCACATAATTACGGCGGTAGGAGTTGGGGGGGGGGGGGAGTGGGGTTGGAGGCGCGGGGTGAGAGGTGGGTTGTTTT
>JAABNY020000035.1:12016599-12029853 GCA_015164015.2 Brevimyrus niger
CGGGGAAGAGGGGGAACCGCGGCGGGTGAGGGAGAATGACGGGGGAAGAGGGGGGGGGGGGGGGGGGGGAGAGGGGGGAGAAGGAGAGGGAGAGAAGGAAAGTGAGAGAGAAATGGGGAAAGAAAAAGACTTAAAGACATTGCACATGGCCTGTGTGGACGCACATAAACTGGTTGACATACATTCTTTTAGCAGGTTTTACTAGTACAGTAAATTTCCCACTTACACTCATAAAGGCGGGTAACAGCCTGGGGTTATCTGAGGTCTTTCCAAAAATTAAACGATGCACCTTGGAGGTCTACAGGCAAATTCATCAGAATTGTCATTGAAAATGTGGGTCGTTAATGCCCCATCCTCTCCTTGTGCAGTCCAATTTTTTATGTGGGCAGGAAACATCCTGACATATCTTGACGCTGTATATTAGTGATACTGTCAAAAATGACCCCTCGTAAACCATTTGTAGTATTTTTTGACTCCACTAGAAAGTGCTCTTGGCTTTCTTTGGGGCACGATCCCTTTTTTGAACAGACAGCACCATCTATTCAGGTCAAAAAATACCACAAATGGTTTATGAAGTGGTTTTTGCCATCACTACTGCATATACATTATGTGTTCCATATCGGGGGTGGGGCCATGATAAGTGTGGGGGCGTGTGCTATCCAGTTGTGGGAGGGGCATCACCTCAGTGCTGGGCGTTCGACGTAGCATCCAGGCAAACTCCAGCACAGCTATGAGGACGGCCGCCAGTAGGCCGCACACCAGCACCACGAAGATACCCCCAATGTTCTCCATACCCAGACCTGCGGGGGCAGAAAGCAGCCAGGAGCCACACAATAGGGAGAAGAGGGTTACCCAGAGCGTGCCCAAGTCCTCCATGCAATGCTTAGATGCCAAGTGTGTCTTGGTGACCTATGCAGTACCTTTGGCCCGGTGGTCACCATCTTTGGGACACTTTCCCCCTTCCCACCACTTCCTCTTCAGGATCTCTAGCCGATTATCTTCCTGAAGCCTGAGGATGGCAAGGTCCAGCTCGTCCCTGTAGAGTGAACCTATGTAAACAGAGAGACGGGGAGTGAGAGAGTGAGAGAGAATGAGGGAGAGAGGGAGGGAAAGGGGAGAGGGGCAGAGGGATGGAGGGAGACGAGATGAGCGATAGAGAGAAACAGACAGGGAGAGAAAATAGGGAGAGAGAGAGAGAGAGAAATGGAGAAAAACAGGAAAAAGGAGAGACAGTGAGAGAGGCTTAACTGATGTGTGTTTGTGTCCATGGTAAGTGTGAGTGTTAACGATAGCTTACAGAAACCCCTAATAAGAAAGTGTGATTTTATCAAACACAGATCAACTTTCTTCAGGCTAATAGCGTCACATGAGAACCATTATAGTGCACGAACCTCCCAAGCGTGAGGAACATTCCGTGAGGGCTGTGGGCATGCGGGCATCTTACCAGCGGGCATGCCGATGCCGTAGCCCTTGGTGTCCAGCAGGCCGCCGATCTGCGTGAGGTTGCAGTCTCGCAGCCGGTGGTACTCGTTCATGGTGCTCTCCAGCAGAAAGGCGTAGTTGGATTTGAGGACGCGGGCGATGCCCTCTTCTGTGCTCTTCACGAAGACGCTGGGCTGTTTGGTGTGCATGAAGTTCCACATGCGCTGGTATGTCTGGTAACGTGAATTCTGCCCAGGGTGGGGGGGGAGGGGGGCAAAGTGCAACTGGGGTAAGCGAGGGTGGCGAGTTTGAAATTTAGTGTTCAGGGAGTTAAACAGCTGACAGGAAGCTGGGAGACACACAGGGACACATATACTAGTGACAGACAAAATGATGCTTCGTGAACCATTTGCTGTATTTTTTGACCCCACTAGATCGCTCTTGGTTTGCTTTGGAGCATGCTTTAAACCAGGGCTCTTCAACTCTGGACCTCGATTCCAAATCCAGGCCGTGTTTTCAGTTCTCCCAGGTAGTTCAATAATGACTGATTCTGATTGGTCAGAGGCTTCACACCTGACTGACAGGTAAAGGAAGGCTGGAAAACCAGCAGTGCTCGGACCTCGAGGACCGTGAGTTGAATAACCCCGCTTTAAACAGAGAATGCCATCAAGTGGAGTAAAAAATACAACAAATGGTTCATGAAGTGTCATTTTATTCAACACTAACATACACATTCACACACACGATTACTAATACACAGACATACATCCATAGAAAAAGAAACTGGATCATCAACACAGAGGTAAACATACACACACACAAAACATGGAAACACAGACACAAAGACACACACATTAACAGATGGGTAATCTCACTCACAGACACACAAACAATCCACAACAAACATGATGTATTTGCCATTTGCACAAGTACAGTACTTCACTTTGCTGACCCCATCTTGCTCTCCAGAGCTGGGGGGGGGGACGTCACAGCACAAGGTCAGCCTACACGCAGTGCTGCTGGAGCTGGGGGTTGAGAGCCTTACTCAAGGGCCCAAAAACATGTGACTGTTCTGCTGAGGCCAGGGCTTGAACCCACCACACACACACATGGACACACACACACGAACACACACACCCGAACACACACACCCGAACACACACACGGACACACACAAACAAACAATTGTGTATCATGTGTATTTGTTTGAGGAGTCTCTCCATTGGTTTCTATGGCCATAGCCCTAATCCTAACTATGATAATCCTAACTCTTAACCAGCCCTAACCTTAACCATACTGTAACCAAATAAAATACAATACTTTTGGCTATTTACAATTTTTTTGATAGCATGCGCACATTTTTTGTAAAAAAAGGTTTATATTATGGGGACTGAAAAAATGTCCCCACTAGCTAACATTTGGTTCCCACGATGTGGTAAATACAAACCCACACATCCATACACAGACACACGCACACACACACACACATGCACACAGTCATGTAATCACAGTCATGTGATCATATCTTTACATCTCTACATTCGGTCCCCACAACGTAGGGTGTACCTGCACCACACACAAAACACACACCTGAAAGAAGGTCATGGTGGAGCCTCCGTACATAGTGCCGTACTCGATGGCGGTCTGGTCGGCCAGGTCGTCCACAGACTCGATGGGCACCTCCATCCTCTGCACGGTGAGGAAGGCGGCCAGGTTGGCCGTGTAGGAGGAGATGATGATGAGGGTGAAGGCCCACCTGCAGGAGGAGGAGGAGGTGTTACTCACCCACGTGTCTGTCTGTGTGTCTGTGTCTGTGTGTGTGTCTGTGTGTGTGTCAGTTGTCCCTAAATGCTTCTACTTTGCAATAAAACTGTAGAATATCTAGCAGGGAAGAAATGTCACAAACTGACTTATTGCATTGGTGGCATCCTATGACAGTGTCACGCAAGAATTCACTGAGCTCTTCAGAACAACCCATTCTTTCACAAATCTTTGTAAACCTGACTGCTTTTCTAGATGCTTCATTTTATAAACCAGTGGCAATGGGTCTGAATGACACACCTAAATATAATGATTAAGAGGTGTGTCCATAAGCTTACTCTGTTATACACTGTTATGAATTAGTAGTTTTTATTGCCCTCTCTGAGAGGAAGGCAGGGGGGCTCTCATCATGTGTTCTAGATGCGTCCTGTGTGTGTGTGTGTCTGTCTCTGAGTGAATCTGTGACTGCAAAACTAAAAATGCAAAAGATGTATTTTGTTTGATTACTTGTGGTCTTGGTTAAGGCTGAGGAGGGGTTAAGGCTGTCATAGTTAGCATTAGCGTTTTCCCATAGAAATGAATGAGCAGTTCCCAAAAACATATGATTACATGACTCTGTGTGTGTGTGTGTGTGTCTGTGTGTGTGTGTGTGAGAGAGAGAGAGAGAGAGAGAGAGAGAGAGCGAGAGTTTGTGTGTGTGTCCCTACACACTGACCAGACCCCGCTGACGCAGCGCGTAGACAGAGCACGGGGGGCGATGGTGGACCCCTGCTGCATGAAACCCCCTACAGGAAACCAGAAACTGTTTCCCAGGGAGTACTGATTGATGACAAGGCTGCAGCGCCCCCTCTGGTAGGGGTCGGGATTGTACCACTCATATGGCGTTAACCTGAGGACAGAGAGATGGCAGTGAAAAGGAGAACAGCCTGGTTCAGCTATACATCACTCTCATGAGACCCCATCTGACGAATCCCATTGGCCGATACGCATGTTAGAGGATGACAGCAGTGATGATCTCAGTGGCCTGCAAAGAGATTTGAAATTTACAAGAAAGAGTCTGAATATTAGTCTGAGCACCAGGGACATGAGTTATATGGCTCCCAGGGCGAGCATCATATTCTTCCCCCAGCTCTGCAGCAGCCTCAAGCAAATGAATAGCAATCTGTGGATGCGTGTGGCAGATTGCCGACGGTTAACCCAGGTCACTGAAAATGCCGAGGGTCACAGTGCGTTTGGAAGCGAGGATTATCCTTCAGAAATATCCCCCAGGATCATAGGAAGCACAGCTTCAAAAAGCCTGAAATTTATTATAACCATAATAACAGTCCTAAGGTACAAGTGTAACTGGAGATGCCCAGGTGCTGGTGGCAGTTCCGGGACCCGCCAGCAGGTGGGGCAGTGCGCTTACCTGGCGACTAAGAAGAGAACGCAGCTGACAGCCAGGTAAGCAAGCAGCATGAATAGCCACACTCCTGGGGAGAAGGGGTCCAGGAAGGAGAAATAGCCAGGTCTGCGGCCCTGAAATAAAGCACACGATGACTATATACACACAAATAAGCTGGCTCCTGTGCATACACACAAACACTTTACAATAACACACACATGCACATCTATTCAATTATTATGAATCTACACATAATTGGATCAGAGGCAGGGTATGTGTTCCTGACCTGGGCCTGACCCGTGTTGTGTAATTGGACAGAACGAGGCACATAGCCAGTGTGATTTTGAGGTCTCTGATGAACATGCCCCAGTGGGTAGGGCGCCCTCTCCTGGCACAGTGACAGTCTACTCGCCAAGGCATACCCAGCAGCCATATTGGGTTCTCAAGACATAGGGGTGGCTGCAGGGGGTGGGGGTGAAGCTTGGGGGATCCTGGGGTTCTTAGAAGGACAGAATACATGGCCCATGTTCTAGTCTCATTTGTGTGCCAAAAATAAGACAACAGTCAACAACTGACAACTGACAACTGCCCCCCCCCCCCCAAAACTCAGGTATACGACTATATCTAGTAACTCATAGGCTTTTATAACAGCTTCTATTACACTATTTCCCTCCAGGGGGCAACAATTTAATAAGGGGATAATACAGCTCTGGGGAAAAATTAAGAGAATTCACAATTCAAAATCCTGGTTTAATCGTGGTTCTTCTGTCAAAAGCAGGCTGCTTCCAGGCTCGACATTTCTAACAAAGCAGTATACAAGAACAAAGTGAAGCAGTGAAGACAGCCAGAAACTAGCCAGAGGGCAGAAGCAACTTTCTAATGGCAGAGATGACCATCAACTTATCTGACAGTGCCTCATAAATCTAAAAAATGACCTCAAGTGACCCTCAAGTGGGATGGGAAACATTAAGTGGTGTGAAGTGCACTGCTAGGACAATTTATAGCAGGCTCCTACAGGCAGGACTGAATACCCATAAAGTAGGGAAGAGCCAGGCTGGAGTTTGCAAAAAAGTACATTTTATACAGGCACAAAACACAAATTCAGAAATCGGTGAAACTGAAATTTTTGCTGCGGTCTCTTAATTTTTTTCCAGAGTCGTATGTAAAAATAACAACATGTCACCCAGGGCTACATCAAAGGCGTCTCTGCTGCGAATGAGAAAATGAACAAGATTAGACAAAGGCTGGTGGGAAGAGGGACCGTTTGCATTTTCCAAATGTTCTTCTCACCGCGGTTGGTGTGAGAGTGGCAAGTAAAGTGGCGTCTGCACACCGACGGCCAGAGGGCCACCAGATAAGCAGAAGGTCTCACCAGATGTACCCGGTACAGGATGCTGATGCCCAGGGTCATGAAGGGCTTGGAGAAGTCGATGACCTTCTCCCTCTCAGCGGTGATGGTCAGCCCTGCCACGGCCAGGTCGGCTTTCTGGGGCGCAGAAGCAAGGGGGGGGGATAGTTTCAGAGTCTTGTCATGGTTGGGAGGATCAGTGTGGCTTCTAGAATCCACAGTGATGGCATCAAGAAACACACTCCCAGAATTCCAGCTCCACGTCTGGCTGATTCCACCTAGTCCACAAGCCGTTCGTGATCCCTACTTTACAGTGACAGCCCCCCCCCCCCCCACTTACATTGCCAGCCTGTCAAGTCTTTGTACTTGTCAGCTAAGGCTCAGTTGGGCCCCAAACCCAGTGACCTCACATTTGTTCACATGCTTAATAATTCAGCTGGAACCATTCTTGGTGATTAAAGATGTTCTTGGGCAAGGATGTCAGTCTCCAACAAAGACACGGTGGGGGAGAGGAAAAACAAAAAAATACCCTTTAGACCCAATAATCGTCATGCCGACCGAACTTGTTGACAAAGCCCTGTGACCGGTCGGAGCAGCGGGTGTCATATAAAATGCAACAGTCATACCAGACCCTGATCCCAGGTCTCCATGGTCAGTCTTTAGCTCCAAGCTGAAGCTCTTTCCTCTCTGAACACTCGCATACCAACGCGAGCCCAGGAGTGCATGTTACACAGATCCCACCTGTCTGAACGTTTCTCCCAGAAGGGACACATCAGTTCACTGAGAGTTATCTCAGCGCCTCAGGTTTTTCCAGGGACGTGCAGGACCTGGAAGTAACAGGTTCAGAGATTCTCCCCGATGGTCTGCGAGTGCTGCCTTGAGCAAACTTCACATAAACTTCACACGTTTCCGGAATCTTCACCACGGGAGAGATCCAAACTTAATAAGGGAAGATCTGACCTCCTTCTGAAAAATGAGCACGTCCCTACAGCACATACTGAAATATTAACAATGAATGTTTTAGAACATTAATATTGATCGGCAGACGCGTCTCTCATTCAAAATACAACAAAAACTAAAAAACCAAACAAAAAACAGACAAATTCAGCTTTTAAATAATGCATCTCTGCTGGTTTATTTTTCTTCTAATTCTGATCCATGGAGCTTCCCCTTTGTAGGTATAGGAATCAGACTCAGAGTGATAACATCTGTCTAACTTCAGGGTTTGGATCCCTGCTCTGTCAGGAAGAACCACGTTTACCCACACGAGGGACACACAGGAGATGGATCTTAGCAAGGTCACCAAGCAACAGGAATCCTGCAAAATGAATCGCTGTTGTAATAGGAGCCGGCAGCCCCCACTTCATATCCTTAATGGTCCTGCCCTCCATTAGCCCTGGGAATTAAGATGGATAACTTATTATAGCCTGGCCTCCCTGTCTGCATCCACCTGAAAGCAATATTTAATTGTTTCCGATATTTAGGCACAACAACATTTCATTCATAAACAAATCCATTAAATTTGCTCCACAAATTACAAGCAGGCCTGTAAAAATGCATGACCGAGAGACTAAAATATTTTTTTTAAATAAATAATTTTACTGTAAAGGGCAAAGTCCTGAAGTAGATGGGGATTAATGACATGTAAAAATCCAGCTCAATCAAGTCTGTGTTAGCGGGTGTCAGAATTAGGATTAATCCGCATCATGGTTAACTGGGCATTTCAGATTGTGTGTGTCTGATTGGGACAAGGGGAGCTTATTGAAATTTGTGTCTGAGAGCAGAGACCACGTAACAGCCCAGGATAGTTGGGTTTGGTGGGTGTGTTGGGATCGGACAAAATCCTAATGCTCCTTCTTAATACATATCTCACACCAGATCACTGTCCCCAAATTCTACACATGACATTACAAGCTCACTGTTCAAACTGATCTCAGACCAGGTGTTAAGGGGCGGAAGTTCACCTAGTGCTTCATACACACCTATGCCTTGTGCACTCTGACTAGATGTCACTGTGCGTAGAGAGATCGTACATTGATAAAGATGAATCTTCAAAGATGTGTAACTGCCATGGAATCATTTATGCTGTTAGTATATTACATGCGGGAAGTCTTGATGATGTACACTGATGACACGAGGGATGCAGGGATGAGTTGGCGACGCATGTTCACGAGGCACGAGATGTATGGATGACTCGATGACACTTGCTGATGGTGTGAGGTCTAGAGATGATGTTGTCAACGGAAGCAGAAGGTCTGCAGCAGTGTTTCCCAATGCGGTCCCCAGTGACGGTCCACATCTTCACTCTCTCCCAAATCCACGAGCGCTGGGATGGAGCAAAAACATGGACCAGCTGGGGGTCCCTGAGAACTGAGTGGGAAACACTGCAGTCTGTGTAAATGAGCAGGTGTCTTGGATCTCTGCGGGTGCTGGTAGGTCTGGACCTCACCCTGGACATGAGCTCGCCCACCATGCCCGTCCAGGTGCCGTTGGCCCCCGGCACGCCGTAGACGCCGTCGTCCACCAGCCGGATGCGGTATTTGAATTTGAGGATGTGGGCCAACTCCTTCAGCATGTCCACGCAGAAGCCCTCATAGCGCTCATTACCCTGCAGGTCCTGGTGGTTCTCCCTCAGCATCACGTAGGGATTCTCCTGCAGGACACGCATCACACAGCATCATCCGTGCTGCGATTCTCCCTGCTCATGCATTTCATCTAATGCATCTATTCCCAACGGCTGAAAACAGGAGCGTATAACAGGATGACATGCGACAGTCTGGCTCCATGCTCAGTTCCATCACCGCTACGCCACCTGCTGAACTCTGACTGCCATCTCCCGCGGTGCATCTTAAACTCAGACTGCTCAGTAACTCACTCCCATCCAATACCTGCCATTATTTATGGTTTGTTATCCTGTCCAGATGGGACCGTTTGCTGATTTAGGTTGAATGGGGCACACATTTACGGAGCACTGAAATAGGGGGAGGGCATATTTCACATCATCATCTTCCCGTACAGGGAAAATTCAGCTTCTTTTCCCAGAGAATGGTTTAATCAAGCCTGCATGGACTCTCCGGTGTGCACCAGATCAATGGTGTTTTCACCCATTAAGGCCGCGTTTTTTCACCGCGACCGGGAATGAGACCCGCTCTCAGGGGGATTTCGCAATCTTCCTGCCGACAACTGAGTGCCGTCGGGGTCTCAAGATAACCCGCGAGACTAAATTCCAGGAGCAAAGTCCCCCGGCAGGAAAGACTTTAAAAGTCTACGAGAGACTTCTTCTCTCAGCACCGTGAGGCGAACGGCAGAATGCTGACCGGCGGCTGCCACCAAACGCAAATCGCTCATTAAGGCGTTGGTGCTTGCTGCGTGGAAAGGCGGGGTGGCAGGGGTTTCCGACAGACTGGCCCCAGGTTAAACTGTAGGGCGTGACGAGGGACGCCACCCAACGAATAAACAGACCTGCCCGAGCTCCACTGACGGCCCGAAGCGTGGAGAAGGGTCAGGGGAAAATTTGGCTACCGGAAAGCTGATTACAGCTCCTTCCCTGACTAGGGGCTGGCAAGCCTGGGTGAAGAGGAGCGGACATTCCTCCCCTCGTTACCATTTCACACCAACCTCATTAAACCCAAATGCAAAAGAAGGGTCTTGACACCGAGCCAAGAAAATCCGTCCCGGCGTGTACCAGCTGTGTAAGACCTGGCATCGTCTCAAACTCAGGGAGTGAGGCCATCTCTATTGCTTATTCAGAAAACCCCATATAATATAAAAATACTGTGCGTGGGAGGAATGGAAAAACACATACGTGTCAAATGTGCGTGTGCACGACGGCATATTTGCATGTGCTTGTGTGCAGGCTTTTGAACGTTTGTGTCCCAGCTGCATTACAGTGTAACACCTCTCAGCTGCAGACCGCTGCAGACCACTGGCGGGGGCGTCCAGAGACCGGGCCCCGGGGCCCTGGTGATGAATGAGGCCTGATAGCTGCAGAATTGCTGCTAGGCTGAGGACTCCATGCATCTTCGGGGTGAGATTGCAACACTCTTCCCACGGCCATCCAGCCCCACCCCCCCTGCGAAAGCTTTGCGTCCAGCCGGGCCTAAGCCAGCCATTCGAATAACAACCCAATTACTGAAAATGACTGAAAAAACAAGCCCCCCCCCCCCACCATCCCACAATGCATTTCTGCTTCCTGTGAGCAGATAAACGCAGAAGAAAGCCTCAATTCACGTCGAGCTGATTGAGCCTTATCTCTTGCTTTTTCTACAGCATGTGGAGACAGAGTCATGAATATTTCTTTTATTCTGACTATGATCTCTCTGCGGGGATTGCTTCCATTCTTCTAGATCTTAACTTTGCTTCTTGAGCATGAACATCTCCCTGGATTACCCAGTACTCCTGAATTCAGCAACTCCCTGCCTCTAAAAGCATGACGGTACACTCCCCACAAAATCCTTCTGCTTCACAAAGAGGTCGGCTCCTGGTACCGTATCACAGCCGTTCGTAAGGTGACATGCCCAGCACACCACAGCCGTGGGGCTAGAAAGCGTGTCCTCGTGCAAGCTCACCAGGATCGTGGTGATGACGAGTGTTGTGTTGAACAGAGCGTCTGTCACGTTGGGCGATGACAGCCTCCTCACCATGGACAAGCCCTGGTCCGAGTGCCACTGGCCAATCTGTACGGAGGACATACACACACGCACACACACACACACACATATACACACACACACACACACAAACACACACACACTCATGATTATACACTATATCGGCAAAGTATTGGGACACCCCTGCAAGTCATTGAATTCAGATATATCAATCACCTCCATTACCACAGATGTATAAAATCAACATTTACAAACATTTGTGAAAGAATGGGTCACTCTCAGGAGCTCAGTGAATTCAAGCGTGGTACCGTGATAGGATGTCACCTGTGCAATGAATCTATTTGTGAAATTTCCTCACTACTAAATATTCCATGAACAACTGTTAGTGGCATTATAACAAAGGGGAAGCAATTGGGAACAACAGCAACTCAGCCACGAAGTGGTAGGTCACGTAAAATCACAGAGCAGGGACAACGCATGCTGAGGAGCACAGTGTGCAGAAGTCATCAACCGTCTGCAAAGTCAATAGCTACAGACCTCCAAACTCTGCATAGCCTTCAAATTAGAACAGTGTGTAGCGAACTTCATGGAATGGGTTTCCGTGGCTGAGCAGCTGCATCCAAGCCTCACATCACCAAATGCAATGTAAAGTGTTGGATGCAGTGGTGTAAAGCACAGTGCCACTGGACTCTAGAGCAGTTATCTGAAATGACAAATCATGCTTCTCTGTCTGGCAATCCAATGGACGAGTCTGGGTTTGCCGGTTGCCAGGAGAACGGTACTTGCCTGACTGCATTATGCCAAGTATAAAATTTGGTGGAGGGGGGATTATAGTGTGGGGTTGTCTTTCAGGGGTTGATTGGTTAGTTTGGTGTGGAAGAACTTGACTGGCTTGCACAGAGCCCTGACCTCAACCCCACTGACCACCATAGAGCTGGGATGACCTAGTACAGAGACTTCACAAATGCTCTTCTGGGTGAATGGGCAAAATGTCCATAGACAGTCCAAAATCCTACAGAAAGCATTCCCAGAAGAGTGGCAGCTGTTATTGCTGCAAGGGGGGGTGGGGGGGGACCAACTCTGAATTGATGCCTATGGATTTACTGTGGGATGCCATAAAATTCCAGTGAGTGTAATGGTTATGTTACCCAGTACTTTCGGCCACGTAGTGTATACACTTACACACACACACACACACACACACACACACACCTGCACATACAGACATAATGGCTGTCAATCATACACCGTTCCAGGGTTCAGTGGCCACTCAGAATTGAATAAAACATTTCTTTAGTCAAATCTCAAAGAGAAAATTTCATTTAAAACACCACAGAGAATAATTCCTTCTCTGATGCTCAGAGAGGTACCACAGTTTAATCTTTTATCAAACACCAGTCCAGCAGAGCTGATTTAAAACAACACAAGCTTCAAATAAGGCCCTGTACCGTATTTTGATTAGTATTGCTTGTCTGCGGTTGGAATAGGGATCACTACATACCTGATTAATTACACATTTCCATTTTGTATAGGAATAAACTTGTGTTTTGCCTGGGGAAGAAAACAGGTTTCTGATATAAACACCCTCCAACCCCTTGCTTTCCATTTCCTGCCAAGCCCCCCCAGGGCGATGACCACCCTGCCGTAACAGGTTAAAACACCAAAGTTAACTTGAAGCTGCGCCCGCCGGGGGACATTAGGGACTGAATCAGACTGCAATGACAGGCTCATTCTGGGTAGCCATGCCTGTTTCTAGGGATGAAAGTGTAACAGCCGGGACAGTGGGGGGTGGGGGGTGTGGAGGCTCAGGGGATCTCTGAGAGGGTAATGAACCTTCTTACAGGAAACTGCTGACTGTTTACACTCACACACACACACACACACACACACACACACACACACACACACACACACACACACACACACAGAGGGAGAGAGAGAGAGACACACACACACACAAACACAAAGGGAGAGAGAGAGAGAGACACACACACACACACAAACACACACACACACACACACACAGCACAGTTCATATATTCCTATCATTATCGCAACCCTCCATTCATTCCCATGGGCGTAACCCTAACCCCTATCCAGCCCTAACCCTAGCCATAAAAAACCAAGCAAAATCGTGTTTTTACTTTTTTGACTGTATTCACAGCTTTTTTACAATATTAAGGTTTATATTGTGGAGACCTGAAAAATGTCCCCCAGTCTGAGCACATTAAGCTAATCATTAAGCGTTCTGTTTATTGGAGCTAAGGGGCCAAGCCCAGCCCTTGTGGATTAGGGAGCTTAATGTGTACATACTAAGACATTTTGGACAATTCTATGCCTCCACCTTTGTGGAAACAGTTTGCTTGAAGACCCTTTCCGTTCCAGCACAGAGCCTTGATTCACCTTCAGGATGAACTAGAACTATGAACTCGAAAATGCTCTTCTGGATGAATGGGCAAAACGAAGAGTGGCAGCTGCTACAGCTGCAAAGGGGGTACCAGCTCCATATTGATGCCTATGGATTTCAAATGGGATGTCATAGAAGTTTGCAAGAAATAGTGCAAAAAGTAACCATATCCCATGTTAAATACAACCTCCCTCCCCACAAATGGGCATACATACACACACACCTGACGTAGACTGAACCCTCCCGACAGACAGACAGACAGACAGACACACACACACACACACACACACACACACACACACACACACACACACACACACAC
>JAABNY020000035.1:12056985-12072494 GCA_015164015.2 Brevimyrus niger
CTGTGATAGGCTGGCCCCCTGTCCAGGGTTGTTCCCTGCCTCGTGCCCATTGCTTCCAGGATAGGCTCCAGACCCCCCCCATTACCCAGTAGGATAAGTGGATTGGAAAATGGATGGATGGATGATTTGTGATGCATGTTTTCTCTCAAGCAGTGATTATATTTGTTACTATGTCTCTTAATTCTGTAAACCTTTGTGAACCTCTGAAAAAACTTGTAAAGAACTACTGAAGATACAAATAATGAACACAAGTTAAGAAATACTGATCACATGTTTGTTTATTGTTAATGAATCGTGACGCATCTTTTGTCTCAAGCAGCAATTACATTTGTTCATAATTTTTACTTCAGTAGTAACTGAGTTATTACTGAGTATTTGTGCCCCATCAGGTAAACTGTTACAGATTAAATTATACATGAACCTCTTGATTAAATATTAAAACACATATCCATATCCACACCTTGGTTTAATAAGCCAAGTCTGTGCTCACACATCCGTAATATAATAAATAATAAATAATAAATAAACAACTAACCAAACTCCCCACTAAGCAAACCTGCCCGAAGGACCTCAAAAGCCTGCCCCTCAGCCCCTGCACACGTCGAAGACACGCTAAAGCCGTTACTCCTGTCAGCTGCCTTTAGATCACTGCCTTTAATAAAGTTAAAAATGAACAGCCTCCTTCACAAGTCAATCTACCACAAAGCGATTGAAGCTGCAGGGAAAGGTCAAAGCTATGCCAATTAATCCCAAAATTCTCCGGTATGAATCTTCCAAAGGGATACGGTGAGCGGGGCACATTAACCTATATGCACTTAAACAAAACTCATCAAATGACCATGATCTTCGGTATACCCAAGGAAGGGACTATCAGCTGGATGGGGAGCTGGTCTTGATAGCTGGGGGGTGGATTGGCTATTAAACCATGTCCCCGGGGTACTTTCAAATAAAACTGTGTCCAAACGGAATCCTCAAATCGCTCCCTTTAAACCCTCAGTACATCTATTCATTTATATAAGGATTTAGAGAAGGAAAGCGACCTCTTGTTGACTCCCTCAGGGTAAAAGCAAATAGACGGTTGGGGTTAGTAAATCGATCTGCTGCAGACTGACAGACTAACTGGAAAAAAATCAAGTGACCTTTAAAAACCAAGGAACTCATAATCCTGGCAGGCATTAGGAATGATGTGAGAGTATTACTGTGGGAGGGGGGGGTACTTACAAACAGGACTGTGGAGAGCCCGCTCCAGGTAGTCTAACTTTCGGTACATGTTGCGCTAGGTGGGGGTGGGAAGGGGGGGGGCAAGTCTGTTAAGGCTCTGTATCGCGACGTGTTTGTCGGCGAGGCTTGTCAGTACGTGGGTAATTATCATCACCGCTGTCACTAATTAGCTGCTTCGCCACCTTGACGCCGCAGAGCACTGTTCCCATTTACACAGCTGGCCGTGTTTCTGCCGAGATCACTTTAGTCAGGAGGCTCACTGCCCATCTACACCCATCGTGAAGCGGTCATCACCTTGCGTGAGCTCAGTGCTGGGGGGGGGGGGGTGTGTGCTTACCTCCTTCTCCCCACAGATGTTGCTGATGATGGAGTTGGAGGCGGGGCTTCCGGAGGGTCCCAGGACAGCAACCACTCCCTTGGAGAGTATCTGGCACACTGGCAAAAAAAAGAAGAGTGGGGACATTATCATGGTTATAAGACCTTCCTCTGTCCCTGCAGGACACCCCCACATGACCCAGGAACTGTACAGGGTTGCTTGAGAGGAACGGATGCGAGAGCAGAATTAAAAATTGATCACCCGGGTGCAGAGATATAGTGTAACAATGGAAGCAGTAAACTTGCATTTATCTCTGCTTCTGCTCCCCCCAAAGACCCCCCATCACACGATTACACAGAGTTTATAGCGATAAAATTAAATTTAAAGAGATCACTGGCCGGTGTGAGCAGAACAGCAATTTTCTTCCGTGTTTCTGTAAAATATGTATCATCCCACTCAATTATTAATCTCCTTCTAAAAGAAACAGGGTTACGCTTGCATGTCACTTTCTCACTGCGTAAACTGACCTTTAAAGGAACAAAAGCCCATTTAGAAAGTGTCTGTAATCCTTGTGTTTTAATTAGTGTGTGGGGGGTGTCAGCTAATATGAAATTCAATAGGGGCTGGCGCTTGGCCCCAACACAGAATGATGGAGACTTAGGGAAGAAGAGAATTGGGTAATGAATTAATAACTCTGTAATCTGAGCCTGCACCCCCCGCCCCCACCGGTCCCATTCCAATATGATTCCCTGCCATGAAAGTTAGAACAGATTTGTTGTATTTTGGCTTAAAGCACATCCCTTCCAGAAATAGGGCTGGGTGATGTCACTAAGAGAGCCTCCCTTATTTAAGGATGCTAATTGGTATCTCCCATCTCGGGGGGGGGGGGTTGGTCTCCCCCACCTTGTGAATGCTTAATGGTCACTCCCATCCCGTGCACTGTTGAATGGTCTCCCCCACCTTGTGGGTGCTTAATGGTCTCTACCATTCTGAGGGGTGCTGAATGGTCACCACCACTTTGTGAGCGCTTAATGGTCTCTCCCATTCTGAGGGGTGCTGAATGGTCTCCCCCACTTTGTGAGTGCTTAATGGTTTCTCCCATTCTGAGGGGTGCTGAATGGTCTCCCCCACTTTGTGAGTGCTTAATGGTTTTTCCAATTCTGAGGGGTGCTGAATGGTCTCCCCCACTTTGTGGGTGTTTAATGGTCTCTCCCATCCTGGGAGGTACTGTATGGTCTCCCTCATCTTGCGAGTGCTTAACGGTCTGTCCCGTCAGCACTTACTGGTCTCCCCCATCTCATACTCGCTGTCCCTCAGCAGCTCAAAGATGTCCACCTCCAGCTTGCCCACAGTGGAGCGGTTGCTGGCCCGGTTGATGCTGTCCTTGGCCAGGGTGATGGCCAGCCTCTCCCCCCGGCTGCACTCCATCGGGTCGTCGAGGATGGCGGCTACAGAGCACAAGGAAGTGGGGTCAGAACTGCATCTGTCTGCCAGTCTGATAGGCATTACCAAGATGTAAGGAGCTCATAAACATAATTTACCTTACACGGTGTCGCAAATAATCACACATAGTGTCACAAATAATCAAATGTATGCTTTGTTTTTCTCGTTACATATTACTATACAGGGAAATCACAAGAGGATCTGGTAATAGAAGCAGCTTCTGTTTTGGGTATCGGGTCCAGACCCCACTGCCTAATCCAACACCCATTTGCAGCCTTTCCAAGCCTGGACATCTGTTCTAATCCCCTGTGTGTCTCTCCTTCATGGTGAAGCCACCATATAAAGTCCATTCCTCCACCTTCCCAGTCACGCGTTTCCAGTCTCCATCCCGCCTGGAGTACGTCTACACTGATGGTTTTGCTCCCTGTGAAATGATGGCTGAGAATCGCTGGAACGCTGTTGACGTAAAGCTCAGGTAAGAGATGGGACAGGTTAGGCATGCTGAGCACGCCCGGGCTGTAGTGCAGGACAAGGGAGGGCAGTCTCAGGTATCGGTTGGGTGACATGAGTGGCAGAGGAGTTGCCACAGACAGCCCGTGGCGAGGGGTCTCTGGGGCTTTGCCGGATGTCCCAGTGGGATTCTCTCGACTGAGAGCCAGTCATTCTCCGGAAGGAGCTGGGCGAGTCTGACAGATTGGGCCTCAACAGAGCTGTTAGCCCAGTTAGCCTCATTGCAATACAGATGACTAAATGGATGAAGAGGCGTGTGATTAAACACCTCGCTGTAGGCCTTGCGCAAGATTTGCATTTTCGATTATGGTTACTTTTCCTCAAGGAAAAAAAAAACTGTTTGGAGAAGTACTACTTTTAATTTTCTTTATTTTTATTGGTACTGAGTGAAATTCCAGGCGGAACAAGAGAACTGCTGGTAAGAAATGCAATTAAGAAAAGCTTGTGATGTCTCCAGCAGATCTCTGATTGTAAATTAAAAATCAAGACCAAAGAAAAACAAAAAGACAAACCTCCCACATGTGAAAGCCAGTTTCGCAGTGCGGGGGGGGTCCTTTCATTGAAAACTCCCAGAGAAATGGAGTGAGGTGACTGAACTCCATTGTTAGTGATTTCATTTCACTCTGACACCAGAAGACTGACTAACTTTGGCAGTTCAGAATCTTTCTCTTGTGAAGTCTCATGCTAATCACATGATATTTCCATATGTGGGGTTGTGAAAGACTGACCGGATAAGTCCTCCAAACTACACCCCAAAGTCTCTTTCCCAGGGTCTAAAGGGGGGATTTACTAGAGATGGCCTTTTGTGGGGGGGGGGTGTGTTTTCAGTCTGACTCTGCTTGCTGTAGCTTCTGCCTTTATAGCTGTATATTCTGTTTTCAGCGTTGTGTTGCTGTATGTAGTTTTCATAGATGTATATTCTGTGTTTACAGTGATGTTACTTTCTGGCTCTATATTGTGCTTACAGATGTACATTCTGTGCTTTCCAGCAGTGAGCTGGGGGTTGCACGCTACCAAGCGGGTTTATGGGCTTACAAGCGTTTCTTGATACTCACTTCTGTGTTTTGAGTGCTATGAATTGTAGCTCACTTATAAACTGAGCATATCATCACTTTATAGCAGGGAGGGGCGATTCCACTCATTTTCTAATACCAAGGTCTTCGCTCTGATACCGCTATTCTGTACCAGCCCCATTGGGGAAGATGAAATTTGCTGGGTGTGGGGGTGTTGATGATAAAGTCTGCTGGGTGGATGGGGGGGTATTACCTACTTATCAAAAGGCAGCTCCTAGCATCTTCAGTTTGCAATGCCGACTTCACTCCTTTTCTCTGAACATGCACAGACGAACCCCGAGCCAACTAATCAAGTTGATACACACCTTTGTGACACCATTCAACATTGATTGCAACAATTAGAGCTTGTTCCCCCAACTCTACCAGGTTAAATCTGGGTATGCCAATCTTGCTTCATAGCACACCCCAGTGGTCTCGCTCTATGCTATGGTTATAGCTGTATACTCTCTGTTTACAGCTGTGTCCTGAGGGATGACATACAGAGTGGATTTTCTGGCTTGGCGAGGTTTCCCGAGGCTTACTTCTGATTTTTAGGTACTAAGGTAATTTATGGTTCTTCTTCGTGCTGGTTGTGTCTATCTGTGCAGGCAGCTGAGTGTGGAGTGGGCATCTACTCCAGCCTGAGAAGGCCACCTCCCTGAGCCTGATCCAGCTGAGTGACCCTAGGTGAACCGGCAGCTTCCACATGAATCAGCTGGCTGCCAGCGCCAGAGGCCCGTCGGAGTGATTCGCGTCTGTGAAGAAGCAGAGCGCTTAACGTTTGGTTCTGCGCTGCCCTGGAGCCACGGTGAATCAGCCAGAGCTGCGGGCGCCGTGTTCAGGGCTCAGGAAAGGATGAGACATCTGAGGAGCAGGAGAAACAGAGTGCAAAGACACAGACACACACAGACACAGACACCCACACACACATAGACACACAGACACACATGCACAGACACACACACAGACACACACAGAAACACACAGACACAGACGCACAGACACACAGACAGACACACACACAGACACAGATGTACAGACACACACAGACAAACACACACACACACACACAGACACACAAGCATAGAAATACACACAGACACACAAATATAGACACAGGATCATACTGAAATGCAGGCACCGACACATAAAAACACATCCACACAGTCATAGATTCACACAAACACCACAAACACCACACATACAAAACAATCAAGTATTCACAAACACCTTACACATACAGAAACACACATACCCGCACACACACACATGCTGACTTATATGATTTGATTTCTATATTTGTGACGTTTCCAAACAGTATTCAGAACAAAAAAATTCATACCCAAAACGATGAGGTTTTTACATACAAAAAAATCAAAAAAGATGAGGCCTCATTTACTTTGGAAGAAAAAAGAAGGTTCCATATAAGAAAATGGCAACACACACACACACACCTACACACACAGTGACACAAACCTCACAGGGGAGACATTCAGTTGATTTCCCCCAGAAATATGATCAGAGATCCGATCGCCTTTGATGCTGATATGGGAAACTCAAAGGAGCGTTTCAAAAATACCCTCACAAAAAATAAAATCAAGCTGCAGGAATCATGGAAGATCAGACCCTTCTTTAACACACCAAATGAATGTGTCGACTGCCCTAATGGAATTAAATACCTCTCCTATTAGCATTCAGATACTCACACTTCTTTCCTGTGTTCAAAGAAAGGCCTGCGAGATATATTTAGACCTGATTGAAATTCAGGACAATTTCAGTGAAGAGACAGAAGTGATTTCAAGGTTAGCTGTAATGTTCAATGGGGTATGTTCATGGAGACCTGCAGCAGGAATCTGCAGCCATCTTTATCGGGACATTTCTTAAAAGTCCCAGAAATAAAAATTGCCCATTTCACAGAAAGACCTTCCACCATATAACCCCACCTGTTGTTACACAGTACCACACGTTACGCAGTGTTATAAAGAGCCACATATTACACACTGTTATAAGGTATCATAAAGCTTGCGTGAAGTCTCCCAACTTCAAAAGACTTACACCACACTACATCGCCAGCTATTCTTATGTTGTTTGCTAGTTAAACCATATACTAAATTGCTATACAATTGTTTCTGCAGTAATCAAAAAGCTGTGACCATCTGCCCGCTGGAATATTTAGATTTCTATCAAGCTGAAACACTGTACAGCAGTTGCTGAAAACAAATAAATATCTGAGATTAGAAAGGGACAAATCCAGACTCCAGAGCAGCACACAGTGGAAGCTGGGAGAGATTTCCTTGACATAAGCATGTGGTTGACGGATTTTCCACCAGCCGCTTCCCTGTTCCTAAAAAAACGCATTCTCATCCTACCCTTTCAAATATATTTATTTTTTGCATGTATACTTCGAAACTGCACTGTGCTGTGGGGAAGAATGCAAAAGAAACCACTTAGTGAGGCATTTGTTTACGTGCCCCCAAACAGAGAACTGATGAAACCCCACAATGTCAAAGAGCAGAACTGGAGACCCTTGCCGAGAGCTTGTTAGGGAAACTACTAATGAAGCCCAGTGTTTTTAGACGATGAGATGATTAAAGACACTGGTAGCAAATTAGGATCATGGGGGAAGAGAAGGAGAACATGGAGGTTTCATGAGATGTTGAGGGATGACTGAACTAGTATTTATCTGGAAGCTGATTATTTTCTTTAGTTATCACCAACTGGGAAGCTTCCTAACCTGTACGGCTGTGTCTCCGACTCAGGCTCCGCATCCATATGCAAATTCCCCGACAGCACCTTGTTGGGGAGGCCCTTACGGGGTATGGGGGTGCAGTGAAGAATCTCCTTCAATTGTATTAGCATTGATTTTCAATACCCGGTATTTGTCTGCACTGCATTACATCACATCATTTTGCAATTCCGTGAATCGTCATTTTACTAAAATTGCACTGGTGAACCACTTTACTGGTGGATTCCTTACACGCAGAAGACTAGCCAGAGGTTCTTAGGAATGTACAGTAAAGGAGGGGCATGGAGACAATGTCCCTCCAGAGATGGGGTAAAGGAGGCTGTACGAGGACTTGGCCGGCCAGCACTGGGATGATGACAACAGCAAGGCCAGGAAACCAGGAACCCAGGAACCCAGCCACATGCCACCACCAATGCCTCGCTGGAGGGCATGTGTGTCACCAGTGGGAATGAAACCTGAAATCTTGACATCCTTCCCCGCTTTTACTTTTTAATCACGGAGCGAGAGAATCACAGAGACATAAAGAACGGGAGCCGATAAACGGCAAGAGAGACCCGGTGCTAAGGGGGGGTCAGCGCTTTGGGAGTTTGGGGAAATTATTTAGTTTTTCATTCCATTTCCCAGAGTCCTTTTGGTATTCAGAAATCTGGATGGAATAAATCAAATTCCAAAGAACAACAAAAAACATTTTTTTTCTTACATGCGCTTCTACCAGTCAGGCCCCGTGGCTGCTGAACCGAGTTTAGAAAACGGCATCATGCTGTCACACATCCATTCAAGGGCTTCTGGAGAGTTTTGTTCACGTGCACAAGAGGACTCACTTTTGTTTTATTTTTTACCTTATACACCCTCAAATAAAACTGTGTAAAAGTGTAAAAAGATTTCTGACATGCCTCAGCGCTAATACATACTGCCTTGGGGTGGCGTGACGATAAGCACTAAATCTTTTGTCTCCTTCACTGGAAGAGCGCGATTGCAGGCGAGGCTCAGCGAATTCAATCTGTTTCACTTTCACGCACTCGTGGGTGTAGATCCTGAGGAACTCAGGTCCGGCTTACGAGATTATTATTCTCCCTTCAGCCATGGAAATGGCACCAGGCAGCTCACCAGACGGCCAACCGACCGCACCGACCGAGCTGCTAACGGCGAGGAAGTCTTTGAGAAGGTAACCGGCAAGGTCTGGTTAACCCGTAACTGGAGACAAGAGGACCAAGCAGGAATGGGGTAGCATAAGATGAATGACTGCCTGGACAGTCCCCCTTAGTCACTGGGTTCCCCTGGACGTTCTGCTGGAACAGGGTCGAGGTGGTCCCACCAGAAGGGGTGTTTTTTGTGATGGAGACAACGGGGAAGGCATTTCTGGAGCAAGCTGAGGATGAGGCAACCAGTGATGGAAGGCAGGACTACGAAATGTAATTATGGGGGCTGGCATATTGGGGGGGGTATGTTTGTGCTACCATTTAAGATTCAGCACCTCTCCAATTAGCAGCAAGCTCTGGCTAATGACTATATGAATAAATAATCCATAAATACGCAAGCAAGCAGACAAATAAAACACGAGTAAAACATAGCCAGGCACGAGACACTGGTGCTGTCCCGTGTCACACAGGCTGCAGGTACAGCGCTGGAATAAATAATTGATGAAATAATTAACTGCCAGGATTTCAGTGATGTTTTGTTTTGTGAAGAAACTGGGGAGGGCAGGCTGAGGAGTGGGGGATGGCTTCCTGAGAAGCTGTTTGTAAAGTGTGGATATGGAGGTAGAAGTACTCACTGCCTAAAACTGGGGTTACATCAACAAGCATTAGCACACACTGAGCGTGTGCAGATGCTCATCCACACTGAGCATGTGCAGGTGCTCATCCACACTGGGCATGTGCAGTTGCTCATCCACAATGAGCATGTGCAGATGCTCATCCACACTGGGCATGTGCAGATGCTCATCCACACTGGGCATGTGCAGTTGCTCATCCACATTGAGCATGTGCAGATGCTCATCCACCCTGAGCATGTGCAGATGCTCATTCACACTGGGCGCTTACAGACACTGATCCACACTTAAGGCGTTTCTCAATACCAAGAATGCAAATACCAGATCTGCGGTCTTGGCAAGGCTGGACTTGCTAACCCTCCATCCAAGAACAAACTTCATTCAGCGAGGATGCGACCGATGCATCCTTGATATTTGAGGCGAGGCGAGAACAACAACTGAGAATTTTTACTGTCCTCTGTACTTGTATTCTTGAGTATTGGATGTGGTCTTCAGCAATGAAAGATGACGTGAAATGGGTACACGAGAACACAAGTATGAATTTTGAGAAAATCCTGAGTGTGATGTTCATCTACACTGAATGCATGCCAATGGTCCTCCACACTGAGCATGTGCAGATGCTCATCCACACTGGGCATGTGCAGATGCTCATCCACAATGAGTGCATGCGGGTATTAATTCATGCCAAGGCAGTGTCCAAATTTACAGCCCGTCACCTTCTAAAATTGCGTCCGAAGACCGAATGCATCACAGCAGTGCAACGAGGCTGTTCCATTTCAAAGGCACCTTCAAATGTAGCCTAAAATGCATCCGTCTTCTTGCGCTCTGCAAAGGATGCACCTGATGGATCCTTTGCAGCCCAACAAATCCCAAGATTCATCGTGCAGAATTTTAAATAATCTCCAATGAATGTAGCCTGCGATGGCTATGCAGACCACATCTTTGAAGGATGCAGCCCCTGAATTCAGACACAGCCTAAGCACAAGCAGATGCTCATATAGGTGTCAATATCGCACTGAGCGTGTGCAGAATTGAATCACCTTGTTTGTGTATAAAATACAAACAAAAGGTCTGGCCACCTGTGAACAGTCATTTATCTTGATGTGAGCTAAATTGCTTCTGTTTAATGGTTATTAATCATAGGGTAAACTGTACTGCGCGCCCTCATAAACAAATACATCCCCAGAAGAAGTTATTTAAATACTGCCTGGAAGCTTAAAGCTTTGGTCTTTCTTAAAATATTTCTGTGGGGTGTCTACACTTTCACATTTGTTTTGCTTGGGAAAATACTGTTGTAGAAGCTGCTGTGTTTGCACATGCTAGATCAGTCTGAGCAGCTAAAAAGGCTGATCTAACACCAGAATTGAGTACATGAGCCACTGTTACTTCCAGTAAGTCCACCATCTTTGATGTATAGACCTTTGTCAGTATTCTTAACACAACATGCCAAACCACCCAGAGCACATTTTGAGCCAGAAAACTTACCCTATACAGTCAGCCTTCTCCAGTGCAAATTTCCAAACCTCTTAACCACTGACTCTCTGGTATTGTGTAACTGCATAGGAATGGTGTAGATGACTGGTGGCTTCTGGGTAATTTCCTCAATTGGGCTGATCCAGTACAAGGTGAAACTATGCTGCTCCACAGTATTTATTCATGTAACATAACCCCCAAACAGAACATCTGTCCTAAAGGATGTTATTATGATGACTTATTTGGTTTATCATCCATACATCTATCCATCCATCCGTCTTCCAGTTGTTTTTCCAGAGTCGTGGGGAGCCTGTGGAGTACTGGAGCAAGGCAGTGGTACAGCTTAGAAGCGATGCCAGTAATTTTAAAAGCTGAATGTTTTATTGATGCAGTTCAAGTGTTTTGTTTCCAGGCATAACAAAAAGGTCTCTTGCAGGACTGTTATTTCCAAATTTTATCCTTAACTGCCATATTGTTTCCATCCTGCTGCCCCAACAGCTGCATTCTACAGAAACTGATCAATACATGACAGGTGGTTGGTTATTGGTTCAGAACTTTACCTCACCATTGGAACGCAAGTTACCCAGAATTCATCACTGGCTTAATTAAATGCAGATTTATTTAAATCAGCCAATCCAACGTCATTCTAAGGAACACTGGGTGTGGTTCTGGAATCCATGCACTGTGCTGTATGGAGCAGTGGGAGTGTGAGATTCAGATGCCCCACCATATGGAGGAGTGGGAGGGGACCCCAAACGTAGGGAGCTGGAGGTGTTGGAAACAGGCCCTGGAGCAGCAGGTGTGGCTTTTTTCCCCACAGACAGTCCCAGTTTGCACACCACAGCTTAACACGCTCCGTATCATAATCAAGCGGCTCTAATTCCCCAGGTGGCAATTGTTCTGGTGTGAAGCGACGAGCTCAGTGTGGAGCAGATCCAACGGCTCGTTGCCGTCGCCGTGCAAATGGCGCCCCCCGTTAGCTGCTTGCCGCGCCGTCTCCGGGGCTGTCGGGCCAGAACCAAGAGCAGTGGGGACTGGGCCTGAGACCAAGAGGTACCAGGAATCTAGATGCAGGAAGGTGGGGGTGGGGGGGGCACTATCCTGCTGATGGCCACGGTCTGGACCCCTAACGGAAGCTAGGCGAGTGAGTCAAATGACGCGCCTTGCTATGCTCTGACTGGGTCCTGTTTTGAATGCCTTGCTTGGAATGTCCCAGACTCCACACTAAACCCTGACAGCAGCTCAGGAGGATATCATGTTATCTCATCTGTCATTAGCGTGTGGCAGACCTAACCTCATTCCCTCATGGATCACACTCCTGACTGGCAGCTGTCCATGTTCGCAATGGGCAGAAAGGCTGCTGTATGCCTGGGTACAGAAATTTCAGTCCCAGAAAGCTTGTCCTTGCAAGAAGCCACCCTTGACAAAGCGCAGTGGCCTTTTTGGACCATGAGTCTAAGGCTCACAAATCTCCCAATGACCTTGGCCCTCACCAGCAGCTTGGTAACCATGGAGGTTATGTCACCAAGGTACACAATGTCGAAATAAAGTTTGAAGGTGAATCCCTAGCACTGAGTTCAGTTCAGGGTGAAATTAAGGCTCACTCTCCCTCTGTGACTAAGCACTAACTCATTTGTGACATTTCTATTCCGCTCACCCCCCCCACCCCCCACCCCCAACAGGTGATGATGATGCCTACCGGCGAGACGTTTTTCCGCGGCCCGTCAGTCATGACGCTTTGATTCGCTGAGACAGAGAGGTAACCGCTGAAATCTGGCAGGAGCTTCAGTAACTGTCGGCTGAACCATTTAGTAAGAACTCAGCCAGCTGAGATAAATTTAGGTCAGGATCTTTATGTCAAAATAAAAAAAAAAAAACATAAAGATTATTACATCAAAGTAGAAAGCACCTCGGTTTTGCTGATGCAATTCTCCAGGTTAGCCATTTAAGGTCGTTTCGGGGGAAATGGGAAACATAACAGGTCTGACTGCAGCTTGCTGGACATTCCAAGCCCCGTGGTGCGTTTCCTTGCGATTACGCTGACCAGCCAAGCAGGAAATCCAGCTAAGCGCCTCCCTTAGCTGCCGTTAATTCCTTGGAGCATATCTGAAATGAGCTGTCGGTGGTTCAGCAACATGTGCCCACGCTGCATGGCCAGAGCTTCCTGCTGAGGAGGAGTCTGGTTGGTTCCCTTCCTGCCTTGCTGGTAATGCACCAATCGCTAGTCTGTCTGCTTCACGCCTCGCTTTCATAGGCCTGCTCTCAGTCACCCGCAGTCTCTCAAGCCCAGGCTGCTTCCATGTCTGCCTCCCACCAGCTATCACCCCCTCATTTCGTTGAGTCCTGTCTCTCTCACCATGTTAGAGCAGTCGATTTGCAGTATGAAGCCATCAGGCTCCCCAGTTGATATTATTCCCCCTCGGTGTTTCCCACCCTGGGTTGTCATATACTTAATTCTATAAATAGTAGTTTGACTTCAGGTGCGGTACCATCTTGTTTTCTGCATGCTGTTGTGCAACCCATGTTGAAAAAACCTAGCCTTGACCCTCTTAGTGTGTCTAATTATAGGCCAATCTAAAAGCTGCCTTTTATGTTAAAGCTTCTGGAAAAAGTTGTTTATAATCAATTGCAATCTGACCTGGATGGTTATTTTTTGTAGGAGGATTTTCAGTTAGGGTTTAAAAGTAAGCATAGCACAAAGTTTTTAATGATATTTTTCTAGCAACCGACACTGGTGACTGGGTGGTCCTTGTACTATTAGATTTGACAGCAACTTTTGACACTGTGGATCACAAAATTTTCTCGACTGGAAAAATGGGTGGGTATTACTGGACCAGTGGTAAACTGGCTCAGTTTGTATCACACTGATAGAACGTTCTGTGTGAACATTAAAGAGTTTACCTCTACCACTGCTGCTCTTCCTTGGGGTGTCCCACAAGGTTCTGTTCTGGGACCTCTCCCTTTTTTCATTGTATCTTTTACTACTAAGAGCTATCTTTCGCAAAAACATGACATTTCTTTTTATTGTTACTCAGACGATTGCCAAGTTTATTTTCCACTGAAGTACAAAAACTCAAGCTCTGTCCAGCCTCTTAGTGAATTAGGTGCTGGATGGCTTTTAATTTCTTGAGTTTTAATGAGAAAAAGACAGAGGTCATGCTATTTAAACCCAGCAGCACCATTAGTTGTCTAATTGACTTGTCTTCTCTTGCACATCTCGAGAAATCAATTATATGAAATCTGGGTGTGAAAATGCCCTAAAACTGGATGCTCATGTTAACACGGTGATGAAATCATGTTTCTTTCAAGTTAGAAGGTTGTCAAAAATCAAGCCTTTTTTGTCGGAAAAAAAAAAAAATTGAAACTGCGATACATGCACTTGTGACTTCACGTCTTGATTTTTGTAACGCACTTCTTATGGGAATTATTCAGACCGCAATTGCGCGTTTACAAAGGGTGCAGAATGCCACTGCACAGTGTTTTAACTGGCACTAGTACGCGCAAGCATATTACTGCAATTTTACCCTCACTTCACTGGCTTCCTGTCCAGTTCCGAATCCGGTTTAAAATTCTTTATTTGTATTTAAGTGCCTTAGTGGCTGTGTCCCTCCGTATTTAGCAGAACTGCATCACCCATATGCTCCATATCCATCACTCAGATCAGCAGACCAGCTGCTTCTATCCGTACCGAAGGCAAATCATCAACTAAGGGGCGATAGAGCTTTGGCGGTAGTTGCACCAAAACTCTGCAATGATTTGCCTTTGCATGTGAGGCAAACTCCATCTCTTGTTGTTTTTAAATCTCGCCTAAAAACCCATTTTTACTCTTTGGCTTTCGGTCCAGTGTGTTGTGGTGACTGAGACTCATCTTTTCCTTTTTTCTCTCCTGTTTGATTATTCTTTTGCTTTTATTTCTTTTTGTGTTTTTTTTTTGGTTGTGTTTATATTAGTATTTGTTATATGATGTCCAGCACTTTGGTCAGCCAAGTGGTTGTTTTTGTAAGTGCTTTATAAATAAATTGGTATTGGTAACACCACTGATATCCGCCTCCCCCAACCAAACAAACACAAAAAAACCTTGGGTCAGGATGTCAGACGAGCATCAGTCATATGAAGAAGTCTGGGGGCCAAAACCAGCCCCGGTGACATCATTTCCCATGCATCATAGATTGTGCACATCTCAATGTCAAAACCTTTGATATGAGCAGAGAGGGGCAGGGAGGGATGTGTGTGTGTGAGTGTGGGGGGGGTGGGGGAGGGTGCGTAACACCATTTGCTCATCGCTTATTTCATTTAGTTGAAAGTTTGCACAGTATTACCTGCCCCCGCTGCCAGCAAACGGAAATGAATATTTCAAGGGTTCCATGTGAGGCCCGGCAGCAGCCAGGTGGGGGCCAGGTTGGTGTAAGAGTGCGCAACACTTCTCGCGTAACGGCATCAGGTGATGGAGTGAGACGGAAAGCCGGGAAAAGCAATGGCCTGCTCCCGTGTATGTAACGGACCGCGTCGCTGTCAAGGTGACAGGTGACTTGATTTCCACCTGCATCCTGAGACATTTGCACAAGCTCATCAAGTCTTCAAGCTCATCTGGAACCCCACTAGGCAACCATGAGTGTCTGAAAATATTATTTACAGGATAGCAACTGCAGCTGCATGTTATCGAAGTAACTGTTTCTCGTCAATGAGGGAAAAAAAAAACTGACTCCGTAAATCACCTCTGTGTGTTACCTCTGGAAAATATAAAACAACTTAAAAGAAGGAAAAATAGAAGGTAAAATAAATGGAAACTGAAGTTATCATGAAGGGAGAGAGTAATGGGCACTTCTAAAGAGTGATGGCGAGCAGTTAGGGCGGTGTATCATTCGGCCCCGTAACAGCCTTAAACTTTCCGTGTTAGATATGGTGCTGGGAGGAATATAGGAATATATATTTTTTTCTTTGTTCCAAACATTCATAATTTAAGCTCCTGAATTGAGG
>JAABNY020000035.1:12078679-12090124 GCA_015164015.2 Brevimyrus niger
TGGCGCGTGGAGGGGGGGCGGGGGGGGGGGGGCGGGGGGGGGCGGGGGGGTCGCTCCGGAGCCTATCCTGGATGCTATGGGTGCAAGGCAGGGATCAACCCAGGATGGGCTGCCAGGCCATTGCAGAGCACGCTCACACACCAGTCACTCGCACACCAGTCACTCGCACACCAGTCACTCGCACACCAGTCACTCGCACATGCACACCTATGGGCAATTTGGCATCTCCAGTCGGCCTCAGGGCGTGGAGAAACCAGGGTACCCAGAGGAAACCCTGACGACATGGGGAGAACATGCATGGTGGAGACTCGAACCCTGGTCCAAGATGTGTGAGACAACAGGAACCATCCTTTATCTAGGTGTAATTCTGTGTTAATGCCTATTTACATTTATTTGAAATGTATATATTAAAGTGGTACATTCTTTTGTTATTTGTGCGCGCAGGGCTTAACAGATGTGACGCTCCGGATAAGCTACCAGTTTAGTTGATCATTTTATCTGTAATAAGTTTTTTTGTAGAATTTGATCATTTTCCACGGCACAACTGGCAAGTTATTGCCACATAATGGTTGAAAAATGATACCTCGTCTGTTGTAAATGGTCATTATGGATTTAAAAGGATCGCAACGACGTCATGTAAACATGTATCATGCTATAAAACGCTTACAAAAAAAGCTGGCATACCAGATACTACACTGACACAGTATACAGGTTCGAAAACAGCCAGTATCATCAGACAGGCCATGCAAAGAAGCCTCTTATGTAGTACATCTCTTATGTATCTGAACTGATATCATCTGCTATTTATAGATTTGCCAGAATAATCAAGCGTCAAACATGCAAAACATCAACCATGCTCCTGGCAAAAAAAAAACACTGGCTAGTAGTGTTCAGATGTATAAGATACAGGAACATCCGTGAGAAATATATGCAGCTGATTGGGCATTGTTACATCGCCATCAGTCTTCATTGGCATTCACGTTGGGCTTGTCACATGGTACTGTACTCCATCGGGAATTACCATCCAACTTGTGATTGGTGAATAGCGTATACTCTGACGCTCAGCTGTGACACCAGATGGCCATGAGAGTGACTGAACAGGCGTCCACTCGCTACCCTTCACGCAACACTTAAAACGGTCCCGAGGGACACAGCGAGATCCCGCCGGCTCCGGACGCTCCCAGGTATCGGTGACATGTTTGACCAAGTGTGATTTAGATCTCGCAAAGCATCTGGAGGGCGGGGGTAATGTAGCAGGTGCTTTTCAAAGTATCTCTCCTGCTTCCTGTAGTGCCTGGGGAGAAAGGGGAGCAGGGCGACGGTGGGGGGGGGGGGTGCTGCTGCATCCCATTGTGGGGGAGGGAGCTGAAATGAGCAGGAAAGTGAAATGCATG
The DNA here is from genome assembly GCA_015164015.2 of Brevimyrus niger. Lineage (NCBI taxonomy): Eukaryota > Metazoa > Chordata > Actinopteri > Osteoglossiformes > Mormyridae > Brevimyrus > Brevimyrus niger. The sequence goes on from JAABNY020000035.1 coordinate 12,080,074, forward strand.
GCATGACTTGACAGCCATGTAGGAGATGGTGAGCTTGATGAATTAGGTGACTATCACTAGTGGGAAGGGTGACATTAGGTAGGTCAATAAAGCGGGGGTTTTAATACTGACTGAGCACTCAGTGGTGAAGGAAAGGTTAGCTTTGCTCTTCTAATTCGGCGTGAACGTCAACACATTTCGTCAAACTCGCTGAGACTCGTCCGAGACGCCTGAGCCTGACTGTGATTACCGAGCTTTACGGAGTCCGTGCTTGACTGAGATCACGGCGCTGACTGACACCCACGTGAGTAAGCCCGACTCGGACTCTGCCGGAGCGAGACTGTCAGGCTGGCTGGCACTCAGCTGGAATGCCGCTCCGACGACGTACGCCGCTTCATGCTCCAACACAGCTAACATATTATCTATGCAGCTGAATAATAACAGTTTGACAGAGTGATAAAGACAAACTATCTGACGGTTAGATGAATGTATATGTTTCAAGCTCATGCACTGCTGGCTTTAGGGTAACTGAAGTCTGGTCATTACCACTTCCAGAGCAATTTCCTTCAGGGCAACGGCCTGAATTACAAAGCGATTCTTATGCTCTTTTAACATCTGGCTCTGCATTTGCTGTCAGGAGTTTAACATACCACTATGAAAATGTCACAGCTGTTACCTGTAGCTTTGAAGACCAGAAATTCTGGTCCAACAACTCCTACAAATGTGTCCTGAAACTGTCCACTGAAGCAAAAGCGTGTCAGCAGTACGCTGAGCTTTTATTGATTTCTCACTGAACGCCTTTCAGTTCTAATTCTTCCTTTTCCTTGGTTTGATGATGTTACCAGCAGATGGAAAAGGCCTCACTCCGGCCCCTCACACTTGTAGGGTGACGGGTTATTTATGAATGAGTCGTATCACTGTCCTGCGGCTGGACAGATGTAGTTGCATGATGGTCACACTAGCAGCTGCTCAGGGCGTTTTCAGAGCACGGACCCCTGATTTATCCTTAAGATTTCCAAAAAAAAAAAAAACATATCTGCTAAACAAATAAATAATGTGGGATAGCAGAAAATCAGGAAAATCCCTTGAGGCAACTGTCTCCATGCACACCTGTGTTAATATTTATGTATATAATGTAATAAGAGGACATTGTATATAAAATCACTATGTTTGTTTTGGTTCAGGAGTTTGTTTTTGAAGGGCCCGATCTGATTAGGAGGACAGTAACCGGGTCTAGTGCAGGGGTAGACAGGGCCTCTATGTATGTGGGTTTTCCCTGCAACTTCCTAATAACTTCACTAATTAGAGGACTGATTGTCTCAAGAGTCCTCATGCCTGGGTTCGGACAACTGACTTAAAGTCTACCCCAAATACCTGCATACACACTGGCCCTTTGTGGATAAGACTGCCCACCCCTGGTCTAGGAGGAGACCTGATTAGTTTAGGACAATATCTGATTGATTAAAGGACCAGTGACACAGTATGAGAACAGAGGTAATTGGTTAAAGAAGCAGTAACCGGCACTAGGAGGGGACTTAATTGGTTGAAGGAGCAGTGACAGGGTCTAAAAAGATATTTAATTGGTTAAAGAATCAGTGAGAGGGTCTAGGGGGACATCTGACTGGTTAAAGAAGCAGAAGAATCCTGGAACAAGAAGCCCATTAGGGAAGCTCTTGCTTTAGTTCCTGCGGACATCTTGTGCAGCTACTTCAGGCATCACCCAAAGAAGCCCCCCTTCAGCAGACCCACCTCTTCACGTTACTGGACCTTAGGAGAGCAATGGAGAATGGAGACTCTCTGGGCTTTAAAGACTCTCTCTCAGACGCCAGGCAAAATGAAGAACAAAGCCAAATTTAATGCTTCAATACCGTTCTCTGGGCGTCTGAATGAAATCCTGTTGTTAGCCTTAGCATCTGATTGATGTCTTTGAAGAAGTCATTTCACAGTCACTTAGCCACTAACAAAAGTTTCACTAGTTGTAAGCGCCATTTATACATAATGGTGTAATTTTTGTTTAGTTAAATGGTTAGAATATTTTTGTGTTTAACCTGCCATTATAATTTGAAATTTTGTAGTATATCATACATGAAAATGCTTCTCTGATTAGTTTTTGGTTTGCGACTGCCGTAATGCATGTGTATCAGAGGAGCAATAAAGTTTGTGTTTTTTGAATACAAAATAAAGAAGTGGACGTTGGGAGCCACACGGTTGTTTTACCGTGATTGGTAACCTACCAGTTCACAGTTCATTTCACAGAAGTGGTCAATGTTTAGATTGTGCTGAAAAGAATAATGTTCCCAACTGAAGATGACCACTACACCAGTACTTCCTGTTCAGAAGCCCGTGTGCCTGGGCTCGGCAGCTCAGCTCTGGGTCTGCAGCATTAATAATTCACAAATCCTTGTTTTTCCATCGTTGTGAATCTCCCGCGTCACAGTTTGCAGACCGGCACGGCTTCAAGGTAGCCGTGCCAGAGAGACAAGAACCGCAACAAGCCAGCACCTGTGGAAGGTCAATTGTGGAGTAGCTGATCTTAGGAACCCTAGTTCATGATAGCCAATGTAAGACTATGCTAATGCCTGCCGATGTAAAAAAACGTCTCAGAGGATGAGTCCATAATTACCCATAATGCCTTTAGCTGATTCAGCGCATGTTCCAGGAAGCGGAGAATGTGGCCCGTAATGGAAAGCTGGTATTCAGTGGAGAACATAATCGTCGCCCGCTGCCTGCGGCTCAATCACCTCAAGTGGACACAAGCATCTAATCAACAGCCATCCGTCTGTAGAGAAGTATTAGCATACCACTAGCTTAATTGCTATGAACAATGCTGCAGGAAAGGGTAGAGCACAATAAACAAAATGATTACCGGTTTTACGCCCAAACCCCCGGGCTGTGAGACCTAAGGGTAGAAGTATGGCACAGGCTGAAGACCTCGCACCTTCACCAACAGGCATGGGGAGGTGGCCTTATTGGCTCTGAGTCACATTTTCACTATTGAAAAGTGTCACAGCATGGAGTATCTACGTTTTACTGGTGTAGTACCAGTATAACGCCCATGTAGTGCCAGAGCACAAAAAAACCTGCCACTTTCCCTCTGCTCAATGCTGTCTTCCTAACAAGCCCCAGCTGAACAGCGCCAGTACAGATCTGTCTGACATGAGAGACCTTTTGGTTCCCCTACATAAGAGCACTACAGCATTTACTGCACCAACAACATCCCCCAAAATGCAGTAGAAGGTACCCAGTACAAGGGCAAATGCGAAAACCTTCAGACTTGCATTCAGTTACGGTTTTATTATGAGGTCCACACAACCGCCTTGGCCACAGCAAAACACCGTCAATATCTAATAAAGGGAAAAGTTGCAACGCAGATCCTAATTAATCCACTCGCCATCCCAACAGCTTAAGAAACTTTCAGCGTGCGCACATGAAAAATCCAGCCTTCATTTGATGCTCAGAAATAAATTGCTGTTAATCAGTATCATCGTTTGATTTATTAGGACAAGGAAGTGAGGATCCTTGATAACAAGATGCTGTGTTTACAGGGGATACCAGCTCGACTGCGTAATGAGGCACAGTAATATACTCACAATCACCACAATTAATTCATACCCCTCCCTCACCTCCACCGTGCCTGAAGAAGCATCAACAGTCACGGCTGGTTTCTCCTCCAAGCCTGGCCTAAACATGCAGATAAAAATATCGCAAGTCAACGTGTGGGCGACTTGACTTACTATCTGCAATCGTGTGCAGACCTGCCACGTCAACAGGGGAAGGTTAAGGGGAAGGAGGATTGACTGAAGTCCATTTCACTCTTCCCTCAGACTTGGTCAGTTACGGGGGCTGTGAAGTAAAACATGAAAAAAGTGTCCATCAAAGAAGGTTAAACCAGCCAGGGCAAAGCTAACATAGCATCTAAGAGGATGATCACTTCACATTAATACGGACTGTTCTTTTCTTGTATATTTTCTTCTTACTTTAGCTCTTTTACATACAATTTAGACTTCCGATGTCCACCTTGCTCCTTGTGTCCCCCGCACACAAATACACACATTAGTTTGGGTCACTTTACTTGAGGGCACATGAATAATGTAGAGGTACATGCTTACTTCATGTATTATTTAACATCTTAGTGATGTACTGATCCCATGCTTGTCCAACACTAATCAATAATCACAGTTCATGTATTCCATTCAAATACTATATTAGTTAAAATGGTAAGACCACAATAGGGGCAGAAATTTAACTCATTTACTACTAAAGAACAAATCATGAACTAATATAGGTTTCCCCATGAAATACATGAACTGTCATGATTGATGATGAACATGGGATCGGTACTTAACAAACACTTAGTTACTGGTTAATTAATGCATTAAGTAAGCATGTACTATTACATTATTCATGTCTCCTCAAAGTAAAGTGTTAACTTAGTTTGCTCTAATATAGCGTTTGTTAATGCACTTCACCGGCTGTTAATTGCTTCCATTAGTCCGCAGCCAATAGCTGTGTAAATGTCTCCCCAGCATTATACTAACCATGCCATCTCTGTGAGCAGAAGGCCTGCACCGTTTTAACGTTGGCGCAGTCAATTGTTAAGCAACGTCATTATGGTCACTGGCTGGAAATTAGCACCCTGTCGCTAAGCCATTCAGTGACATTCAGTTTATGCTAGAATTTGTTAAGTGTTTAGGACACCAGTAGCAACCTTTTAATAATGGTCTTCCTGTGGAGTTCCTACGTCGCCTGACATCCTGTCTTTAACCTGCCCCTGAAGCACTGTTATTCCCCATTAGATCCACTCATATTTGCTCCACTTGCAGTCCAGCAGCATTCCAGAATGATTCCATTAAATTCTGTAGAATACAGCATAAATAAAGATTGTGTCCTATGTGATGTTTCAGTAAATGAACCCCTTCGACTTCTCCCCCCATACCATAAAACCGGTCATATGACTTCATCCCCTGCTGCGTGTTCATGGGATGCCAGGGTTGTGCCAACTGTCTCCCGAGTAACGCTGACCAGCTGCCTCTAATAAGCGCAAATTAGATGTGCAGCTGGTCAGGAGAGAGACTAACAGGCGAGGCTAGGGAGAGAAGGGAGGTAGGATGGAGAAGAAGATGATGAGGAAGAGGGGATGCAGAATGAGTTGGGGGGCAAAGGGAGCAGGGCAGTGGGTGAGACAAAAAAAAAGAGATGGAGGAGATGTGAGATGGAAGGAGGAGGGGGATGGGAAAGCAGATGGAGCTGGGGGGAGGAAGTAAAGGAAGGGAAGGAGGGGATAGTGGCAGGTGCCTGTATCTGCACATGGTTTTCTCACAAAAAGCATATGGCTGCAGCAGCCTGGGTCTTGTGGCAGTGACAGTGTTGTCTCTTGTGACGTCAAGAAGTGACCTTAATACAGTAGGTCCAATTAATCAGTTTTGAGAAGAAGTACAGCAGTATTGTGGCTGGAGGGAAAAACAAGAGCGGATCCCAGTTAAGGAAGATGCATGAACTCAGAGGAGACCAAGGCTCACGTTGGTACCAGAAGGATCAAAGCTCCTGGAAAAGCCCTGGCTAGGCAGAAGCTCCAGGACCAGCCCTGACCAGAAACAAGCTCCAGGACCAGCCCTGACCAGATACAAGCTCCAGGACCTGCCCTGACCAGGCAGTAGCTCCAGGACCATCCATGATCAGCCCAAAGCCCCTGGACCAAAACCTTGTCAAAAATCAGCAAGCAAAATCTCACTCCATATAAATGTGTCATGTAAAACTAGCTTAGAATAACTTTTTCCAAGCAGCTAAATTCTGCTTCTACAGGCTCATCTGGGTAAACAGAACGGATGTGGATTACACCAAAGAGCATTTGAAGTTGAAGACCAGCCATTCGAACCACTGCCGTGGAGTGGCACCATGGCAACGGTGAATTTTCAACAAAACAAACAATGTCATGGGGCTTTGCTCTGTGCCTTGTGACTGCTGTCATCAAATGAAATAATATATATATTTATCCTCTTCAAAATTTTGAAATAGAATAGATTAAAACTTGAATCGGAACTCGAATCAGTGAGAGAGTGATTTTTGACAGTGTGTAGATGTCATCCCCAAAACCACAGACCTCAGACATTCCGGCGTTACCAAGGATACGGCCACCACACTGCTTGGTAGTGCTGAACGCCACTGACATCAATTTCACTGCACCTTTAAAAGTTATGAGGCTTTATGATTGCAGTTAATATGCCTCTAAAACCACTCTTTTTTAGCGCTTAGGCACAGAGGGCATGTGCTTGGTGTTACGGGCCACAGGTAGCGTACATTATGCAGCTTTAAAGCGGATTTACATGTGATGAGGCACCAAGTTTAACCAGCCAGACAAAATGCTCATAAAAAGTATTGTGGGTAGAAGGGTACTGCAAACACAGACTACCAACCTCGAACCCTTCAGGACCCATCGGTAAACACCGCCCTGAGAGGGATCTTGGTTTGCCAAGTAGGTCATGAGTGCGTGTAACCATAAAAGCCAAATAAAATCTAAAATAACAAAACCATAACTCGCAGACAAAAATAATGTAGTGTTAGACAGTGAGTCAGACCTCCGTCACAAAGTCTGGCTCTTGCACCTGGGTTAATGGCCACTAGACATGGAGGACCTGCAATTCACAGATAATGGTGGCGATTAAGGTTGTACGGTAATTACACTGGAATACAAGACCAAAACCAATTCTGAGCCACACAAACAAGTTTTTTTTAAAGTGTAGTATGTTTCTATTTATTTTTTATTTTATGTGCAGTTGATTAAAAAAACTGTTTGAAAATCTGATCTTTGACAGTGGAGGACGAAAGCTCAGCCTTGGGGAGACTGAGGAAACGAGGTTCATGATGTGCAGGTACACAGGGTTCAAGGTCCCCCCCCCCTCCTCTGGTCTCCTGGTCAAAAAAGTGAGTTTTTGGGAAAACTGAGAGAAGGTTTTCTCTTTACGGTAGAGATGATGAGGAAAAATGGAAATAAGCGGTTTGAAAGACAGTATAAAGAAACTAAGCCCTTCACATGCCTGTAGCCGGGTCATATCCTGCCTCAAAGCCTTTTTAAAGTGCACAATACTTCATGAATTTAAATACTGACAAGATGAATGCAAAAAAACAATAAAGCCATTCAATTTTTTGTTCTATACCTGTTTTCGAAAACTCTTCTTTAGTCACAGGACTAAATAAAAGAGCGCGATTTCCGGTAAATTGCCCCACGTGTTTTCTTTCTGGATGTGTTGTCTGTGTATTTCCACTTGGCCAGAGCGGCACTGTGTGAGCAGAACGTGGAGTTACCCTCCAAGCTTACTTGAAGATAGTCTTGTACCTCAGATGTCGACATTAAATGCTGTAAACACAGGGCAATAATACGATCCCCTTGAAACGCTTTCACCAACATGTGAGAAGCGTTTCCACTTTCACTAAGCTCAATAAACCCCCCTGCTCTCTCACTTGCTTTCAAAGACCTGGGCTCTCCTGCTTGTCAGAATCCAGGAGAAAACTGGGCTATTCCAACCAGACCTGGGCCAGCACCGGGCACCGGCACTGTGCTCCTTAGCCGTGACAGGCATCCAATACACCAGTTGGATTTGACTCTGAGCAGCCTGACAGGTCATTGAGAAGCATGAACACAACTGCAGGCCAGTAAATCTTGAACACCACACTGTTTTCTGACTACAAAATCTCTGGGCTTTAGAAGGAAACGTCTAAGCCGCTCTCTAGAACTTTCCTGGAGAAACATTTTCCGACCAAAATAAAAATAATGAAATACTTCGGCATGTAAAAAAATGGCAGGGGCTACAAATTATTTTAAACCTCAGGCTAATAATGCTGACAGTAGGGGAACGAGGGGATGAAAGTACCAACACTGCGAGTTTCACGAGAGATAAAAAGTGATCATATAGCTTTGTCCCTCAGAGACCCCCTTCTGTCCCCCCCCACTGCTGTGTACACAACAGGGCAGCACAGAGCTGGGGCTTGAATCCCACCCCCCTCCTCACTCAGCTGGTATTTATTTAATGCACTTAATCTTCTTTCTTTGTATTTATGAACCAGAAATCTGTCCTCGCAGCAGCTCTGTGAAGCACCTGTGCTGAGGTTCAGCCCACAGCCAATTTCGGCCCGGTTCTGGAGGTTCTGGGTCCATTGCCGCTGCACAGTCTTCTCACTTATGCATTTCCATTAGGGACTTTGATGACTTGTGCGTCCTACATGCAGCACAGACACAGCCGGTACTGGCTTCTCTGGCTACTCAGCATGACGGGGGGGGGGGGTGTATAACACAGCCTGTAACAGGGAAATGATCAGGGGGGGGAAGGGGAGTCACCCGGCTAAGGAGCTGCAGCTAATGCAGTGCTCCATAATGTGGGTGATGTAACGTCCCCCGCTGGCACCCAAAGACCAGTAGACTCACTCATCTTTGTCAGCCTGACCCCCCCCCATCCGCCCCGCTTGCTGTGTGCATGCCGGCCGCCTCCAGGTAATCTGGCTGGTGACCGCTTGACAGATTACGACGCGCGTGAAGTTAAATTCACCGGCCCGCTGCAGTCGAAGATTCAGCAGATTTTCTGAGAGGATTTTATCCCCCGGCTCCTTTTTCGTAGGAGAATCTCAGCGTTCTGCCCTATCAGTCATGACACCCAGAACAACGCAGTCGTTTCCTTCAAGCAACTCAAAGGTCACAGCCACAGTATGGCCCAAAGAGATATAATACATTTATCATGACTTTCTAAATTACATCCTCATTTATTATTATTTTTATTCAGCAATGGTTTTGGCCTGGTATCCTCCTGGAATGAACCCTGAAGCCTCAAGCCGCACCCCCAGCCCCACCCCCTGACCACACCCCCAGCCCCTGACCACACCCTTTCCACCAGTATCACCCATGCCTGTTTAATTCAGCATGGATCCATGCTCTGTTGGACTTGAACCGGCTAGGTTCAAACGGAAAGGCTCCTATGTTTTTGCTAATTAGTTCAGTTCTTCTTGTGCTTATACTGGTTTGTTTCCTTGATTGAAAGACTCATCCAACTGTTTCACATTGACATTAGTGGCACGTGCATTATTATAAGAGTCTGACCAATCAGAACACAGCAAGAACTCAAATGCTCAGGTAAAACCCAGGTCTTTTAACTGAAATGGTAGTTTACAAATCACGGACATGGATTAGGTGGTCACCCTAGAACTGAAGTACCTCCACATTACGGGATCTGCCATTTGAAGCTGCCAGTGCCAGGTGTCAGGTATGCGCACCGATGTCCAGTGTTGAGCATTTCAGGTCCAGATACTACAAATCCAGACCAAGATTTTGTTTCTACCAACCATCTGAGTACTCTGTGACTGTCACTCCTGTCCAACAGATAGATAAAAACTAAATCTTGGTCTGGATTTGTTGTATCTGGACCTGAAATTCCCACTGCTGCCAATGTCCTTCTGCGATACTGAGTGATCAAAAGTACAGGCAAAGTGCAAAGGCAAACGAAATGGCCAAAATGCCAAAATGGCCTCCCAAACTACACTGATGACAGCCAGGTGGGGTCAAGGGCAACGGTCAGGCAGACCATATGGACATAAGTGTGACCTGACGTCATGCGAGGAGGGAACCTCCCAAAATGTTGACCTTGGCTGGGTGGTACCAGCGACCCGAATCCCCGCCAGGGAAGCCTCCCGACATTGGCACTGCTCATCCCCCCCATGCAAAATCACCCTCCCTTGAAGCGTCACGCACGTGCATCTCGGGACATGATATTTTTCCGATTTAATATCCTCTCGCACTGCATTTCATAGCTAATAATTCACACAGAAACGCAAGATGCAAGAGCAGTACAATGCCATCGTTTAAAGTAATTGAAAAGCACAATTTGTATTACCGGCAGAAAAAACAAGCAGGAAAGAGGTAGCACTGGTTGCTAAGCAACGCCTGAAGATAATTTAATCATCGTCCTTTGAAAAAGGTGCGTGCTTGGCTCACACTGATGTATGAGTAAGTAACGAGGAAATGAAAAATTATGGATTTTCCCATGAATGCTTACATGGGACTGCAGGTAAACACGGTGACACGATATGG
>JAABNY020000035.1:12142271-12155277 GCA_015164015.2 Brevimyrus niger
GGGAGTCAAAGCTAGGATGCATGCATGCACCCACCTACCGACCTCCAAACAACTGCATCCAAGCACTGGGAATACCGTACAATACAGTAATTTCCCATGATAATTTTAAAGTGCAGTGTGACAAAATCTAATATATGGATCTGTAGACAGAAAATTGGAGATACATTTTGATAAGCGTTGAGACGGCCGTGTAATAAATGTAAAAAAGATGTGTAAATGAGTGTAACTCTTATGTGCCTTAAATACGTTTAAAATCATGTTTCGCACTCATAATAAATACGTAAACAGTGGGGGAAAATTCAGCTTATAGTAAAAGATATGCATTTTATGTGAAAACGGGTCATGCACTTTGCAATCGAAAATCACTTTTGTAAACTTTAATTATAATGTAAAAGTCGTTCATTAACACCACATCTAGGATAAGCTCAAGTACAGAACTAACCGGCGCTTCCTTACCTGGCTCTTCAGCATCAGTTTCCCCACTTTGTTGCCTTGCTTGGAGGCGCCGTCTCCTTAATTCAGCCTTTCTTGATTACTTGTATTTTTTATTTCGGTATATCGGACGAATTGCAAGCAAACGGAATGTGGGAAAATGTCACCTCATTTTGCGGGCGCCGCTCGCACCGTCACCCTGTCATACTGTCGTGCAGCGACTATCGCAACAAACGCTTATCTCGGTGAATCGCAGCGACTGTTTCAGTTTATTTTTTTAAATTAGAGGAATCCATTTAATGACAGCTTTAAAACACGTCGCCCCTGTTAAATATCCGCATCCAAACATATGAAGATACTGAAATATATCGGTCCCTTAAGTCCAGTGGGGTTCAGTTGACCATTCCTCTTCCGATACGACTCAGTTACTCTAATTCTCCCTTAAATCATCCCCAGTAAATAAAACACAGGTGTTAGAAATTCGCATATAGTTTTCTCCTCGGAAAAAAGAGGGCATCGTTGTCCCTGCACCACCCCCCTTGTTCCTGCCGCAGAAGACTCACCGCCGCCTCGGCTGCGCTACAGACGGCGTACGGGTCCAAGAAGTCACAGACTTAGCGACCAAGCTCTCTCATTGACGTGACAGAGTAATTAAACACGACTAAAAGTGGCTGTCAGAAAGCACGTTAGCGCGGGAGGGTGAAACGGCCATAAGATGCAGCTGGAGGACCGCTTCCCAGGGAGCGCCGGGGCTCCACCATGCGCTTCTCCGGCGCGCAGATTCGCAACGCTCACAACTTGTTTCTCTTCAGCATCCCCATCCACGCTTGCATATACTAAACATATATTATCTTATCCCTGTGATATTTCTCAAGAACTATAAAGATCTAATCGTAGCGGATTAGACATTTCTTTTCCACATAAAAAAAATGTTGACACATGATTTGTAATTGTTTTGAGAATAGGCTATTAATGGATTTGCGCGTTATTTATGCAGTGTTGTTGCAACAACGAAAGAGAAAAAGTGCAATTGCAATATAAAGGATAGATATGAGATATAAATTCATCTTTGTATCATTGCGGGGACAAAAGTTTATATTTAATTAGGAAAGGCGCTGTTCTTTTAGGTTGCAAAGTTAAGTACGGCTTATAATTAAACACAGTAGGCTCATTACGGAATGATAAAATGCAAATATAAGCATTCAGAAAGTGGTCATTTGCAGCCACCTGCTGACTGCCCAAAGACTGTCCCGTGGTGGGACTCCTGTTTCTCTCTGTTCCCAAGAATCTGTCGCTTGGTTTGCATCGTAGCAGGAAAAAGGGGAAAGTGCCAGGAGATGCATCCTTTTTCCTGAATTATTTATCTCACGTTTATTCTTCACCGACTGATGCATTTACCACAAATTGCATCAAGTCCGCTCTGGACGCTTGAGGGCCGTCGTCGGTGCCGCGAGGTGTGGGAGAGCTCAGCGCCGCGCCGCCTATTCCGGAATGGGCACAAGACATTTCATTATTGCAGACCACATTCATGGGGTATATTAGCATGCAAAAGGCGCCGTTCAGCGTGTGCACTTCTTTTCTTACATTTCATCCACTTTTCCCTAATTCAACGAGTGAAGTGACAGTAGGGGGTTCATCAGCAAAGTAAAAGATTACGGTTTCTTCCATTTCCACTTGCCTATACTGAATATAAAGGTCTATATATATGTACGCGCGCACACATACACATTTGTGTGTGTGTGTGTCTGTCTATCAGGGGGGGGCGGGGGGTTGAGCATGCGATTAGAAACAATCGGATTTCCTATTAGTGATTATTGCAAAGGATGTTAGATAAAACATGCTGACAAAACATTACAGAGAACAGGATTATGGATAAACTGTAAGAGTGTCCGTCTCGGTAATTAATGGATATCTTTCTACGAGCAACTAAGACAATATACGCCAGCCGACAATGTGAGCATTAAAAGAAAACGGCAATAAGGACCGTTATTTATAAGCCCGCGTAGTGTAGGATAGGTTGATCTCTCTGGCTTATATCGTGTTGTTGAGAAAACGTAAGGTGTATTCTGACAGAAAAGGCTATAGACCATATTCAAGTCTCCACACCACATCGGTTATTTCATGATTTATGCAATACGGAGTGGCATCATTCAACTTTCATGACCCCTCAGGCTTTCTATGTCTGAACTAAACGGTAAAATACTTAAGGTAAGAAACGTAAACTCTTCTGCCCCACAGTGAACAACGCTCATTAATTTAGAATATGGGGTGTTGAATATCCACTGTTCAAAAAATAAAACAAAACTGAAACTTAACGCTGCACAGCAAAGGAAACGTTATTTCTGGCAAATTCTTCACAGAAAACTATGCAGGGGGAGTGATAATTTGATCGCCCGCCCAAACACCTGTTATGAAACATGTTAAGAAATGCAGTAGCTGCAGCCTCTAGTAATGGATTATAAAAGTAATTCTAAAATGCAATGCATTAAGGTGTATAGAAGTAACAGAGTGGAAAGAGCGATTCTTTTCTAAAAAGACCCTAAAAAACATTGGCTTGCTCCTGAACACACAGAGAACAAACTAAAATAAATGCACAAACTTAGACTTGGAGAGATGGATAATAAAAACGGAATAATAATGAAGATTAAAGGTGATAGGACAACAGTGCGTTCTGTATGCAGTGCAGAGATCAGACCACTCGCTGCGTGGATAGTCTCTAAGAGAGAAGACCAACCGGCCAGAGTGCGCGATGCACGTGGGCTGAAGCTAAGGGTCAGGGGTATCCACAGTGACGGAGAGCGCTACTAAAGGCTTCCAGTCACCCTGGAGTCCACTGGAGGCCGAACCCATAACTTGAAATATACTCTGGCAACCAAATGTACTCGCGTTACCTCACATGATTTGGACTGATTGGGCCAACCTGGGGAACAGCGCCCCCTAACTGCGAGAAGGGTTAGTGCATAAGAGACAGAGTCCATGGATTACATAAAAGTTACGGTCATCAGTCCTCGGCTCCGCATAATGAGGCAGGAGCCATAGCCACAGTGGAACTTTATTAAGGAAACCACATGTACTGTGAGGCCCAATGACTTCTTGTAGACCTCCACACTGCTCCTCCTCACCCTTTGCGCACCCTGCACGGTCCATGGTCTGGTAGGCCATGCTGAACAGGACATGCTGTCGGTTCACAAAAAAATAAAAAATGGCATCGACTCCATGTGCCCCTGTTCATGCACGATACGACCGTGGTCATCCTGCTTCATCTGGAAGGGGTACAACGTGACACACAGGATACCTCATACTCAAACGTTTGTTCTAGGTTTACTGTAGGAAAATGTCACAGTCACAGGTAATACCAAGGGCTTCCATCGTTATTCCCAGTAATGCACATGCAGCAAATTCTTCTGTGGGATGAGAGTCCCCACAGCAGTAAATTAGCTTAATTTCTTTGCTTAAATGATTTAGATCACCTACTCATCGGGGATGCAGCACATTTAAAGAGATGGTGAGAATGACTGGGGAGAGGTGCTTTGGCCCCTTCATTCAGCCCCTGGGGTGTGTCTCATTGTACATTTGTACCACGTTTAAAAATAATTCCCATCGTTAATTCTCCTCTCATCCATATACCAGGCTGTTAAGTACGGCAAAGTCCATAAGTGGGCAGAGATGTGCACCAACTCCCTACGAACACACACCTGATTCAGTTACAAGCGGCCGTGTGTTAATACTTAGAGGTGTAATTCATTCAACGGGCCAATTCAAAAACGTCAACTTAAATGGGTTAGAGAGGATACAAATGAAGGTTATTTATAATTCTAAGCAGGGTCACACATTGGGGGGGGGGGCATGAGTGCATAAACGAGGATAATAGCAGCTTCAACTCCCCCCCTTCAAACCAGACTGCAACACAGTTTGCAGATTTCCCCTCTGAAATATGCCTTATTCAGCTCACCGGTTCATTTGCAGGTTTAGTAGGTGTGTTTGACCAGGGAAATCAGCAAACTGTGCTGCAGACTGCCCCCCCCTCCCAGGACCGGAACTGGGGAACCCTGGTTTTAAACTGTCCGCTTGAACATCACTGACTGAAGCAGCAGGCTGCAAAGAGGCTGGCAGGATGAGAATCACAAACCGCCAGTGTCTCGTTAAAAAACTGCAGGGTCACAAACAGGAATTTATACTCCCCTCCCCAAAGGCCCCCTCCAGTCCACAAATTCAGGGGTTTGGATCCAATCTGAGCCAATGAATGCTAAAGCTTCCGATAAGCACTCATGTTGGGTGAGTGGAGCAGTTCCAAACGTTTCCCTGGTCAGCACGCCATTATAAGCAACTATGATGTCATCTTTCACGTTTCAGTCCATTGCATCAGCTTTTTATGCCGAGGAAACGCATCATCAATGAAACATCATCAGTACAAACACATACAAACCACCTTCCTGTGGTTCCTGTACAACAGATGCCCACAAGCAATGATCAACTGATTATATTAACATAATAAACACTGCCATAAGGAAAAGATAGTCAAAGGGAAATATCTGGATTTACATGGCACAGTCAGAGCATTAGCTTCAAGCAAAAAACATGTTGAAATATTAGCCAGATTATTTGAACTGCAGGTCATCTGCCAGGCAAAGCAGGCTGCAGGGGACAGGAAGAGTGTTCCTGACACGATTCTGCATATAATTGCTATACTGAGTGATATGGACGAGTACAGATGTCACAGCTTTTTAACAAGGCTAAATGTACAGCAACACGTCTCCCGAAATGGGCATAGAGAGCAGAGGGGCGTAGCTTAGGGGTGCGGCAAATGGAACATCTTTCAGAGAGAGCGAATGAAATGAGGGTAGCGTAGAAGACATCTCCCCTTAGGCATATTGAGCTTAGGGAGCAGGAGGGACAATTAGGAGGGGGGAGGGGCATTGACTATGGTTGGGCGGTATTACAGTATACCATCCCTCCATTTTCTACACCCGCAATACCCTAACCCTGGGCACACAGCCAATGTGAAGCAAAATAATGGGTTTGAATCCCCAAAGACCAGAATTTTGGACCAAGAGGGCACCTGCGAAACTTTGCGACAGGTTAGGGTGGGGTTGCGGTAAATCCTCGCACATCCCCCGTGGCTTTCGGGGAGCCGCCGGCGATTTGCGGGAGACTCCAGGAAGTTCCGGGACGGGTGGCGTGTCGGGTGGAGCGCAGGGCGCAGCCCACCTGCAGGCCATCTCTACAGCTCCTCCATACTTAACATACAAGAGCCTGATCTCATATCGTTAGTAAATTAAAACCATTATGCCCCCCCCCCCCTCTCCTCACACAGACACTTCAAGCTGCCCTGCTTTGGCACATAAGGACAAAGGCGGACAAAGGAACCTGCACCCAGGCATCACGGGGCCTTCTTTGGGCGCCGTGCCTCACAAGCCGGATGTGAGAAGCAGGGCATCATGCGAAGGACTGAGCTGCTGAGAGAGAGAACCAGGGGCCCCGACAGACCAGCAAAACCAATGCTGACTGGACCCCCTGAATCCAAAGCCAAAGTAAAATCACACGCTGCATCATTAGTCTATCAGTATATAACTCAAGATCTTCCACTTATTATTACTGCATCTTAATTTCCCAATGATTCACTTCAACGCTGTAACCGGGAATAAGTTTCCACACATTTTATTCTTCATCTTTTTAGAACTTATTACAATCATGACTGGTGTCTTAAACATTAATATGATGGATGCCTGACCATCAGATCCAAAATGTACAGTTTTTATACAGCTCGTCCCCAGGCCAACTCTCCTTCAATTCTTTCTAAAATATAATGATCCCCCCCAAGCAATGGCACCACTCTGTGTTACTATAGTTGAGGGAATACTCCCAGGATCCTTCCACTCCCCCACCCCCTCCACAGTCCAGCTATGGTACTGGTTCCCACTCGCCTCGCCGGGGTGAGCATCAGCTGGAAGTATCCCAGAGGTCACTGCGCGGCAGCAACGGGGAATGAAGCGAGACTGGCGGGTTCCCGTGGCAACGGGCAGAGGCCCCGCACACAGGCGCTGGCAAAGGATAAAAGGCAAGGAAAGGGGCAGGAGAAAACAGAAGGGGAGGGTCCTGAGGCAGGATCATTGGTGACACTGACCAATCAGCACGAGTCCCTGGAAGCGAGGGCGCAGACGTGTGGGCGGGGTTGTGAGTGTGCAAGCAAAGTGAACGCAAAAACACGGCAAATGGGGGGGGGGGCGACCCAAAGACAAACCGGAATGAAACCCACAGACGTCTTGGGGGCAGGGGGAGCATTTTATCTGTGAATGAAATGCAGGAAATGCAGGTTTGAGGGGTTCTCAGGTTCCAGATAATAGGGCTAATCTTTGCTAAACGCGCCTGTCTCAGTCAGCCCTGTCAGACCAAGAAGCGAAGCCCCGTCTAGAAGCTGGCGCTTGCTTCAGGCGTGGCTCGAGGGAGGCAGCTTCAGTGAGCATCTCCAGATGGGAAGGCGCATTAACCCCCGCCAGTGAACTCCAAACTCCCTGATGACCCTAAAGGCCCAGTCAGTCTGCATCAATGCATCACAGATCAGTCCGTGTGTCAGTTTGGAAAACTTTAGACTTCCAGGAGGCCTGAATACAGAGGGTCAGCACGCAGGACAAAGTGGTCAGACAGAAAAAGAATAAAAACAATAAATATACCTCAGGGTTAAAAACAGACTTATTTTTAAAATGTTTACTTTCACTGCTTGTTTTTAAATGCATCCCAGCTTCAGTTCAGTACATTTTGGCACTCTCCATTGTGTTCGTGAGGGTTTTCTGGAGAACCGGACCTCCAGGCTTCAAAGTCGTCCCTGATTGGCTGATTTTCCCCACGTGATCTGGGGTGTAATTGGGGCAGGTCCGGTCTTTCCTCAGTGCAGGATGAAGCAGGTGGGGAGGCTGCATAGCTGGGGAGGGGGTGAGTCACTCTAACCCTTATCTGGAGAGGGGGGAGGGGAATGACAAGTTTACAGAGCCCGGTTCACAGACATAGGCTTTATAGAAACACAAAAAAGGGCTTGTCTTCCGTATCTTTCACACAAAAGAAAACAAAAATCACCAGAATTAGCTGTCTTTGCGGCGAGCTGAGGGACGTCCCTTTTCTATTTCCTGCCCGAAGGTAGTTTCCAAATTATAGCCAGGCACACAAGAAAGTCCCATAGAGCCGCACGCCACCACACACAAGCGGCCTTTGAAACAGGCTTCAAAAAGCGGCTGCACCGGCATTCCCGGCAAACGGCGTGGCCCACGACTCTGACACCCCCCGAAGCAGCCCCCCCCCCCCCCTCCCAGACTCACCTTCGTTCTCATCTGTCTCAGTTGAAGTTCTCTGCGCTTTCTGCTGCAGCCTGTGATACTTCCTCTCCATGTCCTGAAATACAAGGACACAGATGGGAAAATTCAAGGGAAAGAGGCAGAATTCTGAAAGGGAAGCCTATATAACCCTAACCCTATATACAGAATCCTACTGCTGCCACCAGTCTGGGGAATAACAATCCCTCTCTCTCTCTCATATATATATGAATAAACGCAGCCTATTCCCAGCACTCATGTGATTCATCTGTTTATTGAGCGGCCCAAGCTGGTATCCCAGGTTAAAATTTTCACTAGCACTTCACTGGAGAACATTATGTTCTCGCCATGCTACAGCAAGTTCCACGGCGCAGAAGATAAGACGGGCCGCCCTCGGGAACACACCTTCAGCTGATACAGGTTAACCTGCAGGGCGCGCAGGTGAGCCAACACCTGCCGCATAGGCTCAGTGGAGCCCCCTGGTGACGTGGAGGCCAGCCGAGGCTCCTGATCCACTGACTCGTGCCACAGGGGGTCCTCGTAGTCTGTGCTGCTCTCAGTCAAATCGTCGAAACCTGCCAGGACCAGGTAACCTGCTGGGAGGGGAGGAAGGGGAGCGGGAATGCGAGATTAACCGGCAGCAGGGTGAGAATGACTTCCAGAGGGGGATAGAGCGTGGCCCAAACAGGTAACTCAAAGCACTCACAATCCTCTGAAGCCTCCGGGAAGCTCGGCTCCACCGGGGCCACCTCCTGGCCCCCCTCCGCCCGGCCATTATGGGTGAAGGCCGAGGATGGTGTGGGTCGGAGCCGTAGGGAGGTGGTCCTCTGGATACCCGCCCCCCTGCTACCTTCCTGCGACAGCTGCAGGACCAGTAGCTGCCTCAGAGCCGCCACTGAAAGAGCAGGAGTTACTGGGAGTTACTGGGACGGCACACATACAGAATGTAGCAGTGAGGGAGCAGCCAATAGCACTGGCCGCTGGAATCAAGAGATCCGCGCTCCCCGACTCACAGCTCTTCAAGGCTTCCTCGGCCCTGGAGGGTAACACGGTCACGCCAGCCTCCCCGTCCACACGGGTGACACGCGTGCGTGATCTGGGCTGTAGGGCGGCCAGCCTGTCGGCGAGATCCAAGAACGACTCCTCCTCGTCCTCCATCTCGCCCTCCATCAGCTTGATCCCATCAAAGGGGTTGGGAGCAGGAGCCGGTGAAAATTCGGCATCTCTCTCTGAGGACAGGACCAGAAACATCGCAATCATGCCCAGAGCCTCACACATTTCAGACACAGCGGTCAGCTTCAAGAACCTCGTGGAGGTGAGCTACCTGCTGAGTGGGGACTCCCAGAGAAGCTGGAGTCGGGGGGGAGTTTGCTGGTGCTCATGATCTCGGCCGCATCCCGGACTTCACTAGAGGACAGAAAAGAGATGAAGAAATTCAAAAGCTGCCTCAAGAAAGAAAACTCTTAAATTAACATATCTGCTGTGGATAAACACATGCATCACCAAGCTACATACTCTGCCTGAGGTAAAGGAATGACCGTGTGCGGTTTTGCTTTCATGGCATCTGCTGCCTGAGTGATCTGACACTGCCATCTGGTGGACGGAGGACAAAGCACAAGGTGAATTTTAAGGGAAGGCGCTAGCATCTGCAATAATTAAGGCGGCCACTGCGAGGACTCACATCTTTTTCTCCGACACGGACTGTGCCATCAGCTCATAGATCTGGGCTCCGTTTTCCGACATGGAGAGTACAAAGAAGGACCTGTTGTCTAGAATAGCATCGCACACAAGAGGTTAGGACACAGTGCGTGTGATTCTGGCTCAGGACAAGTCCTGCAAAAGTCTTCAAGAATTAGACTGAAGTACGCAAAACAGGATGTGTAAAAATAAGAGGTGAAGTCCGTCTGATTTGGGTAGAACAGGTACAGTGGCTCCCACCTGTGGCCACGGAGCGGACCAGCACGGTGCTTAGCTTGATGACAGGGCTGAAAATATGCTTGGTGTTCTTGCTGTGACATCGAAGCACGAGGCGATCGTCCTGCTTCTGAAGCAAGACCAGGATGTCCTCCAGCAACAACGTGTACAGCTCTGGACAGGGAGGTGTAATAACAAAATAATTGTCAGGGGTCTCACAGTGCGCTGTCAATGAGTCAAAGCAGGTTAACGCTACCAGTCAGCACTACCCATTGTAGACTCTCCCACTGCCAAGTCCCTCAGCTGGGCCTGTCAGCATACATCCCTACATGTCTGAATTCTTTGAAGAATAAACAAAAAAAGCAAAACAGACACACCGATTGTCTTGTCTTTGTTCACCTTCCAGGAGAGACATCCCTCATGGACCATCTTCCTCTTGGTGAGGTCCAGATTCTACAGGAAAGAGGATGCAACACAAAGGTCCAGGTGGAA
The DNA here is from genome assembly GCA_015164015.2 of Brevimyrus niger. Taxonomy (NCBI): domain Eukaryota; kingdom Metazoa; phylum Chordata; class Actinopteri; order Osteoglossiformes; family Mormyridae; genus Brevimyrus; species Brevimyrus niger. Next base: position 12,152,414 of record JAABNY020000035.1, read on the forward strand.
GAGGTTTCTCAGCCAGCCCCTACAGCCAACCACCCCCCCCCCCAAAAAAGATGACATTGCTAGAGATTTTGGGCTCCATTTTAGCATAACATATTGGGCTCCCTAGTCCAGACTAATTCAGTTATTTTCCCATTTTTTTAGGGCCTCTGATTGACGGGGCCCTAAGAATTATCCTGCCCCCCCCCCCCCCTTCATTATGGTGCTCCTGCCCGCCAAAGCCAGCTCAGCAAACACCCCCAACTTCCACACAGCAACGCTTCCCAGCTGTAGGTGGCAGCAAGACACAACAGGCACAAACCTTCAGCTCTAAGACCATGGGACTCTCATTCTGCTTCAGCGATGAAACATCCAGTTTTCTTTGATAGTCCTCCAGCCTCTAGGGGGTGCAGTACACAGTATGACACACTGACACTTCACAACTGCACATTTCTCTCCAAAGCAGTCAGAGACATGGAGCAGCCTTCTTTATAGTAATAAAAAAAATCTGCATTTTAAGCTGTAGTTTATACCCACACAGCCCTTCCATTTAAGATCCCAGGGCACAGTCACACGCCGGTCCACCAGCAACGGTACCTGCTTGTTCTCCGCCTCCTTCACGGCCTGGTTTACATGGTTCAGGATCTGCCGGCAACACTCAGTCGCCCTTCGCACCTTCTCCCTCTCCTCGGGGTCCTCTGCACAGACATGCATGCATGGTGGCCCATTTGGTCACAGCCCCACTAACAAGGATGGTTTCCCAGTTCCTAACTGACATATTGAATCGCAGTTCACACATGCTCTAAACCCAGAGGATGAGGGGTGGGGGATCCCAGTCACCCCCCCCCCGGCAAGTTCCTTCCCTATGCGGAAATGCTCCAAATGGCCGTCGCCGATCTGCAGAGCGATCCGCTTAATGCCTGGGTCCGACTCTCTGAACCTGAACGCCGTGGATGAAGTCAGGTGACCCAGAAACACGCCCCAAATTCGGGCTGGACGGCCGACTCCTTCCTGCTCCTGGCCCCACCTGTGTACTTGGCGATGTTTTCCAGCAGCAGCGGGTATTTGGTGAGTCTCTGCATCTCCGCGGGGATGATGTCCTTCAGCTGTAGCCTGCGACACAGCGGACTGCTCTCGGCCTCCTAGGAAACGGGAGCCGGAGTGACTGCCGCGTCACGGCCAGGCGCGGGGGGAGTCGGATGAGCGCCGGCGCCCCCTACCTGCATGGCGGCTGCGAAGCGCTGGTCCTTCTTCTGCCGGTTTTTGATGAGCTCCAGAGCGAAGGGCTGGTTGCTGCAGAAGGTTCCGGCAGCCTGCTTCATCTTCTCTTCCTCGGCGCCGCTGAACTGGAGCGGCAAAGCGCTGTCAGTTTCCCAGGCCCATGTTTCAGAGGCACCGGGACGGGCGGAGCTCCCCCATCATGCCCTTACCCAAGACAGCAGTGCGTCTCCTATGCGGTCGATGACTGAGATCTTCTCCTTCCGTATGGCTGTCATCTGCTCGATGATGGAAACTGGGAAACCGGAGGAAAACACACGGGCATCAGTGTGAACTCCAGAGAGGCGGGGAGATTAACGACGGGGGTGGACGGCCTCTACCGTGCAGCTGGATGATCTCCTTCAGGTTGGCGAAGATGCTCTTGATGTCAGCAGGGGGCAGTATGGCGTCCCTGCTCAGCTTCTGGTAGAAGACGCTGTCCGTCACCCTGAGCATGTGCAGGTGAGCGCGCTCAGTGTAAAACAGCTCTGGGTGACGAGACACAAGTGCCCGAATGAGAAGACTCACGCACACACACGCGTGTATGTGTATCTTTGTGGGGACCATCCATTCATTTTAATGGGGAAAAAATCTAATGCCTAATAACAATGACAAGCTTAACTTCAACTCAGTCCCATACTTAATCATACATACCCAATTGATAACAAAATTGATTAATTGCAGTCACAGATTTTTCATAAAATTAAGTAAAAAAATAAATGTCCCCACAAGGTCAAAATTACACATTATCATCATATTGTGGGGACATTTGGTCTTCACACGCACACGCATACACACCCTTCCAGCACATGGCTAAAAATCCCAGAGAAGCTATTAATTAATTGATGGACAGGGGAAATCAGCCATTACTAAGATACTTGAAGGTGACCCAAACACTAGATCAGAGGCCTGTACGTGGTAACTTGTCAGATTTAAGGTAGTCTGGGCAAAATGTAAGTGAACGAACATTAAGTCCATTTAAACTGTGGTACCTTAAATCCAACAAGTTACCCCAATAAGCCAGTAACCCCGCTTCGTAGTACAGGCCACTGGAGTTGAATTATACATACCACTTATTTTATTACTTTATGGCTTAATCTTAGAAAACACCTATCCCCTGGTAGTAAAGTTGTAAGACACAAACAAGCTTCCCAGAATGCCACGCTGCTCCCACATCCTTGCCAAACGAGACCAATCCCATGATTTACCCCAAGTTCGTTCTTGGAAGGCAAGTTAGCAAGACTGGTCTTGCCAAGACCACAAGTATGCTCAAGTGTTTTTGTAATTTAGATTCACCCTAGCAAAGGTCCTGCCTTCTACCCAGAATGCCACATTGCTCACAGATCAGCAAAGGTCCTGCCTTCTACCCAGAATGCCACATTGCTCACAGATCAGCAAATGTACTGCCTTCTACCCAGAATGCCACATTGCTCACAGATCAGCAAAGGTACTGCCTTCTACCCAGAATGCCACATTGCTCACAGATCAGTCAAGGTCCTGCCTTCTACCCAGAATGCCACATTGCTCACAGATCAGCAAAGGTACTGCCTTCTACCAGAATGCCACATTGCTCACAGATCAGCAAAGGTACTGCCTTCTACCTAGAATGCCACATTGCTCACAGATCAGCA
>JAABNY020000035.1:12163052-12176271 GCA_015164015.2 Brevimyrus niger
CCGCTCGCCCCAGGGCGGGGGGGGGCGGGGCACGGCGGCGGCGGAGCGCCACGAGCGCGCGACGGCCATTGGGAGGCGAGGGGAAAGAGGGGGGGGGGGGGGGGGGGGGGGGGGGAGCTTTTACACAAAAACAATGATCCTTTACCAAATCATAAAGCCACAATACACTCTGACTCTGAAATGAACTTCATATTTAAGTTATAAAATAATTTAATATAAATAGATAACAGAAAAAGGGGGGGGGGGGCTGTAATGGGGCAAATAGGCTACTCCTCAACCAACATGTCAGTCAAACCAAAATGAACTATAGGTAGATGAAACCCTACAAAAGCGTTTGGATTATGTTCCCCCTGCAATGGGCTGATGTGGAGCTCCGGCTGCAGAGCCAGCGTGGGCCATTCTCCAGCGGCAGGGGCCTCCAAGGCAGACAGGGAGTGGCCACATGGCCAGACTGAATAAGGCAGACGCTGGGATCTGGCGGCGGCATCGAGGCTACGCCCAAGCAGCGAGCCGAGAGTCATGGGACTTTTTTTTATTTATTTTTTTTTTACATGGTGGCCACTCTGAGTCAGGAGCTAACTTTAATGCTGCGTGGTGAGTCGGGGGGGAGGATTAATGTTCCCTCTTAAGTTTCATGCACTTCAGAGAGTGAGTTAGTGAGTGAGTGAGTGAGTGAGTGTGCACACGTGCAGCACCACTACTCCTTATTGCAAGCACATGGGCTCCCTCTGGTGGCCACTTCAGTCATTAAACCAGTCGTCTTCCAGCTATTACTCACAAATTTGATAATTACACTGACAAAACACAGTAATGTGACACAATCCATTAATTTTAATTTGAAAATAAGTTCTGCAGTGGTTTTTATCCCCCTCAGTAGCACAGAACAAAGACACATGACGTCTTTTTATGACTAATGGTCTTTTCTTTTTTACTGCAGGGGTTACCAGAGTTTAAATTAAAACTTTGCCACTAATTAACTGCATGTAGCCTCACTGTGCTTTTGCAAGCCTGATGGGTGAATTTACTATGTGCTATGACTTACAGCCTGGTTTAATCCTCTGAACCAGCATTTCCCAATCATGTCCTTGGGGACCCAGTCCACATTTTCACTACTCGGAGCTGGGAGGGAGCTAAATGTGAACTGTCTGACAGTGAGGTCAGAGGAAGCAAAAATATGGACCAACTGTGGGTCTCTGAGAACCAGATTGGGAAACAGTGCTCTAAACTAACCATCTGTGTGCTAGTTAAATCAGCCAAAGATATACAATGCAGACAAATATAACAAGTGGGTGATTTATGAAGCTCAAATTGCATCACATACACATGCAGGTTTGCCCTGCAGGGGGCAGCAGTAAATTACACCAGTGTTGCCCAACTCAGTCTTCAGGGACCCCCAGCCAATCCACATCTCTGCTCCCTCCCAGCTACCTGCCAGACAGTCCACATTTTTGCCACCAGGAGCTAAGAGGGAGCAAAAACCTGTACTGTCTAAGTCTCAAAGGACTGGTTTGGGAAAACCGATATACACAGCTAGCAAAGACTGGGGAAGCCCCATTCCCACGTGGCCTCTTCTCTAGGGAGGTGATGCTGGCTCCCTCGAGAAATTTAGCCAAGCATCTGCCTGCCATACACACTCCCAGCATTAAAAGGTCTCGTCACTCCATTAACCAGCGCCCAGTAGGCGTAATGTAATTCCAGGTAAGTCCGGAATACGAGTTACACTAAGAAGCAGTAATTAAAGTAAATTAGTGTCTGCAACACTGAAAAAACATTATACTACAGAAACAAAAATTACCTCTGTGGGCATTTTGGTATGTAATACAAATCTGAAAGTGCACAAAGCCGGGAGGCACCTAAAAATATCGCCGGGTTGGTGATTTAGCCAACAGTTCCGAAAGGGACAGAAAATGGGATCGGCGGCAACTTTTGGCACATGAGAGTGAGTGTCAGTGCGTGGAGTGACAGGCCGCGGAATCTGCCAGGGCATGCCGGCAGGTCATCCAGGGGGTAAAAGGAGGGGCACCTCGCGACGTCGAGCACGCCACCCATGGCACTCGGGCCAAGAGGTGACACAATGACATTTTACACACCCCCGCAGCTGGGGTAGAGCAGAAGCCCTGCCAATCACATCACCCACCCTGACAGCCGGAAAGTCCGTTACCAGAGTTACTCACTGGCGTGCAGAAACAGAGCAGAGATTCAACCTGTCAGATGGCTGAACACACACACAGATATATATATACACACACACACACTGAATACACACACAGATACACACACACACAGATATACACACACACAAACAGATACTCATTGACCTACCTGTAGAATCTAAGTGCAGAGACCTCTGGTCGGATAGGTGGTCTTGATTGAGGATGCTACCAGTCCTGGGGGAGGGGGGCATAAAGAAAAACAAAAAAAAGTCTTTATTCCCAATGAATAAGAACATGATGCAGTTGCATGGAGATGAACCCCAGTGACCTGGCTAACCCCAGGTCTAACCCCTGGCTAACCCCGCCTCCCTTCCATCACACCCCATGTAATCAACCTTTCCCACAATACGCGGTATCAGGCTCCATAATGACGCCATGTGTACATAGGCGAGGGGGGCATGGGCACCGCCTTCCTGCCCCCGCAAGATATGGGGGAGGGCAGATGGAGGCCAGCTCGTAATGTTGGTGGTGTTGGAGGAAGGGGGCAGATACCGGGGCCCTTAATAACTCAGGGTAATCAGGGGCTCTAATTGGGAATGAAAAAAAGGCCAGTAGGAAGGCGGGGTGAGATTGCAATCTGTTTACATCCCCATGTGCCTGGGGAGCACAAGAATAAAAATCTACCAGCAGTCAGACAGCATGGGGAAATTCTGAGGCTGAACTGCTGGGTCTCATGGCATTGGCTGCACAATGCATAGGTCATACGCTGCAGACCCCCCCCTTCCCCCCCCCCCTGCGTTTCCATGGCTGCAAGCTGAGGCCACTTCGACGTTATGGAAAGTCTCCCCGAGCGGCAGGAACACAGGCCCCCTTTCACAGTGCCCAAGAAGAGCCCGGAGCTCCCTGCTTTACCGGAAACACACTCCTCCACACGCGGATCCTGCCCACCGCCACGTGTTAACAGGCTGCCTCAGCTGCCTGTGCGGCGAGCGCATTTGTCGCTAATTGAATGCTGGGCAGGAGGGCGGACGTGGGGACGCGCAGCGGGAAGGGCGGACGCAGGACAACACTGTCTGTCCACCCAGCCAACCCCAAGCCCAAGCCCAAGCCTAACCCCTCAGCTGCGACCTGCAGCTTCCGCTACAACCACATCTTTTTAACCTCCTCCCAACCCACACCTCCGTCTGGCTCCTCCTAATCAGGACTCCCCAGTGACTCCCCTGGCTCCTGGCACACAGGAGCGTTCAGACCCTGACCCCTTTCCACACCAGTCTTCACCCCATGCAAACTGTGCGGTCTGAACTCTGCTCGGCCAGACGCCTATTCAGGGCCACTATTCCGAAACCGAAAGTGCTTCTCATCTGTACTCTAAGATAACTGCTGTTCATGAAAAGCGGCCTAATTATTCAGCTGTTTAAATGCACCTCTGAGCACATTGGGGTGTTTTCTTGCATTTAAATTGCTTATTGCAAAGCAACCATTCAATTCAACTACAGTTATGACTAGAGGTTGAGTTATTTCGGTAAACACAAAGAAAGTTTTAACTTTAAGTTAGTAAGTACTTCACATTTTACTGTGATTTTGCCTAAAATCCGCATATAAATGTAGTTGTCAGGCATTAACAGAGAGATTATATTAGAGGTTGTCTTGTGATTATTTTACATACAACCCATTGGTTTCTTTTGACACAAATCTCTAAATATTTATTAAAAGCACTGCTCAGAAAAAATGGCATCAACATTTTTGCTTGGTGAACTATTTCCGTTTCCCAACATGATTGTTAAACTCTGCTGAGAAATTTCCTGCTTCATCATAGCTATGTAGCAATATTTCTTGGAGAAAACAAGCTATTAAACATTACAGTAAATGGTTCATCAAGAAAGTTATGAAACACCTAAAATTAAATGTTAAAAAGAAAGGAAAACGGTAACACTGTACTTGATGGCGAACAACTACTTGGAAATCACTCAGCTACTACTGACATACTCCAGCTTCCCCGCGACCCAGATGGATTGAGCTGTATGGATAAGGCATGGATGGATGGATGGATGGACTACTGAAGTACAAATTATGAGCAAATATAGTTGCTACCAGAAATAAAAGATGCATCACGATACACTAATGATAAACAATTATGAGATCAGTATTTAGCCTGTGTTATTCATGACTTGTTCCTTCAGGAGGGAGCAAAAATGTGGACTGTGTGTGGGCCCCCGAGGACCGGGCTGGGAAACACTGCCGTAGAGACACAACACAGAGCCAAAGCTATGTCTCTTCGGGCCTCCTGTGACCTCCATCTGCAGTCTTAGTTTAGCCACGAAGCCATACCGTCATGGGATGGAAAAACACGGGTGGAGAAGCTGAAATGGCGCAGGAGGGTGTCACTGTCACCATGGCTGAGACCATGTAGTGAACGCTGGGTCGACTACCGACCAGCTCCCCCGATAGGATGGTGATGGCATAGATTGCACTAGATAAACCCTGCAAGAGGAGGAGTCTGGGGGGGGCGGGGGACTTCAGGAAAAGGCTGACTCAGGAGCCCACAGAAATTCCCAGTCCTGCTAGGGGGCAGCTCTCACAGTGTGGCGAGAACTCCAGACCCAACCCATTTGAAACCACCCACCCCTCCATACAGATTAACGATGAGTCAGACCTCTCCATTCCACAGAGACACACCAGACATGATGCAGCGGATAAGCGCCAGCATCACCTGTGCTATTGGAACCCCCCCCCCTTCCCGGTGCACTGTCATCCAGGGGCTGCATGAAGCAGCTTGTCCTGGCATAGGGAGCAGGCGGACGGGCTTGTACCAATGCGATTTTTATGGGTAGAAGTAGCAACTTGAGTGAGAAAAAGCTCTATGGCTATAGAGATTATTCGTGTGTGTGTGTGTGTGTGTATAAAAATATAAATAATGTGTTCTTAATTTGACTTTAGCTGGATCAATGTGTGTCATTCAGACACACACACACACACACACATATATACATACATATATACACACACGAAGTAAATGTATATACATGTCTGGATTTGAAATGAACTTATTTTGGTCTAGAGATACCCGAAGGATCTGAGAGAGGCAGACAGGACGCTCTGAATGACGGGTGAGAGGGAGACGCACTTAAGACGTCAGCTTGGCAGGCTGACAGCGCGGGGATTAACGTGTGGAGAAGTGGAGATGTTTCACACGCCGCTTTAGGGCACGGGAGGAATCCGGCATCACGGCACACGAGCCGACGCGCACCGACCCCGGGAGCATGGATCTATGACGAGATGATGTTCACTAGAACAGCCAATCCGACACTGGCCTGGTGAGCTGACAGGTGGCCCCCCCAGTCTGAGTGAATGTGGGTCAGAGGTGACACACTGGAGGAATCCACTCCATAAACGTTAACCCTTCACGTGAACTGACAGCAAACACAATCAGACTGCAGTCTGGACGTACAGGCAGAACAGTTCAGACTCGGCCTCCCAGAACCCGGCCTGCTGCTTGCCGGTGCCGACGGCTCAGGAAGGTCCACATATGTGACAAACTCCCCCCCCAACAACGGGACTCATTTTTACTCGACATGTTTACCACAAGGTGCCGGAAATGATGCCAGGGACAGCGCCACCCAGCTGCGTGTTCGAGGCTCTGCTCAGTGTCGCGCTGCAAGCTGCTTTCAGCACATCGTTACCCATCATGCCCCACCCCCATGCCCACCTTTAGTCTCAACCTGAAAACACCTGCCTGCGCGCAGAATTCCCAGACAGCTAGGTTACCTGATTCCGCACACAGGCACACACACGCACACACAGACGGACACACGGGCTCGCTCACAAAAAAGGCACGACTCCGTCAGCCGTGACGGGAGGCAAACATCAGAGCGCACAGGTGTGGAAAAGACAGGATGCCTCCCTGTTTAGGAGATAACGAGAGGAAGAGATTCCTGAAAAACCCTGAGCATCTCAGCCACACACACACACACACACACACACACACACACACACACACACACACAGTGGCTTGCCAAAGGCTGGCATGTCGGTGTGACCTCAGCTCGTTCACCCATTTATGCGACTGGCTTGGTACTAGAGACTGTGTGGTCTGGTGCCCCACATCCTGGGATGCCCAACATAGGAACTGGCATCAATTCACAAGCACAGCAGCCCTAAAGAGAGGCACCGAGGGGATCATTAAATAAAACTACAGCGTCACTTTTGGAAGGAAGCAGGGCTCATAACGGCCACCGAGAGCTCAAGGGCAGGGGCTCGCGCAAATCTCAGCTGGGCCTCTGCAGGGACCATTACTGCAAGTCACATTAAATCGGGGTCAGAAGCATGAATGTCCCCGTTATGTAATGGCGGGATGAGGGGGTCAGAGGTGGCGGCACTTAAAATGCTTCCTGTCCTCTGAGGCCCTCATATCCCACCAGCCGACTCTCCTTGCACATTTCTGATAACTGTAAATGTAGCAAAGGGGACAGCAAACATTACAGAACAGGGCTGTAAACATGGCACAGAGGTCCAGGCTGCTCTGTGGGAGAGGCTGTCCAAGAAAGTGGTGTAAAAACATACTTTTTACTGGAAATCACCACCAAATCCTGACCAACACTAACAGTGCAATATAATTGAGAAACTTCTCACAATTAATGAAGGCATTAGCTTCAGGAGAACTAATGAAGGATTCTCATAGTGTTTTTCCACTCTCCCCTTTACTCCCTAAGCCAGATGTGTCTAATCTGGGCACTGAAGTGGCAGGGCATATATGCAGCATGCTATCGCCCCTGCCGAGGACTCCACGGCTAATTTAAACCCCGCAGACACCGCGACTGTCCCCGGCTGGCTCCATTTCCCCTGCAGATAGGATGATTGCTGCTAGATGTACAGAGATTACACACGTGCATCCACCACATCACTCTGATCATAATTCTTGCATCATCTGAACCAAAATGACGTCAAAACGATGTCGTGGAATTAAAAAAAAAATCGGGCCCACATTAAAGTCTAGATTCTTCATGAACTTCCCAGTTCACCGTTCTGACGATGTAGCCTACACACTAATTTCATACATCGTACCAAAAATACCACAATGATCCACACCGCTGGTACTTTTAAATTAAGTTTAAAATTAAAATTTAAATTTTGTTATTGTGACACACTGTTGTATGTGGCCAGAGTCTGATCGAAGCTACACGTCTTAGTTAACATGTATAGTTAGCAATCTGGAACAGACACACACTTTCTCCGTAAAAGCACAAGCACACACAGCGTACGTGTGTTTACCTGTCAGTGGATTGTAAGCCGCTCATTGGGATTCCTTCCTTACTTCTTCGTTTTATATCCAATTAGCATCCTACAGCAACACTAAAACATTCAGACAAATAACAGATCCCCCTTAAACATCCATGCATAGGTATCCAATATTCTTCCACGAAGCTAGCAACATCCTTTAAAAGTTTAAGTGGCCGTGTTACAGTCCGAGTTTTTCTTAAGCAAAACGAAAATCAAAGCTGATAGACATATATACATACACGCACACACGTCCTTTAGTGCTACGGCGTGGCAAAGAATCTGTGCAAAACTACCTGAACACGTTTGGCCAGAGTTTTGAAGTTTACTTTAACAATAAGCATACCCGCATTCCATAACGCCTCTCCGATCGCCCAGTGCTCTAATACTGCCTTTTAATGTCTGATATTTATTCCTTTCGTTTAGCAGTCTCTCTTTCTTCAGGCGACCAGCCGCAATGCACCTTTTTTGTTAAAATAAGTTGAATCGCGAAGGTCCAGATCTACTTAAGCATCCAAATTCTACTTTGAAAGACGTCGATCTGGTGTTTGTTCGCAAACTTTAGCAAAAAAAATAAAAATAAAATACGCCCGCGTTTGCGGGACACAGATACTTCGTTTGCTTAAAGTAAATGTAATTTTCCCCGAATCGAGGGCCCTCCGTTAACTGAAGCCAATAAGACAGACATCCCACGTTGCGACTGGAAAATTAGAAAACATCTTCCTTAAAAAAAAAAAGTCGACCATGGTCCTTTACGAGTCCTCTTGTATCGTACGGCCAAACATCAAAGTGTCTTCGCGGAGTGGGAGACTTCCAGTGAAACGAGGTTTCAAGCAGAACTTCGGTAGACCTTCTTTTCTTTCCGATGCAGGATCAGACCTTGGTTCAATAGGAGCAAAAATAAATAAAACTTTCACAACTAAGCGCCAGTAGCCCGGGACAGCTGGAAATACAGCGGTGGGCCGCGATTCTTTATTTCAACACGCCAGACCTACAGATTGCCCCCCCTTGTGTCTATGTTTCCATAGGGTTTCCATCCCGGTGCTGCAGTTTTACAGTCACATTCCCGAAGCTGTGCAGTGCCTTCTCCGTGCACGAACGTCTTTCAGTATCCACTAACATCAAAGCAAAAACACTACTACTGTAACTATTTGTGAACTATGGGAGCACCAGGCATATAAAAAACGCTAACTCTAAACGATACGAGATTGTGCCTTCTCAAAATTAGGCCTATTAAATGAGTTAAGAAAAAAAATCCTCCTGTTACTCCGCCCTAAGCCAAGTCTCCCTCATCGCAGGGTGTACACTTCCGCCAGAAAAAACATCCCATTAGAAGAAATCCAAATTATCGGAAAGAAAATAACGTGTCGATTTATTATTGTGATCGTACCCAAACACTAGCTGGAATAGGCTATATAATCATCTTGAATGATACACAGTAACAAATTACACGAAACAATCAATATAGTACATATAGCAGTGCAGCAACTAAAGCTCTTCTCGTGCTTCTGATTCACGTGATTTTATATCTTTCTGCATTTGTTTATACTAGAAAAATTGCCGTTCCTTACAGCATACTATGCATTTATACTTGAAAATATTTTTTAAAACATGTTATTATAGAGAGATGCCTAACAGCGAGTGGTTAAGTGTGACACAGCATCAGGTCTGACTGCCACGCAGTCACGGACCGATCGTCGGTACCTACGATTCCAGTCTCAGTCCTCCGGCGTAATCCTCGCCCTCCACACAGAGAATGTGCGCCATCTGGCCAATCGCGGCTCCAATAACGCAAATGAACTGCCGTAATGATTCATTCATCCAGCGTATTCCCAAGTATTTTTCTCGCTGCACTGCATGAGTATTATTAAGGATTCTTATGTTTCCCAATTCCTTATGCATTACAAAACTAATAATTATTCGTATATAAAGTGAACGTTTAATCAACAAATAGTTAGACCAGTACAATGCATTTATACATAAATGTAGCACAAGTACAAAATATACGTTATTAGTTCGTTTTGTTCATACTCCAAGATCAATAAGGTACAGAAAATGATTTACAATTATATACTAACTAAACAACAGCAATGTATTCCATGGATAATTCACTCCCTCCCCCATCAAAATCCTTACTTGTCCCACACTCCAAAAACTCGCTCTCTAGCCTCCGTACGTAGGGTTAGGCGGTATCAATGTTATCAAATCGTCATATGCTGGCCGCACATTAAAGCGCATACAGACATGCCACTTGCATGCCATCAAGCACAATGATTTCAGAGACCGACGAGTGAGAACCGTGGGTGCCCCCCCTGACAATTTAATCTGGAAATACCGGAATTGCAATCTTTTTAAAATACCTTACAGCGCTGTATAATGTCTGGACGGTATGATGTATTAAAAATCAGCTAGGTGTGGTGTTTGGGGTGCTGGCAGTAAAATGCGTCTGGCATAGCCTACAGTATACAGTATTTTGAGTATTTTTTCTCCGAAAGCAATGCTATTCTGGTATTTAAAAATCACAGACGAGGGAAACCCCACAATAAAAATATCGCGGTATATCTAACATATTACAATAGTACCACCCAAGGCTACTCTATCCAAAACACTCTACCCACACCTCTCCAAAATATCAGGATTAAACTTTGTATGACTTACCTCAGTGTAAACCATGGTTCGAATTACGGGGGGTACTGGGGGTTACAGTACCCCCCGACAAAAACCCATACCCTCCCCCCAAAGAAACAAAAATAGAAGTTTGGGAGGGGGGACTTAACATTTTTCTTTTGTTGCAAAAAAACAAAGATTACCTCAACTTGTAGGAAAATTTTATGTAAAACAATTTTAGACACCCCTATTGTGGACCGTACCATTTTAACCACGTCGGCTCTAAAAACAGCCAGTCGGTTGCGTCATTCATTCTCATAAATGACATGTTAATTGTCTTCGTCTGTCATGGTACTGCTTGTCGTGCATTGGTAAATGTAAGTAGCCAGCAGAAGTCTAGCCTGTTGAAAATGTGTTATTTTACAACCTTCATTTATTCGTTTAAGTGTTTCATCTAATGATGCAAGCGGACATATTTATAAGTTGAATTACTTGCCATTGTCCTTCTGAGGCCGGTACAGTCAATGTTAGTTAGGTTAATTAGTAAGATAAGCTAAATTCTCTATTTAAACCAGGCTTATTTGGTGAGGTAAAATCGATCATGATCATTTTCCAAAGAGATGAATTCCCTATGTTTTCATTCTCAATTTATCATGAATAAATTGTGTATTTATGAAATTACATCATACACTTTTTTGGTGGTCAAAGGAGAGTAAGTAGGAACTATTAGTGTTAAGAGCTACAGAACATTACACCAAAAGTATAGGTGCAGTTTTGCAAACTGTTAATGTGTATGAAGGCAAGTGATGGTCAGCAGAAGGTAGGTGAGGCACAGGAGCAGGCAGCAGGGAGATGGCAGGGTGGGGACAGTGACCAGGCAGCAGAGAGATGGCAGGATGAGGACAGTGAGCAGGCAGCAGGGAGATGGCAGGGTGAGAACAGTGAGCAGGGAGATGGCAGGATGAGGACAGTGAGCAGGCAGCAGGGAGATGGCAGGATGAGGACAGTGAGCAGACAGCAGGAAGATGGCAGGATGAGGACAGTGAGCAGGAAAATGGCAGGATGAGGACTATGAGCAGGCAGCAGGAAGATGGTAGGATGAGGACAGTGAGCAGGCAGCAGGGAGATGGCATGATGAGGACAGTGCAGGACCAATAGGTGAGTACTTTACTACTTTACAGGACTAAGAGGCTGTACTTTAATCTTACAGATCTACTGTATTATGAATTGTACATGAATTCTATATGAATTGTAGTCTAAAATTGCATAGTAGACAACATTCAATCTGCATGAGACAGAGTTGCACATGAGTCTTTATTGCACATGAAGTAGAATTGAGGTGAAATGTAGAAGAATTAACTGTCATTCAGTGCCCTGATGGCAACAGGGTAGAAACTGCTATTTAGTCTGTTTGTCCTAGCTTTAATGCTCTTGTATCTTTTGCCTGATGGCAGCAGTTGGAACAAATCATGAGCAGGGTGTGAGGGGTCTTTTAGAATGTTTTCCGCTCTACTGAGGCAGCGTGAGTTGTGCAGTTCTTCCAGAGAGGGTAAATGACAGCCGATGATCTGCTCGGTCCCTATGATCCTCTGTAGTGATTTCCTCTGTGCTGATGTGCAGCTGGAAAACCACGCGCAGAAGCAGTAGCACAGGATGCTCTCAATGGAACAGCGGTAGAAGGACACCAGCAGTTTTTGAGAGATCTTTTTCCTGAGGACTCTCAGGAAGTAAAGTCTCTGCTGAGCCTTCTTTGCCAGGTCTGTTGAGTTCACGCCCCAATAAGATTGATCCTTATTGGGATCCTTATTGAACCTCAATAAGACGTTACTGAAACCGTATATAAATCTCTGAAATCGCTGCCAGAAAGTTTTCCACACGAACCAATGCAGAATTCCTTGAGCTGTGTAATGTTTGAATGGTGTCTCACATGCACTGCCCATTTCAAATTGCCCCATAGCATCGCAATAAAATTCAAATCCAGGCTTTGACTTGCCTGTTTCAGAAATCTCCATTTTCCTTCTTCTAAGCCTTTTCTTGGTAGATTTACTTGAATGTTTTGGGTCGCTGTCATGCTGTGCGGACCACGCCAACTTCAGCTTCCACCCCTGGACAGATGAACTCATATTGTCCTAAAGCACCCTCTGATACGATGAAGACTTCATAGTGGATTCTATGATGGTGAGCTGGCCAGGTCCTGCTGCAGTAAAACAACCCCAAAACAAGACATTCCCAACCCATGCTTCACAGCTGGTATGAGGTTTTTTTGCTCAAAATTTGTCTTTGGTAACATGTCCTATTACTCTGTCCAAATAATTCAATTTTAGATTGATCTGTCCAAAGCAAATTGTTCCAAAAGTCCTGGTGTTTGTCTAGAGGTTCTTTGGCAAACTTCAGTCTTGCCCTGATTTTTTTTTTTGACAGCAAGGGTTAAGGACTCTTGCACACCTCCCATGTAAATCAAACTTGTGCTGTCTTTTTCTGATGGTCGATGCATGTACCCTGACGTCAACTGTGGCAGGAGTGTCCTATTTGTGTCCTAATGACATTTTAAGATTTTTGTAGACTTCTTTCAGCATGTTGCAATCTGCTCCTGGGCTGAACTTGCTAGGACAGCCTGACCTGGCAGTTGTTTTAAATGTTATCCAGACAGTGAAACATCTGATTCAAATTTTTTTATATCCCTTTGCCTACGCATATGCATCTACAATCCATATTCTGAAGGCCCCAGAGAGCTCTCTGGATCTCACCATGCTGATACCCCTCACTTCAACAATCAAGAGCAAACCAAACTAAATATGCGTGGTTTGAATAAGAAAGGCTCCACCAAAAAGCTCTGTAAAGATGTTCTAACCATTTTCACCCAATGTGGTGACCAGAATCTAATTCAAGGCATTTTAAATAGTAATGAGCCTCATTTTGTCCTCAGAGGAAATTGGCATCATAGTAAATTCCTTCTGTTAAATAAGTTAATTTGTTTCTTGTTCCTGCATAGGTGATACAATTACATCATTTTTATGTACAGATATGATTTGAAAGAAGATTTAATATTGAGATGTTGATATTTCTTAATAAAGAACTTGTTGCGACTGGCGTGAGTGTCGCGGAAACCAAAAGGCAGGAGTCTTCAGTGAGGGTAACGAAGGGATTTATTATCACACGGACAGGCAGGGTACTCACGCATAAAC
>JAABNY020000035.1:12176371-12187244 GCA_015164015.2 Brevimyrus niger
ATTGTGAAATACTCAGACCGGCCCGTCTGGCACCAACAACCATGCCACGCTCAAAATTGCTTAAATCACCTTTCTTTACCATTCTGACATTCAGTTTGGTGTTCAGGAGATTGTCTTGACCAAGACCACACCCCTAAATGCATTGAAGCAACTGCCATGTGATTGATTGATTAGATATTTGCATTAATGAGAAATTGAACAGGTGTTCCTAATAATCCTTTAGGTGAGTTTATGTTTGTATGTGTGTGTATGAATCTGTTTATATATATATAGGTATATATATATATATATGTATATGTATAGGTATATTTGTTTATATTTCCTAACCATGTGTGCCCACAGCACGACAAATTCCTTGTACGTAACACATACTTGGTGAAATAAAGTGATTCTGATTCTGATTCTGTACAATATGGTGTACTGCATTCCCGATCACTTGCAACTTGGAAATTTTCACCTTTCCTCCACGATTTCCTACTTGAAAAAGAACTATAGAATGGCTGAAAGAAATGCTAACTCTGCTGGCTAGCATTTGATGCTAACTTAGCACAACGGTTCTCATAGACACTCTAGAAGAAATGAACATATAGTACATTATGATGTATGCTGTGTGAAGAGTAAACAAGTTTTTATTCGGTTTTACGTTACTGTCACTCTCTAAACTAGCAATGCCTTTACTGAGCCAACCCTCGTGCAGTGACAAGTCATAGCAACCATGTTGTAATTAGTGTCACTTCATAGTATGACTTGGATATGGCCTGGTTCCTGATTGCCAGCAGAAAAGCACCATTAGTTGTTACTATATGGCAGTACTTTAATATTAGCTTGATTTGTCTCAAAATTTGACCCATTTGTAGATCATCACTCATACATTCTGTCTGCAAAATCTAAAAGGACCATCAAATACTTTTAGAGTTACTGTGTTCACAAGATAAATGTCTTCTACAGCTGCCCTTTCCTCCCCACAGGTGCTACCTAGCACAGCAATTTTGGGGCAATTATTTAAAAAAAATGAATTCTGGTATTCAGTGCAGATCTTCATCTATGTTTTGTGACGTAGTAAGAAGTTCCATCGAACCTTTTGACTAATTATGTTTATAAGGTCAAATGTCATCTGCAGTCATACTACCCTCTACTGACACAGCATTGTTGATTTAACTTTGGGGTGATTTGTCTCAAGGTTTGAAATAAAGCCTTCCAATACTTTTGTGTTATCATGCTAACATGATCAAGTGTCACAACTGGCTGTTTATTTGCTATCACTATGCAGCACAGCTTCTTTTTTGGGATGATCTGTCTCAAAATTTGATCATTTCCAATTTGTCACCCAAACAATGTCTCATTAAAGCTTGAAAAAGATTGATCCAATACTATCACACTAACAAGAAAATCTCTGAAGCAGCAGACAGGTACCAAAATCCAGTGAATAAAGTGTGTGAGTTACTGAATTAGTGCAACAATGGCCACAAGAAGGATGTGGTTACCAAAGAAAATGCACTTCTTAAAGAAAATGAACATTTTAAAAATAAACTCAATTAATCTAGTCAGATTTACATTAAGAATAAAACAAGACTTATTTAAATGAAAAACCCTGTAAACATCACATGAAGACATGCATCCAAAACCAAGTCATTTAATAATGAATGTGTTTATCAAGGAATAAGATAAATGTTTATTTATTGCAATGTTCTAAATTAA
The DNA here is from genome assembly GCA_015164015.2 of Brevimyrus niger. Taxonomy (NCBI): domain Eukaryota; kingdom Metazoa; phylum Chordata; class Actinopteri; order Osteoglossiformes; family Mormyridae; genus Brevimyrus; species Brevimyrus niger. The sequence continues at coordinate 12,178,070 of JAABNY020000035.1, forward strand.
AGTGACCAAAAGCATATAAACATTAAAAATGCTGGAGTATTTCATATTCCTGAGCTCTTAATCTGAGACCACGCAGAATTACATCATGCAGATGGCTTATGGGAAAAGGAAAAGTAAGTTGCCTTCTGGATCAGCTCAGATGTGAGGCTGTTCTTCCCCCATCAGGAGTGCTTTGGAGAGATGCCCATAAAAATTCCGTGTTGTCGTAAGGCCGCTCAGCTCTGTCACTCCTACAGCCTCCAGCAATGACAGAGAGGGGCATGTTCAGTTTGTTTAAAGTGTTTAAAAGAACCAAGAGATCACAGATTTCATATACAACAGTCAATATAGTCACAGAAAACAACCCTTTGGAGAAATTTAATAGTCTCATATAGAGCAGTGTTTCCCATGCTGGTCCGCGGAGAGGTTAATGTTTTTGCTTCCTCCGAGCTCCCTGTTGGACTGTCCACGTTTTTGCTTCCTCTGAGATCTCTGTCAGACAGTTCACAGTTTTGCAGCCCTCCCATCTCCCTGCCAGTCAGTCCACATTTTCGTTCCCTTGTAACTCCATCAGGCAGTCCACATTTTTGCTCCCTCTGAGCTCCGTGTCACACAGTCCAAATTTTGCTCCCTGTCAAAAAGCCCACATTTTCCCTCTTTACCAGCTCCATCAGACAGTCTTCATTTCTGCTCCCAGCAAGCTCCCTGCCAGACAGTCCATATTTTTGCTCTCTCTGAGCTCCCTGTCAAACAGTCCACATTTTTGCTTTCTCCTGGCTTTCTGTCAGACAATCCATGTTTTTGCTCCCTGCCACAGGGAGCAAAAATGTAGAATATCTGTGGTTCCCCAATGGCCAGATTGGGAAACATTGATATAGACCATAAATCCAGCTGTCATGCAACCACTTCTCCTGGGTCACAGGGGGGGCATGGGGCTATCCAAGGCAGCACATCCTCAAGGCAGGGTTACACACCGGACCGGATGCTCCATATAAACCAAACAGTGGCTATGTTGTATATCAACACATGCAAATTATTTTTATAACAATAATTAATGTTCACAGCTGCTTATATCCGGTTCACTTTTAAATTATCGTCAACTACACCTGTACTGAGCCTTAGTTTAGATGTAAGATATCAGAGCTTCCTGTTGTGATTTTGATCAATATGCACAGTGTCATTTAAAAATAATTGGCTTTACATTTTCTGCATGATTAAAATGCAGTAATATAGGAATCAGGTGACCAATAAATAATAAATATTACTGAAAAGGCACTAACACAAGAAAGTGATGGACTCCTATGGTATGTACATTATGCCAATTTTGAAAAGCTGTTTTATTTGATGCAGGAACATTTCACATTTTTACCCTGAAACATTCTGGGAGAACCTCTCCAAAAAAAACTCTCAAAGACACACAAAGGATGGATCCAGAAAATGGTGCCACACATATTTTAATATTGTCCAGACTCTGTAACCATACAATCAGTTTACCTCCTTACTGGAAACGGGCAATGAAATCCCAAGGAGCTGTTCCTAAAATGGTCGCAGACACAATTCAACTTAATGTCCTCTATCTGGAATAGCTTTTCTACAGTAACAGTTCATCCAAAAACTTCTTACTAAGTAGCTTGTGGTTTTTAGAAACTTTTGACGTTCTCATGACTTTAAAATATATATAAAAAAAAAAAAAACAAGTCTGAGGGACTTGACATCATCACGACATGAAAATAGGTCACATTACGTCAGCGAGATTTAAAGTAGGGATAGAAAAAGGAGAAAGGAGATTAGAACTAAAAGGGAGCCAATCGATGCAGCTGTTTTATTCCACTTTCCCATCATGCCCGTTGACCTCTGCCCCCTTGTGGCGAAGCTGCCAATGACGGTACTTAGCACCACACTTGCGGTAGGCAAAACGCATGATGTTGGCTAAGAAGACCCAGGAGAGGAGGTACATGGCCACGCCTCCGCATTTCATCACCAGCAGGGGGCGGGGGGAGGCCAGCTCACAGTACAGCATGTGACCGCCCACACCGATGCGCATAAAGATAAAGAGCGTCACGAACAGCAGGTCCACCGCGTCGCCCGCCGGCCCGTCATATCGGCCAGTCCGCCGCAGGAACCAGCGCGTCTGAAGCAGGGGGTTGGTGATCTCGCTGCCGAAGACGACGGCGCAGGCCTCGATGCCCGACTCCCCCACCCAGAGCACCAGTATGATTCCCATGATGCTCAGCGTGTGGTGAGCAAGCATCACAGGTCCCTCCGTGCGGAAGTAGACACACCAGCCCATGTCGAAGGTGAAGTAGCCCAGGCTGAGCACCAGGGCCAGCACCTGCATGGCTGTGTTCTCCGTACCTGCAAAATGCACAGCACAGAGACACAGTCTACTCTCTGACCTGAACTGCCAGTTAGAGCAGTGTGTCCCATCCGTTCCTCTTGAAACCCCAGACGGTCCCCGTTCTTGCTCCCTCCCAGCTCCCGGCAAAACTGTGGACTCTCTGGCGGGGAGCAAAATCATGGACTGTCTGGGGGTCCCCGAGGACCAGATTGGAGAACACTGAATAAGAGGAATTTAACTGAAAAATGTCCAGTTTCAATTACCTGATTATGGTACGTTTAGAATTTTTATAATGCTACAGTTTTGCGAGAATTAAAGCAAACAGCTGTTTTATGTTGGTTACTCATTCGGAAAAAATAAATGTAAACGAGATCATTTAAAGTGACAGTAACCAGAAATTTTAAAAGTAAACATCAAAATGAAAGGCTGGACCAATCCCTAAACAGTGTAGTGAGTGAGATGAAATATAACAGGGGCTTACCTGGGTGCGTGAAGGGCCAGGGGCCGTCGACGTAGCCTATGTACGCCGTGACGCAGACGATGAGGACACCGTGGGCGAGCGTCACCAGGCGGCAGTTCCACTCATATCCACGGCGACCATTCAGGAAACACAGCAGGGCGTAGAAGGAGACCCAGCCGGCCAGGCAGAGGGCCACTTGAAGGAGAAGCGAGGTCATGTCGTCACTGCGTGAACTGGAACCCAAGTCGGGGGGGGGGAAAAATCCATCACTTAACAGTTTCCATAGCAATCTGCAAAAATGTGGCCTGCTCCTATATTTCCACCCAAAAATAAACAAGAACAAATACTTATACTCCGAATAGGAGATAAAGCTTCAGTCGATCTCTGCTGGTCTCTTTCTGTCGGAAAATTGAGAAGCTCCAGGTGAAAGAAGGCAACCCCACAGGGGGGAGTGACCGCCCTCCGACAGGTACGCCGGGACTCGCCACACGCCTGCGCTCCACCGGATCCACCTCATAACATTTGCACATCCCAACCGATCCCCATTTTGGAACCGTGTCCAATCAGAGAGCAGCCTTTCTGGGCAGCCGGGGGTAACAAGCACTGCGATTCAGCCTCACTTACTTTCTGCTCGACCCGGGGAATGGACCGTCCAGCCTCAGCCGTCGCTAAGCCTTTCAGCGAAGACACATCTAAGCCGGTGCCCCCAGAACCAGAACTACCTCTCCTGCTGGCCCCTCCCATCACACACAAAGGCAGAGGCTGCTCAGACTGTCCATATTGGGAAACATGGAGACAGTTTGGAACGTTTCAAAACTGGTGCAAAGGTCCCACTGAATACGCCCTCCAAGCCATGGACACGGCGATGTCTCATCATTTTGCGATTTTTTGAGCAGGGTCTACAAACAAAGCGATTTGCCTGGCTTCCAGTTTTATCTTTACGTTCTTCGGTTACGCATCTGGATGTATTACTGAACAAGTGGGCATGCGAGCGTGTTGCCGAATGGAAAGACTGAACACCGGTAGGGTTCTGAACACCAAACTCCAAAAACCAGGGTCTCAAATGCCCCAGCAGCAGAACCTACTACTGTTCTACCCACTACCTGTTGTTCTAAAGCCCAAGTTTAATTTCTGTCATGTGTGTTTAGCTGCTCTCATACCTGCTGTCCCTACAGCTTGTGTTCGATACAGGCTTACTTCATTCCTACGTTGACAGATAACCCCTAAATTCTCATTGCTCTCCAAGTTGGAGATACTTACACAAGAGCCTGGGGAGAACCCAGCGGCCAAAAACTTTCACAACACCACCGGAAAAAACATCTGTGCTTGGAGGCAGCACTGGCGACCTGAGCTGTGTACTGGGGTCACTGGAATACAGGGCTGTGGTCCCACCCAGGGCAGGAGGTGGGGAGGGGGGGGGCAGCCCTGAACCACATGGATCGCTGCTTAGTCACAGTATGTAGGGGACGGTTGCTAAGCAACTGTATCACTTTAGCAAACATTTGTCTGCAGGAAAGAAAAACATTCATAAGGGCTGGGCACAAACGCTGACACTTCGGCAGGTACAGGTATGCATCTCCTGCAGCATATGTTCTGAAAAACCCTCGATTTCCCCTTATTTGTCCACACAACGAGCCATCGAGACGTCAGTTTAATCATTGCTTGTTTTTTCGGAGCCGGAGCTGATTTATTATACGTGCAATAATTTATTGCCGGATAATGGAACTCCGACTGCGTTATAATTGCACTGTGACACGAAAACATACATTTGTACACTTACGTGCAGCTAAAAATAAAATAAATATCCATATTATTTAGATGGTGAACACCAGTACATAAGGGCGACTAGTAAATAACGCAGGAGCCGTGGGATGCAGCTGCAGCACGAAGCAGTGTAGGGAATAATGGATGCCCACATGGCTAAAACACCGGAGTTGGTCAAAATATCAGCAAAAGTGAGCTGTCCAGGGTGCAAAATGTGAAGGCGTACCTGGCCTCCATCGAGGAACGTGGCGCGTCCGGTGCGATGCTTTTGAGCACATGCTCCAAACGCTACATATTCGGTATCTTCTGATGTTCAAGGACCAAAGCGGAGCCTCTCTCAGCGGACAGCCGAGGAGATCTGGTAACTGCGGACCTCAGATCGGTCAGAAACGGATAGCATTCGCTAAAAAATATCCATGGAGAATAGCATCAATTGTTAACAACGAGGGCGCTGGGTTGGTAGAAGGATTTCTCAGCAGCGGATATTTTCATCAGAGCAAATCTCGGCGGCCCCTGCTGGAGGAAAAACTCATTGCACAAAAATCCGCAACGTTTTACTAATTACATTTTCCCGGCATGATGAGATCGTCTTTATGAATGACATTTTAATATGAGGTGCGAGCAATATCAGAATATTAGAATATCCAACTCAAAAATTAGAGGCAAGTTATCTGTTTTCACAGAATTTATTATTTTTTTGTTAAAGTATATTTTGAACGTTCCAAAGCATATCGTGCAAGGTATAAAAATACAAATAGGTTGCTATTTACATTGGACGGATAAACGCATCATATGCGCTTTTTACCTTGAAATAAACAGCGGTTAATTGTGGGTATCTGTAAACACAGCGTAATACATGTTACAGGGAACTTTGTGGACAAACTGATCAAAGCCGTTCTGGGGTATGTCAGCGCTACGACTTTAAGGTAAAACTAGTAAAAGGTCTATTGAAGATTTGCTCGATTAATGTACAGATAAAAGACATTTGTCAGTTGAGTGGATGTAAAACCTTTGTATTATGGGGATAGCGTGCACTAAGTGTCCCTCATTGTACGTCCAAGTGAGTCATTCTTAAGATATTCCAGGGCACTGTGCAGCAAAAGATCCGGTTGTTTTCAGTAGAGACAGGATGGAGCGTTCCACGCACGGTACCATGATCTATAAAGGAAAACAAATTAAATAAATGAAAACAAACGAAAACTGAGATGGAAATCAGAGTAGCTGCACCGGTAGGTACCAAAGGTGATCAATACATACAAAGACATTTAATCATTACATATAATCAGATGAATAAGCGACAACAGTGTATATTTGAGTGTGTCTACATGTGTGTGACTGTGACCTCACGAACCCTGTGGCACTGAGGGACTGTGTGACCCCCTGTGAGGTCAGCGTGATGGGGCCAGAGGAGAGCCCGCTAGGGGAGGTCCCATGGCTGGGGCTGCTGGGGGAGGTGCTGGAGGACACTGGAAGGGAGAATGCAGACTCAGCATCGGGCTGCGGTCTTGTGTAGGAGTGGCTATTGCCATCATAAACCTCAAGGAGGCTCTTACCCCCATTTACAGCAAGTGGACTGAAGGACCTGGAAGTGATTGCCTGAAACAGGAAGTAAAGACGGATACCTGTCAGGTGACAACAAACAGAGTCTGACTGCATCATAGCAGAACGGAAGTCCAACAGCCTGGAAAGATCTATGAGGTGAAAGGTCAGGGAAGGGTGTGGACACTCAGCCAGGGGGTAGTCGTCGACGGTTTGGGGGAGAGGACTCACCAGCCGAGGGTTGGCTCCTGGTGGCTTTGCTGTTGTCATGACAACCGGGCTGCAGATCCTCTTCTCCTTCTGCCGCCGGTTGCAGAACCAGACCCTCACCACTTCCTTCTCCATTGCTAGCTGCTCCGAGATCTGCGAGATCTCCTCCGAGCTTGGCTTGGGGTTCTGGGTCACATGGGACACCCAGCTATTTAGTAAGTAACCATCGCAGGGCCCAGGATGAAAATCCCCCACTAGATCTACACACATCTACGCCTGTATACCACATCTCTACACCTGTATCTCCTTATCCAGTCCTCAGGGACCCACAGTCTGTCCATGTTTTTGCTCCCTCCATGCTCCCTGCCAGAAAGTCCACATTTTTGCTCCCTCCTTGCTCCCGGTGGACTGTCTGTGGGTCCTCGTGGACTGGACGGGGAAACACCACTGTGCTCAAGGGGAGTTATAGACCTTATGTCAGATCCTAGATTGGTCCCTGCTGTATACGTATGTCCCACATCTCTGCACAATTATACTTCTATAGAAAGAAATCCTTGACCACAAGCAAGGGATGCTGAAAGTTTGTGCTGAATTTCTCCATGGGCTGCAGGGGATCTGAGTGGAGAGACTCTCACTCACGTCCATAAACCTCTTCTCCAGTGTGAGCTTGATGCTGGCTTCTATGCTGGTTCTTTTCTTTCTCTTCCTACCGAAACCCTCCATCAGGGGGGGCACAGCAGCAGGGCTCACCGTGCTGTCAGAGGTGGAGTTCTCTGGAGGGGGGGGGGGCATCACATCCTCGTTATTATTTAATTACAAATCATAGCATGAACAAAGCAAGAAACAGTTTGTTTCTAACTTATTTTAAATCCCCACCTTTAATAATGTAGGTTTTTAAAAAAAAACATGAAATGCATCTGAACAACTGAGCCAAAAAGCATAGAAATTCAACATTTCATGCAGTACATCGTTTCCACAAAAAACAACTACAGGAAACACACCAGTGGTCATGTGGTTAAATGGATGGGCCACACTGGTTACTGGGTCTCAGAGGAGGGAAAAATTTAGGTCACTGAACCAAAGGTGCAGGTGCACAGATTTGCCTTCAGGGGGCAGTGTGACCACCTCTTAGAGTAAAGATGCTCCTGTATCACTCCCACTAGGCTTGTGAGATTAGATCAAGAATTAATAAAATATCTCCATGAGTTGCCTTTATGGAGATTGTTAGTATCGTGTGCACATTGTGACGGCTGCAGTTTTACAGCTCATACACGCATGTAAAGATTTTTTGTCAACAAAATCCGTTTCGACATTGCAGTAAACGGTAACAGGAAACTGTAGGTACTGCCTTGGATTTCTTCCTCCCCCCCTTTTGCACCCTTTCCCCAACATGCACCATATTGCCTATTTGGCAACCCAGCGGCATAGGCAACATTGAGGCGTTTGTTCCGAAAAAGAATTTGACATCAGTTCCAGTTTGGATTTTTCAAAACGAACACATTGCTGCAATTACAAATATGCAGATATGAGGTTCACATGTCAAATAGCAACATGATGGACCTTTTTGGCCACCCAGAAGAGTATGCAAAGAATGTTTTTCTTTAGGTTTTCTTGCCTTAAAGGGCCATACTTTTTAAAATAGGGGAATTAATTTGGTGATGCTGCAACAACATCTTCGTGAAAACCAACAACAAAAAGAATCGTGATAAGATTGTGGATCATGATCCAGCCTGAAAAATATCACGATACGATATTTTCGCCATATTCCCACGGGACTCCTACCCATGTGAGGCCCTTACCTGCCTCACTCAGCCACTTCTCCAGCAGCGGCTTCAGCTTGCACATGTTCTTGAAGCTGAGGTTGAGTGCCTCAAAGCGGGAGATGGTGGTCTGACTGAAGTCGTTGCCGTAGAGCTTCCCCATCGCCAGGCCCACGTCCCCCTGAAACACAAAGATGCAACAGCGTCTGGACTAGCGAAGACGCAGCAGAGTGTGTCTGTGGGAGTGTGTGTAGTGGTCCTTGTTCCCGAGCCATAGCTTTAATTGTGTCAAATTCATGCCATTGGTCTGGACTAACACAAGCTTCCACAGTGAGATTCGGTTATGCTTAAGTTAAAGTTATGGTTGTTAGTTTAATGTGTACAGCAGCAGAAAGTACACTAGGCAACTGTAGACTGTATACTGTGATACTTCAACATGGCTGCCACGGTGCTGACATACCTGAGTAAAGCCTAGCTTGATCCGCCTCTGCTTGAAGGCCTTGGCGAACTGCTCCAGGTCTTCTAGCTCACTGGCTTCATCCAGCTGCAAGGCAGGCACGTGTTTGGGTACCTGTGCCATCTCCGGATGGTCATTCAGACAGGGCCCTGCCAGACCTGTCCGACTCCCTGCCTGTGTAAGGACAGGAATGTGACATGTGTCATACCTGAAGGCTAATCATGTGACCAGTACAACATGTGGTCAGAGGACAGCGCTTTTACCTGCGGTGTCAGTGCTAATCCAGGCTGGTGCTGAAGTAGACCAGACTGAGACTGTGAGGGCAAAGAGAGCAGGTTTTGCTGCAGTAATGCTAGAGAATATAAGAACAACATATTAACACAATGAGCAGAGCTGACTCTTTTTCCTGTCACAGGCCGCAATACCGTGTCTCTACATTTATAAACAAATATCACAGCTACTATTATATCCAGGTATGACTCCTCTGTGAGGCACAAATAATGGTGCAGACCTTCTGTAAACAGTAGTTGTATGTAATATATATATATATCCAATACATACTTGATAATTTCCAGAGGTTGAACACCCCCCCCCTCCGTTCTCTCTCTCTCCCTCTCCCTCTCTCTCTCTATATATATTTTTATTTATATATATATATATTTATATAT
>JAABNY020000035.1:12187503-12202538 GCA_015164015.2 Brevimyrus niger
ATCCATGGGCATCAATATGGAGCTGGTCCCCTAAGAGTTGCCACTCTTCTTGGAAGGCTTTGTGTAAGATTTTGTACACATTGTCCGTGGGAATAGTTGCCCATTCACCTAGAGAAGCATTTGTGAGGTCTGATCTACTGAAGAACCATGTCTTTATGGACCTTGCTTTGTGCACTGGGGCACAGTCATGCTGGAACAGAAAAGGACCTTCCCCAAACTGTTCCCAGAAAGTTGGAAACATAGAATTGTCCAAAATGTCTTGGTGTATTGAAGCATTAAAAATGTTACCTTACATGTTCTTTGTGGCTGAGTTTCCACTTTGCAATAATACCACTTACAGCTGACCGTGGGATATCTAGCAGCGAAGAAATTTCACGAACTGGCTAATTGCAAAGGTGGCATTCTATGACAGCACCATGCTTGAATTCACTGAGCTCTTCAGAATGACCGATTCTTTCACAAATGTGTGTAAACATGACTGCAAGGCTAGGTGCTTCATTTTATACCCCTGCAGCAATGGCTCTGAATGAAACACCTGAAAGATGTGTGTCCCAATACTTTTGTCCATATAGTGCATATTAAAAGAGACCCCCCAACCTAGTCTTTAGTTAGTTGTTTATCTGATCAAACATTTGTCACCATTCATTCGGGGGGGGGGGCCCTGGTTCATGGAAAGCAGAAAATATCTGCTTCAGGTTACTGAATATCTTGCTTGTATTTAATATAGCGCCCCCGGAGGCCAAAATGTACAGTTCCCACATTTCAAATTTCAAGTTATATTGTCCACATCTCTCTGGAGTGAACATAGTGAAATTCACATATCACGATAAATTCACATATCACAATTGTGTGGTGTGTGGGGGCGAGATGGGGGGGGGGGCATAGCAAAGGGTAACAGCAGAGCAATACAACACAATATGGGAATAAGTGAACAATAAATAAGAAATAAATAAGACTTAAATGGGATAAGGATGTGCAAGTAGACCTCAGCATAGTAAATATTACAGATGATGATGATGATAATGATGATGATAATAATAATAATAATAATAACCTTGATGGCCGCTCTGTGCTTGGGACAGGAGTAAGGAGGAGGAGGAGAGTTGTGAACTGGGAACTAGGAGCAGCTGCTGCAGGGGATGGAGGGGCGAGGGCTCCTGTGGAAGGGAGGGGGCTGTGAAGATGGAACAGGAACGGGAGCGAAGGGACCTGAACAGGACATTCAGCGGTAGCAGGTCCCAAAAGGCAGAGTGCTGCTGTAATCTACGGCTCAACATACCCACAGCACAGGCAGCTGGGGAAGCTGGCATGAAACGGCACAGAATGAGACCTGAAGCAGCCCCTCCCACACACTGTTCCAAATGCTCTACATAATGGTGCACATTCCCTTCTATTTCTGATTAGTTTTTGTTAAATTCTTCGGAGCTCAGCATGCAAATTCAAGACTCAAGAGCCTAAAATAGAGAGAGAGGCTACCCCCCATGAGACATGGGCATGCCAGATCAAACAGGGGGGAGGGGGCGTGTCACGTGAATGTCTGTAGGGAGAGGTGCTAATCCCGAGGAAGTGAAGGGTCATACCCCCAGGGTGTTTGTGGGGAGGGGTGTTAATCCTATGGAATGGGGGGGTGGTATCATCTGAATATCTATAGAGGGGGGAGTTCCGGGGGATTGGGGACGGTCACTGTCTGTGAGTGTCTGCGGGGGCCTTGCCGGCGGGTGTGTGTCATACCCCTGTCAGCTGACCACCGCTCACAGAGGCGTCCCCTGGCAGCGTGTGCGGCTTCTGTGAGCTTGCCGAGTCTGAAGAGTCACTGGTGGCTTCAGTCTTTATCTGAAGAGGAAAAGCGGGTCATCGTTCTCCCATGTGACCTGTGACCCCTTTCATAGTCTGACACCTGATCAGTGTAGAGCTCTGACCTCATCTCTCAGGCACCTTTCTCATTTTAGTCCCTGATCGGCACAATGCACTTACATGTCTCGTAAATTCCAGGACATTTTGTTCATCTAGGGGGAAAGAAAAACAGGCCTTGAGTTTTACCTCGACACAGACACTGCTCATTACCCACCTCCGAGCTATTACAGTATTTGACTGCTGTGCCTTAATCACTACACCCTCTGCTATCTTTATTTTTAATTATCAATGCCACCATTCTTTGTAGAATATTTGCACGTCTTCAATGTCCAATTCAACCTTTCAAAGCTAATTTCCAATTTCACATAATTGATATATCTGAATCCATCCATCCATCCATTTTCTGTACCGGTTTGTCCTGTGCAGAGTTGAGGGGGTCCAGAGCCAAACCTGCAAGCTACGGACACAAGGCAGAGAATAACCCAGGATGCGGCACAAGCAGGGCACACACACACACACACACACACACACACACGGCTATCATCTTCCTTTTTATATACAGCCATAGAAAAAAAAAGACACCTCTATATTTTTGAGCAAATCTGCATTTTTAAATCATGGTTTAACCGTGGTTCTGCTGGCAGAAGGTTACACTAAGCAGCAGGATGCTTTCATGTCAAAAATTTCTAAGACAGCAGTACACACATAATAAGGTTAAGCAGGAGATGCTGGGAATGAACAGAAACCAACCAGGTAAAGGGATTTCTAAATGTCAGAGATGACCACTAACTTATCCGACTTCTCATGAATTGTAGGATGACATCAAGTGACCATCAAAAGGGATGGGAGACATTAAGTGCAGGTGTGAAGTGCACTGCTAGGATAGATCATATCAGGCTCTGAGTAGCAGGACTGAGGTCAAATAAAGCAAGAAAGAAGCCCTTCATTAATGAGGAACCAAACTACAGTTTGCAGAAAAGTATATATTATTCATTGTGCTGTGGTCTCTTAATTTTTTCTGTGGCTGCATCCTGTTTTTCAAATAAAAATAAAGACTGAGTACTTCAAGCAGAATTATACAAGCAATTTAAAAAGTATTGATTGAATAATTAATTGTGACTAATAACTGAATTCATAATAATGTAATACATTTTAAGTGGTATAAAATGAGAAAAGTAGGGAAGTGTATCAGATTTTAATGAAAATGTGATAATAAAAGTACAGACTGAGCACCAATAATAACATGTTTTAGGTTAAATAATTATGTGTGTATGTGGACATGTATATATTACATTGTGGGGACCAAAAGTCCCCAGAGTGTGATAAAATATTTTGACGTTGCAGGAACATTTTTTTGGTCCCCACAAGGGGAAACTCATTTTATGAAAAATATGACTGCAATAAAAAACTAAACATGTCAAAAGACTTATATTTTGTTTGGTTAGTTATAGTTAAGTTTAGGACCGGGTCGGGGTTAACAGCAGTAATTGGCTTCATTTGAATGACAAATGAGTGAACTGGGGGAACGTGGCAGACCAGGGAGCTGCTGCTCTTCCAATATGGAAATGCTTTGCTTTTTACCACTGTGTCACAGTATGGAAACCAGGGGCTCATGCAAATAGGCAGGGGCGTGTAACCGTGGCAACCATGCGGAGACCACCACATTTACATGTGTACAGGCTTCCAAGCAAGCAGCCGGCGCTAAGTTCAAAGATAAGGCGGGGCTGTCGAACTCCGGAAGCAGGAAGGCGAGGTGAACTACTTCCTGTAATCTGCGAGCTACTCAACAGGATGAACAGTAGGGCAGCATTGTCAGTCCTTTGGTGGTATGGAGCAGGATGCAGGAACATGAAAGGGCACGGTGAGAATACAGGCTGCCTGAACTCGCAAAAAGCAAACAGTGGGGATCATTGGGATACGCAAGATGGAGGGCAGCTAAACTCACAGTACGGGGGGGGGGGGACTCTCAGATTCACACTAAAGACGGGACTGAGAAGCAGATCCATACATCGGTGTGATTTCCTCTCTAACATCCACCCTCTTTACCAATAATTTCAGCTACTTAAACACTGGCAGACATGTTTGTCTGTACATGAGAGTCCTGTGCATTGTGTTCTGGTGACTTGATGCTCTTTACCTAGGAGCCCAGGAATGCCACTGGAATGCCAGCGAGGTCAGGAGGGTGAATTTATTGCCAAATGTCCTATTGCTGATAGAGTGTCATGTGCATCCAAACAATATTCAAGGTCCATTACTTTAACTTAACCAGAACATAACCCTAACCAAACTTTAACTGCCACAATAATTACTTAAAAATAATAACCCTTACATAATACTAAACTACTTCTAATCTAATGCTATCCCCCACAATAAACCAACATCCATGTTTCAAACTTTACCTTAACCTAAACATAACCAGAGTTGAGTAATTCTGGTGCAGAGAGTATAAGTCCAGACTGGGATTTTGTTTCAACCAATCAGTTTAACATAAAGAGTCACATTCATAGAGTACTCAACTGGTTGGTTGGAACAAAATCCCGATCTGGACTTATACTTTCTAAACTTGAATTACCCAACTCTGAACATAACCAATCCTTAACTTTACCAAACCAAGAAACGGCATAGCTGCAGTGCTTTATTCAATTTAGGACCATGTCAATTGTTACCAATTTCCTCAGATTTTTGTGAAAAAGCACAATATAACAACAACCATTTCACATTGTTTTACATTGAACAGAGGGCTCAGATGTTCTGGCATAGAGACCGAGCATAGATCCCACACTGAGAGAGCAGAAACAGACACTAAGGTCCCATTTGCATTAGGGTCCTAACAGATTTATTTTTTGAATAGAATATACTTATGAAAAAAAAAACAGCCTACACCAATTAAACACGTAAACTTTCTCTTGAAAAGACATAGCTTCCAGCACGCAAAGCAAATAGCCTTTTGAGTACATGCTGGTCTTTGAGTTTATTCACTTCAGAGGCCGCAAGTTCCATACTGTACTTATGCAATTTAAAAAACATTTAAAAGAGAAGTCGATATCAGCGTGTCTACACTGCACCTTATGCAGAAACACAACACAAGCTTAACGCCCATACCAACTATACCGTATTACTGTCACACATTTTTATATCTCAAATCTTCTATTCTGTTAAGCAACAAATATAAATAATTAATTATTTTACAATTCAGAATTGCTAACTGGCAGCATATTTCAGTTTGCTTATAACTTTTAATTCAGTTCATTCAAGCTAGTACTCATGTTAAAAATAAATCAGTACAAAAATCAGTTGTAATATTATTGCATCCCTGAAAGGATGAAAATGACAATCCCCCAAGCAGAGGAACCATCTGTCTCCCAAAGCACAGCAGCGCCCTGTTTAACAGACAATCTGTGATTTCTGACTTGGGAACTCTTCTCACCTGGCTGCGTGTCGCGCGGTGGAGCTGCTCCCTCCGGCTCGGAGCTCATTTTAATGTCTGCAATAACAAAAGCTGCTAATTTTACTAAAAGGTCTCACAGAAACATCCCCCATTGGTAAAACCATCTAATGAATTTAACCCCTGAATTTTTCTTAAGAGTTCCTGTTACAATATTCATAAGATTCAGGGCGTCCCCATCTCATGTTAAGCATGGGATCCCTCTCACTCTCTCCCTGGCGTTTATTGTATCTGTAAGATTCAAATGTCCGCATCTTCCTATATTTGAGCCAATGCATTTACCCAAATCAATCCTTTCTCACGATTTACCAATTAAATCTATATTCATAAAGTAGAGGAACAGTATGCAGACGGTTTGTCTTTACCTGTATAAAAAAGTGACCTTACTAGGTTCTATTTTCAGATCTTCCTTTCCTTCTTCCACTGCAGACAAGAAGGCTAAAATTCAAATTCTCTCAAGACCCACCGATGTAGAGAAGGTCTGGCTCCATCCTTTTCTCAGTGGTCACACCGGACTGACGAGGGGCAATTTGCATGCGTCTCCAGATGCAGCCTATCCGTGTTTGACTGTTTTGCATAAATCAGCAGTGGCTCCAGCTACATAATGACCTAAAGCACATGTGAGTTTAACTATAGTAGTCTATACTGTGGTAGTCTATACTGTGGAGGTCTATGCCAATGTACACATATCACAAGTGAACATCTATAACATGAACAAATGCACCTATCTAAATGTGAAGGACTACCTTTGTCCTGTATGTTTTATAAGTGTGACGGCAAGTGTAGAGATGTACAAAGAACATGTAACAAATGACTAGTTTTCATGTTTAAAAATGTAATAAGTAATGTAACTATTTTTATTACTTCATCAAAGTAATGTGATTTATAACATTTGATTACTTTTGAATTATTTTCTAATAAATGTTTTAAACTGGGCAATTAATCTGAAAAACCCCTTTCTGGAAATATGCCAAAAGACATTTCTGCATGGCAAAAAGGTTCAAAGCAACAGGATGAATGATATATTCCACATACATTGCTTTTACCGGAAAAAAAATTGGACATAGCCCATTTGTAATCCCCAACATTTTGATTAATGACTATAATTTGATTATATGTTGTTTCTCTGTAATTTTAACTAGTTATTCCCCAACACTGGTGAAGGCCCACCTGATTATGTGCAAATGTATGAGTATGTGAAGGCCATACACAGACAACATATACAAGAATACATGGCTTACATAATCTACAATGACTTTACACACACAGCATACAAACACCCAGCATAAGATGCTTTAAATTTTGGTTCCACCTGAGACTCAACTGACCTACCTCTAGCTTCTGTTTCTGCACAAACACAAAACTGCACCACTGAAAGAGAAATGCAGTGACATTTCTGTTCTGAGTTTTGTTATGACCCCTTACGTGTAACACATACTGGCCCCTAACAGGTTAAATTCATATCATTTCAGTTTAAACCACATTACCCAAGTAGTGCACCGGGTTAAATTGGTATAACTTATAAATAAGATGGATGGATGGAATATGACCGTTTGCGTTACATTTAAAAAATAAATCTACGCAAATAAAATCCTTACATACCATGGTCATCACTGCACATATTCTTGCGAACTATTATATACTTCACGTCATTAGAATCAGAAGACTTCATTAATCCCGGAGGAAACTGCTTAAATACCTGGAAATCATCCTGTACTATCGAGAGGCTGGAAACATTTATCCAGGTAAATATTTGCAGCGCATTAACTATATCAATTAAGCTAGCAACATGGGTTTGCTGACACCTTTAAAAACTATTTAGTACTTTTACTATATATGTCTTTCGGACTGATAAAATGTAATATTGCATTTTGGTATTTCTTACCTGTAGATGTGCACGGATAGTCTACCGTCACCATCTTCAAATTTTATACTACATCGTGGGAAAAAAAAAACTCTTTATAAAGATGAGAATGCAGCTTCCATCAAGGGTCGGGAGGCGCGGCTGCGGACGCGACAGGCGTTCGACATCGGTCGTAATTTATTTACATGTGAATATGTCAAATATTTGTACACTCATCAAAAGCTGGGAAAGGCAGGGTCAAAGTCGACTGGTTTATTGTTTATTTGAGCGAATGGCCGGTAGGTCCGTGTCGCACCTCGGCGGCACGTCTCGCGGCTTAGATCCGCTTCACATGAAGCCTGCAATACGTGCTCCAAACCTTTGGGAGTCTGCTGTACTTCGATAACTGCTGTGTGTTTTAATTTAGATTGATTTCCCCCTCTTCACAGTGCCATTATTGTGTTGCAGGGCAATTGTGTTAACTTGTAACCCAAGAATACAATCGGACGCTTGCTGCTGTAGCTCCATTAGTTTTCAAAATAAGTTAAAGAAAAAAGCACAATATAATCAATCAAACGCCTTTATTGTGTGCAGGACAACATGTTTCTATGTAGGCTTAAATAACTTTATACCTCCCAAGTTACTTTGTATTCGTCCTTTGTCCACATTTCAATATAAAAATAAAGTTTTATTTTAGCTGCATGACGTATTAAGGCACCTGTAAGAAATTTTCCGAAGTGGCAGTTAACTGATATGATTTTAAAGAGCTTAGCATAAACAAAATTAAACATTTTAATAAATACGACTACATGTTGTATAGCACTGCGTTACTCTTTTGTCAAACAGAACTCTAACAGATAAGGGACATCAGACACTTAAAGGTATACATTTCTGTGACGAACATACTCATTTAATTCCTTCACAGAAACAGCAGGTGGCAGTATTCTTCACTTAAGGCTTTCAGCATCATTAGTCTGTTGGGAGGCACTGAGAGGCATATCTCACTCCTCAGAGGACAAAGCCTAATAAGGCATAGACTTGTGAAAATAAACTCACAATCCTGTCATTTGCCACAATCATGTCAAAATTCCAAATCCCCTATGAGTGAAGGGCTCAGTTCTCATTATGAGCAATGACAGAGCAATGCATTCTTTGGTTTCAATTAAATCCCTGAAATGTAAAGAAACTTGTGTGGCTAAAAAAAGTAATGCCTTTAACTGAATACTTGCAAGAAAACGCAGTATTTCAAAGAATAAGCATGTTTGGGCAGGCAAACGAATCCCTTTCGAGGAAAAGGCTTATCTGAAGGTCTTATCTGAAGTGGCCCAAGTTTCTATTTGGGAAGGAGACCCAACAATAAACTGCCAAAACCCCCTCATCGCCATAGTTACCAAAAAGCTGTAAGATCATCCAGACAATGGCACACGACACTAATCCCACCTATGAACATGTAAAAATGAAACGGCTGAAAATGAGAAATTTCACACCAATTTTAGTTCACGTCAGACTTGGTCCTGCTCATCTTATGTCACTCTCAAAGACACCCAAAGACACAGACACAGACACACACACACACACACACACAGACTCTCTCTAAACTCTACATCTTAAACTGTGAACTTGCTGTTCAATGAGATTAATCTGACCTGAAAAGACATTAGCTGTAATCAGTCTGAGCTGCGTGTTATAAGCTACAAGCCTCCAGGCCGCTCACACATTCTGGATAGAGGATGCCATGATGACGCCACAGGCTGGACAGAGCACCCACCTCCCTCCCACCTCCCATCCGCTTTCTCTGCTCATTTCCTGAAAATGGATATGTTCTTTATAATTTACCTCTATATAACAGAAAATCTGTGACAATCCAATGGGGAAACTATGGAAAACTTCTGTTTGTCAACTGATTATCTGTATGTGAATAAGTAATGAAAGTGTTCTGTATCTGCAAGCATGAAGATGGGGGGGTCTCTGTGGAATTCCCCTGCGTACCTACCCTAATGAGCACGCACCAATCAGACGGGAGCATAGGTGTACACTGATACACTGCCAGACCGCACTCTATTGCTGCCCTATTGGTCCCAGGCGGGCTTTTATCCAACTAAATTAAGACAAACTGGCATTTTGTATCATCACGTCCCATCTTCAGGAAAACACTAACGACCCCACAAAGTGAAACCAGTCAATCAGACGTTTTGCAGAAATGAAGCCGCTAACCTGATTCACACCAAGGGACCTCAAAAGTCTTTACAACAATCTTTCTTTCTCAGAGGAACAGGAATTGACTGCATCAGTCACAGATACAGGCTGCCATGTCTGTGTCTAACATTACTATTTGCCACAAGGGGGCAGTATAGAGCCCCAAAGTCAGCTCATGTAGAAATGAATGCGGCAGGCTACTGGAGGATAAGACAGTGGAGTCGGGCCGCAGAGGACCTCTGGCAGTGCGTCTAGGTCTCCTCCTCATCCCACAGACAGAGATGCCTGTAGGGAACGTAGAAGCGAAAGTGGAAGCCTTTGCTGCAGCTCCTGATGCCGCACTTGTAGGGGCTGGATCTGGCGGCCTGGGTGCGGCAGTAGCGCAGCAGGCAGGGGTACCACTCCAGTCGCAGGCTGTAGCGGCAGACGCAGGGCTGCCACAGGCCCGGCGAGGACGGACAGTCCTCCAAGCCCGGCACCTCCCATGACTGGGGCAGCGGCTGGAATGTGGCCCCTTCCACACCTTAGGGGAAAACAAGCACGTGGTTTGGGGCAGGGAGGGTTAACCTAAAATATGATGCGTCTTTGGGAACCAACAAGCAGCCAGCTGAGAAAACTCAGATTAATTTGATGTTTGACATCAGGATCTAGAAAGGATACTGGCTGAGCCTTTCTCGCCATAAATACTTGCTAGATAAACAGGGGCCCTGTCGACGGCTCACATTATCCCTGTCGCCTTCCTGGGGTCACATGCGTAATGAATAGGGGGGGGGCTCACCATGGTCCAGCCAGTGCTGGGCGTCGGCCAGTTGGGTGAAGATGGCGCCACCCGCCTCTCTGCACACGTTATGGAGGTGGGGGCTCAGCAGCCCGGCCCGGCTCAGATTGACGGCCATGCCCATGCTCAGCTGTTCCACGCCCCGTCTCTCCTCTGCTGAGCGAATCGCCCGTGGGTTTTTCTGTAACACAATCATGGGCTTGCTGACCTCGGGTGGGGGCAGCGGTGGGGGGGGGGGGCAGCATATAGCAAAGGGGACTCAACTCTGATCTCCAAAAAGGACCATGTTCTTTCAATCCTAATTTAATAGGCAATGATCCAGAGGTAGGCATTCTTATCCAGAAAGGCCAGTTGGGTATGCAGGTTTTTGCTCCCTAATTGTATCACTAATTAGAGGACTGATTGGCTGATTGGTAAAGTCCTCACACCTGGGTTTGAACAGGTGGCCTAAAGGTTACCCCAAAAACCTGCAAACACAATGGCCCTTTGTGGATAAGACTGACCACCCCTGATCTACACAGTAACCTAACCACCTAATCTAGAGTATTGATCAGGTGCCAATATAGATGCACTATCCACAGGCTGAAGGACATGTTGACCAGGGTAGGTCACCACAGATGTACCAGTTGGGGCGAGATCCTACCTGACGTAGGCGGGCCATGGATTCGCTGGAGATGAGCTCATTGTGGTTAAGCCTGGTTACAAAGCATAAGACCTGATACTGCCTCTGACCACGCTCCAGCTCGCCCAGGATCAGGGTTCGAAAGATCTTCACCTCCTACAAAATATGGGGAGAAGAAAGCCGTTCTTCAGCTCAGCATTGCACACACTCACTTCACCTCCACATAAATACACCTCATCCCATACATAAGCACCAGTGCTACTGTACCTTGCTCCTGAACCCAAAAACACCACCCCCACAAAGCAGCACTCCATTCAATGACCAACCCCTCAGGTCCTCACCACATCAAATGCTTGTACCATTAAACCAAAAGTTCAGACCTGGGTAGACTGCAGCAGTGACTCATACTGGTGCTAAACATTTTTACACAGCATGTAATCTGGAAGGAAAACAACTGTCAGACATCTACTGACTCAAGAAGTTTTTTTTTTTTAAATAAAGATTGAACAAATAAAACCAAATGTAAAACACTGTTGAACTAATGACTTAAAATGGCTGATAGGAAGTAGATAGAAATCTTAGAATTGCATATGTGGCATAATCTAGCCATCTTCTGTACTGTCACAAAATGACTGCACTGGATTCTGTGTCCAACCATGTTGATGCTGCTTTGTGGCCACACCGAGCTGCACCGGCTGGTGTCCAAATGAGGCCGGGGAGCGTTGCATTATGGGTAGACTAGGACGAGACAGACCAAGGACCTTTCAGCCCACTCTTCAGCTGGCCGACATCCTACTGGCTGATCCGCATGACAGCTCACACAGGCAGCCAAATCACACATACATGCAGCACCCGAAACACAATACATACACTCAGGCATACAATACACACACGCCCCCACAAGCACTACTAAATAGGAAACATTTTAAATCAACACCCACATGGGCTACTACGACAGGTCCATCCTGAATTAACCCCAAAGTGTCCAGCAGATCAGGGGCTTGCTCACAGTGGGTATGCTTCCGAAAAACGATCACACAAGACTAGTTCCCAGGGTATGAGGATTATTTTTCCCGGGAGAGTATATTTAACTACGGAAGCTGCCAAAACTGGGACTTCCTGGATTCCCGGGGAAGCACAGTACTAGGAAGAGTGTACCCCGGGCTGGGGCGCCCGGGGAGAACAAAGGGAGGGAAACCTGGCCCCCAAAAAACGCTCAAGAGGAGCAAAAAAAACGCCCCCCCCCCCCCCCCCATGGCTGACACTTGACGCATCTTATCCAGCATTATCTGCTATAATGTTTGTTTATACTGTTTTCCACAGCTGATGAAAAAATTTATCAAAGCGTGAGGTGTCTGTGTTCTTCATAAGGACGAGGCAGCTCCGTTGAGGTCAGGTAACTTCTCTGCATTGTCCATACAAAAAGGGAACGATCTTAAGCATCCTGTTTTTACGTCTGACATCTTTAAATGATGTTGACAGTAGACGTCAGGCAGGGAAGTTCTGAGGGCTACAAATCCACACCCGTGAAGGACACGCCGCGTTCACTGCATGCAATGGGGTAACTGCACCTCCTTTTCATCACTCTGACATCCTTTATGGAGGGTGGGGGGAATCTCTGTCAGCCTGCTAGTGACTGGCTCGACTCCCCTCAGGAACTCCCAGGGCCATCCACTGTACACTGGTTTGCATAAGACTCGAAGAATGCCGATTTCTTCTTTAGTGGCAACGGCAGAACAAACACGACCTTCGCCGCCCTTGAACGTTGCAGTCTAAGAGCTATAAACAGCCGGCGGAACCTGAGATCCCCATTCCTGGGCGCTTCGCGGGTCGTACCGCCCACGCGGCCCATCCCTTATCTCCAGCCACTCTGGGTTTGCCCAAACAGTCCCCCTCGCCCACTCCCGTCTTCCGATTCCCTTCCAAGGTAAACCTGATTTTTTCTTTTTCCTAATAAAAATCGGTACCAGTCATATTCTCGTCAACAGAAGCCTGTCAAAAAATGAGCCTAATACAGAGGAGTTCTGCCGGAAAAGGAGCGGTTTTAAAGGAGCTGGTAGCCACACAGCTGTAAACTGAGCCACTTTTTAATCAAACACTCCGTATTTTTTTATAATCCTCTTATACGCAATCCTTCACGAGTGCCGGAGAACTCAGAAGCTAGCCAGGGTTAAAAATAGCCCGCAACAAACTGTGATTGCAAGGCCCTGGACATGTATTCTTGTGGCCTAACTTGAGGAAAGTTTTCAGGGGAGTTTTGTTTGAGGTTCGAATCCAACATCAGATAAGATTTAGTTTATTTTTTTGATTTTTTCCAGCCGCACTTCGATTCCCTCGATCCACACAAGCTAGTCTGTCGACAACAAAACAAAAGGACAAGCAAAAAAAAAAAAAAGAAGGTGCAGGACAGCATCTAATTACAGGGCTGAAAGTGAGAACGTGGAGTGAAAAGTGGGTGAGGTCACACCCTAGCTGGTGCAGTCAGCCCAGACAGCAAAACAACTTAATGGGCAAACAATACTCTGTCAGACAGCCTTTAGGAATCTTCTCGAAGCTCTTCTGGAACCATAAAGAAAACATTTCAGTAATGAGCAGCCCCCCCTGACCCACCCACCCGCCCGAATAAAGAACTGTCCTACTTGGACGTAAAAAGAAATCCTGGCTCTGGAACAAAGGAATTCTCTCTCCTTCTCTTTTGATGGTCCACTTATCATTCCCAGTAGACTGGGGTGAGAAAGCACAGTGTCCTGCGCTCATACGCGACGTCCGAGCGAATTTGAGCACAGGATGGAGTCCCCCTCCGGCACGGCCTCCCCTTTCAGCCACTAACCTCTGTCTGACTCAGATGTCTGTCAGCTTCGGTCAGGCTCGAAAGCTCATGGCGATGTGAGCTTGACTCCCGTGTCTGCGGAGCCGCTACGGCAAACTACTAGGATTCACGCTAAAGCCACGTTTGTGCGAAGCGTCTGCTCGGATTCGACAGCGGTGCTCGCTAACGGTGTGCGGGAAAGCGCAGCTCCTCACACTACGAGCAGGACAAAATGTGGATCCACATCTCTAACCACAAATGCCTCCATGTTTCCACCAACATGGTCCCAGAGCTGGAGCCGGACTACAACAAAAAAGGTTCAGCGTTTCCATTGCAAAAAAAAACAAAACAGGCCCCCGGGCCAGAAAAAACAGCTCCAGCACGGCACCACAGAAAAGCCGGATCCGTAACACCAATGATAGTGGAACATGATATTGTGTCCAAACCTTCCATATACCCAGAAAATCCAACCCATAACCAATACAGTTCAGGTTACCATCGCCGGAGCTGGCAGTGAAACAACTTGCGAGCTTAATAGAGGAATAATGTTGAAAAAATGAAAGATCGATCTGCCAGCCAGATTTAATTATAGATTATACAAATGCAGCAAGTTACACTAAACATTGTGGCGCTCAAGTGGCAAAGAGATTCTGAGGTGGACAGCAAAGTTCAATTTTTAGCAGAATTTTTTTTATTGCGCGATGCTTTAAAAGGCAGTGGAAAAACAAGAGATAAAACTCACTTAGGAGACAAAAATACATACAGGAAATAGATACAGTCATCAAGTCATACTCTGAAAGCTATGAGTCTTAATGGCTAATTTATTTTTGCTCTGGCAGCTCATAAAAGCTGGCAGCTTTTCTTTCTTGAAACCGGTGGAAACGCGGGGCAGTTCTCAAAAGGAACCAAGCAAGAAACAGCCAATTTCCAGCACCATGTTGGTGAAAGTGAGGTAAAATGCCATGCATTTACATCTCTAAATGAATAGTCAGTCCGACTCCGCTACAACAGGTCATAAGGCTCCTTTCAGCTTGTTAGTATCAGGCTTTTTCCGGTTGACCAATGATGTCACAGATGTAAAAAAAACATTATAAAATAATAAAATTAAAAATAATGGACGCGTGGACAAATTAAGTGACAAGCTTTAATCGTAATCTGGTCAGAAGAACAGATACAAGATCAGGACAGCAGAAAAAGAATGAATGAAATTTGTATAATACTATGACATCATGGTATTGGAAATTTTTCAGACATTGCAATGTGATTCTGTTGTAATAAAAAATGGGGTGCTGATGAAACAAAAAAGGAGTTTTACATAAATTTCCCACAAACCCATCTAGGTGTGATAAACAGCATGGATGAAAATCATTATGATTGTCTCAGAGAACGCAAGCAGCGCTCATGCAAAAGTGGCAGAGGTAAACTTTAAACTGATTTCTAAACATATATTAGATCATCTTGAAAAGCAATAATTACTAAAATTGCAAA
>JAABNY020000035.1:12214387-12224490 GCA_015164015.2 Brevimyrus niger
TCACTACGTGCGTTCATATCGTATGCATCTCTTGGGGGCTAAGCCCCCCCTGTCCTTAAAACCTAGTGACGCCCCTGTAATAGACATTGGATCATTGCGTGCTCCACGTCTTCCTGCTACAGAATGCTCCCAATCCAACTCCATGCATATGCTGATAACAGCGTCATTACACAATATGGGCTTGTAGAAACAACAACAACAATGCAGTGAATTG
Source organism: Brevimyrus niger (assembly GCA_015164015.2). Taxonomy (NCBI): domain Eukaryota; kingdom Metazoa; phylum Chordata; class Actinopteri; order Osteoglossiformes; family Mormyridae; genus Brevimyrus; species Brevimyrus niger. The sequence goes on from JAABNY020000035.1 coordinate 12,214,602, forward strand.
GTTCATTGTGTTGGTTTTCCAAAGATTGTTCTATGCACGTTTTTTTTTTTTTTTTTTACAGGAATCTAGTTTTCGATTGGTCCAGGTAGTGAGAGTGTATAGCTTAAGCCATTGGTCCTTTGAAGTCCCCAAACCCCCACTGATCCAGCTGTTAGCTCAATGTCTCCTGCAAATGGTTTGCAGATGGCAGTTCTCAGTTAATCTGAGGTTTCTCAGGGATGGATGAAAAAGGCCAGAAGTTTTCTGTAATGATGGTTTGTGAGAGACCGTACCAGATCCAGCGAAACTCCCTGCTGGGTGTAGGAGCTCTGGGCCTTGAATATAAATAGTCTTGTTTGGACACTGTGTGTGTGTGTGTGTGTGTGGGGGGGGTTGATATGAAAAGTCTCATATTCTATCTAGAAAATGAAGATATCTAGTTTCTTGAAGCTCATTCTTCACTAAAGATCATCTATCTCACTAGTTATATAAGGCCAAAGCACCTTCTGTAATATAGCATGCTGTTCTACGTAGTGTGTTTGTATATGTCTTAGACCTTTCAGGATTCTGAAGCACGCATATCGAGAGCAGCTGTTTCCTACATGTCTGAAAATCACAATGTGTGAAACATGAAAGTCACAAGCAGGATCACACACCAGAAACAAACAAATCGCACCATCGATTCATGTCGGGCCGGTTTTGCACAGAACCATCCATTTTCAGCTTTTGGTCTGTCAGAAACCGTTTGTAATGTCACGGTGCACATTTCTGCTCAGATTTGTCAAGAAACCTTCATAAATATCAAATACTGAGCACTTTGCCAGCACATCAGATGAAGATGAAGGTATTCTGCACTGTTGCTAGGAGAGACGGATGTAACAGCATGCATTATTCTTTAGGCTCCATCCATGAACATTTTTTACCAAACTGATCCGGATAGACAAACGAACTCCTCTGTCCAGGCACCAAAGATTCATGCTACTGGATCAATAGGGGGATGTGGTAGCCAAACACTGGGTTTGGATTTACAGTGTTTCAAAATCTTCGAATCCAGTCACACACAAGGCATGGTCCATTTAAGACCACAGTTCTGATCATGGTACTTATTGTACAACTGTTTTATCCTATTTCCCAAAGCTGTTGTTTAATTCTGCTTGGCACTATGAGACTATCAGCACCACAGTGTTCAAATATAGTTTGTGTCCAACATAATGTTATACGATACATGATCTCTACTGCATTGGACTCCGCTCACATTTACAGGTGTCATGGCAAATACAAATCATATTTAGTCATTAGAATGAGGATCAGTATTGACCTCCACATACTCAGTTCAGGCCTGTTTTATACTCTCATTCCTTTCCTTTTAGTCTTCATACACTCTGTTTCACACCATTTCCAAAATTAGCAATAATAAGTTAGCAAAACTCTTCTTTCAAGCCACACAGACACACAAACAATAAACACAAAAATATCTGCACACAAATGTATGCAAAGAATATATCTGTTTAAATGGGTTCTTCTGCAGATTTGCCAGGCCATGTTTGCATTCCCAGTGTTAATAGCCTGGAAATGCTAATGCCGCATTGTGAAAGCTTCTTAATGTCTGCTGCTTTCACAAGCCGCTGCTGTATGCATTTCAAATGCTCAGTTGCATCTGTACAGCCAGTAAATGGTGAAATCACACTTCTTTGTAAACTGTTTACATAGACCATGCCTTTGTTTACCTACATCAGATTTCCATTTGGAAGTCCAGCCTGCCTGGTTTCACTTGAGAAGGATTCTGTACCAGGTAGTAGATCAAACAAAATCATTTAATAGTGATAAGGTGTTGGCTTTAATCAGACACAGCTCTGCTGGAGAATAGCTAAATGGAAGAGGAACCCATCGCAGAAATAAACAGAAAATAGATAGATAGATAGATAGATAGATAGATAGATAGATAGATAGATAGATAGATGATATACTTTTCTCAAGATTTTATAGAAAACACTGCATTTTAGAAATAAGAAAATAAATATAGCACAAATTAAGGAATTTAAGTTTCAGTTATTCATAAAATGACTCAGTCTTTTGGATGAACTCATGTTAACTCAAGTGAAATGTATGTCGTGATTTATAAACAAAAATATGCAGAACAAAGTGAGATACTGTTGTACTGCCATTACCACCATGGCCTGGCGATTAGTACCTCGTTTTTAAGGCCTTACCTGTTATCATTCACATTCCAAAGCACTTATCTTAAATAGACTTTCATCAACCCGCACAGCTTAAAGCAGAATCAGTTCTAGATAACTGGGATAAGGAGCAAGAGGCTGGATCACCAGGGGTAATTGACCCTGATATTTTGGATCGTTGCTAGGAGAGACAATGGCCGTGCTTTTTTGGGCCTCTGTGTTAAGAGAGAGAAAAAATTATTTGCAATACACTGCAACACTGAGGAGGCCACTGTGCAGTTTGGCAGACAGTAAAAGCAACAGGAAGTTGGATTATTTCTTTCCAAATATACACTATTCATAGGCGTCCAGTTCCAGTAAAAACTTCTGCACAAATAGCCATAAAGTTATGTTCAAAAGCAGCCCTTGTTTAAAATGCAGAACAGAAATATTGGCAATATATGATGAATAAAATTTTGCTCTGACGCCATCTCAGTCTCGCCTCTGTGTCTTCATTGTGAATGCCGAACCAGAATTTGTGTTGGTGTATTTTACAGAACAGAGTGATTGAACGATCGCCACAGACAGCTACACTTCAGACAATGGCGAGACGGAGAAAGTAAGTTTAGAAAAAACTGGTTGGCCAAGTAATTTGACTGGCAGTTATGTACGTGTGAGGCTCCGCGAGTAGAAGGGCCATCTGTGCGACTGACGCTGACCTGTTGGAAGGGATTCTTGTACAAAGTGGGCCAGTATTCTTAAGTTTGTTCATAGCTTTCAGTCAGCTTAGCTACAGCCCTACTACTCTTCTAGAACCTTCACAAACCTGATTCCTCGATGTCTTGATTATGAGCTTGAGTAAGAGGAGCCTCTTTGTGTTTATCTCATTTCTGCTGGCACTAAGATAACTGTTGTCAGAGGTCTTTATCTGGTCCCAGTCTCCTTACCCTTGGATCCCCCTGGCAGGAAGATGGAAAAACTCTTTGGTACCTGTGCATGTTGATCTGGAAAGACTTCTTTAAATGTATCACCAACCTCATTCCTTGTTCCTGCTAGCTGTGTGGCCATCGCTACACCAGTTCCTAACCACTCCTGCCCATAGGGAATATGTTTTGACTCTGTAGGGTGGTTCTAAGTGTCAGTAGTCCAAATGTTATAGCCATGTTGCGATGTCATTGTAGTCGCTGTGGCCTCACGTCTCCAGGCTTCTAGGTTTGACTCACACCCCTGCTGTTTGGGCGGATCTCCTCCTTCATCTGCTACACTGGTCTTTGCATGTGTGAGATGGTCTGGCCATGCTTTACATGCTTTGCTCAGTAGACCGTTGCTATACCCATTTCCCAGCAAGTCACTCCATGAATTGTGGGAGACATTTAAGTGCATAAGGAAATTAACAATGTTTTTTATGTATACAACCTTGACTTGCAGTCTGGAAGAGTTATAGACCTTAAATTACTGCTCTGTACATACTTTGGCTCATTACTAGAGACAATCATGCATATGAAACCACATATATGGGATCATAATTATTGCCTGGTTAAATATTGCCACCAAGTGTGCAAAATGTGGTAGTGAATGTAGAGAATTCCCTCTGCTCACCCAGTACTAGAGGTGATTCTCCGTTTTGGCAATAATGTAATAGAATGAGTGGAATCATCATCTGGCTACAACAGACTGATCGACTGGTTAATCATTACCAAGTAATTTTCAGGCCTATAGAAAATGCACATCAAAAATGGAGCTAACAGATGGAATGTATGCCTAGCTATCCAAATAAAGCAATTCTTTGTGTCCACACAACAATATTACACCAACGTGCTACTCAAAGTAGAGGATGTGGAATGACAGCAGTCCAAAAAAAAAAAAAACATACAAAAATCAAGAACCGGAAATGAAATATTTGCCGGTGGCTGAGATCCAGTCAGCCTGCCTGAGCTCCTATGCTGATACCTGGGCCCCAGAAAACGCTCAGATGACAATCCAACTAAACACCCCTCGAAAGCCACCTTAGAGTTGGAAAGTCGGCATGATGAGATGGCATCGATAGCGGAGCGGTCGCTGAGCACCAGAACGGAAAGGCTATGAGAAGAGATCGGCCCATTGAGGGCCCTCTTGTCCATAGCATGAAGGCGCATAGTCAGTCATGACCAATCAGCTTCTAAGTTAAGCCTCTGAGAGTCTATACAGGAAATTCCAGGCCAGCTGCAGCTCTGTAACACTGGGAACAGTGAAAGTGAAAGACGAAACATTAAACACGCTTACACTGGTGTATGAGGCTTATCAGGGCATGTATACTTGCCAATTGCATTTTTCAAACAGCTCAAAGCCATGACAAAGGCTTTAAATGAAGGATTTAAAAATCTCTCTTCCTCAATATATCTTACATATACCATGGCCTTTTCAGTGGGGCCAAATTCAGCTTGACCTAATGAAAATTGAAATAAATAAAAAATTGGAACAATAATGCCACCTAAACATTCATCGCATTTCTTAAAATATTCAGCTTGATCAAAATAAAAGTCATGATAATCAAACTGTTAATTTTGGATGAGAATTTGTTGAGCAAATAGTAAGAACTAAATATAAGCATTTGGCACTTTTCTGAAGACTAAATCTCCACAGGTGTGACCTATCTCATGAAACAATGCAAACCTCCTTTAAAACCAGTTACACCCAAAATACCAGCCTAACCCTGCTTACCGGACAAGCTTATCGGTCATTTTTAGGTCAGCCATAATCTTGAATATGAGTGGTAAGAAAATTCAGAATAGGGCAAGAAAAGTGATGAATAGGATGGGAAGAAATGTGTGTGTCGGTAGAACCCGGGTCATCGGCAGACTCATCCACCGGCACCTCATGACCAGTCGGAGGTTCAGCTTTCAGAGCCTTCTTCTAGCAGTCTGCCCGAGTGCTCCATGACTCCCGGGGCTGGGCTGGGTTATATGGCCATGTCTCCCTCAGAGCACCAAACGTAGTGCTTCCAGTGAACACACTTGGTTATCCTGCTCAGGCTTCATAACGAAAATTCAGCTCAGACCTTGGAGTGCTGGACGGAATAGACATGTTGGTTTAGTGCGATTTCCCTGGACCCTGAAGGTAGGATAAAACAAATAAAGAGAAGTACATGAGGAACTTGGCGAGATGTTTTACCAGCCCCTAGGGGGCAATACTGCAACTGCACACTCCCTTATACAGTGTCTTTCTCCTTGCAGCAAAGACAGTTCTTCCCTCCCAGTGACATGTTTTCTGGTGCTTTGTAGAACAAAAGGACACGTCTTTATGTTAGCATTTTGGCACAAGGACACAGAAAAATGACATAATCCCCCCCCCCCCCTCATCCTCCTAGCCTGGTAAGACACTGAAAGATCTGAGATTATAGCTATCGGTCCTTCTTCAGTGAACGGGGGAGGGAGCTAAGGAGGTTATACCTCCATCATGGCCTCATCAATCTGCTTCAGCTCCTCGTAGCGGGTGCAGGAGTTCCGTAGTGGCTGCACCACATCTCTGATTGGAGAGAAGAGCTGGCAGGTGCAGAGTGAGGACTTCAGTGCCCCAAGGGCAGGTAGCACCGACCCCAGGGCAGGTAGCACCGACCCCAGGGCAGGTAGCACAAACCCCAAACCTGCACATATTGGCAAGGCACCTGCTGGTGTCCACCTGCGGCCAGCTTGATGGGCAACTTCTAAAGTTTAACATCAAATATTGTGCATGTCTGCGGGAAAATGGTCCATCTCTAAAGCTGTATTACAAACCAAGTTGAAAAGCATCTTCATGTGAATGTTACACATGACCAGTAGGTGTCAGTCCTGCTCAGCTGATAATCATTTCTGTCTACTCATAACTTTAAGCAATATAATAAAATGGTTCTTAATTTTTGTGTGAGACTCTTTATTTATGCACGTGTATTCTCAGTGCACTGTCTGTGTCTCTGTTCTGCACAGAGCCTGGTACCATCATGACCATTTCAAACGTGGGTATGAGGGCAAATTTAATGAAACCGATCTGGGGGGTGGACTTGGTCACTTTGTCTCAGTTCATAAAAGGAGTGACGGGGAGTCTTTTGCACTTCTGTCATCTATAAAACTGGAGACGCAGTGACTCAGCACAGTACAGTCACTCAACAATATCAGTCAGCCCAACCACAATGAGAAGCAATTTAGTAATATCACATACGGAACTGGCACATTCATAGCTCAGTCACATAACAATATCAATCAATTCAGCTAGCCTGCCCAGGTATAATCAGTACAATTACTCAACAATATCACACTCAGTCACTCTGCCCACTTATAACCAGCACAGTCAATCCATAATATTGCAGTCAGCCCAACCACAATCTGAAATCATTTAGTAACGTCACACAAACTAAACTGGGAAGTTATTAGCAGAGTCACTCAACAACCTGTCAGCTGTATCACAGACACACTTGGCACCGTCAAACTGCCACAGTGAGCACAGGCATCTGACACAGTCATCCATTTAGCACAGACATACACAGTGCAGCAAACCATTCCTGGGGTGTGTGAAATAGAGGTCGGCACAGCTAGGCAGGTCAAGCCAGCTCACCTGTATGAAATACTCCTCCAGCAGATGCCCACCCAGGGCTCTGCCACCTCAGTCGACCAAGTCTTGTTGAAGATATACCAGCTTGAGCACAATTTTGAGCTGAACGTATAACAGTATGGTGTCACAGTGATGGGGATTTCTGACACAGGGGTGGGGCATGGTGCAGGCAGGAAAGAAGGTGGACATTCCACTGGCGGCTCCAAGAACACAACAGGAGTTTATTATCAGAAGCAGAAGACACTGGGAAACATTAAACAACAAGCAGACCACAAGGGGTCAAAACTCAGAAGGGCCGGGAATCCAAATCTAGAAAAAAAGAAAAAAACACAGGCAACAAGAAAAACAACAACAGCATCATAAACACCAAAAATGACTCCAGCAGAAACAGGGCAGCATCAGGAAACAGATAAATGGACCACTAGGGAACAAAATACAAAAACAGACGAGACATACAACAGAGGGATTTACAGGTAGCCGCACGCTCAGCTCATTGAGCTATGCGACCGTCAGGGAAGCAGGAGAAGCACTAAAGACTGAGAACGGGGAGGACAGGATGGCCAGCGACACCTACTGGCCAAACGGGGAAGAAGACACATAAGACTCAGACTGATGGGTGCAGATCCTGACATATGGTCGAAACAGGAGCAACTGTGGAAAATGGAGAGGAGCCTGGGAAGACGTCTTACACGTGTCATGTGCCCTTCAATGGTGAAGCCAAAATTGTCCACTTCATACTTGAAGGAGCTAAGGATTCCACCACGCCTGATCATGTCTTTGGCCAAGATCGGAGTAATATTAGCCTGTCAGGGAGACGCGGTCACAATGCTCCCAGCACCAGTGAGCTGACCAGACTTGACTCGTGTGAAACGACTGGCGTCTCCAGGCCCACCTGTTGCACCTGCTTGAAGACTTCAGGTTCATCCCCGCCGAAAACGTTGCAGCCCAGCACAGAGAGGATCTGAAGTGGTGTGAGAAGCACAGTAGTGGTTCTCCAGTGGGGAGATGTTGTTATATTGCACAGCCAGCTCTGTGCAGGTGCTAATTTGGTACCTGCAGCAGGGAGCCAGTCAGAAGGACCTTGATTTCATCCACAGTATGCTACCATTCAAGGCCATCTTTCTCGGTGTTCACCCATTCACCTCTCCAATCCAGTTTATCATATTGAATTTTACAGAGTGATGTCCCAAGCTGATATTGAAGATCTGATTCAGGGTCAGCTCAGATGTTTTTTAATCGTTTGGTATTGGCTACCACAGCTCGACGCAAAGCCTGATCGGTTTGATTTTCCACATACACCAAATTTACGTCACTTGCACAGATTGTCCTCTCACATGCTGCAGTAAAACTCAGGCATGTGGCTTGAAACTACAAATTATTGAGATGTAAGTTGTGTGGGAATTCTTTAAATTGGAAACACAAATGGTCACAACAGCTACCTACAATGTTTGTAGTGCCACTCTTTTGAGAGGAGGTGACAACAGAGCCTCATTTAATACGACATCCGTAATTTCACCCAGAATATTCATAAATTTTGAGAATTGTAATGACACATATGGCATTTAGCTCCAACTACCCTATTTACTCATTTGCCTTTTCCAGTTCCATATATGGTGTTTAGGTCCACCCACCCTATTTACGCATTTAACATTTCCAGTTCCATATATGGTGTTTAGGTCCACCCACCATATTTACTCATTTAGAATTTCCAGTTCCACATGTGATATTTAGCCCCATATATACCCTACTTATTCATTTAGCTTTTCTAGCTCTATATTTGGTATTCAGTCCCACCTACCCTTATGGTCTGTGGTTCTGCTTACCCATTCCATGTCCTACATCACCATTAGAGGTATTGTTGTATGACTGAGATAAGGACAATGGGACTAGAGTCCCTGGGTGGCTCCGGTGGGGTTTGTGTGTTATATCCTCGGTGGTCCAGGTTGTGACACACTGTCAGCTCATCCTGGAGGAAGCACGCAAAGCTCGCTGGTTTGACCAACTCCGCCCTCCATTGGTGGGTCATGAGCCGGGACAGCACTCACCTCCAGGTTGCACTGATGGATCATGCGGCATGTCATCTGGCTGCCGCAAAAATAGAGGTGAAAGTTGTGGCTGCTACAGTTCTCCTGGATGCTGAGCTACACAACCACATGACACTTCAGGTGAGAAGATGTAGATGCTGCTGAAGAGGTCTCCAGGAAGTTTTCCTGGAAGCCAGACACAGAACGTCACCTCGCACTTTCAAAAAGAATTATGGCAGATGCTTTCGAAGCATCTTTCTGCTGAGCTTCCAGAATAAGCTATATTCTGAGGGCAGGTTCAGTTTATTAGCCAACATCTGAGCGTTATGGGGTTTATGGTAAACTTCTTTGCTAGGTACCTGTATTCCAAACAGCTCAGCACCCAGACCACACACGCAATGTGCAGGGGTTACACGCTTCAGTTGCACATGCCCCGGTGGTGCGTTGCACGTGACTCAATTGTGTGTTGAGCAGCTTGGTCACATGGTATACGTCTCATACCACCTTGTCACACATGACATAACCCACGTCATTGTGCTCCCAGTGCTACACATTAAAGCTGGGCGTTCGTCCCCTGGGTGAGTACTGTGTGTACCGAGAAATAAGAAAAGGACTCAATGCACCGCATCTCCTGTACGGCACTGAGCAGCCATTGCATTAAAAGCTGCTGCTGCTGCATCTTTCAGTTTTACCTTTGGGCAGCTCAGCACATCATGCCTCAGAGCTGCTTTCTTCCCAACGTCTGAGAAGTTATACTTCCAGGGACAGTTTACTCTAAACAGAGACAATAATGTAGCACATAAGACACAAAACCCTATGATGGATGTCCATGAATTTCATTGTAAAGCTAAAATGTGCACCCAAATGATGCCTGTCAGAAATACAGTAAGAATCACCTTGTGTCTCCTCTTTCTTAAGGTCATTATTGCACTGTTCTATCTCCACCACCTTGAGGCCTTCCACTGAAAAGAAACAAGGGCAGGGGGCAGAACGCACACCTCTCTGCTCCAAAAAGTAGGATGAATGTTGCGGGAGATAGTAGGACTTGGAGTAATGAGTATGACATATACTGGAGTAAGAGGAGTATAACGTACACTGGAGTAAGAGGAGTTTAACGTACACTGGAGTAAGAGGAGTATAATGTACACTGGAGTAAGAAGAGTATAA
>JAABNY020000035.1:12235729-12254075 GCA_015164015.2 Brevimyrus niger
ACCGCGACGACATTCCTCTCGTCGCAAGCCTCCACCCCGCGCCACAACCACACCCCCCCCCCCCCCCCCCCCCCCCCCCCCCCCACCAAAAGACAGCACTGCTTTAAGGGCGACAGACAGGCAGGCAACACAGACTGATCTCAGAGGATCCCGCAGTTACCAGAAATGAGTTAAATTACATGTTGTCTCTGATGGGCTGGGGGCACGGTAAGACAGCAGAATTGACCTGGGCTCAGCTGGGCCTCAATACCAACCCTAACCCTAACCCTAGGCTCTAGGAATTAGCTTGCAGGTTCCTCTGCGCTCTCAAGAATAACGCTCATTATTACGGAGCTGTGGAGGAACTCTGTGTAGTGTGTTTCTATCTGAGCATCGACAGGCGGCATGAGGGTAGCTGTCAAACATGCAACTTTCCTTTTTTGGGAACAGTTTGGAGCCAAATTTGCCGTTTGCCCAAACAGACATTAAGTTTTTGCAATCAACGGGAAGTCTGATGTCTAAAAGGGACAAGCACGGTGACGTGTTTATCGCACCCCGTGGGGGTCACGCGGGTCCCAGCACCTACTGTAGACGGTGAGCCTGACGGGGGCACTCCTGACGCTCGAGATGGGATTCTCCACAAGACATAGGTAGACGCCGTCGTCCTGAGGCATCACACGTGCGATGGTCAGGCTCTTGTGGTCAGGTGACAGCAGCAGGCGCGTGTCATTGGCTAGGGGCTTCCCACCCTTGAGCCAGCTGTAGGTCGGCCTGGTTCCATTGGCATGGGAGCAGTTGAGAGTGAACGCCTCCATGTGCTCTAGCACGGCGGACGTCTCCATGACAACGCGGGGTGTGGATATCAGTTCTGTGGGGTCACCGGGATAGGTGTAGATAAGACAGTGCCATAGAGGGTACAGCACCATCGCCTGGGAATCGTCGAGCACACATGACTCGAGACAGCAGAGAGGGGCATCCTACCATCAACGGTGAGGTTGACGCTGGTCTCCCCGGTGAAGGTGTCATCCGTGATGGAGACCTCCACCTCGTACGTGCCCTCGTCGGCCAGCCGCAGGCCCTGCAGCTGCAGGCTGCCGTTGGCGAAGACCCGGACGCGGCCGCGGTACTCGGGCCGCAGGTTGCCGATGACGTCGGTGCCGAAGGACTGAACCACGGTGAGGGGCTTGTCCCTCCGGAGCTGCCAGCGGATGATGGGCAGGTCCGTGCTGAAGCTGGCGTAATGCACTGACAGCAGGGCGTCCGATCCCAGCGTGCCCCGCACCGGCTCCCCTGGGCCAGTGACGTTGACTGTCTGGACACCCCCTGAGGACCCCCATGAGGATACAGCCTCACAGATCTTATATAAGCATAAATAAAGTGCTGGATTTATTTAATATAAGTACACTTTGGGATTTTTTCCAAGACTATTTTTTTAATCTATCCACCTTCCATCCAACTACTTCACCCTTGCAATGTTATATCAAAATTGAAGCCAGTCCCAGCATACAGAGGAGACGGCCTCGGGAATGCCATTCCGCTGCAGAGTACACACACACACACAGACACACATAAACACACACACACACACACACACACACAGAAAAAACTTCACTCATCTTAATTAAGTGACATAAAATCTAAATGACAGAGCATGGGTGGGGGGGGGGGATTTAAGACCCCAATCCTGGGAAGTGTGCATCCATAGTGCTGTCCGATATGAACAGATATTTATAAACAATTGAAGAAAAATAAACAAAAGTGATTTCTTTTGCATAGCAGTCTTTGGGTAGTGGCTGTTTTTGAAGTGAACACTTACAGCCATTCATGTGGCTTGGAGCCGTAGCTCAGTCAAAGCCCCTCTTCAGGCAAAAAAGCAAAACGGTCCGTGGCCATTTCCAAACAGCTTTCCATTGGGGCTCTCATCAGGCTTCCCCACTATGTTTCCATGACAACCTTTCTCCATCTCAGGGGTTGCTAGGGTGAGCATTAAAAGAGCAGAGCCCGTTGGACTGGCTTTCTCCCTGAATGGCCCCAGGCAGAAATGATGACTCCAGTCCGAACTTCTAGATTTAATTCTTTAGACAGGATGATAATATCCATGCATCTCCGAGTCTGAGATTCCCAACCTATCTACAATCACCCAGTAACCTAAGGCAGAGTACCGATTCATTCCAGTTGAGCACCATGATCCTCTAAGCTGCCACATCACTTGATTGACAAACCAGTGATGTGAAGAGCTGCCACACCTGCCTCAGTTTTATTGGTTTGCATCATTACTCATCACTACATTCTTAATGATACTCCAAAAGTTACCTGGGTTCAAGCTTGGGTGCCAAACCCCCCCCCCCCCCGGTCCTGTGGTCCATGCTAAGAATAAAACACCCCCGTAAAACTGTCTCTTTAAGAGCCCACCGGGCGAGTTTGTTAAGCTATTCACGATCCCGAAGCTAAACCATCGCAGAGTGTTGGGCACAGTGAGCTTAAATCAAGGCCACCCACAGCCTTCCTTCATGCGCAGTCGGGGCCTTAGTCATGCAGTCATCGCTGACGCGCTCACGCGGCATCCAGGCCTTGCGGAATCTGCGGAGATTTAAAGCTCGCTTACCTATGGGGGGAACGCAGTGCATCTCATCAGCGGCGGCAGCGACCCTTCGTGACAACTTCTGTTTCTAGCAGATTCCGGCTTGGCTTTTTTAATCTGACAGTTCCCGAACTCGTCAAAACGCCACCTACCCAGGCACTGCTGGTTCCCCTCGTCCCCCAGTCAGGCTAATGAAACTCTCCCCTGGGCCGACGGGGCTGCTTGTGCTGCCAATATCCCCTCCTGGTTTTTCCAGCTGCCCGGCGGTTGACTCCCACATCAATGTCTGCACTCTGACACTGGTTCACCCACCGACCCTCATCAGAGAGGAAACCCCATGATGTTCGGCATCATCAGAGTGTCTGACTGGCCCAGATTTAATGGCTCGGGGTCCATAGCTGTGCTCCTACCTACCTCTGCCCCTTATGTGCCCGGTAAGTGGACTTACAGAACTCTCCACCTGCTAGTGGCTCCTAGTGAAAGCATTTTCTAATTACGAATGTAAATATAACTAAGCTCCCTGCTGGTAGATATAATGAATAAGCAGGGCTTAGAAAAATTAATAATAATAATTAATGGAAGATTTATTTGCATTTTCCACACTTACTTTATCAGGAGTTAATCACCTGGCAGAGAGAATTCTCACTATGTGTCATCGTGTCAGATGCGTGGAAATTGCTCAGGGTTTGATTCGCTGATTTGATTTGTCTTTCAGCTTCACATACTGTACAGGTGATAATTCAAGCATTTTTACTGAATATGATAAATTTAGGTTCGGATGAGGGAGTACATGTAGACTTCCTGGATTTTTATGAAGGCATCCCATACAGTTCCTCTAATATCTAACCGGCATGCATTCTGTGCTTTAAAATTCAACATCAAGCTCCTCCAAGTTCTAACTAAGTTCTAAAGCTTCATGCTCTGAAGATTGTGGAGATGGTTGGAGACTTTAAGACAAGCCTTCTCCCCAACCATATATGGCTCAGTAGTTAATACAGACATGTCCTTCAAATTCCTGGGAAAAGCGTATCTCCCCAGACCTTAAGAGGGGGAACAACATTGAGAGCATGAACAAGAAAGGATGTCCTTCCTGTGGCAATGCTGAACCTTCCTCAGACTTGACACGGCCATCACCGTTACCACCCTAACATCATCAATACCCATCTGGGTTGGGATCTGTCACAACTTAAGACAGGATCAGACTCCAGTGGGTCACCAGGTTTGCTCAGAAGATCACCGTCTGTGACCTGCCCTGCATCTGGCACCTTTTCAATACCAGGGCCAAGAGACAAGCAAGCAGGCAAGCAGGACCATTGCTGAAGCCCCCACTACATTTTTTTTAGCCTATTCCATCTGGTAAGAGATTCCAGTGACTAAAAATCAGGACTTCGAGACACAGAAACAGCTTCTCCCAGGAGCTGTCCCCAATGTGGTCCCCAATAGTTGACAGTACGCCAATCGACATTAATTCTGCTGCTAATATGAAGCACTGCAGTTATTTTACTTATGTGCTGTTGAATGTTGTTTGTGACTGCGAGATGTTTTGTATTCTCTGAGTTTTATGTCACCGCTAGCAGTACGCCAAGCCAGCGTCCCTGTAAGTGTGAACTTACATGGTCAATAGACATCATTCCGATTCTGATTCACTCTTACGTGTCACTACTCTGTGGGACATCTCAATTTTGGCCCAAAGATTAAAAGAACACACAATATATGATTTATAAAGAGAACTTAAGAAAAGCCACATGTATTATTACGTAAAAAATACAAATTCCAATAAACTGTAAACTCCGAAGACCCCTGATTTGTGAAGGTAAGATACTTCAATAAACCTGTTTTTTTTTTCCTCACTCACATAAGGACACAAGCGTTCACATTCTTTTGACCTCTCATCCCGACTGTATCCTGCCAGTTAAAACTTTCTTTAAATGAAAATAACAGCCCCATCATTTGTATGCAAAAATGCACCCAGTGCAAAACAAAGTTGGCCATGATTTTTTTTTTTTACCTGACAGGAATAAAACGAGGAGGATTTGCCGTATTGCTGGGAAAGCTGGTGCTCGGTGGGACACCATCCTGTCTGCTCTGGTCTTGGCTGCAGTGGTGGGCTTCTCTCCCACACAGTCACCATTACCGCTCCATCCGTGTTCTGCCCCCGAGAGTCAACATGCTCTTTTTTCTATTCTGGCTGGGCTCTACCAAGACCCGAGTGTGGCACTGATGTGTGTGTGTGTGTGTGTCTGTGTGTGTGCGCATGCATGGCCCCATTTGTGTTAGCGAGAGCATTAGTGTACCTGCAGTGTGTGTACCTTTTGTATAGCTGTCTGTCTGTTTGAATGTTGGTGTGTCCCCCCGTTTCTCTCAACACGAGTGTTTGCGCATCTGTGTGTGTGTGCGCGCGCGCCTCACAACTTTGTGAATCTTTACACTATTGCTGCCCCCCCACCCCACCCCATTTTGCTTCTCAGTGCAGACAAAGACACATTTGTTTCCTTAAGAAGCACTCTCGGTAACTATGCAGTAGTTGCCATAGGAGGGCGCTATCCTGCTGCCTTGACAATGCAGTGGGAAAAGTAGTGAAACATAAGCAGTAGTTAACCGACAAGGCCCTCGAAATGTTTCTCCTATCTTTTCTACCCTAACCGTGTGATTTATAGAACTTAAAAATGATACAAAAATCAATTTATTTCATGCTCTCGCCAAACATCGTACAGGCACAATAAAAATTAAGCTTGTAAAACTTTAATGGAAACATGAGGTTATTATCGCGGTGGTCCAGTGTGCGCTAAGTCTTGAAAGCGAAGCGTTCACGTTTTAATCAGTTTCAAAGTGTCTTTGCGACTGCTTAAAGTTTGAAGGAGGCATGGTGGTGGTAGTGGTTAGCACTGTTGCCTCACACCTCTGGGACCTGGATTCGTGTCTCCGCCAGGGTTGCATGTGTGTGGAGTTTGTCTGCCCAGGGTTTTTCCCTGCCTCGTGCCCGTTGCCTTCGGGATAGGCTCCGGACCCCCCGCGACCCAGTAGGACAAGCGGTTTGGAAAATGGGTGGATAAAGCTTGAGGGAACTTAATTAAATTACAGAATAACAACCTTCGGAGGTTATCATGTTATAATATTTCGGACAGAAATCGAGATTAAAGTTTTACGGTATCAAAACTCAAAACGTAAAATAAAAAATAAAAAATAAAATAAAAAGTCCAGTTCTAAAGTCGCTATAAATCAATAACCCATCTTTTTTATTAATTAGTGTTAAAAACATCTTAACTTGAAAAAGATACCCGATTAGATAAACGCATTACGTTCTCGAAATCAACCAAAATACGAAAGAAATTAGTTTTAAAGACGCAAACCTTATAGCCTGTGTCAGATATTAAAATCCGCCCGCGGGGACCAGTGGGCATGACGTCACGCACATTAGTGACACGATTAAAATGAAATCCTGCCTTCAGTGGGAGGCCAGCGGCTTTATATCTAGGGCTTGAATACGCACGCTTTTAATCACATGCATTGTGCCGCATCCCACACGCAGTTTTACTTGTCATTACGCAAAAATATGTTTCTTCAATTTAGCCCTTTTGTAAAGGTGAAATTATTTCCTTTATTTGGGGCCGTTTCCATCATATGGACTGAGATAAAAGTATTGGTTGCAATAAATAAAAGTTCCGTATAAACCTGGATTTAATATGGGGGCATGAGCTACATAACATTTTTTAATTTTCCTTTGGAACTGAAGCGCCGCCTGCTGTTAATTTGGGTTCACATACTTCTATTTCGCTGTACGAGCCTGAGTAACGTTTGCGGGTAAACGTGTGACCTCCACAGTAATGTTTGTTGACGTTTCGTGGTACATGCTACTTACAGATGGCCCGTTACCCTGTAGTGTACACGAAGTTGGAAGATGGTAGATGGATGGATGTTTCCTTAATGGAAACTGTTTTGTACCTGTGGAATTGCATTATGCCAAATAAATCTGACTTCTTCTTTTATTCATTGAGTACCAGTGCCAAAGATAAACCGCTAACATAATTACATATATATATTGCAGGCATTTTCTTATTCTCTGATTAATAGTGCCGGTTTTCTCCCAAATCTGCACCATAAGTGGGTTTTTCGGGCCTGCAGTCTTAGCAGTATACTGGAGCGCACAGCAGTATATCGAGACAAGCTGAGACAGGGCTGCTACTGATGACAGCGTTGCCATGGGAAACTGGGGAAAATCCAATTGAAAAGTCCCATCTCTGGGATCCTGTGACAGCTTCCTTCTCTGCACGCAGTGACTCCACGATCGGACGTGTGTGGGTGCCGGGCTGTGGGGGCTACACACTCTAAACTTCTAATCAGCTCAAATCCTGCTCCCTTTCCTTGGGCGGCGGGCCCATAGCTCATAGCTGCACTAGTGAGGAAATGGCACGATATCACTTTCACTGTTAACAGGCTCCGGCGAAATTATTTCCGACTGGTCTCTCTGTGCCGATGGCATATTTGGCGTTTTGTGGTGTATTACAAGAGGCTCTCCAAGCTTCAGCAGCCAGTCGCATCCCAGGTCCTCTGTGCAGATAAGCTGGCATGATCCGTAAAGAAGTTTACCGCTTACAGAGTGTCGAATTAAAATCAAAACATCGAAGTTCAGGCAATTGCATTATTCAATGGGTCTGTGCGCGCTTTTTATTTAAGGGCCTCGATTAAAAAAATACTCGCAGGAAATGCTGTCAAGGGGAGAGCAGCACGGAGATAATTACCGTATGGTTCAGTCTCAGAGTGATTTGCGCCATGTAATTAAAACAGGACCCGTACAAAAGTAATGCTTTATAGTTTGGGATCTTCCATTAATTAAAAAACTCTCACTTGTAATATTTGTTGTTTTGAAAGAAGTTGTAGCCGATCACAAGAGATACAGATGAATGCCATTATGGTACCATACACATTTTAGAAGTTATTCTAAAGAGTAGGCCTTGCAGTAAGCTTCATATATATACATATATACATATATTTACTTTGGTGATGTCAGGTGAAATCCCGATACCATACATGGGCAAGTGCCCTCCACCGATTCAGTGTTCAGCTGACACAATAATTACACAGCTGCTTACTCCAAAAGGACATTTTCATAATACAAGCTGATGGCTGCTAGTATTAGGTACAGTGATGTGTAGCACTGGCTTCTCCTCCGCGTGAAGTTTGCATCTGACCAAAATAATCGTTCTTTATGCTCATGCTAGCCTGCCAGCTCCAATCCCCTACCCAGGTGTGACTGAGGACAGGAGCAGGGCAGTGAGTAGCAGCGTCCTGGATGATGGGGCGGGGGCCGTCCTTATGCTGCATTAGTCAGCGCTGTTCGTGCCAGTCAGCCAGAGAAAGGGACCCGTCACAAGGCCCGACTGTCGCACTATAAGTGAGTTTAGCCTTCATTTACTTGGAGACCACTAGGAAACCCACCAGCTACATTAATCTTAAGTCACTTCAGACAGAAACGCCAACAGAACGATCGCTAATACATATATATCCCATGACTGCTTTTCCAGGAGCATGAAGTCCACCCATGGAACACTGTGCACAAGGGGACATACTGGATGGGATGCATGTCTATCGTAGGGTACATGCGTACTCACTAAAGGTAATGCACAGGAACCTTATTTACCTAACCATGCCTTTAGACTGGAGGGTGGGGGGGGGCAGCATCCACTAAATTATTAATCAGCCTCAATATCAGCAAAAAAGGATCCGACAAACTGGCAACAGTTTCCTTTTTATTTATTAATTTTTCAAACAGGTGTTAGTCCTTTAAAGAACGCAGCAGGTGAGAGAGTCCACCCAGGTTGAACGTGCAGCATGCCGACATATTGATGTCTAACTGATTTGATACGATCGCTATCCCACCCATCTGCTTCAAGTAAAAGATGAGACCAAGGTTGGTGTTTCAC
The DNA here is from genome assembly GCA_015164015.2 of Brevimyrus niger. Classification (NCBI taxonomy): domain Eukaryota; kingdom Metazoa; phylum Chordata; class Actinopteri; order Osteoglossiformes; family Mormyridae; genus Brevimyrus; species Brevimyrus niger. Next base: position 12,244,211 of record JAABNY020000035.1, read on the forward strand.
ATACAGAGTAATGCTTCTTCTGGTGCCCATGAAAATCACAGAAGGAGCTCAAATTCTAATTCTCTGTAGACAGAACTAAACACTGGCTTACGAAACACTTTATTGTCGCATGCTCATGTTTTAGAAAAACAATATTCTTTACAGAACGTAACCGAAAGAAAATGAAATCATCGGGCCTCCATATGTTTTTATCAGATGACTGCATACTTACGCTTCGAAAGCCTCTTTCCTTTACACAAACAATACCCAACATTATCCAAAACAAATCTCTATAGTGCATGTGAGTAATATTAAATAACGAAGACAATAGCTAATTAAGATGACTGACAGGCTGCATTTGTGGGAACTTCTGGCCGATTGAGCTTATTAATAACAAACCTAGTCACACATGGTGCCGTGACACAAAGTGGGTTCGTCTGATGGGAACGGCGTTACAGGAATGTCAAAAACGAGAGCAAACTGATCCAAACCATAGAATGAAAAAAGTTACAGCAGATGCATAAATAAGTGCAGGACTGAAAGAAAATTGCAATCAAATAAAACATCTTTAAAAACAGTCAAACATTTCTGGGTTATTTTTCTTTTTTTTCCTTTTTTTTTTTTACCCTCTCTGTAACTTCGCAAAAGCGCCTTCCTTAATATTCAGGCATTACTTGGTCACCCGAGGTCATTCGCCAAGATAAGAAAAAAAAACATGCTATAAAATGTTTTTTTTTTTCTTTTTTTCTTTAGATCACAGACATCCACACTGGACAGTAAGCAGTAAAGTGTGAGTGTGTTCACAGATCGTACGACAAAGCCCAATCCCCCTTCCAACTCGGAGTTTCTTTATTTCGTACATGGAAAGCTATTTTAAGACAAGAGATCTGGTTATTGCAGTGGGTGTGCTAAGCTCCGCTGGGCTCCGGAACCTCACTGTTCTGGGGTGGAGGTGTCGTCTCCTTCTACTTCTTCTGATCCTGCTGCTCCTGCGAAGCACAAGAGCACAAGTTTATGTACAGGGCGGAAAATACACACAGAGCACAGGCTTAGTGGACTCTGTGCTGCCACTTTAGCAGATCGGCGGTTCCCCTGTTTACTGGGAATGCGGGGAAGGACTTTAAATGAACATCAAAGGAAAAGTGGTCTGAATCAATAAATGTATCTTGATATTTGATGCACCTTCAAACCATTTCTGGAACAGGATTGTGGGAGGCATAGAACCTATCCCAGGTGGCACAGGCCAGGCCATGGGGGGCCTAGAGCCTATCCCAGGTGGCACAGGCCAGGCCATCGGGGGCATCGAGCCTATCCCAGGTAGCACAGGTCAGGCCATGGGGGGGCCTAGAGCCTATCCCAGGTGGCACAGGCCAGGCCATCGGGGGCATCGAGCCTATCCCAGGTGCCACAGGCCAGGCCATGGGGGGCATGGGGGCATAAAGCCTATACCAAGTAGCATAGGGCATAAGGAGGGTAGTTTCGCAGGTAGCATAAGGTGTAAAGGGTGGGCGGTTGTTTCTATGGTATACCCAAGGTAGCATAGTGCTTGGCCAGGGGGGGTTAGAGCCTAGTCCAGGTACCATAGTGCATGGGGTGGGGAGGGTAGAGCCTATCCAAGGTACGACAAGGCATATGGGGGTTAGAGTCTATCCCAAGTAGCAAAGGTCATAAGGGGAGCAGGCCTAGGGCCTATCCCAGATAACATTTGGAGCCCATGTGACTGGGGAGCATCTCTATGTACAGCGCAGAGAAAAGACGGGAACCCACAACCCTGGAGGGACCAGGGAAACAGCGCTAAACCACTGTGCTACCACAATATATTTGGGGCTGCTAGCCAGTCCCACAGCTGAAGGTTTCTGAAGCAGCATTAGAGCCCAAGATGTCTACGGTTACTTCTCTGAGCCTGGGCTGAATTAACTAATCAGCTTAGCCTCCTTCAAACTGTTTCATAGGGATCTACAGCCAAATTAGCACTCGCTCTAACTTTTTAATGGAGATCGAGAGCCAAAACAACACTCTCACTAACATTTTCATGGGGATTTAGAGTTTTCCTTATACCTGCGGGCACTTTTCACATTGTTTCACTAACAAAACGTGACTTTGGCCTGAACGTGTCTCATACAGGGTACCATCCTTTTACCTTGTCGCGCTGATTCCTGTAGACGCACCTGGAGTTAAAAATATCACCCATGTTCCAAAGATGCTTAGCAACTAGGAACTGGGTTGGTGTTGCTAAGGAGAGGCCGAAATTGGGTTGCCAGTGGCTCGCCTTTCCCAAGGGTGGGGCCGCAGGCACTGACCAATCCAAAGGCAGGAGTGGAATCCAGGTTAGGTGAAGATGGCGCACAAGCATGAAACTTGGAGGATGCGTTGAGCTTCCGCCCTACTTTCAGCTGCAGGTCAGGAGGCAGTCTGAGAGAGGCACTCAATATGCCCCTTCGCTAAGGCCCCATCGAAGTACCATACTGGCTCCGTCCTGCGTCCCGCGATATCCATCCTGACAAACACGTGCGCACACCAGGCACCGTCCTCGTGCAAAAGCAGAACAGGGGCCTGATTTAGATGGAAGCCGGTTCCATAACGTTCCACGACCGACAACGTAACATCAAAACACTAGACGGGCCATGCTATTCACGCAACACTATTGATGGGATGTTATTGTTGCTATCTCTAAAAATCGTAATCTGGGCGTTTGTGAAGGATAGGTTTCATTTGGTTAATTATCCCAAAGGTGCCTGTTTTAAATCCAGATGTCTCATGCATGAGGTGCTCCGGGCGGCTCAGGGAGCTGTGGAGGCCCGGAGACAGTCGCTTCGGTATGTCCTTTGGATGCTCTCTACAATCGTCCATCACGTTCCCCTGACACGCGCAGGCTGTTAGCCGGTAGTTAATGTCCTACCCAAAGGACGCTGCTCTTCAAAGAACTATTCAAAAGTACTTTATGCTACTGCCATGTTATATGGACTTAATAGGGTCATGAAACTCTCTGTTTCTGTCAGATTCCCTGAGCAATGAAATGGCTTATTCCTCAAGTTTTCAACCTGCATAATTACATCTGTAAAGTGTGATTTCTGGAAACGTAGACCTGTGAATAACAGAGCACAAGGGGACAATTTGACTGATATTCAGAATTGATGCTGAATATTTAATTGAATCTATTTTCTGCAAGCAGCTCATAAAGGAAGCTGACATTTGGCGAACTCAAGGAGGACTCGGAAACAAGCGTGCGTCCCATGTGGTCGTCAGCCTGATGCTCTCACATGCTGTCTTCATCATTGCCTAGCAACAAGGTAGCGCCTTGGCACTGCTAGGAAACGGTTAACGCTGCTCCAGGCGCCATGGATGGTTCCCGGTTCCTTGAGGACAAACTCACGAGGATCCTGCTGAGAAGCGCTGCAGCGTGGCGCATCACTAGCTGAGCGGAAAGATGCCGCTCCATGGGGAGAGGCCAAGTGTGGGAAATGCCGAGTGGCACGCGAGCTGTTCTGCGGGCGCCGTGCCAGTAGGGGGCGACATAGTTAAGGACTTGTAACAGAAAAGTCACAGGTTCAGGAGACAAGAAGCGGCCCCTGTTGTTGTAGCCCCTGAGCACGATTTTCTGCTTTAGCAAACATGCAGCTGCAAAAGATTAAAAGGGAAATTATGCAGAATGCAGGATAAAAGAGTCTATTTAGCAACTAAACAATGTAAACATGTTAGTCATCATGAAGCCTTTGTGTTGCCACACAACCAGCCCCGTGGATCAGGAATCGGATTCCCTACGCTCGTTCAGCGTGATCCATATTGATAATTACCAACGCCCCACAAATGCCCATCGGCATCATTGACCAGGGCAGCCTCACTGCGCCCCCAGAGACATACGACTGTACAGCGACATGGGCTCCACACAGGAGTGTTTTTCTCATTCGGGACATGCAGCAGACAGGCATGGAGGAAACGAAACTTGTCTCAGTGCTGCAACCCTTTGAATCGTGAATAAATATGCCCCATGGGAAAAAAGTCTCACAACATCTGTCTTCTGGATAATCCACAAGGAGGTTCAGCCTATTTCAGCTACATGCCTCAGCTATTCAATTCAGAGACTGATATTTGTCAGACAGAAGCTAAACTGCTAAGCTGTAGCACCCATGTTAAAGATCAGCACTACAAATGGTGGGGTCATGCTGATAATCCCTATATACATCCCTGTAACATGTCTCTGTTTCCAGACTCTCTGTATTAAATACCACGACACTGCAGAAATCCACAGTGCCTCATTCCTGAGGCAGGTTTGCCTTTTTCAAACTTTGTATTCAACTTTTTGCATCTTTGTGCTAAATAACTGCTTGGCAGCGCTGTGATATTTTATAGATATATATGATGTTGCAGAGAAATGAAAAAAGTAGATGAAACAGCTTCAGCGCTGAAACCCTGTGTGCTCTGTACTGGTTTATTCTGGCAAGCTCGATTATACGCCACTTGGTTTATGCACAAATTAAACTGGGTTGATTCTAGCCCAGGAATATTAAATGATGTTATATTTAGACAGCACTGAGCTGAGGCTAGTAGAGAAACATGGCGTTTAAGAATCAGAAATGGATGAAAACAACCAGCTCCGAATCTGGGTTCTGATTTCCAGAAATATTTCACATTTTGCACCGTGATTTTTCAGGCAGTGGAAGAATATGCTATGACTGGGACATGGTTGAAAGCCATGCTCACTTCTTTACCTCTCTTTCCTTTTATTTCCTGACCCTTCTCGGTCATGTAATCATAGTCCTCATGATTTAAACAATAGCATTAGCGGTTACAAGCTATTCACCTCCCACAACCAGAGGTGGAAATTTCTGGTCCAGAAAGTAAAAATCCAGGCCACAATTTTGTTTTAACCAACCACTTGAGTACTATATGACTGTGACTCCTTATGCTCAACTGGTTGGTTGAAACAAAATCCTGGTCTGGATTTTTACTTTCTGGACCTGAAATTTCCACCTCTGCCCACAACCACATTGTTAAAGCTGAATTGCGACCGGCGTTTGTGAAACAGAAGATAACACTACAAATTGAACACTTAAAGCTCTCAGATCCACATGAAGTAATTTAGATGATATATGAAGTTCCATTAAAAATGTATCTATCATCATAGCATGGGGGAAATGCTGGCTTCCTCAGAGAAGCTGAGTCAGATTCGTGGCATGGACAAGAATGGCGTCACATCTGAAGTTGAAATCCCACAGCTATCGCAAAGGAAAATGTTTGGATTCTCTGTCCCGATGGCCGGCCTTGCCACTCTTGCCTGAGCATTTGCCCTGCGTTCCTTCAGATGTATCCCAGACGGCAAGCGTGCGTTGGCCCTACCCAGCAGATGTGAAGTCAGCATCTCCTTGTTTTGGGCCAAGGCGTGCTGCTTGTCTGTGCTAGAGCCAGTACTCACGCACCGGATGGAGAAGGTGAATCCCTCATGGGATGAGCTGGAATGGGTGACCCAGGTTCCGGCCTATGGGCTGGCTGACCCTAGGGCGACGGGGCAACTGACCTGAATCCCTCCGACGGCCGTTAAGCGCCTCCCCAGTGCTGCTCACCTCCTCCCTGGGCTTGTCGTCCTTCATCTTCTTCCGGGTCATGTGTCCTCGGAAGCCGGCCTGAATTTTGGCAGCTGCCTTGTTGGCCTCGGGGTCATCCAGGGGAATGTCCATCACGTCCTCCTCCTGGGGCTGGCTGCATTCATCCTGGGGACCAAGCAAGAAGTCCACTGCAGTGATGCTCAACTGGAACCATGGAGGTTCAACAAAATAACTCACAACAGAAAGTATGGTCATATCTCAAACTGCTTCTCTTTACCACAATGGGCAGTTTACCATTTACTTAATGAAACTTTTGCAGCAAGATAAACAGATCCAACTCAAAGCACTAAGCGTATATATAGTAGCCTGGTCAAAGAGCATCAAACAGGACTGGTGGTGGAATCAGGGGCTACACAGTAGTCAATTATATCACTGCAATGAGCATTTATAATAATTTGCCTTTTGCCGTTGCCATGGCAACAGCTTAGCAACAGTCTCGCGATGCAAATGTGTTTGAGCTCACAAAATCAAAACATAACAAAGGTCTTTGATTCATCCCAGTTTTAAATAGTTTGCCAGCCTTAAAAGGGTGGCAAGCAGAAGAAGCAGCACCGTCGATTGGGCCCGACCCTTTTCTTCCAAATACGAAGGTGTGTAGGTTTGATTCTGCTCCTCAGCCCAGACACTAAAATTGCCATGGGAAGACCAGGTCCCTTTCGTTGGACACTTGCTACCCGGCGAGTCCTCCAGAGGCCTTCCCACAATGCATGTCTAGGGCTGTTAATGAAGTAGCCCTAGGGGTGGATGGTGACTTTCCGCTTGGATCCCTCACTGGGACTGCATACTGCTGTGAGCCATCGCCCCCCCCAAACACACACACACACACACACACACACACGAAGTAGTAGCACATTTGGGAAATGTTTCGATATTATTAAGGCAAATAGCATCATTTACATTTACAATTAGTTGTTATAAACAATAACCTGTGTCACGCTGTTCATATTTGTCACAAGGTAAATTAAGTTTTACATAACGAGATGCAAGGCTGGGGCTAGAGGAGCTGCTGGGGCCCCGGCATGGGGCCCCGGCATGGGGCCCCGTCTCAGACTAAGGACTCAAACACACACACAGGCGGGGAACAACTACAGAGGACCTTCGGGGGTCAAGATCATTTGTCTTGCTGTTCAATCTGACAGGACAATACTGGAAATAATAACACAAAACAAAAGGACAACACCTTTGGATGCCGTGATAATGGCGTGTGTGTTTGAGAGGTGCTAGTCCACTGAGACCTTCAAAGAGCTGGCATAGCACAAACACAGTCTTGCCCCTGGGACCAATGCCTCCCCCCATCATCAGCCAAGAAAAAGCGCCATTTCCAATGTTTATTCTAACTTTTTTAAAAAGGATAAATATTAATCCAAATATTTCTTAAATTGCATTTTAAAAAATGTTCCTTTCCCTATGGATCCCACGTCTCTTACGTAAAGAGACGCGGTCCCTTTGGCAGCGGGCTGGCCTGCCACGCGGAGCCTGCGGTCCCGCGTCACGTGGGAGTGTGACCACCCACCTCCAGGACGCAGGGAGCGTTCCCTTTTCTTACTGATCAATGCGACGCCCGAGCTCTCCGTATCGTAGCGTGGCAGGCGGACACTGGCGCTGGCAGCATCTCGGCGCTAAATCCGACACAGATACGGGAGCTACTATACCCCCCCACCCACCTCGCCCCCTATCATGCAATCAGGGAGAAGGACTACCCAGTCAGTCATACGCTTACAAAGATGCTGCCATTAAAATGTAATATTTGTAGCCAAAAATACCATCACAATGCTCGTGTTGCATAATTTACATGTTTTGCTGATTATCCATTGCGTGCTTTCCTTAACTTAAATGTTTCACTAAACGAATAAGTCATTATTTTCTGGAATCTGTACCACAGGCATTTAACCCAAGATCGCCATTAAATATCTACTCGCAATGTCTGTATTTATATTTACATTCTTTACATCCGAACATAGGATACTTTAAGGCACATTTTTAAAAGACACTGTACTGTTTGAACCTAAATGATATTATTAATAATATTCAGACACAGCCCTCTCTAAGTTAAACTTCGTACCCTCAACATGGATTCTTTATTTTAAAAAAATAATAATAATAAAGTATAAATTAAACTCAGCTGGCACAGATACAGCGCGTGGGAGTCGTTACATAATTAAATTATTAACTGCATGTGATCCCTAAAGACACATTTGTAATCAGTGGTACTGGCAGCCCGGGACGATCGAGGAGATGCGAGTTCAACCGGTGGAGACGAGCGACCGCGTTTTGTAGCTCTACCTCCCAGGTGCGGCCGGTGCTGTTCGGTGCTTTTACAGAACGAGTGATTATGCTATTTTCTAAAATGCTTATAACGACATTTCGAGGAACGGTACGAAAGTGTAGCAAAGAGGTGAAAGTGGAATTTTACTCACTCACTGCAGGTCGGAAAAGCCAGCCCACAGACAGAGGGAGAGTGCTAGACTATATTTTAAATAGGAGTACCTTGCATCTACCTATTTAACATTTACTTTAGGTTATCAAACATAAAATAACACAACTGCAGGAATATAACTTCATATTATCAAAATTGGTTTTGTTGTTTATGATAAATTGTACAATAAATGTTTTAGTACTTACAATCGGGCAATCCATGGCGAAAGGTGAAATCGTTCACAATCTACGGGTTATTCTACTTCTTCTAGGGGGCTTTCTGCTACCTCAAAAGCTATTCGGACCGGATTGCTTGAGAAAAAAAGTCTTATCAACACAGCATACCTCCAAGTGAAAAAAATATATACAAGCACTGTCTCTGCCTCCCCCTCAAATTATCGCTTCTCTCTCTCCCTCTCTCTCTCTCCCTCTCTCACTTTCCCTCTCTCTTTTTCCGTGTTGCACACACGCAGTACATCACCACTGTTGTGTATGGCATTGCCTTTGGACAATCGATTACTGATTGCGATAAAATTCCCCTTGACCATCACTACCGAGTTCTTAAAGTGACACCGATTGTTCAACGCTGTATCAGTGACTAACTCCAATGTAAAAACGGCATAATAAGCACATTTTCCAGCAAAAGTAACTGGATCCACAGTTGGATACTATATAACCTCTGCTGCGAGCTGCCAAATACTATGCGATCTTTTTCTATCGTGGTCTGGTTGCATTTTCTGATACAGGTAAGACGACTGAGCTGTACGCGGTGCCCGGGATCTGGCTTTTGTGTCGATCTCGTGTGTTTCTCTCATTAACATTTCAGTCCTGCTATACTTTCCCCTATCCCAAAACTTCCCAGAGCCTTTCAGAGTACAAAGACGTCTTAAGGAAAACCTCAAAAGTACAGAGGAGTCTTCTTATATAGCAGCGTTGACAGGAAAGATCAAGGTTTTGCTGTCCATATAAATCTACATACCCTAATATATGAAGAGTTTATATATATTGATAGAATATGAATCAATCACTTAGGGACTTGGGGCAAGGTGAAATGTTTTCTATGAAATATATCTGGAAACAAGTTATATTAAGCATAATTGTTCTTACAGTACAGCTAGTTCTGTAGGTGGAAATTAGACATAGCAAAACACCCTGGAGGTACTGACACTCCCATATAACCGACGTCTCTCTCTCTCTCTCTCTCTATATATATATATATATATATATATATAGCTGTGGAAAAACTTAAGAGTTGACAGCACAATTTTTTGTTTCACTTATTTCTCAATTTATGTGTGTGCATCTGTGAATAATATATACTTTTTCCAAACTGCAGCCTGGTTCTTCCCTGTTTCTCATTAATGAAGGGCTTCTTCCTTGCTTTATGGGACTTCAGTCCTTCTTCTAGGAGCCTGATATGATCCATCCTAGCACTGCACCTCCCACCTGCACTTAATGTCTCCCATTCCTACTGACGTCACTTGATGTCATCCTACGATTCATGAACAAATGTTGGATAAGTTAGTGGTCATCTCTGATGTTAGAATGTCAATTCTGCTATTTTCATGGCTGGTTTCTGGTCATTCCCAGTGTCTCCTGCTTCAACTTATACTTATGTACTGCTGTCTTAGAAATTTTGAACTCAGTGTAGCCTTCTGCCAGCAGAACCACGATTAAACCCAGATTTTAAAATGCAAATTTGTTAAAACAGTGATGCAGTGGCTTGCACTGTTACTGTACTCCTCTGGGATCAGGGTTCGAATTTCTGCCATGGCTCTATGTGTGTGGAGTTTGCATGTTCTCCATGTGTCCGTGTTTGTGGAGTTTGCATGTTCTTCCTGTGTCCGTGTTTGTGGAGTTTGCATGTT
>JAABNY020000035.1:12268014-12280431 GCA_015164015.2 Brevimyrus niger
TCCTCTATTTATTTATTACAGACGCTCCTCTACTTATGAACTTTCAGCTTACAAAGTTTCAGACATACGAACGAAGAAGACTGTTCAAATTGTGTTCCTTGGGCTCCCGTTTCCTGTGTGCAACATAATTTTTTTCTGCGCGCCAAACCCACCTAGTATGACCTCTGGCTGCTACTCCCGCCGCGCAGCAGCGTAGCGTGCAAACTCCCAGCGTCCTAGTTCTTTGTGCTTCTGTATGCCCTTAATATGATTGTGAATAACTACTTACAGACATTTCAAGTTGCAAACGGCCGTTCGGAGCGTATCTCTTTCGTAAGTAGAGGAGCATCTGTATTCATTGTATGCAGGGCCTCCCTGTGCTGCCTCCTTGTGGCTGAGCGAGGAAGCATCTCAAGGCGTTTGTTGGTCATAGCTCGTAAAACATCTCAAATCTTTAACCTATTTTTACAGAATTCAGTTGACATTTTGGGCCATTAGACCTTTTGAGAAGGTATTTGAAAGAAAAACTGTCTGGCCTACTACTGACTCCACACATGTTACTTGATCAAAAAGCCCGCTACAAACTATTCCAAACTGATGTGGCTGCGACGCTTGACTGTTTGTGAGGTTCCTCGTACCCTGCCCTACCTTGGACCTGCACCGACACGTGCCGCTCTGCCCGGCCGGACAGCTGCGGACTGTTGGTGTCCTGGGAGAAGCAGGAGTAGTTGTGTGCGACGGGGTCAGTCGAGGCCAGGCGCAGGGACAGGGTGACACCACACACACCTCTGTGCTCTGAGAGGCTGACCTTTGACTGTACAGGCTGGCAGTCGGGCTGCCCCACTTTCCAGAGACACCAGTCGCCCCTCACCCACCCAGAGGAGCAGTTATAGGTGCAGGTGAGGTTGAGTGGCAGCCCCAGTGTAGCGTAGATGATTTCTTGGGGCACGGCTGTTTGACTGTCAGTCACTGCACTGCCTGAGGAGCAAAACATCTTAGAGCATAAAAAACTCATCATCCTTCCCTGCCATCATGATGCAACAACATGCCTGTAGTACGTTATAATTCAGTTATTATTTAGGCAGGTTAGTTAGGTGAACGGGTGTCTCTAACTTGCCGGGAGTGCACAGTTGTCCCTGCCTTTCGCTCCCTTCCCATAACCCTGTACCAGATACACAGGTGGACGGACTGAATAATCATTAAGGTCTCACCTCCGATTGCGAGCAGATTCAGACCAATGAGGGACTGGAGGAGAAGCGCCGTTCGGGTCATGGCCACAAGCTGCTCAGCTCTCACAGGCGCTCGCCGTTCACACCGCAGCATCTGCCGCTCTAACGCAAGGGACACAAAGCGAGAAAAGTGATACAGGAACAAGCAGGTGGCACAGGATGTGGTCAGACAAAGGTATAAAAAACGAACGACGACAGGCTTCTCCACCCCTGCTTGAACAGGGACCGTGCCTCTCCTTAGAGCAGTGTTTCTCCACCCCTGCTTGAACAGGGACCGTGCCTCTCCTTAGAGCAGTGTTTCTCCACCTGCTTCTTGGGGACCCTCAGACCACTTTTCCACATTTTTGCTCCCTCCCAGCTCAATGCCACTTTTTTGCTTCCTCCCAGGGTCCCCAAACACTGGTTTGAGAAACTCTGCCTTGGAGCATAATTTCACCACTTAAAATATCACAAAGTTTGCTGGATGGAAGAGTTTTATTTCCATGATGTCACCTATACAGAAAAAAAAATATTTAACACAAAAATGTATATCTTTGTTTTATTCACTTGTTCATCCTCTTATCTCAGATAGTATATGGAAGATTAAAGGTAAATGGAAGACGGCTGTTCAACCTGAATTCTGGAAAAGTTGGGACGGTTTCTCAGTTTAAACATTTGTTATGTTATCTATGTTCTGTTTAATATCGGCTCGTGTTTTGAAAGTCTTTCAGTTTTCATTTTATTCAAATTTAAAGAACGCCCCCACTTTTCTGGAATTCTGGTTGTAGGTATGAGTATGTAGAGGATGATTAGTGAGAAGCTGTTGATTGCATTAAATCTGTTTTTACTTGTATCGGGTTAAAGGAAGCTCAGTGGAAATGCTGGGTTAAAAAGGAAAGACCATAATATCTCACCTCTGTCTTAAATGCAAGGAAGAACAAGGAAGTTATTTCCATTTGTTTCGGGAACGCAGATATATTTCTCATTCCTGGATCTGTAACACTGTGGAGGTTAGCAGCATTCTTAGGGCTAGATTAAGAAGGACCTGAGGCTCGTTTGGCTTGGACTCAAATCTAAGGATGTGTCTCTGCCCTCCGTGGACTTTAAGCTGCTTGATAAAATTAAACTTTTTATATGGAATTGTGTTTTGATGAATGTGATAATGGACACCCTACTTAAAATAACCTTGTGGTATATAAGGACATATATAAGGTCTCTCCACATGAAATTAGTAGTTTTCTTTTAGTACTTGTAGCTTTGGGGTCCATTGCGGACTCATTTTCCACCTGAAATTTGCAAAACATTGTTAAAAGGACATCTCTCTGTTCAGTGGAAACATCTAGTAGGCAGGGCAAGTTCCGACCACAGGGGGGTAAGGCAGAGCAAAGGAGATTATTGTTTCAGTGAGGGATTTTGTGTGATTGGCCAAGAAGCCTGGGGAAGGTGGTCTGTTGGGTTTGGTAGAGGGGGGGGGGGTACTGCGGGGGTTGGGGCATTTTAGGTGATCTTTGATTTGTATTTTTTTGACAGGTTTTGCTACTGTAATGTTTGTAATGGTGATGTTTGTTTTTCATGGTTCCATTTCAGTAAATATTTGATTACTGTCGCTACTATTTTGTATTTTTGCTTTTTACTACAGTGCAAATATGCTGTTGTGTAAACATGTGAAAGCAAACAAACAGATACCACTATGTTGATCATTACAAAAACAAGAGCTGTACGATGACGAACACTTTGCACGTACATTTCTAATATCCTATACTGGCGCTAAATAATTAATCATGCGGCAAATGTTCCATTCGGGTAATTAAATGATTCTTACATTTTTCATGAGCCCTGTTCAGATATTCAGACCTGTGTGTTGGGGATTAATCAGATGGTGATGATAAGAAGCCCCCACCATCCCGCTCACACAGGAATAGATATATAGATATAGATCGATAGATAGATAGAGATAGAGATAGATAGATATACACTTCATTGTCTCCGTAGGAAAATTTGACTTGGACTCTACAAAGCTGGACCCACCAGAACACAAGTAAACACGGCACTTCCTCATATGAAAGGCATAAGAGAAAAGAAAAATAAATAAATAAGCAAACAAATAATGAGGTAAGTAAGCGAATAAATAAATAAACAAACAAACATGATGGATGGAGGAATATAAATAAATAAAAATAAAAACACAAATATAAGAATAAAGCATCACATGCCCATTATTTCTTTTCTAATTTAAGATTATTGTTCCACAGGCTGATTGATAAAGGAATGGAGTTCTTGAATCTCCCTGGTTTCTCTGGCAGAATGTGTGACCGTGCCGGAGGGGTGGGGGAGGGGCACTGCTGTGTGGCAGACGGGTTTCAGCCCGCGGCACGCGGCACGCGGCAGGACGCCCATGGAGAGGAAGGGGAGCAGGCAGGTAGCTGTGCCAACAACTGGGGGGCCAATGAAAGGGAAGCGAGACAGGAAGCACCTGAGAAGGCTGGGGGCGCAGTGCGGGGGCGCATGGGGAGAGACAGTGCACTGCAGCTCCTTGACGGAGAGCACTGGGCCTTATGTTACTCTCTGCTGGTATGCCCTGAGATTGCTGTACCAAGGATTTGGTGGGGTTGGTACTGGGGGCGGCACAGCTTAATTATTTAATTATGAAGGTCTGTTTTTTTGGGGGAGATGAATGACACCAAGTTAAATATTCCTCTGCCCCCCCTTTTGGGTGACAATACTGCCATGCAAAGCGAAAACATTGTGGAAAAAACGTTTATCAAAATTGAGTAATGATTGAAATCATGTCTCTTGTTTTACCTCGTGACAAAGTATCTTAGTTCAGCTATGCTGGGTTTGGAAGGAGACACCTTCATTCACCCACTTGCTGCACATACCAGCCTCAGCGCAGTTCTGCTGTTTTGCCTTCATATTGCAGGATAATTTTAGAAAGCGTAAAATTGGAAAATGAAGCCCATCTTGCAGTAGATTGGAATAATGCCCCCACCCCCCCGTCCCAGTACTGATCTGGGATAATGTTGATCTTTACCTGTACATCGTACCCTCTCAGTAAACCTCATTAGAGGTAGCAGTGAAAGGGGTGTAAAGCGGCGGTGCTCCTATCTGTTACAATCTAATCACCGCGGCTGTCATCGGAGAGGCCTCTGTCATGGCGGCGGAGTCCTGGGGGCAACGGGAGAGTGTGACCTGCCGGGCCTAGCTCCGCCCCCACAGCGGATCGCTTACGGGTCTCGCGTGTCACTTTCGCCCGAGCGCTCTCGGCCTCCCCCGGCTGAGCCAGAGCGGCGCACGTCGACGGAGCGAGCAGCGGCGCCGTGGCCCAGAGCCGGCGTCCTCGTGCGAGCCCGACCCACCATGCGCACCTGGCTGCCCCTCCTGCTGTCCTGCCTGAGCGGCCCCTGGAGCAGCCCGGTGTGGAGACGGCCCGTCCTCACCGCAGGTCAGTGCGCTTCGCCCGCTGGAGATCTTTATTGTCAGGGGAACCTCTCATCTTATCTGTCGGGGTTCCCTTTAAAGCTATATACTACAGCCTGGGATTCCCTATGCCTGTACAGTACTACAAAAACACTATATAATATATATTATAGTCTAAAGCCCCCTTTATAGCTACACACTACGGTGCTCTGCTGGTCTCATCCCCGTGTCCCTAACCCCTCCTACACAGGGCAGCAGACGGTGAGCCCAGAGTGCGCACGCTGCTGCAATGGCAGCAGCCCATCCGCCTGTCCAGCAGGCTCCTACTCCATGGCCGGCGTCTGCGTCGAATGCCCTGCGGGACACGTGTAAGCCAGGCCCGCTCTGGAGCTCAGGGGAGGAAGGGAGATCCAGGGGGCCCTCCCTGAGTTCTTTGTGCTTATCTCCAGATGTCTGGGGAACTCTTCGGCCCCGAGGAAATGCGACGCCGGCACCTACAACGTCTACACGAGGCGCGGTGACAGCGCGGACTGCCAGGTGATCACCTGACCTGCAGCAACCTCCACCTGACCCTGTTTTGACAGGGAGACAACAGCACATTAAAATTTCAGTCTCATATACTTCACACTGTTTTTGTACTTATCGACCTTGTCGGAGAGAACACCGAACTGGCATGTCACTTACGTCGCCACATGTTTTTTGGCCTGGTTCCTTAGCCCTGCCCCCCTGGATCCATCAGCACGGATGATAGGGCGGGCTGCAGGCCCTGCCCAACTGGGGTGTCCTGTGATTGGCTCACAGGGGCAGTGACACCTTGTCTCCCCGGACAACACTCCCCTGAAGGCCACACCCACTGCTTACCCTGCTCTCCTGGCTTTGTTTGTGTGGGCGGACAGCAGAGGATGGTATGTTTGTATCTGCTAGTCAGTTGGACTCACTAAACCATACAGTACACTACGGGTGGAGAGGGGGGGTTGATTTTGTTACAAACTGCAATTTTTTAAGGTGTTATTTTTAAATGTCGCAGTGAGAGTTAAGAATTCAAACATGTGTTACTGAAGTCATCATGATGTTCACATTTGGTACTGCTAAGATATTTACCACACCGCCTGATTTCCTTAAGACACTGACATGAGTGACTTTGGCACGGTGCTGTCATAAGTGAGCAAGCTTGCACAGACACTTTTCTCGCACCACAGTAAACTGTGGGGGTGTTCTTTGACACAATATTTCTTGCTAAGCTGGATAACTTTTCGAATTTAGTCTGAACTGGATGGACTTTGTTCATGTACATTTAGCCCAGACTACCTTAAATCCATCAAGTAATCCAGCTAAGCAAGAAGTCCTTCTTCATGCATCAGGCCCAGCAAGTGTGTGAAATGCAAACTGTCATTTAATATTTCCATGCCTCTTCCTTAAACAAGCAGTTTCTAAACAAATTGAACTATTTACACCTTTTTTGTTTTAAACTCCTCCATCGAGTTTTGACTAACCCTGTGTCTTGCTCTCTCATTGGCTATAGCTCATTACTGCACTTTTTGCCAGTCACTCTCATTGGCTGTAGCTCATTGCCACACTCTTTGCCAGTGACTCTCATTGGCTGTAGCTTATTGCCACACTCTTTGCCAGTGGCTCTCATTGGCTGTAGCTTATTGCCGCACTCTTTGCCAGTTGTAACACTCTTAGCCCTATAGGATCTGGAATCACTGACAGATCCAGATATTGAGCCTGTAAGATGTCTGGCTATCATCTGTGACGCATTGGTAAATCTCTTGGATCACATCTTCGATTTAATAGCGTTTGAGTGCCAATTTGCCAAGGCAGATTGAATACTGATTTGCTTCCGATCTGGGGCTTTTGTCTATGATTGCCAGAAATTTGCATAAGAGGAAAATCAAGGCAAAAATCCTGTAGTGGGAACATTAGTTGGGTTTTTTTAGCCCGGTCTGAATTCCCTGAGAAAAGCACAAACTCGGATGATGTCTAAAATGAGTTAGCATGTTGGACATGTTTCCAGAAAAATATCCGAGTTCACTATAACAGAGCCAACAGACTGCTTTCTCTCTGTCGTGTCGGCGTGATTTATTGGGAAGCCAAAATGTCGCCAAAATCCTGCTTTAAGAGGGAGGCTGAGCTCTCTAGCACTAGCTGTTACCGAGTCAAAGCCACAATTAGCGTAAAGTTTTCCACGTTGAACATCTACTTGTGAATTTAGGTTTCACCCTTGTTAGGTAATTTATTAATTCATTTTATGTTCCAAACTGAAAATGCTGTAACCGAACAGCACATAATGTAAATGTGTACTGTTTCAGCCTTTGTCTTCACATTAAACGCATACCTGAAATGCCCATTAGCTAAATCTGTGTAAAAATGTATATACTTATTGAATTGGCAAATATCGACTTGGGTAGTCACCACTGATCCCTCCGCCCACAATAACACATAATTCAACAAACAATTACTCATAACTATTAAGAAATGTATTATTTAGTAGCCATAACATTGATGAATATTTATTGGCAAAGTATTAATAATTAATTTAATGACTAAGAAAGGTAATAGTGAGACCAATGTGATCAGTGGTCAAGGAACATTCTGGATGTTGCTTTTCCCCAGTGTGGCCCAGGAGAGGGACCGAATCAGAATCAGACGCAGTGCACTGTCTGTCCAGCTGGTTCCTATTCCACTGGGACCAGTGGCCAGTGTCATCTCTGTCCAGCAGGCAAGATGCTCATTACAACAATTTGTTTCAAGGCCTCATTAAAGTGCCAATATTTCACTTTTGGTGCATCAGCAAATACAGTGGTACCTCGGTTGTCAAGCTCGCTAGAAGTCGAATTTCTTGAAAGTCGAACGAACCAGTTTGACCTAGAACTCGATCTGAATATCAGAAGTCGAACCGTGAATGCTGACCTAATATAAATTGTATGCGCCAGGAAATGAGTCACATGGCACGTCTCTGAGCAGAAGCAAACTGTAACGCTTCAGTGTCAGCCTCGCATTTGCTGTAGTAGCAGCTTGGTGATAATGCTATCTTATTGAAAATACTGTATCAGGTAATACACTGTACTTTATATAATTTTGTTAGCCATTGCTCACCAAAAAGTTAGGTAATTGTTGTTCAAATGTTACAACCTAAAAGTTTGCTATTCACCAACAAATAAACAATGGTCTGGATTCAAAGTTTTTGTTGTCATGTACAGACTACAACGCAATTCGTTTGCCTTTCTTCACAAACTGGACGATTAACCAAATAAAGCAGGACAACATTAAAGTAACTAACAATAAATAAACCACAACTTACGTGTACTATTAGAACATTTATGTCATTCATTTAAACTTTATTTTATCAGGTAAATTAACTTAAAACCAGAACTCACTGTTTTTATGTGACATTCGGAAGAAATAACAGATTATGCATTGGAACTGGCCAGGATACAAACATCATGCGTGTAACTAAACTCTTCAGCCAATAAGTTGTGTTGTCACGGAGGCGGTTTCAGTTTGTGCAGCCGTCTGAGAGGTTGCAATGCATCTAACCGTAATGCATTGCATCAGGATCAGAATGCGTTGCTTTAAGCCAGCGCTGTAAGCAAGTCCAATGCACTCAATAACCGGACTGGAGAAACAAACTGAAACGTGGACTTAATTCAGAGGACTAATGACAACAACCAGAAACAGCTAATAACATGGGGATCCCAGATGAGGTTAAAGAGAGGGCGTGGTACACAGAAGGAGCAGAGGATAGGGGGAGGACAGGGGTAATGTTGGGATAAGATCTTTATCGTTTTGGAAGCCATTAACATAAAAATTCTCTTCTTGTTTTATCCTGTTCATTTTGTGTTTAAATGCTAAAAAAAAAACATCTCTTATGGGAAAAATTTGATCGGAATTCCATCCGGAATGGAGGTCGAGAACCGAGGTACCACTGTACTTGTTGCTCACAGTTTATTAAATATGCAATGAAATTGTACAAAATGTAACCCTGTACTTGGCATGTTAAGCTTTAATAGCAGCTGTGAGACAACCATGAGTGTGAAGGTGCTATATAAATAATGCCAGTATAAAGTGGATGAGATGGGGGACACTGTTCCTCTCCTACAGGAACTTACTGCCCCCGTCCTGGAATGGTAATGCCTCAGCCCTGCCCCTTGGGGCAGTACTCAGAGCAGCCAGGCCAGAAACAGTGCCTTAACTGCAACAGGACATCCCGCTGTGGGCTGAGCCCTTGGGGCAAAAACTCAGGACAGCTATTCCAACGGTCATGGGCACTGGCCATCTGTCCTCCAGGGACTTACAGGGGTGGGGATGGAGACAGCACCTGCCTCCTCTGTTCTTCTGGTAGGAACAGCGCCTCCACTGCACGTCTTTGTAACATCACTAGGTGTCACCTGTCTTATTTGCCGCCTGATTTCTGCTTCCTGTCCTTTAGTTTTCCTGCTGTCTACTTCCTTTTTTGCAGTCTGTTGGCTATCAATTTCCTGTCTTTTAAGATTCCTGATGTCTACATGCTGTCTTATGGTTTCCTCCTGTCTGCTTCCTTTTTCATAGACCATTTGCTATCTACATCCTGTCTTTTAAGGTTTCTGTTGTCTACTTCCTGTCTTTTAAGGTTCCTGTTGTCTACATCCTGTCTTTTAAGGTTCCTGCTGTGAACTTCCTGTCTTTTAGACTCATGATGTTTTTTTGTGCCTGGCAGGCCACTACTGCCAAGATGGTGTTGAGATTCAGTGTCCAGTGGGGACCTATGGACCAAAGGATGGCCTTCAGAGAGAGAGCGACTGCATGCCATGCCCAGCAGGTATTCCCCTCAGGAGCGATGTGATTGGCCACAGGATAATCAACCTGCCACAAGCGGCTCCCGGTGCCACGTCATTGGTCCAGCTGACCTGGGTCTTTGTCTCAACAGGGTTTTTCTGCCTGGAGGGAACTCCAAAGAGACCTGGGTCACAGTTCATGTGCCCGCAGGGGTACTACTGCGAGGAGGGCACGGGCACACCTCATGGAACGCCCTGCCCGGCCGGGACAGCTGGCACACAGCTGGGCCAGACCAGCAAGGCGGCCTGTAGGCGATGTGCAGAGGGGCGCTTCTGTCCTGCAGGTGGGTCTGTGACTGCGGGACAGCACCACCATCTGTCCACATCACATGAGGCAGGCCTGCTCCAGGCCTGCATTACGTAATATGAGTGTGGGATTTGCCCTCTGCTGGACTGGCATCCCATTTGGGGCGTCTCCCTGTCCTCTGCACTGTGATTCCTGGGATGGGATCCTAGCCCAATGAGACTTCCTACTGTTATAAAAGATCACCTATAAATAACTGACCCTTCATATTTTCACAGCCGTCTTCTTTTATTTCATTTGTTTGTTTGTTGGTTTATTTGACAGGTAAATGCGTTAAAAATGCGAGAAAAAAACCTTTTGCTGTTGTTCGTTGTGTTTAATCTTTGGCTGAAATGGGATTATTAATCATTAATAAGATTAAAATTAGAATCAGTAGGAATGACCTCACAACGATTCTCATGTGTGTGTAAGCAAGGGCCAACTCTTATTTATCCAACAGGCTCCGTGTTCCCTGGGCTGTCCTGCGCTAAGGGGAGGTTTTGCCCAGCTGGGACACTGGAGGAAGTCATCTGTCCCAAGGGCACCTTTACTCCACACCAGGGGGCTACAAGTAAGACTACACAATGTGACAGTTAACCACATGGGGGTGATAGAGAGAACACACCACAACTTAACACTGAAATGTGCAGCCATAAACTTATTATTGAGCAGAGTTCAAGCGCCAGTCCCAAACCCATATTCCCTTTCAGGCGTGAAGGACTGCTTGAAATGCCCACCGGGCTTCTACTGCCCTGAAGGCACAAGTGATCCCTTGCCCTGCCACCCTGGCACCTTCAACCCCCTGGAGGGGCAGGACGAGGCTGCAGACTGCAGGGCATGCTATGCGGGGAAGGCGTGCACACAGGCGGGCCTCAAGGCGCCGGATGTGGACTGCATGCAGGGGTGAGAGACCCCCGAGACGGGGTCGCAGCCTATTGGCATGCTGGCATAGGGAGCATTAGTGTGGCGTTTAGTCAGGATTTATTCACTTTAACACTATAACCTAAAAAGTGCATTATGTGTTGTATGAGGTGGTGTGTTAAGCTAAGTTAGTCAGTTACAGGCAGGGTGAACAATGGTGAAAGTCAAACCAGGATCTTGTGGGGTACATTTATCCAGCTTTAACCCTTTTGCAGCTCTCCCACAAATCTATACAAAGGTTTGGTTCATTTTCCCTCCTAATCTAATTTGCTTCCAATTTGCTCCGTCCATGGCCATTTGTTCTGGTCTCAGTGTTCCCCCCTTCTTTATTTACGACACCTCCCCATCATCTCCATTGCCAGCTTCACCTGCCCGCCTGGCTCGTCGAGGCCAAACACCCCTTCCAACGCTTGCCCGCCCGGCACCCTGAGCGACCGCACGGATCTGATGGACCGTTCACAGTGCCAGACGTGCCCGTCGCGATACGCCTGCCCTCGAGGTCATGCCTCTCCTGGGCTGGCTTTTACCCCACACAGTGACAGCCTATACAGCATAGTGATATAGTAACAGCGCAGTAAGGGCACAGTAATAAAATGCTAACAATGGAGTAACAGTGCAGTAATAAAACACAATAACTGCACAGCAATAAAGCATAGTAACAAAACAAAGTTACAAAGCACTGTAACATCACAGTGACAACGCAAAGTAACAATACAGTAAGAATACAAAGTAACAATACAGTAAAAAAACAGGAACGTCACGGTGACAAAACACAGTAACATCACAGTAACAATACAAAGTAACAATACAGTAACAATACAAAGTAACAATACAGTAACAAAACAGTAACGTTGCAGTGACAAACCACAGTAACATCACAGTAACAGTACGAGGTAACAGCATACCATTATCATAACAGCTGTATCTGTGTGTTTCTTCCCAGGTACGGGTGGTGCTCAGAGACCAGCCCTCCCTTGCTTGGCTGGGCACTACTGCCCTCCTGGCACCATGTTCCCCACCCAGCACAAATGCCCAGCAGGCACCTGGAGCCAGCGCAGCGGCCTGGAGTCCGAGGCGGAGTGCGGCCTGTGCCCCCGCGGCTGGTACTGCATGGCGGGGGCTGGAGCGCCATCGGGAAGGTGCAGCTCTGGGCACTACTGCCCCGAAGGTGACAGCCGGAGCTGGAGCGGCTAGGGTCACATGACCCACGGTCTGATTCCAGAACTCTTCACTGAAAGAGATCAGTCTGATGATTTCTGAACCAAAAAAGGAATAGATTACTAGAGCACATTGATAAGATGAAACCTGATCATTTAAACTACAGCAACAACACTGAGTATCAGTATTAACCAATGATGATGATAATGTTTTGTGCGTTTCCTGCAGGAACCCAGTATGGCTCCCAGTTCCCTTGCCCCGTAGGCACATACAGCACCAGGGTGGGAAACGTGGCCAGGGAGGACTGTCTCTTCTGCCCAGAGGGGGCGTACTGCCCTCAGGGGTCCTCCAAACCCGCACCCTGCCCGCCGTGAGTGGGAGGCGGATGATGGAGATGAGTGCCGATGATGTTGATGATGAAGCTGATAACAGCATTGATGACGATTGTGATGAAACCAGCACTGATGATGATGCTGCTGATGATGATGATGTCTCCATTCAGAACCACCTTCCGCAGGGAGAAAGGGGGGCAGCAAGCAGAGGACTGCAGCATCTGCCCGGCTGGATACTTTTGCCCCCATGCCTCCACCATCCGTCCCAGTCCCTGTGGAGCTGGCAGCTACTCTGTAAGCCA
>JAABNY020000035.1:12304297-12324644 GCA_015164015.2 Brevimyrus niger
CATAACCATAGGTAACCTAATGAAATACAAGAGTTTTTGCATTTTTAGTTTTTTCATAGCAGTCACCAATTTTTATATAATAGAATTTTCCCTTATGGGGACCAGGAAATGACTCCATAAGGGGGGGGAAAAACGGATATTTATCACGTTATGGGGACATTGTGTCCCCATGAGGATAGGTAAACCTATTCACACAGACATACACACACACACACAGACACACACAGACACACACACACACACACACACACACACACACGCGCACGACATTTACAGTGATCCTTCACCACACCTGCAGCTCTCTCTGCCTGTTTCCATCTTTTCCACCAGTCCTCCTTTCCACTTTGTGCCCGTAGACGCCTGTGCAGACGATCCCAGATTCGTCTCGCTATATTTTTGCTTCACCTTGCAGGTACGTGTGTTTGGAGGGAAGTGTGGGCCCCCGCCCCACTGATGGCCGCCAAGGTTACCTGTGCCCCAGCGGCTACAGCTGTCCGCTCGGCACCCCTCTGGAGGTGCCCTGTGAGCCCGGTTCCTTCAGCCCTGCCCCCGGCCTCGCCCGCTGCCTCACCTGCACGGCCGGCACTGTGTGCGGCTTCCCCGGCACACGGCTGCCCGCTCCATGCCCTGCAGGTGACCCCAGTTCCTGGATTTGCTTCTTCCTGCTCCTTATGTTTTTATATTACACATGCATGCAGCAGGTGGCGCTGTGGTTTAGGAGCGAGATCTATACTGTGTCAAGAAAATATCTTTTACCTGCGAGAGGATGGACTCAGTAGGTAACTAATGTGTGGTCTGCAGGACATTACTGCCCCAGCGGGACAGCCTCAGCCCTGCCATGCCCATCTGGAACGACCAGCCGGTGGACCAGAGCCCAACACAGCTCCACGTGTGTTCCCTGCCCCACTGGCCTGTACTGCCGGTCGCCGGGGAGCTCTGAGCCACAAGGTACAACCAGAAGGCCTCACATTCAGTCCATCCGCGTTCTATATCTCCTTTAGCAGTACAGGGTTAGCAGGATCCTTCCCAAAAAGCAGAGGGTATAAGACAGGGATCACCGTGCATGGGGAGACGGGAAACTGACACTCAGCTCCCGTATAACTCCTGTATAAGATGGAGACGTCTCCAGATACTGAAACGTGACTGGCGTGTCCTGCTTTGTGACACTAGCATTTCAGGCTAGTAAAAGCCTCGGGAGTGCCGGAGGAATGAGCGAGTGCTGGAAGCCCCTCTGTTACCAGCCACAGATACCCATCAACACGTAAAATTCACTCTTTGTTTGTGAGCAGGCCAGTGCCAGCAAGGCTATTTCTGCCATGGTGGAGCGAGCAGCCCTGCCCCCGAGAGCTCAGCCAGCTTCCCCGGAAACGGGCCCTGCCCTCTGGGACACTATTGCCCAGCTGGGACCCTGACTGCTTTGCCCTGTCCTGCTGGGAGCATCCGAAACCTCACAGGTGGGAACTGCCTTCTGCCAAAGGCCACAAGATCTCTCTGGGTTCCTCATGCCTCAAGCTCCCAGCTTAAACAAACTGTGTTGCCCCCTGGAGAGAAGGCTCCACATTCTTACCATACAGTGCTAATGCTAAAAATAGTTATAATGTAGTTGTGGATGATAACATCACTGCTAAAGCTTTAAATGCTACCATGATGCTAGTGCTAATGAAGATCTTTACTTCGCAGGGGGGTCCTCCTTAGAGAGCTGCATGCCATGCCCCCCAGGTTACTACTGCGCCAGCGAAGGGCAGCACTCCCCCAGTGGCCCCTGCTCTGCTGGCTTCTACTGCCCTATGGGCTACTCCTCTGTCAGCCCCGAGGCCCTCCCCTGCCCCCAGGTCCGCCTTGCCTCTCTCCCTCCTCCTCACAGAATACACGCCTTCAGTGGGTTTCAGTTGAAATAAGAACACTGCCTGACTCCTCGGCAGGGTCACTACTGCCCCGAGGGCACCGCCTTCGCCTTGCCCTGCCCGGCAGGGACATACCAGCCCAATCCCACCTCCGACAGCTGTTCCACATGCCCACATAGGTTCTACTGCCCCATGGCAATCACAGAAGACCCCCTGCCCTGCCCTCCCCACTCATACTGTCCTGCAGGTAAATAGGGCAGGTAGAAAAACAACTATCCAGCATGCGATACCTGCAGGCATGCTGCTCTATTTAGGAGGATGTTGTTATTTTCAAGGAACCGAGGTGCCCCAGCTTTGCCCAAATGGCACCTTCACCCCCCCTGGCCTGGGGGGGCTGCAGGATGATGATGAGTGTCTGCCATGCCCCCCAGGAAGATTCTGCAGGTATTTTGACGCAGTGGTAACGCCGCTCCCCCCCCATGGCAAACACACACGCCAGCTCATGCTTTTCTTGCAGGGTTGGCAGGATCCAAGGGCCTTGCGCTGCTGGGTACCTCTGCCTCTCTGGGAGTTCTGAGTTTGCACCCCAGGGCCCCCCCCCACGAGACTGCCGAGGGGAGGTGGAGTGTGCCGGCCCATGTCCAGCAGGTACGCCCAAGCTGATGAAGAAGGGGGCAAGAATGCTAAATATGCTAGCACCTTAATTGGCAGGCTAATACACGCTACTTTACTAGCGGCGGCTAAATCTCTGTTATGTTTCGCTGTTTAATTCGATGACGGTGCATTCTGTCCGTCACCATTTCAAACTGCAGGGTACTACTGCGAAGAGGCCGCCGAGGAGCCCCGGCCGTGCCCCCCCCACACCCTGCGCGCCTTCCCTGGGGCCGGCAGCAGGCAGCACTGCCTCTCCTGCCCCCCCCAGCACTGGTGCAGGGAAGGTGAGCGGTGCGCTGCCGTGGGAAGGCTGGGCGCGTCAGCATCTGCTGCGAAAGTGAAAATGAAGTGAGAGCGTTCTCAGAGCGAGCCGTCGTGTGAAAAATCAGCCAAGAAAAGCAAAACCAGAGGGGAAAGAGAGGGGGAAAGGTCAGTGTATGAATGCAGTGTGCTGGATGTCAACGCATGCTGAGACACAGGTGTGGCCCCTCCCATTACAGGTGACCCCACCCCATACCCTTGCCCTGCCGGTCACTATTGTGATGGACTGCCTGGGAGTGATGGACAGGAAGGAGCGGGGCCAAAGGAATGCCCCACCTTCACCTACAGATCTACCCCCAGGGCGGGCAGCAAGGGCGAGTGCCAGCCCTGCCCCCCAGGGTACCTCTGCAATTCCACAGGTCAGAGGTCACGAGCATTATGGTGTCCCTTTTGGAATAAACTTAACTTGCAAGAGAGCAGGACATCATAATGGATTTCAAGTTTGGAAGGTTCACTTCACAGGAAAAGTCTTCCTCTAATACGCTTCAGCTCATGGGAATTTTACTTACACAGAAGTCTTCTAGGGGCAGAAAGAAAAATGATCAGTTTAGATTGTAGAGGAGGTGGGTCCAAGCAAATACAGAGGGTTGGACCAATTAATCAGATGTCTCTGTGACTCCTCCTCTAGTTGTCCACCGACTCTACAACCTGATTGGTTTTCTCTCTGAACCAATCAGTTTTCGTTCTGCCCTCAGAACATGTCTGTGTAAGTAAAACTCCCATGAGCTACCCTTCAGAAAAGTACTGATCTGATTCCAATAACCTACCCAGTTTTATTCTTCGGAACCTACATGTAGATTTACAGATTTTCTCTGCTGGAGGCTGTGGCTGCTCAAGCCACACAGGAAAGCAGTAAAGCTGACTAGTCAGAGTGAGGAATCACAGGCATCCCAGCATTTCAGATTTACAACCCTAAAGATTTTTAACATTTGCATAATGTAGCTGCCTGAACAACTCATTTATTTAAAAAAATGTAAAGAAGGGACAAAAATGGAAAATAATCCCCAAAAAGGTTCCGTTATGGTGTACCGGCGAGGAAGATCATTATGATAAATGTCCACGGGGGAGTGGAAGCCCCTTGAGCAGAAAGTAGATGGGCCCTGCCTGATGACAGTCGATTGGGCTGCAGGGCTTTCGGACTACAGATTCCTGCCCTGCCCCCCGGGATTCTGGTGCAGCGGAGTGGGCCCTCCAGTCCCATGCCCTGCGGGCAGCATGCGGCCGCAATCTGGTGCCACCAGCCCCGCCCAGTGCCAGGCGTGTACTCCCGGAAATTACTGCCCCGACTCCCGCCACACCGGATGGGCCAACGTTCAAGGGGTGCCTTGCCGCGCCTCATATCACTGCCCCCCAGGTATAGTGACATGGCCCGCCACCTTATCACTGTACTGTATAATCAGCATGTAATATTCACTATATGTCATCTCATACAGTATTACTACTTACTGAAAGGGGCACACACATCACATAACAATAAAAATGCAAATGTAAAAATGGACTAACATGCAGCAGTCTTCTGGTTTGAGAGGTTTAAGGTGGGATTAAGGTGGGTCCCTGGTGAGTCAGCGCTGTCCGACCCAGGCCTGTCCCGCTGCAGGTAGCATGGCTGAGATACCCTGCAAGGCGGGGTTCTTCTGCGGTCCGGTGACAGGCGAGCCCGTGGAGTGTCCCGCCGGCTACTTCTGCCCCGAGGGCTCAGACAGCTACGCTAAAACAGAGCAAGTGTACGTTTGAGTGCCAGTGTGTGGAAAGGAAAGGGGCCATTTACCTTAAAACCCCTGGAGGAATTGAACTGCTTTTCCCCCACTAGGCTTACCCTAGACTCACACTGGCTGTGATATGCAGGTGCTGATGTTCAGGTTCCCCAACTAAATCCGAATGAGACCCAATTGATTGGTTTGGCTCAGCCATCTTCTCAGTTTGAGAATCCTGTACATCATGACCTGATCTGGGGCTGCATTTTCCAGAACCTTCATAATGCTACAATCATTGTTAATTCAGAGAGAGAGAGAAAGTTCACTGTGATGATCCAGGTCCTGATGTCTTAAGATCCTAGCAATGACCCTAGTGACCGCATTCCTCCTGTCCCCCCCGCCCGGTCCCTCAGCTGCAGATTCCCGTTTTACTGCCCCCCCGGAAGCCCAGTAGCGCGGCTCTGCGACGGGGGTTTCTGGCCCCTGAATACCAGCGGCCTGCGCACCTCCCGGGATGCCAGCTGTGCCCCGTGTGAGGCTGGGACCCATCGGCCCGGCCTGTCTGCTGTCACACGCTGCCCGCCCTGCCCAGCGGGCTATCACTGCCCCCCAGGTTACAAATGCTGACTAGTGTCTCTCTCTGCAGTCTATAATAAAAACTCAGTATACAATTTGTGTATAAATACAGTGCAATAAAATGCATTATTTCACATTTTTTACATTTCTCTTTCAGGGACAGAGTACCACTGGACTTTCCCCTGTCCCCTTGGGTATGTTTGCCCCCTGGGTTCTGCAACCCCCATTCCTTGCCCCCCGGGTTTCTATGGGAACAGCACCAAAGCAGAAACCCTAAGTGAGTGCCAGCCGTGCCCGGCTGGCACCTTTAACCACCTCTCCGGACAGAGGGCATGTTTCCCCTGTGGAAGCTCTTCCTTCTCCCCCCCAGGTAGGGCTTTAAACACCTTAAACATTTACGACAAGTCAGTAATCAAGGATGTATATTAATATACATTATATTATAATGTTAT
Organism: Brevimyrus niger; assembly: GCA_015164015.2. Taxonomy (NCBI): domain Eukaryota; kingdom Metazoa; phylum Chordata; class Actinopteri; order Osteoglossiformes; family Mormyridae; genus Brevimyrus; species Brevimyrus niger. Next base: position 12,309,839 of record JAABNY020000035.1, read on the forward strand.
AATGCAGTTTCAGTGGTAATAGACTCTCTCCATGCTGAGAAAACAGTTTCACTTTCAGGGGCCGCTTCCTGTACCTGCTTTGGCCAAAACCGGGCCTTCCAGCACTCGGACGGGTCCTGTTTGTGTCTGACGGGTTTTGTGTTCTATAACACGCTGGACCACCGGATTAGCGAGAGTGACAACCTGCTGGACTGTCAGCCTGAGGTCAGGGTCGGGGCCTGGGGTAAGGTGTGTGTGGGGGGGTGATTCCAGCTCCCTATCTGCTCCAATACCGAGTGTCCCTCCCCCACCTCTACCCAGGTAAATGAGCGCTGTGCCCCAGGGCAGGCACGCCTTGCCACCACACGTGAATGCGTGACGCTCTCCCTTGACCTGTGTGATGCCACATGCGGGTCACAAGGGGGCACTCTTGATGTACAGCTAGGCATGTAAGTGGCTGTATTATGACAACTACCAATGAGATGGACAAAATGTCACCCCCCTCTATCCCCAATAACTTCACTTGGAACCACAGTCATCTGGGTTGCCGGAGTTGAGCAATGTAATTTTTCTCTCATTGGTCATCTGGGTTGGCTGAGCTGACCCTGAACATGTGACTCCTCCCATATTGGTTCGTAGCTGCCGTTGCGAACACTACGTGTCGACCGAGGAGCTGTGCAATGCTTCCTGTATTTCGAAGCTCCCACGTGTCTCTGCCAGGCCGGCTGTGGATGGGCAGCTCGTGCTGATGCTGGGGGGCAGAGATGGGCGCCGCAGCCGTACGATGGTGAGCTATAGAGCGGATACATCCATGGGGCTCCCTGCATCCTTGGTCTGCATTAGCTTGCACTAATGGGGGAGAGGTATGCTTTGGAAATGGGCAGAACCTCAGCCAAGAAACGTGCTATTCACGGTACAAATAATTTGGCCTCGTAATTATAAGTAATTATAAACTTGGCAGTGATATATGTGTGTTTTCTGGGGAGGGGCGACTGCTCTCCTCTTTAGTGTTAATTTGAATCATTGTATTTCCACTTCAGCAGCAGGAGGTCAAGCAGCAAATTTCATTCGAGTTTTTAAAGGGGGAAATAGCCTCTGATCCTTTGTCCCAAATTCCCCAGATGATACAAAACATCTTGGGCCCTGATGTCCACATGAAGACCACAGGGAATGTCTACTTTGCCCAGTTTGACGCAGACGGAGTGTTCGGGTGGATTATGACCAACGAGACGTTAATTGACACCTTGCTCTCAGGTTGACCCTTTATATCAGGAAAGATTAAACCTTTGACATATCTTAGGCTGGCTTTGACCAGCTTGCTTTACTGTTTACTTGCAGGATCAGTCAAAAACGTCTACAGAGAGTCTTCGTGGAAGAGAGACACAAAGTTCGGAGGCTTATCTCCTTCTAGTCATCTGCCCCGTGTCCCTAACCCCGTCACCTGCCTCTCGCCCAATGACATGCTCATCTTCCAGCTCACCATCACATACTCCGGTAAGCCGTACTCCATGATGCAGCTGTTGAGGTCTGCAGGCAGGTAGATGAATCCAATGGCGTCTTTGTTCCCAGACCGCCATCTTAGTCATTTCCCAGTATACCAGAAGGACCACCTGTTCAGCACCAACCCTGCCTGGGATTTCGGGGCCTTCAGACGTCTCGGACAGCTTATTAAGCACAGCCGTTTCAACATCACATGGTATGGTTGCCGGTAGCCCTAGTCTGTGTAGGTCAGCGATCCGATTCTGACAAACTTCCCCAAAACGACTTGCATGAGTGAAGAGAATCAAAGCTGCTGTGATCTAACCAAACTTCACCTCTCTACCCCCCCTGCTTTGGCCAAGGTTCGCCCATGTGTTTTCTGAGTCAGGGACATACGTGTTCCTGGATAACGGCACGCCAGCCTGGGGCCTGGTGGTGGTTGTGAGTGACCGAGGAGTGGAATGTGACCCTGCCCCCTTTAGGCCATCCTCCCCAGAGCAGCTGGTCCGTCTCGGTGTGAAATGGCAGCGGCGGCCCAACCTTCTGCCCGACCGGGCCACCATTGCAGGTAAGCCAGCCTACCTTGGAAACATTCCACAGCGTCGGGAGAGCTGGGAGGGAGTTTTAGATGTTCTGTCATCCTCAGGTGTGCTGGGCTCCGTGGGACTGCTGATGGCTGTGCTGATAGCGTCTGCTCTGTTCCTGGACTTCCGCCGCCGCGGCATGATCGTCTCAGCCCAATATAAACCTAGATGGCGAAGTCTAGGGGAACCAAGGCTCCATGCAGAGTACAGGCAGCCTGGGTCAGTAGGTCTGAAAAGCCAGGGTTCTTGCCCTTTAGCAACTTAGCTGTAATTGTCTAAATCCTGTGTGTTTTTTCGTCCTTGCCATAACAGCCCCGGTCTACTTGGGTGTCGAGGAGCTGCAGTGGGGGCAGAGACTGAGGAGATACTTATCAGCAGGGGAGGTGACCCAGCAGTTTGTTAGCTTCACCAGCTTCTTAATCCCATTAGCATTAGCATAAACAGCATCAATGGCTTCAAAATAGTTATCGAATGGGATCTGAAAAGTAGCATTTCCCAACCCGGCCCTCAGGGACCCACAGTCTGTCCATGTTTTTGCTTCCTCCCAGCTCCCTGCCAGACAGTCCACATTTTTGCATCCTCTCAGCTCCTGGAGCAAAAAAAGTGGACTTTCTGTGGGTCCCCAAGGACCAGACTGGGAAACACTGCTGTAGAGTGTCTTAAGTTCTGGTTGATGATATTTCATAGAAGCTTTGGTTGTTCTAATGTCAGGGAGCTGAATAATACTGAATGATACTGCAATCTGGTCACTGCAATCAGGATACAAGGTGGGGCGGCTGGACCTTGAGGAGTTCAATGTGAGGACTCTGTACGACAAGCTGGAGGACCAGAGCCTGCATCTGGCTTCACAGCTGGCTTGCTACCGCAAGGAGACCCAAGAGTTCTACAAGAACATCCAGCAGCAGGCTGATGCTCTAAAAGTAGGAAGGGGGGAGGTGCTGAGAAGGGGGGTATGGTAACGCTTGACGCTTCTGTAATCTCAACTGTACAACAACTGTACATCATACCCTTCAAAAAGTTTTCCCTGTGAATAGGTTGACAGTAAGGCTGTAACATCAACAACACCTCTGGTTCACGGGGAATGTTCTTTGTAGGACCTCATCCTGAACATGGACGCTGTTAAGGTGGGTCATATGAAAGACATGCTTGCTCTGAACACGGCGTGCAGTGACCCTGGTGGTGATTGGACGGCAGAGCGGGATGGCCCCACCCACGGGGAGGAAATGGAAGGTAAGCGATCTTCAGAATTACTGGCGGGCCGATTTATCCTCCAGTGTTTTTATTTTGAAGTCACGGCTGTGGCTGTAGCATCTTGTCCTTCCTGCAGTTCGTTGACTGCTGCTGTGGCCTCCCTCCAGACGCAACTGTGCCAGTGCTGGGGGTGTTCTTGAGAGCTCTGGGGGCGCTGCTACCCCGGGACACTGGCGAGGGCTGGCCACAGCAGGATGCAGCTCTGCATATAGGTGGGAGCGCAGTGCACGTCAGATCCACGCAGGTAATCACAACCCTCCTGTCCTGGGACACCTTCTGCTGCAACCAATTACAACCTGGGGACCCTGCATAGATCGGTAGCTCACAGGTTTGAAAATGTCATTGAATTCCACAGGACTTGCACAATCCTTTGCAGCTGTCTGTGACTAACATGACCGGGCATAAACCAGCGGAGGAGATGAAGCCGGATTCAGGTGGGGCTTCCTCTAATGGTGTGGATCTCCCACGGAGGGTTCATATGTAGAGGGAGACTGAACACACTGACTGTTTCCTCAGCAAACCTGCCATGCACAGCTCCCTGTCTGAGTGAGGACGACTTGTCCAGGTTTGTGGCCCTGACCCCTCTTTCCAGAACTCTGCAGGAGATACAGGAGTCCCTCCAGAACCTCCCACGTCCAGAAAAAGGTTTCTGGAGTTTTGGATCCAATCATGAAAATCCATTGTTAACATTAAATAAAAACACACATCTAAAGTATGTCTTTATAGCAAAATTAATTTCTATATATTTCTAAATGTTGCAGATACTTCAGATGACTTGGTGGAAAGCCCCAAAGGACGGCTTGTCCCGTGGGCTCTGGACAGGCTGTCCCCTCAGCACTTTGCTGTCTTCCTGTTTGGTTGTGACATCGTGCGCCGGCTGTGCGACAGCCATGGCTTTCCCCGGGTAACGCTGCTCCTGGCCCAAACGGTTCCTGTCTGTCGTCGGGCAGGCCCACAAGGACCCTGCTGCCCAGATTTCCACTATGACCCAGACAATCAGATCCTCTATCTCTGCAAGGCTACACTGGAGGATGTGGGCCAGTTCACCGCCACTCTCTTGCATTCCATGTCTTACGTTGGCTCTGGTAACAAAACTTCTACTGTAGTATTTTATTGCCGCTACAAGAAGTACTCATGCACGATTTTGTACAAGGTTTTGTGGATCAACCTAAGAAAATGTTATGTGAATAGATGAATATATATTTTATCATTTTATTGTCATTAAATCTCCATGGCCCTAATCAGGATAAGAACCTGCAAGATCACTTGGAAGATCAACGAAGCACTTGAAAGATCATTGAATACTGATTTGTATTCAATATTATATTACAGGTCATAGGTCACAGAAAACATAAGTATTTATACACTCACAGCTTAAATTCTGAGACTGAGGCACTACAGGTGCCATTACAGTGTAAATGCTCACCTTACAAACATTCTTGCTGTATGCAGCAGATTCAACGTCAAGCTTCATGGAGGCTCTCCACCGTGCCGTTTCTGCACTCGGCCTACCGCTCTTCCACGCCTCATTCACCAAAAGATACGACCCTACGGTAAGGGGTTCACCGCTGTCGAAATCGAGCGGCCCCAACTCTGCCACGCTGTAATGGAGTCAGCCATGAGTATGACTTCTGCAGGAAGGGGAGACTGAGGAGGGAGCAATCGGCTCGGTGTTCGACGACATCCTCAGCCTGACCGTTCCTGTGGAAACGCACTTCACAGAACAGCTACTGGCAGAGAGGTGAGTGCACTGCCCCGCCAGACGAGGGCCAGCAGTACCGAAACCATCCATGCTAATAAACATAATACAACTTTTTCTACATTAGCCTGTTAGCATTAATTCATCTCATCTTACAGGCTGCAGAAATTCAAGTATTTCCAGCTACGGCAGCACCTGAGAGACCTAAAAACTCAGGCGACAAACGGTGTTGGAGATGGTGCGTGTTTTTCACTTTTTTCCTGCAAATGAGAGAGGGAGAATCTTTCTGTTGCTCATAAGACAAAGAAGGAGATGACTTCCAGCCTAAGAGTACTTCCTGTTGTTCCAAACAGACAGGGAGAACTTCCAGTTGCTTGGCATGGAGCTAGGACTCATGTTATAAACATGTTCTTGTTTTCTGTGACAGAACCTGGACCCAAAGGGCTGGACATCCAAGAACAGGTACTGAGGGTCCAGATTGGTTTGGGGTATTCTGAACAGAAAGCCCCGCTCTCAGGTTCCATTTTCTGAGCTCTGCTTTGCCACCTTGCCGCAGAAGTGTGACGTGGAGCAGGAGATAGACCGCCTGAACAGCATCTTCCTGTACTTGAGTGCCCGTCTCCTGGAAAGAGGGGAGATAAGCAGAAGGACACAGGAGCAGGAGGAAGCTGGGAAGAACTTGAGGCAGGCGGGGGGGGCATTTTGGGTGAGTGGGAATTGAATATTGATGATCATGGTAATAATGATAACAGTGAAGAGCTGCATCCCACTATGTTAGCTGAGGATTGTTAGCGTCACTGCCACATCCCCATTTTTTGTACAGGCGGGAGCGGAGTCAGGCCTCAGTCGGGGCAGCACCCTTCTTCTGACTCTCCGGCGCCACTGTGTGGCCCGGAGGCTCAGCGACATGCACCGCAGGCTGACCCAGATCAGGCTTTCCCAGGACAGCACCCTTGAGCACAGAGGCCAGGAAGCTGGCACCCAGGAGCAAGATGACCACATAGCTGGCACCTCAAAAGTGGGTGTCCACAGGCCGGGGCTCCAGGCATCGAGTCACGCCACATCAGAGCTCCACGCATCACATGACCCCATGCAAGAGCTTCAAATCCCCGGTGACCCCACAAAAGAGCTCCAGTCAGGGGGGCAACAAAACAGAGCAGCTCCAGAAAGCTGACCTCCCCCTCAACCCCCCACACACAGGTCTCTTTTTGAGCCAGAAACCAGGTCCCCGGGTGGTATAATGACTAACACTGCTGTCTCATACCTCTGGGGCTGGGGTTCGAGTCTCTGCTGTGGCTTAATGTGTGCGGAGTTTGCATGTCCCCCCACAGTCCAAAAACCTACTATGCTTAACAGGAGTTACCAAATTAACTGTGCTTGACGGGAGTTACAGCATGTGTCTGCATGTGTGAGTGTACCCTGCAATGGGCTGGTGTCCCTCCTGAGTCGCTCCCTGCCTTGCACCCATACGCTCCAGACCCATGACCATGAATAGGATAAACAGTTACAGAAAATGGATGGATGGAAACTAAAAACCCAGATAAAAGGAATTTCTGAGAAAAAAATCCCAAAAAAAAGAAAAGGTCCCACAGCAGCCATCTAAGCTCAAAGCACCAGCTACCCAGCAACAAGCAAGATATTAAACTTCCAGTGACTATTCACAAAAACCAAAATAACAAGCCGTGAATGTTCCCTTTGTCACGCTACAGCAAAGATCCTCCTTTGTCTCCCTTCGCGCAACACAGGCCTGCAGGAAATTCCTCAGCTTAATAAGGCAGAGAGACAGTGAGCTCATGCTGCTGCACAGGGCGGCGTCTCACACAGCGTGACCCTCAGAACTTCCCAGAATGTTTCGCCTCTTACTCCTCCCTCGGCTTCACGCGCCACCGAATGCCGCTTACACAGACATACCTTAGAGATAAATGGCACGGCGGGGGGCACGGCCACCCAAGGCAAACACATTCCAGGTCACGGGCCAGCGGTCTCCCCCCCTGGGTGTCAAAAATCATGGGAATAATAACCCCCCCCCCACCCTAACCATGCTCACTGCACCATAAGGGTGTGTCTTCCCCACTGGAGCCTTTGAGGGGGGCTGGTGTTTGGGGTCACCGCCGGTCACAGCAGCCTGGTGACAGAGGACTCAGTGTCCCTCGAGCTGTGAGGGGACCCGCTTGCGATGGGGTGGGGGCAGGGGGGGGTCACAGTCTGGAGCCGTATTCATGTGCTTTGTACTGAAGAGGACTTTACAGCTCCTATCAGTCAGATTAGACACAATGTAGCCCTGATACTCAGCTGGCCTCTGGAACAGAGACAAGAACATTGGGCCCTTTCCACTCAATCTTATTCCCTTCATTAAAAAAAAGAAACAAAAATGATTTAATTGGCCTGGGCCTATGGAATGTGGACTGAGAATTACATGATGACGTCACAACCAATGCATTGTAAATATAGCTGTTGACATCTACCTGTTGGCAGGACAGCTGGTAGCACAGCTGCTCCAGTCACATTGTTTGTACGCCCCTGAGATAAACAGACAGCTCTGACACCCGAGATGGCTGGCAGGTCACATGACAGCCCATGAGAGGGCCGGAGCCCAGTGCCGCTCCCGAATCCGGGCTAGGAAAAGGAGGCACATGCATGCACGGTGCTGGGTCCTCGAGACCTGTCATGGTAAGTCCACGTGGATGCCGGTTTCGGTGGTGGGGGGGCTGTGGGGGGTCGTTACCTTTAACTTCACACTACTGGTGAGTCGATGCACAAATCAGCTAACTTACCAACTTTATACATGCTGGGATGACTGGTATGAATACAGAAAATAGCACATTAAGATACACTAAATGACCACCTTACTATGGACACCTATCTGGCACTGGGCTGGACCCAGAGCTGCTTTAAGGGTAAGTGAATGTGCATTCAGGGAAGCCTTTCTGTATCACTGTAGTACTCAGCTGCTATTTTTGCTCTTGTGGCCTTCCTGTTTGCTTTAACAAGTCTGGCTATTCTTCTCTGACCTCTCTTGTTAACAAGGTGTTTTCAACCGCAGAAATGCCATTGACTGGATCTATTTTGTTCATCACTCTCTTCTCCGGTAACTCTTGACACTGTAGTGCATGACAGTCCCCGGTAGAGTGACTGTCTCCGACATTCTTGAGCTACCACACTGGGCACTAACAATCACATCGTGCTCAGAATAACTTAGATCAGGTGTCCCTGCTCAGCTGAACAGTAATGGAACCTCTTGACTCTGTTTGCTTAATACATCCTGCTGCAGCCACATGATTTGCTGAATAGAGGAGCAGGTGTATGTAATAAACTGCCCACTGAACGTATATCACAATTAAGGTTCAATTTTATAAAACAGACTTCAAATTAACATGCATACAAAGTGTATTGCAGATTTTATATGCATGACTTTATTTTGCTTTATCCGTCAAGAGCCGTATAGTCTTGCATATGCATAATTCTTGCTTATTTATAATCCTAAAAATACTGATTCCAAAACAGTATACAGCACATTTCAGGAACACTACATTTACAACATTTCTGTATGGCTCAGTGAGATATGTATGAGGGTAAGACATGCTGCACACATAGACATTAGTCTGGTGGGGCCTAAACACTTGAACCCCCTGGCCACCATTGACACTGCTCCAAAGAGATATGCTTGTGACATTCAGGAGTTCTTTTCATTAAATTATCACATGGAGAGTGTGTAATCACTGTTCGCCAGAGGAGTTTTGATTTAATCATGTGATTGTGATTGTTTAGTGACCACACTGCAACTGCTCAGTAATTATTTAGAAATCATGCTGGAACTGTGTTGGACTTTCTTGCCGTTATATAACATATTATAACTGCTTTGATTATTTAGTAATAATGTTGCAACTGTGTCATATTTAGCTACTGTTTTAGACGTGTAGTAATCTTGCTATGTTGTTTAAGTTATCGGGCGGGAAGTGTGACACATTAATGATATATATAAAAGATATATATATATATATATATATATATATATATATATGCATAAGAACTCCATACATATATCTGTTGTAACTGTGCTATAACCTTGTTGTGACCAAGCTGTAACTGTGTTGTACTTAGTAAACACTATGTTTTTAACATGTAGTAATCATGCTATGCTGTAAGTGTGTTTCATCATGCTGGAATTATGCCTCATTAATGCTATATATATAACTTTGCTGTAGCCAAGCTGTAATCATTCAGTAATCTTGCCATTACTGCAGTAAGCTGCCATAAGCCTTCCAGTTCCCTGAAGCCTTTATCTAAATTAATAGTCATCTTTAAAAAAAAACATACCAGCAAGTTTATAGATTCAGGGTATATGGGTTTAACTTCACTATATAGATTCAGGGTATATGACTTTAACTTCATTATATTGATTCTTGGTATATAGCTTTAACTTCACTGAATGCCTATGTAGTTGTGGCTCTGCCTTCACTGGGCCTCACACTGCATTCCTTGCGGTGTCCTGTCACTGGGACCTGCTCGTCAAAGCGACAGACAGTACACAGCCTTTCAGTTTTGCTTTCTTATTCGAATACCCAGAGTCTTACCACCTTCGGCATGAAAAGGGTGGGAGGTGTGTGTTAATGCGCCGGCTGGGACGGATCAGAGTGAGGACTTCACACATCTGTCACAGTCACTTCTTCAGGCCTCATCCTTCTGTTAATCAAGCTTTTTCTTCAGTGAATAGCATTGTGTTTAAGCAACAGCCATTAAATTGACTGTCTCTACCATCTAGTAGGAAAAAAATGTATACATTTAGCATATGTGGTTAAGCTACAGAGTTCCTGATACTACACTTTTAAAGCTTCATATTGCTTGTTAAAAAAAAATCTGATGCAACCATGCAAGAATTGCAAGTATTTATCAGCCCAGGATCCAGAGAATACAAGCCTGGACTGAATGATTGATGATGCTTCTCTGCTCTCTGAAAACGTGCAGTTAGCGTAATGCTTTTAAGAGCTTTTTTTATCTGCGGTAACAAGAATTAAGGTGGAACAGATCAAAGAGATTCACCAAACTTCCAATAAGGACCAAAGGTCCCTGCATAATGGTCAATATACTTGGATAAGGTTGATAACGTAATTCAGGCCAGCGACTAATGGAAGGCAATGAAATGATGCGGCATTATTAACTTGAATCGACTAGCTTCCTCCTATCCATTTTCATTCCCACTGGTGGTCTAACTTTCCATTTACAGTGGATTCACAAACTGCTTCCTGTAAAAATAACACCCCTTCATCTTCACAGGAGCCCCTTATGGGGGCGGCCAAATTGCTGTGTGCGCTATATGGGTGTCACAGGTGCTGAAATAGCTGCCCTACACGTCACAGCTGCAGCAACCTGCACCAGGAATCCACCTTGTTTGTTATTCAAAGTTATTTGTTGTTTTTTCAAGACTGGCGAGAATTTTTCTTAATAGTGCTGTTTTTTGACTGGTCACTGAATTAACATTGGCTGTGCTGTTCATCCCAATACTGTAGCTCGGCAAATGAGCTGCAGCAATATGCCTGCTCTTTTCTGACTGCTGACACGGCAACCTGAGTAAACCCATTGCAGTCGACGCTTTGCTGCGGTTCACGTCATCACATTCTACGCTGTGCGCGCCACGAATGGCACTTACATCACCAGAGAAGGCTCTAACATCATCACAAAAGGCTCTTACATCACAATAATTGGCTCTTGTGTCATCACACAATGGGAAATCGGTTTTCCTGGCATATGGGCACACTGTTCCCCATCAACCTTAATTTTCGTTGTAAATGTATGTAGTGCTACCAACTGCATTACATTATGCTGCAGTAACTTAGAAAAGAATCAAATGCAATTACCCAAAGCCTTATGACTGCAGGGAGTGGTGATTCAGAGGTTAATTTTAGATCCTTGTCCAGAAGGTCCACTTCCGCAATGTCTCCAAGATACCCTGCTTTGTTTATCTCACTCTCTCTTGGTCATATATGTAGAGCAGACACCAGATGAGCCCCCCCCCAGTTCTCGCTTTACCCTCCTAAGCGTTTGCACGCCCACACGTCTCCGAGCACGGCGGCAAAGCCCTTCCAGCAGGCTCGCTCTCTGCGAGCCTGTTGTTCTGCCCTCCTGCCTGCCTCAGTCCTGTTTGGGTCTAATCCACCTGTCACTGCACAGTGCGGTTGCCAAGCAGCCCTCAGCTTCTGGATGAAGTGGCCACCAGGGGCATGGCTAATGGCCCTGCTAGCTGAGTAGGGGTATCTTGACCACCCCCTCCTTATAATTTATGCTTTTCCCTGTTCATAATAGCCACACGAAACATACTAATATCAAACAATCGTGTCTCCATCAAGGCTAGCTTGTTTCCTATAAGATCAATATTATATAACCACCCTCAAAATGAAGGAATAATCCATCAGGATTCCTTCTTGTATTCATCCTAACATTTCCAGGAGTAAGGGGCAATTTCAAATGGAAGGCCAGCCTTGGAGTGTGGTTACACAGGAGGCCTGCCGCCAGAGTGCAAAACAGTGAGGAATCAGAGTCTGAGCACAAGCAACAGGAAAGACAGAGCAGGACACCGTGCAGGACTTCAAACCTGCAATCGGCAGAGTGTCTGAACCCCCCGAGCTTGAGCGCAAACAGCATGCACACTGAAGTTTGCCCTCACATTTACATGCCTGACATACATTCAAAATCTACCATCTCAAATGGATGTTCAGTTAAATGTGACGTGCATCACTTCACTGCAATAGTGAAACCTTGCCGACCTGAGGGAAGTGGATCTTACAGAGTCATGGTGAATGCTCAGGCACTTAGGCTGCTCCTGTTCTGTCGCTAACAGGGTTACGCAACCATCCGCCTGGGGAGGGGGGGGGGGTGCACTGTAAATGATTTCCAGTCCCCCCTCCCCTTCACTCTGCCCCTTGTTTACTCATGCTCTCACTGCCATGCGACGTGATTGGATCACTACTGAATAGTGTTTTCCCTATGAAAGATCCCAAAGCTGTTTGGGTAAAACTGGAGACTGACCACATCAACAATCAATAAGTAGCACTTTGCTAAAAGCTGCCATCCCACAAGTAACACCAGTTCATCATGTAGTATTTAAAATGCATATGAGACAACACTGGGATGGTCAGAAACCAGTGGAGTGCAAACTGAAGTACCCATTTGTACATGTTACAGCTTTGTTCCTATTTATAGATGTACATAGCAAGTAAAGTGCAAGTCATGTTATGTAAAGTTTTCATCTATACATGCCATTTCATTTATGAGCATTAAGACCAAAGCTTTGTTTTAAACATTTCTTTCCTAAACTGCAATTTAGGTTCTCTTGTTTCAATGTAGGGTGAGTTCTACGCAGAAATCCACGTAACTTACAGTAACAGCGCTCAGAATCTAATGGCCCAGAACTGTTAGATTTTAGGTTTTAAATCCCTGGTGATTCCTGTGATTATATGTAGCTGAGAGGCATTTATTCGATAAATCTAAGTATTACTATTTGCAGTTAACTGACTACTGAGGACAGATTTCCAACTCAAATAACCAATGTCCAATGAAAAACATCTTACGTTTAGTTCTTTATATAAATACTATAAATAAACATATTATATAGCATACAAATTCCTTTTTGAAGCTATTAACTTAATAACAACTGGCATTTTCATCCATCCCTGTTACATTTTTTTTCCAGAAACAAGAGTTAAGTAGACAGGAAGGAAAAGACAGACAAGACTCCCTCTGTGCAAAACAATAGGTCTGCGTCTGTCATTTGGAGCATGTACAAGTGGCAGCGCCGGCGACGCATGCGCACAAGGAGAACATTCTGCACACGTTAAGTGGCTGAGTTCTTACACCAGAGACAAAGAGCGAACTGTTAAGCGGGAGACTTACTCTTCGGATTTGTTTTCCTTTTTCTCTGAAACTAATTTTTATAAAAGCTGTGTTTTTTTCTTATTATTCTACATTATTTCTAAATAAATCTTTTTCTTTTCATGAACGGAGAACGGCTTTTGTTCAGTTTAAACGCGAGTGCTCTATTCTCCATAATCACTACATTTGTAATTGCTATTGCGCACTTGAAGTGCATAGATCTCGTTTTTCCGTTCGCCATGGAAGCAGTGTGCCAATACAACCTGAAAAAACGGCTATGAAAATACAAGTACGGCACTGCCGAATTTAATGCAAAATCAAAATTTTGATTCGTCAGTGAACGATGGCTTTATTTTAAATAATGATGGCATAGTTCCACTCTGATTAAATTACCATCTAATTTAAAAATAGAGTAGAAGAATAGAAATCTCCCGAACTGGTAGTTTTAGGTTATTTTTATTTTTCCAACAAGTAACGAGTGGCTGGAGGCGCTCTCCGTGGTGCTGAAGAAAAAACTGCGCTCTCCTGTTGATTTGATGAGACTTTTCGACTGACGACTGTTAAGCAAATATTTTAACGAAAGCCCAGTTTTACGGTCAAACGTGTCGCCCGTAAGCAGGGACCACAAAACCTGCAGCCGAGAGATCAGCTTTTGCGCTTCTTATTCCGCAAACAGGGAGAGTCTGACCGCGACGCTTCTTTCCCAGCAGATCCGTGAAAATGACAGAGACCAGGGCTGTCTTGTGCGCTCTCGTCGTGTTGATCTTAGCGGGTAAGTGCTTTGTTCATAAAGCTCTGATCATATGCTATAACATGTGTCATATACAGTTTTTTTTTCCTAAAAAAAGAAAGAAAAACAATTATTTTTTCTGAACTTTTAGTATTTGTTTACTTTATACTCATGGGAGGCGTGGTCACTGTTGTTAGGTTCCTTAATGTATAGATTTAGTTTCCTTACACTTAGCAAAGCTTTATATTTGTATTGGTCTTTTTTTGCATCTATCTGCTGTTTTGGATTGAGTTACGAATAATGCACGTTAAAATTGCGGTTTAAGAAAATTATTTGAAATGTATTAAATCCACAGAAAAATAGCGTTGTTCACAGAACACAATGCATTTAGGTTTTTTTTACCACGTTTGAGTGATAAAAAATGAAAATGAATGACGTAGAAGTTTAAACTGCAAACGTACACAGTCCTTATTTATAGAAACAAACACACTGTCCTTTCTGAATCTAAATCACCTGAAATTTTGTTACAAATCGTAGTATAGTAACTAAGTATAGTATAGGATTAAATTACATAGTTGCTTAAGTTACATACTGTATGTGGTATTACATCAAAACGCAGGCTGTAAGGACTCACTGAAACGAAATCCGGTCTGAAACGCATGAAACAAGGCGGAAGAAACAGTTTGTCAGTTTAACCCGGAATCAGAGAACCACTTTTTCTACGAATATATAACCGACAGTTATTTAGGCTGTTTCGCAACACTTTTTAAAGTGTCGTTTAAAGGCAATTTTGATAATGTTTTTAAAAATATTTACAGATAACTTATCCTACCACAAATTGTGTTGCATATGGGTTTTTTGGTAGAATTTAAAGGACTCTAACTTTTTGTCTATAGAAAATGCTTTACATTTTAATCTGTCAACAGGTGGTTTCAAATACACATTCATCTATAATGCTCACTTACAGAAAATATACGGCAACAAACTATTTTTAGTCCTGACTGATATAAAAACAGTTAATTAAAATCAAAAGACTCATCATTCATTTTAATTTAATGGATCGGCTCAGTATAGAGAAGAGGCGGATGGGGATGTGGTCACAGGTTCAGTCTATATCCAGGGTGTGAGTTACACCATCTTAGATGGGGATGTGGTCACAGGTTCAGTCTATATCCAGGGTGTGAGTTACACCATCTTAGATGGGGATGTGGTCACAGG
>JAABNY020000035.1:12333966-12345276 GCA_015164015.2 Brevimyrus niger
CATCCATCTATCCATTTTCCAAACCGGGGGCCAGCCTATTGCAGGGCACACTCACACACCAGTCACTCACACATGCACACCTGTGGGCAATTTTAGTGACTCCAATCAGCCTCAGTATGTCTTTGGACTGTGGGGGGAAACCCACATGCAAACTCCACACACATGTAACCCAGGCGGAAACTCGAACCCAGGTCCCAGAGGTGTGAGGCAACAGTGCTAACCACTGCACCACCATGCCACCCCTACGTGGCCCCTACGTGAATAATAACCAGCCTTTAATATAAATGCAGCTACACAGCCGTGGCCCGGGTGAACAATACAGTAATCGGGCCAGACCTGGCATAAGACTAGACGTAGCACAACATATACGGTAAAAAACCTATTAGATCGCTAGCTTCTGATTTAATTAACTGCAAATGTTGAATTCATTGAGTTAGCTATGAATCCATTAGGAGTTAGCTAACTGGAACCAAAAGACCGTATTCTCTCTTTCTCTCTCTTACACACACTCACGCACACACAGGTTTGTATTTATATTTTTGTGGGGACTCTCCACAAAACTCTAATCCCAACATGACGCCCTTAACTCCTACCCAGCCCTAACCTTAACCACAAGTAACTAAACATTTTTTTTAATTATTTTATTCACAGGTCTTTGTGGGGACCTGAAAATGGTCCCTACGATGTTCAAATAATAGGTTTTGGTCCCCACAATGTAATATAAACACAATACACACGCGCGTCCGTGGTTTTTATTTATCCTTTATTTAACCGGGAAAGTTCCACTGAAATATAATGTTTCGTCTTCCAGGGAAGCCTGGTCAACATGGGCAGCAAAATAAAAGTTACATATAAGTACAAACGGAAACGGCACCACAAAACATGTTGAAACAAAAACACAGGACATATATTCAATGAGCAGGAGCTAAAATGTATCATGGGAAATAAAATACATTCATACATATTAGCATACAAAGATCAGGGGTTAAGAGGCATGGGAATGAATAACAAATGTTAAACTACTGAATCTGTTCTATGATTTGAAAATACTTTTAAACCAATCAAACCTCATCCCAAGCCTTCGGCGCATGATTAGAAAAGGCAGCCTTGCCCACTTCTTTTCGGATGGTTGGAACCAGGAGAAGAATTATCTTCGATGATCTAGTATTATACAGTAGCTACTCGGGCAATATGTCAACAAACTAGATACAGTAAAATAAGTATTTGACCCCCTGCTGAATTCTTACGTTGACCCATTAATAAAAAAGGGAAGTCTGTAATTTCACTGGTATGTTTATTTAAACAGCAAAAGATAGATTATTACCAAAACAAGCAAGAAAAAAATCATTATGTAACAGTTACAAACCAATTTGTCATTTATCTATAGAAAAAAGTATTTGATGCCGTACAAGCCAGCAAGAAATTAGGTCAAGTACATGTGCACAAACACAACACAAGTAGTACTTAATTGAGTATTAATGAATACCAAGCCATCATTGTCATTTAATGGCATTACTTGTTAAACAGTACTCTTGGGTCACTAACTTGTCTATATCCTCAACCAGAGAAAAGATCGTTGACCTTCTCAAAGGTGGAATCGGCTACATTACCATCAGCATGCAGCCTTATGAATTCAGCAGGGGGTCAAGTACTTATTTCGCTCACTGTATATGCTGCGGCAATAAATCCAATAAAGCTTTTACAATAAAAATTCACATATATGGGGTTTTCCCCTTAGGTATAACGAAGTCGATTGAACCATTTCATATATGGTTCACATAAATGATGTGATACAAAATTAAACACAAAGAAAGTAATTATATGTCTCTTTCTTTACTGGTAGTAGTTGTAAAAAAATCCTGAGCTCGTGAATTTGCCAATACATTTAATATTTATGTTATGAAATAAATTACATAAATGCTTTAATAGTACACAAATTAGTGGTTTGTTTATTGTTAGTTATTGTAATGTTGTGCTGCTTTATTTAAGCAGTCTGTGAAGAAAGCATGCAAGTAAGAATTGCATTGTAGTATGACTCATTTCCTGGCGTGTACAATTTATATTAGGTCAGCGTTCACTGTTCGATTTCTGATATTCAGATCGAGTTCTAGGTCAAACTGGTTTGTTCGACTTTCTAGAAATTCGAGTTCTAGTGAGTTCGAGAATCGAGGTACCACTTTAAGTTCACGTCAGAGTCTGTTCCCCAGATCTGTCATAGAAGTTTTCCCTGTGTGTTGTGTGTGCTGTGCTTGTAATAACCCCACCCCCTCCACTGTTTGTCGGATTTTCGTCTGCCTGATCCTGATTCCTTGTCCCCTGATCGCTCACCCTTCGCTGGGATACAACAATAACAAGTAAAATAAAGTGCAATCAAGTCAAATAAAAAACATTGCATGGACAGACATGTAGATTGAGGATAACCAACATGACCGACTTATGCGGTGATACAAGTATGTCATTATTCTTCTTTGAGAGTTTTTCTTTTAAAGAAAAATTAAATGATCAATGTGTTCAGGAGATTGTGTGCTCTGAGCATATTGTCCTATGTCACCTGCCGTACTACACACGCTCAGAAGGTACGCTATAGCTTGCGAGCTACAAGTGATCAAGTCAAAATGATCTACCTACTATAAAAATCCAAAACATATATTTATGTATAAAAATAATATTAAAGAATACTCAATATTATTATTATTATTACTATAATTAATATTTCCTTTGGGATGAATAATGTATTTCTGAATTGAACTAGGATATTAGTTCCTTCAGCTTTCTATTTCTCAGCTCGCTTTTTGAGGGAAGTTAATGTCGTAGTTTTATGAACAGTCCGAAAATGCCACTCCACATTTCCCTTCTTCGGAATACCCATGCTAGACCGACAGATGAGGCAAATGCACTTTGAATATGACATGGTAAAAAACAGCCTCCTTCCATTCCGTATGGAAGTTTTTGGCTTCTTATTTGGTCCACCATTCATTTTTATAATCTTTCTTAAGTTTAGTAGAAATTAATTGGAGGCTAATTAGGCGACTAGATTGGTAGCTTGCAGCATCCTCTATTTTTTATGCCATATGATCTATCAACTGGAACAGGCGAAAAAATAAAAAACGCACGTATCGATATTTATGCGGTCACATCGATTTTATCGGATTGTTTGCCGTTGAATCGTTATATCGATACAAATCGATGTATTGTTACACCCCTAGTATCCAATTAATTTCCCCCAAAAAAGCACATGACAATGCAAGTTGTATCGTAAATGCTGAGTAAACACTGTAAAATCAAGCATTTTTGGCCTCAATACAAAAAAAACATGGCGAAGTCAGTTGCCCACTGCTCAAGTTGTACCTAAATTTCAGTAGCAGCCAAATGTACACTGAAAAGCAACCCTATGCAATGATACTGTACTTCCACAAGAGGGCAGTGTATATCCACAAACCCCTGTTCTGTTGGCCATTCTACTGGTTCGTTTCTGATGCATCTCAACTATTTTTTGATGTCGAAGTGCACGGTTTTGGGTCAACTCAATTCCACCTTTGTGTTCTCAAATTACTAAATATAATAGTCATTTTAAAAACATTTCAAATTTAGCAACATTATTTATTTATTTTTGAAACCAGCAGCTAGAAATCAGCTATTTTCCATTAGAAATATACATGCCCCGTATTAACCTAAAGCATGCTGTTGTTAAAGTATTTAATTTTAGAATCTGACATTGCATTATTTTAGTAAAATGAGGTAAAAAGGTAGTACTGCATTCATTAATACACATTAGCCTTGAGAATCACAGCAAAGGTCTTTGCTTAAGTAATATTCACTCTGGCTGAAGGCCCTGTATGATATTTCCCTCATAATTGGTGGAATCAGAAATAAAGCTGCATTTAGTTAAGGCTGTATGCTCAGGTTAGGATGCAATGCTGAGTCAATATGGTTCAGGTTTGGGGGGAAGAAAAGGAATCTGGGGGCTGTTGGAGAATTGTTACCCATCCTGGATAATACAGGATCGTCCCATATTATATCAATATAGGGTGTGCATTGCCCCATATCATACGCCATGTCTCCCCACCAGCTGCTAGAGCCTAGGTTGCTGGGCCCCAACATGGCTGCCAGTCTGTCATGCAGCTCACAGCACCTGTCCCCACATGTACGGCCGGCGAGCTGGAAAATAAACGAGAGCAGAGAGCAGGGAGTCGTTAAATGCTAATAACACTGCGACTTCATCTCCAGGCGGCCCCCAGAAGGTTTGACGCCGCTTCTCGCACCCCATCACTGCCCAGACCAAAACACGCCCGGGCCAAGTCCCGGGAGGCGTCGCCATCAGTACTGGGCCAACAGAGGGGCCATGTTTCTCACGGCTCACAGAACCGGACCTTATTCCTCACGTCTCCCTCTGGGAAGAGCCACTCCCAGCCTTTGCTCCAAAGTAATTTTTCACTCGTTCAGGGAGAGAATTATCTAGAAAGTGCAGGCAAAGGGGAAAGGCCTAATGCATAGGGAAAAGGCCTAATGCGTAGGGGAAAGGCCTAATGCATAGGGAAAAGGCCTAATGCGTAGGGGAAAGGCCTAATGTGTAGGGGGAAAGGCCTAATGCGTAGGGGAATGGCCTAATGTGTAGGGGAATGGCCTAATGCGCAGGGGGAAAGGCCTAATGTGTAGGGGAATGGCCTAATGCGTGGGGGAAAGGCCTAATGTGTAGGGGAAAGGCCTAATGCGTAGGGGGAAAGGCCTAATGTGTAGGGGAATGGCCTAATGTGTAGGGGAATGGCCTAATGCATTTTTAAAGCCCCTTAAACGGCACCACTGGTGTCTCAAGAGTCTGTATCGCTCTTCTACCTCTGACCCGACTCACCAGTGCCAGCTGGATAGCAAAGCGGAGCAGGAAATGGACTTCAGGCCTCATCGTAGAAACTCTGAGACTTCTGCTGTGTTGGTTACTGGCCCATGGGCCACTGAGCAAGCCTGAGACCTCACAAGACAGGATCAGATGCCCGTACCTTTATCATAATCATAATAAATTTGCAATGAATAGTCCACTTAATAATAAATACCTTAATACAAATTCAAACTTTCCCCACCTTTGTCAAAAAGTCATATGGGAAATCCCATTACTAGTGAGCTCCCCTCCCAAACTACATTACCCAGTAGCCCCCGGGGCTTGGGTCCTTTAACTAGTGACCCTGCCCTCCTGCTTCTCAGAGAATGGTAAGTTGGAACTCACCAGGGGTCGTCACCATGGTCAATTTTGATAGACATTTTTAATCAAATTCATTTTTACAACAGACAGTGGTTTAGTCTACATAGTTCTTTTCCCAGGGACACGTTTATCTTTTGTAGGCACAAGTTGACGATCCATACAAACCACCCCACCTAGTCAAACAAATGACTCAGTTTGCAGACATCAGCTTCCGGTACAAAACGGCTTTCTGTGGCTGGTGGCCAGTTACACTCAACTCCTTCCTTAAGATCCTCAGATGTGTCAACAAGCGACAGTGTAATGCTGACTTAAGCACAGCGTCACCCGTGCAGCCAAAGAACAACAACAATCGGGCTGTTTCACACTTTCACATGTTACCCGGAAACACCCGTCGCCCAGAAAAGATGCTCTCACTGCCACAAGCCTGCTTCCGCAACAGAATATACTATAGAGGTCGATGAAAACGCATCCCATGCAAAATTAATTTCCCCCCGTTTAAAATGCATCTTAACAGTGTTAAGGCGTGATCGGTAGGTGATGAACTCCTCCCTTATTGAGGGAGACAGAGGAGAAGGGTCTGTCCCTTGATATTCATCACTCACTGGCAGAATTCATCTCATCCATCCATCAGAGGCCATCGCTTATCCACCCGCTGTCACCACACCCACGTCTTGGCGGCGTTACGAAGCATAGCGCCTGAGGCAGTATTTTCCACGATGACACTCTGGAAAAGATGGCGCCCATTATATCTTGGCATTTAAATTTTGCATGTATAATGTTACAAAGCAGTTCTGACTTTGGGAGCTCGGTGTAGGAAGTTTGATGGATAATCTTCTGTTCATATTCTAACGGATAGAGAGAGTGACGTGGCCTAGGACGCCCTGTGGGGGACGGGTGCTGTGAATGTCCTGGGGGGGGAGGTCCTCCTGGGGGGGAGGTCAGTGTATACTCTTTCAGGCTACCTGCTGAGGTTTGCCTCCCCCCCCCCCTTCAGTAAACACGCCCTGTTGCAGATTCCTCATATTTTGTCCCAAACTAAAGTCCCACCATAGGTCTTACACAGCTGTGTATGGATTTCTCCAGCTTTGAACCCCCCCCCCCACCTTATAATTGGGGTCCAGGGGCATTGGGTCAACAGCAGGTACCAGCAAGGTGCCACCTGGGGGTGTGGCCCGCAATCTTTGTACCTGCTTACAGACAATAGGGTCTGAGGATGACCAATGACAGGGTCCCCCTCCCCCTGATGATTCGTCCCTGTAAAGGAGACCAGCAATCACAGTGCCAAAAGCCCGAATCACGCCAGTTAAAGCCAACCGTGCTAAACCTCTATCCAAAGAGCTCTGGGAGAAGCTGGACCCTTTCCTCCGCTCTGCAGTCGATCTCTCACTCATGTGACTCTTTTAATTTACACCCTCTCCCTCCTCACTGAAGTTTGGAACATTGGTGTGAATTTTAGAGCTGATATCCCAGTACGCTTTCACATGTTTACCTTTGAAAACTAATAAAATGAGAGAAACACAGACTGCTAAATATTTATCCTTTGCTAATTTTATATGTTTGTGCCTTGTGGTTTTCGTTATAGAGAATCTCTTATATCAATCTGACAATACTGTCATACCCTCTACTATCCCATACTATGATTCAAGGTCCCACAAACTAGTGCTGACAGTTGCAGTTCAATCCAGCATTCTCCCCCAAGACAAAAATCATTAGCCCATTTAATAGAGAAATTACCAAGCAGCAGGTAATCTGAGAGCAAAGTATGAATATAATGAACTAAAAAAAAACCACAATGATCTCTCAACAATACACACAGCCCAAGGAAGAAAAAGGTGAAAACCATCAGCCCATCAAATTACCCATCTAAGAGTGCAACACTCTGCACTCTGCAGAATCTCCCCAGGCCTGACGAATCAGACGCGAGGCGGCAGGGCACTCCGAATGCACGCAGTGGGAGACTCTGCGCTCGTGTGCTGGGTGTTGAAGGTAGTTTTGGGATAATGAGCAATTACTGATATCCCTTTTCCATGTAGTAACCTATAAGGACGCCCCTCAGTCCGTGCAGCTCTCTGCTAAACTCTGAGACTCGCATCCGATTTCAGAGCACAGCAAGAAGCTAACTCACTTTCCCAAACTACCAGAAGCCTTAGCTTCAAAGACGGATAATTGACCTTCCCTTGGTGCTGCTTGTGGTTTTTCCAGAATGAAAATTCAGCTTTTGCTCCCTTGATTTTTTTTCCTTTCTGCTGGGTAAGATGGTGATAGATTTCTTCAGTGAAACCCCAGGTTCTTTTAGTTGAATGATGAGGCAGGTTCCTTAAGCTTAAGCAGTTTATTAAGACAGAATGAAGATGTTACAGAAAGATGTTTCACACGGCCGGTTGAGTGTCTGTCTGTGTCAGTCTGTGTCTGTCTGTGTCTGTCTCTGCCCCCACTGAGGGAAGCAGGTCCTTTATCTGTGGTCTTTGTACAGACTGCTGGAGCCAGGGGGTCAGATGACCTTGGTGAGAGTCAGTTGTACTGTATGAGAGGCAAAGACCATGATGAGCGAGTAGCAAGGAGAGAAAGAAGTATAAAAATAAGGAATATGAACGCTATAAATGCCCCTGTGGTGGACTGGTGGCCTGCCCACGGTGTACCCCACCTCTAGCCCGATGATGCTGGGATTGGCTCCAGCTTCCCTGTGACCCAGATGGATGAAGCGGTATAGATAACGTAAGGATAGATGGATGGATGGATGGATGGATGGATGGATGAATGGATGGAAAACTATAAATGAATGAACTAAATGAACATAATTAAATAACTATAAATTGACAGGGGAAATCTCTCAATTCCCTCTATGATTCTATGGAAAACAAAACAACTAAAAAAAACTGTAAAAACTCAGCATAAAGCCTTGGATCTACACTAGGTACTAAAAACCAAGTGAGGCAAAAAGGTACAAAAATAAAATAATAAAAAATGAACTCATATCCATTAATCAACAACAATTAATAATAATAATAATAATAATAATAATAATAATAATAATAATAATAATAATGCATTTTCTTTGTGGGCGCCTTTCAAGAACCCAAGGTCGCCTTACAAAACATATACAGTAAAAACAATTTAAAAATACAAAAATAAATTAAATCATATCCATCACATCAATCATAATCATCAGTTTTGGCAATTGTATTTTCATAATCAGATTTGCATAGACTACCAGAAAACCTAATGAAAAGCTTGACAGTCCACAATATATCTATGTGTGTATGAGTGTGATTGTCTGTTGACATTCAGTAGTGCTGTTGTTGATCTTCTGGCTGGTTAAAGTCTGTGACTTTGTTGTCCAGCAGTGTAGGCCACTAAGGGTGAGGTTATTAGCACATCACCCTAGCATGTTAAGTCTCAGGAACATAGTCTACTCTTCTGCAGTGGTTAGCATGAATCCATCTGCTTTTACCACACACTTGACCTGCTGCATTTGTTGTTAACAGTACCTGATATGGGCCCTCCCACTTAGCCCCAAGCGATTCTCCCTGGGGTTTCTTGATCAGTACCCACTCACCCGGTACCAGAGTGTGACCTCCGTTGACGGGATCTTCCCATGCGTCGCAAACCTGTTGAAAAGCAGACTGAACTGGTGACCTTAATGCATTAATCAACCAGGCTATCACTAGCAAGGTGAACGTCTGCTTTTTTCCAAATCTATGCTGTCGGGAAGATGCATCGGACGTCCTGTGATGATCTGAAATGGGCTCAAACCAGTCTTTTTGTTGGTCGTTGCTCTGATGCTGCAGAGAACTATTGGCAGCGCCTGAGGCCATGGCACTCCTTCCTGATGATATTTGGACAGCCTGTTTTTGATGACTCTGTTCATCCTCTCCACTTGTCCCGATGACTGTGGGTGATGAGGGCAGTGGAATGACCACTCAATGCCCATGAGTCGGCTGATCTCGTGACAAACTGCACCAGCGAAATGTGTTCCTTGGTCTGCGTCGATCTGGCATGGTAGGCCCCAGCGTGGAATGTAGTCTTTGACCAGTGTCCTTGCGGTGTTCCTGGGCCTGCGTTATTCTTCTGACGGGTCAGACACCGTCGCACCACCTTGTGATCGAAACTGTGCGTTCCACCAGTGTTGACTGAATCGATGCACCATTTTCTCCAAACCACGATGACCCACTGAATGAATTTGGTGCGCTAGGTATGGAAGTAGCGATGACGGGGCCACTGTTCTGGGTCCGTCTCCATATATCCATACATCATCTATGTGAAGTTTCGCACCTCTTTCCATCCATGACCGTTTTTCATCAGCAGGACTGTTGCTCTGCATATCCATGATGTCATCAAGACGTTTGGTCACCGTTCTTAGCTGCTCACATTTCACATCCAAGCCGGTGTTTCTTTGTGTGTCACCCCCCCTCGCAGCTCTTTTAGCGGCTTCATCTGCCAGCGCGTTTCCTTGACCTTCCACTGTGTCAGCTTTGGTGTGGGTTTGCGTCTCAGGACTGCCAGCTCAGCAGGACGTTGGGTAGCATCCAGTAATTCTTCAACCTATCGTCCGTTTTTCACTGGTGTCCCAGCTGCCGTTAGGAAGCCACGTTGCCTCCACAGGAGTCCGAAATCATGGACAAGTCCAAACGCGTATCTGGAATCTGTGTACGCATCGGGTGACTGACTTTCTGCAATTTTACATGCTTCAATCAGTGCTTTTAACTCAGCTTGTCGCGCCATTGTGCCTTTAGGCATACTGCAACTACCTGCCTATCTGTCGTTACTACTCATCCAGTACACCTCCCTCGACCCTTGAGGAACCATGGGTATACAACACCAAGTTGAGGTTATGCAATGGTGTTTCTTGAGTGTGGGCAGCTCCTTCCATGGCAGTTACTATTTCCACACAGTCGTGATCGATCTCTTCCATGCACTCTGGCAACAGGGTGGCAGGGTTGTCTGAACTAGCCTTTTCGATGACATTGTTGGGTGTTTCCAAGACAGTTGACCACTTAGCCCATCGGGCTGCTGTGACTTGTGATTCTCTGTTTAGTGTCAGGAGAGTGTGGACAGCATGTGGACATCTCACCACCAGAGTTTGATCCAGCACCAGGCTTGAGAGAGTGATGACTGCGATGTATGTTGCTGGATGGCTCTCTTCTCCTGAACATTCAAGATGAAAGGGTGGCCCGTGTCTGGGATTCCCATGGCCGGAGCTTTGCACGGTGCGTCTTTCAGCTCTTTGAAAGCCTTCAACTGAAGTTCATTCATCTCAACACAATCTTTGGAGCCTTTCCTGCTTTTCAGTTGATCATTGAGTGGTTTAACTATTTCGCTGTAGGAATCCACCCACGTCCTTTTGTAGTTGCACAGGCCCAGAAAGGAGCCCAGCCATGTCTTTAACCAGCCCCCTCCCCCTTTTTTGGACGTGGGACCTCTTTGGAACATTTATCTATTTTCTTCAGGTCTGCCACTTCATGAGTTTACACATCCCAATAGGCGTATGTTCCATCCTCTTCTTTTCTTGGCTTTTTTGTTCTCAGAGGAGTCAGGCAAACGGGGTTAGGCTTCTTCTTCCGATGTCTCATCATTTGCAGATGTATCAACCATTACTTGAGATGCAGTGCTTGAAGACACCACTGGTGGTGCTGCACTGGGATGAGTCACTGATGTAGTACTCACAGTCACCACTGGGGGAGTACTCATCATTTGCTTCTTTTTTTCCATTGTGGCCTTTAATTCTTCCGCCAGTGTGAGGCGCTGTTCTTTGCGATCCTTCTTCTGACCTTCAGCAGGATGCAGCCGCTCTGCTGGCATAGGTGCTTGTGGAGGAGGTGCAGGAGGGACAGGTGGAAGAGCAGTCACAGGCAGGGCTGGTGTTGGAGGAGAAGGAGGAATAGATGGAGTCACCCATTTCGTTGCTCCACCCTCCAGGGGTCGCTCAGCGTTTCTTGCATTCAAAGCCATTTGCAGCTGATTTGTTAACAAAGTAATATGATTTTTGCTCATCTCGGTTCTGCAGTTCGCTAACTCCCTCAATGAAGCATCTCTCTCCTCTTCTGCCCTCGCACAGCATCGGCACTCACACGCAGCATCAGCACTCACACCCGCGGCATCGGCACTCACACCCGCAG
>JAABNY020000035.1:12349681-12360152 GCA_015164015.2 Brevimyrus niger
GGTACGGCAGAGAGGGGGGAGGACGAGGGCACGGCAGAGAGGAGGCAGGACGATGGCACGGCAGAGAGGGGGGAGGACGAGGGCATGGCAGAGAGGGGGGGGGACGAGGGTACGGCAGAGAGGGGGGAGGACGAGGGCATGGCAGAGAGGGGGGAGGACAGGGGCACGGCAGAGAGGGGGGAGGACGAGGGCACGGCAGAGAGGGGGAGGATCGGTGCCCTCTAACCACTGGATTATATCATTAATACATTATCTGGTTTCAGCCAGGTGTTCTTCAAGTCTCGAGAACATTGTTAAAAATATATTGATTGATTGTATGAATCATATATTGATTGTATGAAAAAATCATATATTACTCCCAAATAGAGTTCCAGATCACACTGTGTAAGTGCTCTCTGGGCCAGAATAAAGAGATCTCACAGCACCAGTGTGCTCAGGCAAACCAGAGAACATATATCAAACTCGGTGAGCAGCCCCAGGGTGCACTGGGGCAGGGGGTGTGACGGAGGGCTGTCATTAAACACGGCTTCCTGCTGCAGCACTCTAGTGAACCTGCTTAGGCTTCATGCACGACTCCAGGCTGCAATGCTGAAATCTTACAGAAAAATGAATATATATATTAAGACAAACGACCAAATCGCATACATGGCTGCACTAAAGTCAAGCCAGAAATGCTGCAGCCTTATGCAGTGTTTCTTAGAAGGAAAGTTTGCAGCTCTGACCAGAGTAATGAAGAATTCGGTACGAAACGCTAATCTCTTAAGGGGCTTTACAGCAAAACAGAAAAATCTGTTGACCAAGTGTGACGACTTCTGTGCGTGCACCTTGCATACCATCTCTCTCTCTCTCTCTCTCTCTCTGAGGAGGTGGTGCTATTGTCCAATTGGCCTGTAGAGAGGGTGCTAGAAGATATAAGGAAGAAGTGAAGCTCTTGGGGGGGGGGGGTGTCTGACCTGTATTGTGCTGTTTGTGGTGTTTGGCCGCAGTGCCTTCAGGCACGCTGTTGTTGCTGGTTTGTCTTTATTGTACTATGCTTTTAGGTAGGACAACTTTGTTACACTTACACACAGCTCAGGATAGACCCTGTAGGAAAATGGAGGCTTTGTTTTCAGGGGGTGATTTTTGTGCATGTGTTTTGGTTAGTTAGGGAGGTAGTAGTAGGCTTGTGTTGTGTTCTTTTCTTACCATGTTTTTTTGGGAAATAGGTTATTTTGTTTCAGTTAGCATTTGGGGCTCTGTTTGTTGTTTTGGCCACATCCCTTTTCTGTTGTCTATGGGTCAAATAAATTATGAGACACTTTAAGCTGTGTATTGAGGTCATCTTTTGGGTCTGGATGTCATGTATTGAGGTTTTGAGTCAAGGTCGTAATACCAAGCAGGGACGTGAAGAAATGAGCATGTCAAACCTGAGCTTCATGCGGTGAGGTCTGGTTCGCGGAATTACCCAGAAGCCCTCACCTGTAACATCAGGCAAAAGTACCTTGTTTCACCTAGAAAAGCCACGATGGCTATGCAGCATTATAAAGCTCACCCGCTTGTTTTTAAGGTCAATGTTGCAGCATTGCACAAATGTTTCCTGGATTCTGAGGACTGGCTTGTGGGAAGCCCCTACAGATAGAAGGGGGCCTTATCACAGCCGATTCAAAAGCGAAATCCAACTAGCGTCTTCTGACACTGACCAGCATGAAAATACAAAAGCGAACCATAAGCATCTGTTCACTGAAGCCACGTAACAGATTTGCCAGTTAGCCTGTTTTTGACTGGGTTTCCCAGAATGCAGTGCTCTTCAACACACAAACAAGAACCTTACTATGTAGTATGTGATTATGATAATTAAACAGATCCAGCCAATCTGCTGGTGTCTCCATGGGGAGGGTCTTGGCTCTCACCCCTATGTGTGTGAGGTCAGCATCCTCCCCATCTGTTTGTGTGGCTTTTCTTATGCTAATTTCCCCAGTCCAAAGTCACTCTGTAATGTAGATTCTTCTCTGCAAATTGGCTACTGTGTTCTCGCCCTGCGATGGACCAGCATCCCATTCGGGGTGAAGCTTACCCAGTGCCCTTGGCCCAGGATAACCCTATACTGGACAAGCAGCCGCAAGATGGATGGACATACTAACAGGAGGTGACAAAGAGAGATTGTTTGCTTGAACTGGATCACGGGCCTGTGAGGTCGATGGCCAAATCTAACACGGCGTGAGCAGATTTAGTTCCAGGAGCACACAGCCGACTCCTCGACAAGTAATTTTATGTCCCCAAGAATCACGAATTTCTTCCAAGCAATAAGCCAGATAATAATGAAACCATGGAAAGGGTAATGGGGGAGAGGCCCTGGCCGTCTCCCCATGGAGAAAGAGGCGGTGGATACCCATAAGCCTTTGCTTCCCTGATGTTGCATGCCATGGTGAGCTCTACCGTCAACTTGGGATCAAAACCATCAGCCACTGTGCAGAGAGATTAATCCCTTGCTGTAACTCCAGGGGGCGACATTGGCCTGTTTAGGAAGTTCTGCTTACACTGATCACCCATGAAATTAAAACCGCTGACTGCTGAAGTAAATGACATTGATTATCTTGTTACAATGGTCAAGGGTGCCAAGGTTGTTGTGTTGAAAGTTGGAAAAATGGGCAAGTATAGTTATCTGATTGACTTTGACAAGGGCTAAATTTGATGGCTAGATGACTGGGTCAGAGCATCTTGGGGGATATTTCCAGTATGGTACTCAATACTTACCAAAAGTGGTCTGAGGAAAGCCAGCCGGTGCACTGGTGACAGGGTCATGGGCTCCCAAGGATCACTACTGCACTGGTGACAGGGTCATGGTGACAGGGTCATGGGCTCCCAAGGATCACTACTGCACTTGAGAAGTGAAAGGCAAGCCTGTCTGGTCCTACTCCAGAGCACAGCTACTGTAGCACTTGATGAAACTTGATAGAATAGGTAACAGAAAGGCGTCACACAGCGCATCGCTGCCGCAGACCAGTCAGAGTGCCAATACTGACCCTACACCTACAATGGGCACATCAGTGTGAGAACTGGACCATGGAGCAATTGAAGCAATGGAAGAAGGTCGTCTAAAGTGTTGAATTGGCCTCCAAAATCCCCCAGTATCATCTTCTGGGTCTGACTGTTACATATTTATCAACCATAAAGAAAATGTACAGCCAGCCACATTTTACTGCATGACAGCATGATAATACTATGGGTACTCATCCTTCTGGTGAAGAAACCCTAAAACCTGAAGGCCTCAGCAAATAGTAAACACGAGGAAAGGGAAGGATAAACCGCAAAAGATGGCATCTGCTGAGGAGGGACCCAGCTCGCCGCATCATTTATTTTCCTGTTTGTGTTTTGCAGATTCAATCGGGGTCGAGTTTCCCCACCAAACAGCCCAACAGCAAAACAGCATTCTGGTCACAAGCATAGGTCCATCACCGCTGAGCTGACTGACAGTCGCTCCAGCAGAACCAGCGCCACCTCTCAGGACTCACCACGTCTCAGTTAGCACTGGTTCCGACTCTTCGTTCTTAATATTTTGGATCCTGGCTCTTACGATTTTCAGAAGCGTCCACTAGCTTATCCACACAGAGCTGACAATTACACCCTGAACTCATGCGCCTCACACAGGCTGGAATAAGCCTCCGGTGCCCATGGAGCCCGATAAGTACAGGGTGTTAATTCAAAGCCCGATGGGCTCCTGGGCTCACAGTGACATCAGCCTGCCAGATGTTCTGTTACAGACGTGATTTTCCCAGCTGCCTGGAGCCTGTCAACACTCTACAGGTGTCCTTTAGGGAAGAGGGGAGGGACGTGTCTGATTTATGTTGCCTCACGAAGGGTATGACATCATAAAGCCCATATCCTGGTAACAAATCAACCACAAATGATGGAATGAGCAAAAAAGGGTGGCCTCATATCATACTTCTCTGCATATAGCTGGGTATTTCAGTTCTTCCTCCATGAAACATTGATATACTCACTGCTGCAGCAGACTTTTAAATTAGCCATGTTAAACTAGGTGTGACAAAATATAAATTCATACGTTGGTGTTAAATAGCTCCTTCAAGAGAAGAGTCTTTATTAATGAGTGGTTTGCCTTTAAAAAAAAAACAAAAAAAAAAACAAATAGACAGTAAGACAGTTAATGTCACACTTGAGAGCCAAAGTCCTACAGCAGAAATCCAACATCACAGACAAGTGTGCAGCACCAAAGGACTCTTAATCTGTGAGCCCACATGATGATATTATAATTCAGAACATGTCCAACAGCAGGAATGCAATCACACATCCTAATGTTCCTGTCCTGTGGCTGAAAAACATTTAAAACCCATTTCCTGTAGGAGCACATCTGAGGTCTGAGTTGGCATGGTGACCTTCCCAGGGTCCCAATGACCTGGGGCATACCACCTGTTCCTTGCACCGATGGACCTCCTTCCTGTCTCATTCCATAAGCCTGTTTCATTTCCAAAATCCACTGTAAACAGTAAACATAATTTAAATGGATTACTTCAACCCATCCCTCTACGGCACACTGATATCAGCCAGTAATCACTCCTACAAGTGTGCCAGGCCATTATTTACAGACACCTTGCCTGGTTGTTATTCTAGTACTTGCAGTTTTAATAGCTTCGTGTAACTTTGGGAGAAGTTTCTCTGTACCATTGTCTGCGAGCAAGAGGCAGAATAATCACTGCCTTTAATCACTGTCTGCGAATAGCTGACACCACGGACATTGATTATGTTAGGGGAGGAGGCTCTTGTGAGAATGCTGTTCACCATGTGACTGACTGTTCAGGCTGCCCCCGTGGCTTGTAAAAGCAGACCTGCTCTCCTAGTGATGCGCAGTCAAACACAAACTGAAGGTCATGCTCAACTTCACTGCCCACAACAATCTATGGCTGTTAGC
Organism: Brevimyrus niger; assembly: GCA_015164015.2. Taxonomy (NCBI): domain Eukaryota; kingdom Metazoa; phylum Chordata; class Actinopteri; order Osteoglossiformes; family Mormyridae; genus Brevimyrus; species Brevimyrus niger. Next base: position 12,354,588 of record JAABNY020000035.1, read on the forward strand.
GATTGTTTTAGCACAACCCGTGTTTTAGCACGGTGTTGAGGCTTCAAGCGAGCGCATGGAACCTATTACGTCTTTTTAGGAGGCCTCTTCGAAAGCTGTGACGCCAGAGAGCAAGGGGGCACCTTCAGACCCAAGCTGTTCTTACCTAAAATGGGCGGGTTTTGGAGCCTGTTGCCGGGGCAGTCGAGAGAGCAGAGACTGATGGAAGCGGGCAACCATCCCGTTAACCGCTCTGCCACCTAGTGGCCAGACAACTGAGCTCCTGCCACTATATCCACTCAGCTGACAGACCACACCGGAGCATGTGAGATCCAGCAGATCAGCAGCGGTTTCCTGGGAATACAGAGTCACAGATACCACCTGCACCATCAGAAAGGACCAGTGCCGACCAGTGCTGATCTTTATAAATCTCTGCCTATATCAGCATGCGGGGAGGGGGGTGGGGGGGACTCCTCTGTCTTAGAGGCACAGCTGTGTGAGACCCCACAAAGACGCAAGGATGCGGGGGGACAGTTGGCCTGACACCGTGACTCAGGGATATCAGCTCAGGTTGAGATCAGGTGATAAACAGTGAATCACAGTCACTCTCAAAACCAGCAACAAACTCGCTAAAGCATGTTATTCAAAATGAAAGTATTCCATATTAAATAATCATTAGATATCATTATTTAGCTAAATAACCATAGCCTCCAATTTATACTCACAAACAGGCTGTTTTTAAAATATTTTTACTATATTATTGCCTGGCTGTACATTTCTTTCAGACTGCTCTCCCCTACCATGAATAAAAAGCCCTTAAATTTGCGCCCTACTTTCCAGACTCAGTACGAGCCACTCTAATGCAGGAAAGGGTGAGGATGGGACAGATTGTAGACACAGAATATGCACTGACACCATGCACAGCTCCCTAAACAAATCACATGTGTAGACATGCAAATTAACCCAGCCAGTGATTAATACGATAGGGATTCTTATACACAAACGTAAGCATTAGTGAGCCTTCCAGGGAAACATGGGAGAAGGCGCCTCACTCAAAATAAAAATTGATTTAATTCCTCTTCCCCTGTGAGACTTTAACAAAACCAGTGGTGAATTGGTATTGATCTTCTTGCCTTGAGACAGTGATATATTCTTGCGAGTTCGTGCTTGCATTCGGGGAGGTGGGGGCCTTTGAGAGAAGGAACTTCAAATTCAAATAGAGCAAACTCAGAAGGTCGTTAGAGGATAACGAGGCCCTAGCTCTGGCTTTCCGACGCCGAGAGATCAGGCCTGACTGGTCACCTCTGAGGTCTGGCAGTAAACTCTGGAGGAAAGGGCTGGTCCACAGCAACAAGATCCTGCTACCCCTGAAATTGATACAAGCCGGCAATTTACAGACTTCCTGAACGCACTACAGGTGTGCAGGCTAACCAGGTGGGTTTTTTCAATTTAATGAAGGGTGACTGAGGTGTTGCTGTTATGGAAAATTCTGTAAAGATGAAAAGACTGTATGAAAGTATGAAATAACAAACGTGAATGTGGCGTGCAGAATACACGCGACGCGGTCCCCTCATAAATTGGACACTTGCTAACAGGATTACGGATGGAATGATGGAGGAGAAAACACCATCTCCTGAACTCCCTACACAACTCCTTGTACATGCACGATTGCGTGGCAACATTCGGCCGCAACACCACTGTCGAGTTTGCTGACAACGCGGTCCTCGACGGTCGGGATCTTCGATGATGATGAGGTTGCCTACCAGAAGGAGGTGGACGACAGGAAGCTGGTGCCACGAAAGCAATTTCCTCTTGAACTCCGGCATGACGGAAGAGCCGATTGTGTACTTGGAAATGAAGCGGGTGAGGTACTGCAACCCACTCACAATCAGCAGGGAGCCTGCGGAGAAGGTGTCCAGATGCAAGTAGCTGGTGTCCACATTACAGAGGGCCGGACATGGACAGCGCACACCAACGCCCTTGTTAAAAAGGCCTCCACTAGCTCCGGATGCTTGACATGTTCAAACTAGCTGCCAGGATTCTGTAGCCATTCTACACCTGCAGCATTAAGAGCTGCACTTTGCGGACAACTTACTCTACAAAATAGAGCAAGTTCAGGGAGGCGTGTCTCCTGGGGACAATTTCCCCAGGAGGATCAATAAAGTATCTATTATTATTATTATTATTATTATTATTATTATCCTGTCTGGAAGCATCACTACGTGGTTTGAGAGCCGCACCAGGCAAGACATTTTCCAGAACTTTTGTTCTGGTTCCAATGTCCCAATAAAAAGGCATCACTGCTACATGGCTAAGCTTTCTGAGCAGGATGGTCTTTGTTTAACAAACAGCATTTGTTTGAAGGGACAATAAAAACAGGCTGGATATCAAAGAGTTTTTGGTATGAGACATGAGGCAAAAACCAATATCATCAGCTATTGGAAGAACATCTCTCAAACCTCCACCCAACCAGCCCCCTGTCACCATAACAAGGTCACATCACTCCATAGTTTAAAGGTATAAATTGGTTTATCGTTTTCTAAATGTGTAAAGCCCACTGCTTCCACTACACCGCTACACTGAACATGAGGCGCGCGGCCCTGCATGTGGGGACTCTGTGTTTATTAATACAACCAGTCTGATCACAGACAGATGATAGTGGATGTGTCTACCAGCCCAGCATCCACACCATCTCATTTGGAAAATGGCTGCCCCAAACCTGCTTAAAGCGAATGATCCCCTTTCTGCTGTGTAGATGTGGCCGTACCACATGTCCGGTGCCCCCTGATCAGTGTTGGGCATTTCAGGTCCAGAAGCTACAAATCCAGACCATGGTTTTGTTTCTACCCAGCAGCTGAGTTCTCTGTGACCGTGACTCCTTATGCTGAACAGGTTGGCAAAAACAAAATCCTGGACTGGATTTGTAGCTTCTGAACCTGAAGTGCCCAACACTGCCCCTGATTCGTTTACTTCTTCAAGCAGAGCAGCTCTTTAACTGTCAATAGACTGTCATGGCCTTGAGCCAGTCATCTGGCGCCGCTTCAGGCCATAAAGTAAGTATGCCGTCACATTTCTGGATACGCAGGTCTCTCTGGAAGCATCCACTGACTAAAGAACACTTATTTAATCCTCCCCTGGCAGTCATGCCAAATTCAATTTGAAAAACATCGAGCATCAAAGATGATCTGAAGGCTGGTCCTACTTAAGGTGTGAGAGGTGTTGGAACAAGGTCACCTCCCCACTGCACTTCCCCCAGAGCCCAGCCTGACCCTCTGTGGCCCCCCACTCTCCACTAACAGCTCACCCAGCGGATTAAAAAAAAAGAATACAAAAGATTCTGTGAGAATGGTGCAGTGGGCCAGTTCTCACTGTAAACACAACGTTCTGACCCTCCCAACCTACTCCATCTGTACCCGCTCACAGCTGGGGGGGGGGGGGGGAATGGCGCCTGCTTCCATTTTCATTACGGTAATTCGTCATCATTAAAATTTGATCATTCCCTGATTGTAAAAACTTTCCAACAAAATGAAACCAATCACTGCAGTCCCTGTGCCTTTTTACTGGTCACAGACCCCAGAATGTTTGCAGACTTTATTCAGCATTTATTATTATGCATATACATCACATTTGAGGGAAATTTGATTTTAAATCCATAATTTTTTCCCCGTGCGCTAATTATTTTTCAAAACTATTACTATCTGTTTTAACAATTTGTCAGAATACAATTTTCAGTCAACAATCCCAAGTAATAAGTGTGTGATTGGTTTAAAAAGCTAATAATGTTCTATCATCCATATTTAGGCCTGCCCACAGTGTAACCTTATCTATGTCCAGCAGAAACAGACATAAAGGTTTCAAATATGGAGAGCTGACATATGAGAAGATTTTAAAGGACTTAACAGTGTTCTTTGAAACTGGATACTATAATAACCAGGATCAGGGTTCCTTTCTGGAAAATCTGTCACGTTGAGATGTTGAAGTCACTGTCCCCTTCATGCCCAGAGAGACATGCTTTCCCCTTAATGACCAATCAGCCGTTTCAACTCAACATTTCCAAAGGTGCCTTCTGGTAGGAGAACATCCCATAATATTCCTGTGTACGTTCTTGCCATCAAGATGACCCAAAAAGATGACAAGACTCTATCTTTAACAATCAGGTGACAGCCTTGTGTTGTTCATAATGACAGAGTTTTTCCTCCCCCCCAACCTTGCTCCTCTAAAGAATAAAATGCTCTGCACCCCTCACCCACATCACCCCCCTCCCCAGCCTGTCACCCACCTGAAGGATACATTTCCTGAGCTGAAATCCAATCGAAAAGCAAACCTGTATCAGGACCTTTATTTACATATAAATCAGGGTTTGTCCATTGGTGCTTCTGAAACAGGTAAGTAAAACTAAGGGAACACATGTGATTGGTCATTTTCCACATTAATCTAGAAAATGCTCATTTTCTCTAGTTTTTATCAAGGTATACAGCTTGGCTATTGATATTGATGAAGCCCCCCCCACCACACACACACACACACAGCCAGACATCTGAAGCAGGACACATGACTCTCTGACAGCCTCCGCACATAAACACCCTGTGAAAATGACCACTGGCTGTGCACACCACAGGTCACATGGTTAGCAACGAATGGGGGGATCATCTTAGGCACGATCTTAGGGAAGGATACAAATGCCGTTTAACTGCTAGCTGGTATTAGTCAGAATGTGGCATTCCGTGCCCCCCCCCCCAGACAGCTCACAACACAAAGCAATGGAAAAAGAAATTAAACTGGAAACCCATCACAATTTAACAGCAAATACGTCCGGGATTCATTTGAGACATTTATCTATTAGGTTTTATTTGCATTTGACCACCAGCCAACTAAATAATAGCAGATTAAAAAGAACACTGTCAAGGGTGCAGGCGGCTCGGGTATGAGAGCAAGGCATGACTGGGTTACAAAAATGGTGGATGACCCACTGGCGGCTCCAAGACTTCACAAAAAGGGGGTTATTCAACAAAACAGAAAAAAACAGTACAAACAAAACCAAAACCAAAAAAGACCACGGGGGGTCAAAAACTAAAAAGGGATTAATTACCAAAACTAAATTACACATCAAACATCCCTATGAAACACAATCAAAAACAACAGACACAACTCACAATGAACCACTGGGAGACTGAACAGAAGCAGGAACTAAAATACTAAGGTGTAACGAGACTAACACAGGACAGGTGAGGCTAATTAACAAAGACCAGGGAAACAGGACACAGATGAAACTAATGAACACAAAAGGAACAAGACAGGGAAACCAACACTAGGGAATTAAACAGGTAAAGACACAAGCAGGGAAGAAGGAACAAAACAGAAACCAACTACAAAATCAGGAACAAGAACTAGAGAAACTTAAAAGACATATTATCCATCCATCCATTCTCCAAACCGCTTATCCTACTGGGTCGCGGGGGGTCCGGAGCCTATCCCGGAAGCAACAGGCCTGAGGCAGGGAACAACCCTAGACAGGGGGCCAGCCCATCGCAGGGCACACTCACACACCAGTCACTCACACATGCACACCTATGGGCAATTTAGCAA
>JAABNY020000035.1:12360882-12371652 GCA_015164015.2 Brevimyrus niger
GGACCGAATAAGAGAAGACCTGAAGATAGCTGACGCGTCCCCCGAAGACGCCTTGGACAGAACCAAATGGCGAAACAACGCGTCAGCTTGAGCGGACCCTGCAATCGCGGGAACAACGCCAGGATAGAGAGATCCAGTACAGAATTGCAATGGGCTCAAAGTCTATTCCAGTAAGCACAAGACAAAAGTACAAGCTGAATGGCATCAGAACATCACACCCTGCAACCTCACACAGACACAATTCACACTATTTAAAATCAACAATACACTTACTGCACATAATCATGAGTCTCTTAATGAAAACAGAAAAATACACATAGCTCATTATTTTTTGAGGTGACACCAGTAATTTATTGATAACCAGAGATTTTTTCAGAACACAGATCTTCATTGAAAATGAATATTTTTTTTACATGCACATTTGCAAATTAGAGCAAAACTATTTACGGTAAACCTGTTAATTAGGCGTTAATTGCCTGCCCTCCAGTAGAAAAAAAAATCAACGGACGCTTACTCTGCACGGAAATGTTGAGGACGACGCGGGGCTTTCGGAAATTTACAGTATTACGATGCGGCTGAAAATCCCACAGGACACATGCAGCTGCCCCTACAGCGCGGTGCACCGTCCAGAACGATGTGAAATTGGGCTCGTTTAGGGCGTCACATGGGCATCGACAGGCACTGTGCAGGCTGCTTAAACCTCTCAGTGTGGCATCAAGTATATGTTATATATTTCCTACTAATTGTTGGTATATAAATGCGTATAAAAGTTTAACCCGTATAAACTGCCATACTGTGAATGACACATTTTACATATTTTGGGATCATCATCATCATTCATCCATCCATTTTCTGAAACCGTTTGTCCTATTCAGGGTCGCTGGGGGTCCGGAGCCTATCCCGGAGGCTACGGGGAGCCAAGGAAGGGAACAACCGAGGATAGGGCGCCAACCCATCGCGGCATTATCAGAGGAGGGCAATTTTGTAACTGGGCGTATCGCAGAATCGGCTCCTAGTATAAGATCTTATCCCGAAACGGTTTGAGATGCAAAAGAATTTAGGGTGGCGTACTGATGCTGCATTAACCAGAGGGTGTTGGGGGGTCCATCTGTATAAATACAAAAACACGAAAGATCCGGGGAACTGTGAAAAAATGTACGGACTCCACTGCGGCGGCGGAGGAGGAGCCAACCGCAGGGGGCGCATATGACTGTGCAGTCGGCCAGAGGATAGGTTCATACACCGTGGGGTAACTGGGGGGAAGAGAAGCATCAACGTACCGAGAACGAAAACGGAACTGCCATTCACAGAAAAGGCGAAAACAGCTTTAGTTCGCAGTTTTGGAAAACGCCTTCAGGTCCTAGCATGGGAGGTTTGAAACAAACTTTTTTATACAGCTATAAGGGACTTTTTCTATTAGCCATGTTGTCGTTCCACTAGCGATTTCAATTTCACAAACATGTGACCATTTGGTGTGGTGGGCTCCAGTCCAAATATGTTTTTAGTGGCGGTGATAAATATTCTATTATGAGCAGAGGTTGATTTTCTGAAAACCTGTTAAAACGAACCATGTGGCTAATTGCGTTAATAAAAGTAAATCACCATACCCTTCATAAAACAGCCACTGCATCTCCAGCGCCTCCTACGATGGCTGCATTCTAAGCAGTATGAGACATTCAAACTGCTGATCCGCTAGGAAACGTCAGAGTATGATGGTGAAGATGGTGATGCACCTTCAGCTGTTCGCCCTCTGGTGGCAGGGCAGTGACAAAATCAGCCCCTATTAATATAATGAATATGTAATATCAAAATAGTATCAATAGTCTACCGTGTGATTCTTGTGTATTTGTGACCATCATTGCTAAAACGTTAACGCATCAAATATCTCCATGGATACTAGCTGCTTTTCTTTTTTTTAAATTGTGGATAAAAAAAAATCTCAGCTGAAATACTAATACTTTCACCCATTCTTCATAATTGCGTTTCTAAAGCAGGGTCACTGTGATCTTGAAACCAAGGATGTCAGTCCAACCTCACAGGCAATTTAGAAGAGACTGCTCTGTGTGTTTGTAGATGCAGAGGATCGTCCCAAACAAACAGGGAAAACATGCAAACTGTGCACTTAGGGGCAGGATTTACACGCCCAGCCCTGGAGGCGTGAGCCTACAGTGTTACGCACTGAGCAACCCAACACAAATAAGGTTCATAGCAAAAGACACGACAGGACCCTCTTATGCATTTACTGTTTAATGTTCTGTCTTTTGATGGATAAGTCATCGTCTTGATTTATACAAGCCATCATCTACTGATACCGAATCACTGTCAGAGGAAGTAAAATGATGTAGATCATCTTAACACAGTGACATGTGGCATTCAGAAATGGGGATTAATAAGGTCACCATTATATAAAACTCCTTCAGCCTTCTGCATCACCACTCAGTGGCGCCACTTAGAGGTCAGATCTGTCAACACTTAATGACTCGCAGCCAAGACAAGCAGTTCATTTTTGGGGCGGAGATCTAGATATTTTTTACCATCCTCTGAATTTTTGTACTTGGTATCGTAATTTGTCTTCCATGGACGATGATGTAAAACGGCTACATGAGAACACAGGTATGGTCAAGTATGCATATTGAGAAACATCCAGTGTACAGACGTGGGCAAATTTGTTGGTCCTCTTCCAGAAAAACACCATCTGAAATGACTGACAAAAACTGAATGGCATTGTTTATACCATATTTAACACAAATCAGACTTTGTTTTTGATTATTGATTCAGTTGAATATTTTATATAATCAAACAAGTGAAAATTGGATGGACAAAAAGTTCATATTAAGGGCTTGTCAAAACATATTTTGGTGAATTCCTCTCTGGTTTTTCTATGTTTTTCTGTGAATAGTGGAGCCCTCCTGGGTCTTCTTCCATGGAGCCCATAATTGTTCAAAATGCAACATATGATTTAATAAGAAAGTGATGTACCTTCACCTTGGAGCTCAGCTTGAATGTTTTGGATGGTTTCCTTGGCTCTTTTTCTACCATCCACACTATCCTTCAGATCAACCTGGGGCTGCATTTCCTCTTGTGTTCATCTCCTGGAAGATTGGCTACAGTCCCATGAACCTCATACTTTTCAATAATATTGGCAGCTGTGGTCACAGGAACATGAATCTGCTTGGAGATGGTCGTGTAGCCTTTACCTTTATCATGGGCATCTATAATCTCTTAATTTCTGAGCTCCTCAGACAACTCCCTCCTTTGCTTTCTCTGCTCCATGTTCAGAGTGGTGACACAATGATACCAAACAACACAGTAGCATGTTCTGTCCCTTTAAATATGCTGAATGGCTGATGAAGAGCTTGAAGGCACCTGAGATACTAATTAAGGTTAAACTGTTTGAAACATGACTATAATGGATGAATAGTCTCTTTTGGGATACCAACAAATCCGTCCATACTATTTCAGCATATCTTTGCAAAATAAACAACAAATAACTTATTTTCACAAAATTATTGGTTGCGCTCTATCACGTACTAAATGCATGCAGGTATACATTAGACAATTACTTTTAATTGAATCATTTTCCAGGGGAAGCATTGTTTCAATGAGCTGTAGTTTCAATTTTTTCCACATCTGTATGCTTTTGTCCTGATGTGCTAGGATTCATGGGAAGGCAGGCCTTGATGCTAGCCCAGGAGAAGATCACACCATTTCCCGCGGGGTTGAGACATGCTTGGCTTATTAAATATGACGTCTCTCATGTGTAGGGGCAGAGAAAACACAAAGGACCAAATGAATATTCAGAAGTACCTCAGACCTCAGAAGGAGATGAAAGAGTCACAAAGTGCTTTAAAATGTGTAATAGCATTTAAAATCACCTGAGGGGGTAACATTGTACCCATTACCCAATAGTAACCCTCTACACAACCATTTAACTTAAAATTACTGCAAAATATTCCCATGAGATGACTGACATTCAGGTTCCTGTTTATAGAATCATCTCCCGAGAATTATCTCCCAAGGCCTTCTGTTGGGCTGAAATAAAAATGAAGATGTCATGTTTCTGGGTGGGTCAGCAGTTCTCCCGTTTCACATCCACGTTTGGCTGAATCCGAGTACCATTACTTAGGGACAGTTAATAGATTTTCCAAATGAAACTGACATGAGGACTTATAACAGGACTATGAGCGTGACACGAACAGGCTGTTCTGACAGACGACAGAGGGAGAGAGAATCTGTCATATCAGTGAAGTGTCCGTCAGAGGGAGCGTTGTTTTGATGTTTCTTAATGTACCAAGACGACACTAAAAAACCATTAAAGAGGGAAGAAAGTTAATTAAAAGTGCAAAGTTTGACTTGTGAGTCATTTGAGAAACTCTCTCGAGTTGAGGGTTCGTCTGAAAGCTCTGCTTGGTGCTTTTCCTACGCCGGTACCTCAGCGTAGGCTACTCGGAGCATCCGGAAGCAGGTTCCATGCTGGCTCGCTTCAACGGATAATTCTTGCACCTGTGCGATAAGAAAATTCTGCTTTCACAGCCTGAGGGCGCTTATCTCCTTTCAACATTAATGGCCTACTGCCTGCATTCAGAGCAGGCCTGCTGTGCCGTGGTATTCGCTTGCTGAGTAAGTCCCAATGAGCTTGGGGAATATCTTACTTCTGACCTGGGATGCCTGTAGTGGGCTCCTACGTTTCTTATGCGTCTCTATGTTTAGCAACTGTGCCTGTAGTCAGGGATGCATATGGATGCCAAAATTACATCAAAACATCCACTTTGACAGCATAACCCCCGCTCACCACCCTCCTAACATTTTTTGTGTAATGTCACGCGTTTAAAAATCTACTGAATATATCAAGGATACTCAACTGCGGAACAATGCCATCTGGACTTTTCTCCCTTCCCCCGGAAATTTTTTGTGTTCGCAATCTGCAATTTTATCATCAGGACCACCCTGGTGATTTGTTCTCGGTCTTTATCATTGGGGAACCCCCCCCTACTTGGCAAATTTTATCGTAGGGGAACAAAGATTTGATAAAAAAAAAATTATAACTCGACCACTGTATGAAGTGATTGAGTTTACTGTGTGCCTGCACTGAAATGTCTGTAATGGGTGAAATCAAAGAAAATCAACAATGCAGAATTTCTGGTATGAAGGGGGTGGAGTCAGGGGGTCATACGAAAGTGCTTGCTCAGGCATTGCGGTTTTCTCTCAATCTATGTGCATGGAAAATTAAACAGTATCAAAAACCCTCCTGTAAAAATCACTGGATGCTTTCTTATTTGAGGAGTCCTGTGGGGTTATGTTTTGAGACCCAATTAATCAATAGCAGAAGTGTGTGTACAAGTCTGGAAAGAATGCTCTGACCGCCATCTAACAAAAAACGTGTGTCTGTAAACTCAGAGGGCTTGTGGAAATAAGGCTTAAATAAACACTGAGCAGACTGGGGTCATGTTCTCTATGTTTCAGTGGCTGGACAGTGTGTCTCCAGAATTAATGTATGTGCTCTGTAAATGAAGATGTGAAGAGCACTTTGTCAAACTGTTTCCTGCATCATCAGCCACTCTGACTGAATGTTTGCTGGCCCAATGAGGAGTTCTGCTGTTGTACCTTTCAATATTTCGTTACCATTAGGGGGTAAACAGGCCCAGCTGTGTCATATTGGACAGAAGTGTCAGTGAAAGAGCTTGAGCTGGCAGTGTGATTGTGTGTAAATGTGCGAGGCAGGCCATCTGAACTTGATGAATGATTTCCATGATTTCCATAAAGATTGGGGTGTTTATGGCGGGTCACAGCTGGGGCTGGGCATGAGGGTCGGGGCAGATTTATTGGTGAGACGAGTCTGGAGCACGACGCTGCCGGAAAACCGAGTTGAAAGTGGATCGATGTGTGGGTCTGACCAGGGGCGAGAGAATGGCTTTGACCTCGAAGAGTGAATGGAGACAAGAAAGAACGGGGGGTAGGGGGGTGAGGTTTGGGGAGACGTTTGGTGCCTGAGCTCTGCTGGAAGGTCTCAGGATCACCAGGGTGCGTGTCCCAGGGTGCAGATTGGAGACCGGAGCATGGAGGTGAGGGAATCACAAGCCAAGAAGACTGAGGGGGTCAGAACACAAAGATGTCCGCTGGAGCATTCATTGCTCGCTAGCAAAGTACAGTCATTCACTGTTTATGACAGCGATGAGCTTCTACAACTTGCCAAGCACTCAGAGGTCCAGCTATGCCTGGTTTAGTTTGTTCACTATTCTCTCCATCCACTGCCGAAGACACTGCAGGCGGAATTCTGCGCTTCCTGCGATCCAGGGGCACGTCTCTTCCACGGGCAAAAATAGATTTTAATCGGCAGAAGTGTATTTTTCATGAAACGGAGACAGAACCAGAAAGGCAAATGGGAATCGGGCCATGAACTGAAAGACAGAGATTGTGCTGAATGTCATTGATCAGAGTAATGGCTCCTTCACCTTGGAATGCTGAATCGGGGGTAAAAGGGATGGGGAGACACTCGGAGAAGAAGGGATCTGCTGTCCGCCTACCATGAAGATGTTTTAATGATGATAATAATAATATGTTTCATTTATATATTCATTTATATATACTTTTCAAAATCTCAGAGGTGCTTACGTAGAATAAGGTAGACATGAAAAAAGACAAAACATTATGGATAGGGAAGGTTATACGCTTGAGCGAACAAAAAGGTTTTTAGCTTGATTGTGAAATTGACTGATGAATAGCAGCGGGGAAGGAGTTCCATATGCACAGTCACCATTGCCTTGGAGTTTGGAAGGGGTGGGGGGGAGTGAGCAGAGAGCCTGAAGGGGGGGATCTCAGACTGTGGGGAGGCTGGTAGGGGAGAAGCAGTTCAGGAAGATAAGATGGGGCACCGTTATTAAGAGCTTTGAGTGTCAGGAGAAGTACTGTATGGGAGGGATGGGTTGGAAAGGGGGGGTGTGGATGGGGGGGGGCAGAGTTCTGGACTGCACCTGTAATACTGTAAAAGAACACCTGTATCTGAAAATGAGAAATGTGCCATTTTATGTAAAATCATACAAATACTTCATTTATATTCATCTAACAGTTTAATGAAAAAATCTCAGTAACAACAAAGTACAACATTTATATGTGTATGTTGGTCAGATGTGAATGGAGAGGTAAATTACTATTGAAGATGAATTACTATAGAAATGTGTGAGCTTTTTAGCTTATGGCTAGTAGCAGAAGATGAAGGTTAACTGTATCACTGTATGGTGATTCTAATTATGCTATTATAACAGATCCTGTAAATTTGGTTTAGTTGCATAATTTGGAGGGACAGTGTCTATGAACTGAACACTGACCTACATGTAAAGTTCACCAGATCATTCTGATAATTGCATGGCTGGAATGCAGTTGGAACTTACTATAATGTTTTGTTTATGCGATTCATCAAAGTTAAACCATGTTCATTCATCCGACCTCTATTCTGAGAGGCACCACAGCAGAAACATCGGCTTGGTTCTTAACATATGCAGTACATTTCCCTATGATTCTGTGTTCCTTGAAATTGTGTATGTCGGCCCGGTCGCTGTCACAGGTTCAGCTACTAAAAGCATATCCTTATGATCCATGACAAGTCTATCGGGATGGCATGGGAATGAATAGGATGAATGTGGTCCATGAGGATGTTAAAGGCTCAGTCTCAACTCTCCAGTGCTGGACATAGTTTCCTCAACACATCCTTGCCACCAGTTATCATCATATGCAGCCGCGACATAACCTTTGATGCTTGTAAGTCGAGTGACTCCCTCAGTGTGCACTTACACTGGACCGATTTGCACACCTCACTCCCCACTGACGAATGCAGGGCATTTATTAGCCATATGGGCCTTTTCAATAGTATGGCAAGTACAGGTGCAATGACGTCAATGAAGCTTTCATTAAATTTCATTGTAGCATATCTGTAATCTTTTATGCATTACTTACACCTGTGCTTGTTATGCTACGTATTTCATGTCAGTTTGCCTGCCATTAAAAGGACCCATTAGTGATATGAGGGCATGCGACGCTACGTTTAAGTCAAGATATCTCATCAACAACTTAAAAAAGGCCAAATTTTCTGGAGATGTTCATGACATTATGATCTTGCTTTAGTAAAAAAATACATTAAGGGAAATATAGTCTGTCATAGCCCCCCCTCCCCCAAAAAAAAGGTAAAATTTGTTTGCTTAAATCTCCAGCAATATCGATCCCAGACACGCCCAATTTCAGTTTCATGAGTTACTCATGTAACCAAATCAGCATGCTAAATCTGTGGCGATGAGGTCCTAAAGTGTGATGATTTGACATGGAATGACCCTTATGATATTGGTGCAATATACTTACTTTCTGTGCAATATATTCCTATACACTTACACGGTATTGTTCTTGTCTTGGTGTCTATGTGTGATTGTGCAGTCATAATGTGAGCAATTTCCTCTGGGATTAATAAAGTCTTCTGATTCTGATTCTGATTGGTTGGTTGTGGGATAAAATGGAAGTTAAAGTAAAATAGATACTGCAGACCTGCTAAAGTTTAATATACCTGCTACCAGGCAATGAAAACACCAGAGAATAAATACAAGTTACGTTTTTTATAAAAAATTTTCCAAATGAAAAATTATCATCATAAGTTTTGGTCGCTCGGGAAGTCGATTCCATTTCTGTTCCTAGGAAACATCGAGGCTGTTTGCGGTGGACCTTTCTGTTCCCCAGGTGATTTCAGGAGCCGGTGCCGTGTACGATGGTCAGGCTGACCTGAGACAGAACCGGGGGGAGGGGGGGGGGGGATCCTGGTCACAATTCATCTAGACGGTTCCGCACCCAAGGGGCAAATGTACCAAGATAAAAGTTCAAGTGCCGCCCCATAGCAAAATTCCGGTGATCCGTGACCGGTAGGTGTTTGTAGGCTGACATTCCATGCAAGCTGGAGAAGGAAGATTAAGTGGCGTGGAAGTTTGTAAACAAACCTGAACAGTCGGTAGGTGAGCAAGATGTGTCTGGAAGAAGATTCTTTGACCGTGTGCCGCATCTGAGAGCTACACCTGGAAGCCACACCCACACACTCCCTTTGGGCTCCGCCTTCTGCCCTCAGCCTTAAGCGGCCCTTAAAGCGGCCCTTAAACTGCCCTTAAACTGTCTCATCTATGTTCATCCACCTTCCAATGCAGTAGAGGGTTATGGGTCCTTCTGTCACATGACCTATGTAAACCAAGTGAGGTGCTATATGCCATATTAAAGCATTATTGAGCAGTCTGATATACATTCACATCTATTCCTAATCTGTAGAGCCACAAAGCTGATTTTGAGAAATCTTCTCAATGCCAATGTGATCATGAAGACCACAGTTGTATTTTAAAATGCTTGATCTAACTGCACCTCTGAGCTGCTAACTTATTGTGCCCTGGGAGGCCCCAGAATTTTATCTCTGAATCCATTGGACCTTCTGTCTCATTCCCCTGTTCCCTGTTTTTTTTTTTTTTGCCTATAGCAACTAGATACTTTACAGCAGAGCTATTCAAATCACGGTCCTCAAGGGCCAAGCCCTGCTGTTTTTACAGTTTTCCTTTACCTGAGAGCCTGTTATGAAGCCTCTGGCCAATCAGAGCCAGACATTATTAAGCTAACTACCTGGGAGACTTGAAAACAAGACCTGGATTTGGAATCAAGGCCAATATTTGAATATCAGGGTTGTACAGCATTAACTGCTATTATATCCATGACATTCTGATGTTTTAATATTTTTCAAAGCTGCCCATAATGTTGTAAGTGCCTTAGATCAACTATGCTGGGGAAATAAATTAAACTGAAATGCAAACCATAATTGCAAACTGTGACACGTTTCCCCTGCGCTTATCATGTGAATGAGATGCAAACACAGGGCCTCATGTCATTTCACATTTGGGTGACATCAAACCAGCCAGGCGTGGCCTCTCTCAACCACTGTGACTCATATTTTTGCCCCCTAGTGGTTACCAAAGGGCACAGCAGACAGATTTACTAACAAAAAGGAATGACAGAGGCTGTGGATCTCAGATCTCCAGACAGCAGTTATGCAACATTTATGGGCCTTCTGATGAGAGCATTCTGTTAAACTCATACAGTATCTCATTATAATATTATACTCGCATGTATATATCTGCTTTGTGCAATTAAATTGATATATTATGATTTGTCATCGAGGGGAGGTTGGCTTTAGACTGGCCTAACAAAGATGTCAATGTCTAACGCAATATATGTCACAGCTAGAAGAGGGAAGCAGGCAAGGGAAGCTGTGAATACGGACAAAGGACTTTATTCATGGGGTAACACAAACACAACATGTAAGGGTAATGACCGGACTGGGGAAACAAACTGAAACGCGGACTACATATGTTGGACTAATGACATCAACAAGGAACAACTGGTTAAAACGGGGAACCCACACGGGGTTAACAAGGGGGCGTGGCACATGGAAGGAGCGGACGATCGGGGCAGGACAATATATCCGAAACGGTGATGTACACTACTTTTTGCTGCTATACTGCGGTTATATTCTATGTTATATTATATTCTATGTTAATTCCACTTTATATTCTATTTTCTATTCATCTCCTATTTAAATTAATATTTATAAGTTTAAGATGTTTAGTATTCATACACTCTGCTAGGCTGATGGTGAGTCAAAGCAACATAATTTTGTTCTGATGTGCACTAACCAGTGTTCTGAAAGAAAATAAAAGTAGCTATTCTATTCTATTCTATTCTATTCTATTCTATTCTATTCTA
>JAABNY020000035.1:12383971-12406090 GCA_015164015.2 Brevimyrus niger
CCTAGGTAAAGATTTCAAGCCCTACCCCTTGTGGCTATGATCTGTGAAGTCAACTTCAGAAGGGAGGGCCCTCAAAAGTGGTAGGGCTAAGGAAGGAGAAGGGATTGGGCCTTTAGCTGGCCCTCTGGACTGCACTGATCCCAGTGTGAGCCATTTCAGTCAGTCTGATGATCTCCATCAGAGCTGTTGCTATTCTTACCCAGCAGGAAATCAGGAAAAGCAAACAAGCACACAACCGTGTTGTATCATGTTGTGGCAGAGACACTGGACACCCAGCTTCCTGCCTGGCATATTGTGTCAACCCTAGAGTACCTTCCTGTCATAATTCACCATTACTTTCTGACTAAGCATGGTGATTAGTGACATTTTCCCATAATGCATTGTGGACATGTCTTGCCTGTCAGTTGAAAGTGGACTTTCAGCATGTCCTAAATGTGTAAAACAGCTTATAGGATTACATGCACTACAATGTGTTTCTTCACCCCCTGTTGTCAACTTACTTACATGTACTGTGTTTATCCATTGGCAGTTGACTTAACAATTGAACATTTCACAGTGTATTAATTACAGTAGAATAAAGCCTCTGTCGAATTACCCTCCCAAAGTCTATATACTTTCCCCTCAAAAATCGATAACTGGTGATGGCATCGGGAGACCTTGAGAGACGAAAGGTGACACTGGGGGGATTATGGGAAACTCAGGTTAAAAACCAACAAAGGCTCTGTTGCCGCGGTTGAGTCCTTAATGCACTGTGTATGTGTATGAGCAGCAAGTGTGCACATTTGCGGGCAGAATGCCCCCTTGTAACCAGGAAACCAGCATCAGCAGGGAATTCTATTTGACTGTTGACAGAGCTACATCTTTGAAGTGCTGGCTGGCATGAAGGGATTCTCCCCCCAGTGCTAAAACTTTTACTAAACCGTCCCAAAGTGGGTCTCTCCTTCTTGGCATCTCTTCTCTGTTTGGATTAATGCTTAATACCCATAGTAATGCTTATATTTTACACCAGAAATGAAGTGGTTCTGTACATGACCTCAAAACAGAAGTTCTGCTCCTTATCCATGATCCATTTTGGTCTTACTGCCCCCGTTTCATTGGACCTATGTTAACGTTAAACTCCCCTAAACTAAAGTCTCCAGCCGTTGTACTTTCCGTTTTGTTGTCGCCAGAAGACGTCTTTTGAATATAGCCAGGGAAACTGCGAAAACTGCAGTCTCCGCATAGCCCGGGGTGCCCCCCACCCCCCACACACACACTCTGCTTTTGCCTGCTGTGGGGCTCTGGTGTGCAGTGGCAGAGCTAATGAGCCCATCAGCGGCTTGTTATCTGTAGGCTCTTCGGCCTGGTCCGACGGGGTGGATATGCACTTACCGCGATTGCGGCCAGGCCCATCGAGGGGGCAGATGGCTGTCCTGAGGGACTTTGATAATTGAAGGAGGAGTGCAGACTCAGGGGGTATGCATCCCCCTTCTCTGTCCTCTCGGCTGGGAGAACAGCAAGGAAAGCCTTAGCATCACGCTCGGTGCCCGTCTGACCCTGTCCCACGTGTCTTTTTACCCATTTGGCCAGCAGTTCCCACTGGCCATCCAGTCTGGTCTTCCCATAGTGTCCATAGGCCACTGCGTAGCTTTATGGGTGTGTAGATCAGAGGCTGACAGTCCTCTGGTCATGAGTCTGAGGGCGCCTCTCTGTTATATTCTATTTTTATTTCACCCTCTGATGTCTGTATAGGTTGCTAAATTGCCCATAGGTGTGCATGTGTGAGTGACTGGTGTGTGAGTGTGCCCTGCAATAGGCTGGCCCCCTGTCCAGGGTTGTTCCCTGCCTCGTGTCCGTTGCTTCCGGGATAGGCTCCGAACCCCCCGCGACCCAGTAGGATAAGCGGTTTGGAAAATGGATGGATGGATGTCTGTATGGTTTTGCCTTGTTAATGGGTACTATGCCTGTGCCTTTTTCAGTACGTTCCGTTTTACTTGTGTTCATTGATTCCTCCCAGTGTTGTTAGCCCCATGTGTTGTTCTGTCACCTAGTCACTAGTGTGTTAAATGTAATTTACTCTACCTGCTTCTTGTTGTCCTGCGCCTTTATTGATTGGCGGGGTTTGGTTATGGTTCACACCTGCCCCTTATTAGCTCTTGTTATCTGTGTAAGTCCCTGCCCTCATTCTGCTCTTTAATCTGTCATTGTAGTTGTTACTGCGTGTTTGTCTCCCAGTCCTGCTCCCCATTTTGCTCCAGTTAGTGTTAATTTTCTTTGTGATTTAATTAATTTGTTTCTTGTGTTACCTGTTTGGTTTTTGACCTCTCGTGATCCCTTTATATTCTGGTTCCCTCTTTTTGTGTCCTGCTTGTTAATGTACCCTATCTTTGCTAAGACCCACTCCGTGACTCGTTTTTCTCTTTTCCACCTGCACCATGCCTCACCGTAACACCCTTGGGTAAATTTCACACAGAAGTGCTTTGAGTAGACGCCCTCACCTGTCACTACTCGCTTTTAAAGGGAGATCTGAATATGATCACCAATCCTGTGCCCGGTCCTTTCTCTGGCCCTCCTTCCTTCCTGTTTCCGGAGCCATTCCAACCTGTGGGATTCTGGGCCAGAGTGCGAGAGAGAATCGGTGCAGCCCTACCATGACTGAAAACATCTCCGAAAGCCCCTGTGATATTTTAAATTGCCATCACCATAGAAACCAATACCCTTTCTCACGCAACTGCTCTGTGGTACACTGTGTACAAACAGCTGATGAGCAGTACATACATACATAGCAATTTTATTTTTACAATCTTAAGGTGCATATTGTTCATGGAATAGTCTAGAACAGTGTTGGCAGCAGTGGCCACGTAAAACACGGTAAAGTATCATCACCGTGAGGCCAGAGATGAAAAAATGTCATCCTAGGTATTGTGACCAAGTCCTCCGAGGAACTCTGATTGGCTGATACGGACTGTGTTTAATTACGTTGCATTATCCCAGCAAATCTCCCACACCGGTTTAACTTGATGAAGATGTCGAATTCAGCTTTCACGCTTATAAACAGTGGCTTAATTAACGGCAGCCCCACGGGCCGCTTATCGCTGCTCCATTTCCGCTGGGATAATAACCTGAACGGCTCAGGCACCGGCGTTCCAGATTAAAGTTCTTGATTCCGTCAGCCTGTAAGTGTAATGAACGAGTGTTGCGCTGATTCCCCGTCTCTCTGCAAGCCGTGGCCACGTGTGTCATGTGACCACCAGCAGCAGTAAATGAAATTCGAGCTGGCTGGCCAGTGGCCTCGGGGGCCTGAGGCGTTTCCCTGAACGGCCCCTTTCCTGTAGGTGTCTGGCCAGTGAGGAGCTCCCAGCATAATGTAATTGAATGGAGACACTGTTAACACTGTTAGAGACAAAGCACAGGTATACTGCTCTATAAAGACGAAACACAGCAACTGCATGTTTTATCAAAATTCAATTTTAACTGAAATTGAGTCTCTTGTCACAAAATATCTTAGTTCGTTTATGCTCGGTTTTGAATAAAAATATAATTTACCCACCTAATACACATGAGAGCGGACAGTCATAAAACGCGCAGCCCCTTTTTCCATTTCTTTGTCATCTTTGTGAGCGCAGTTCCTGTGTTTTGCCCTTTGGATGAGTATAGTGTGCTAAGCAACCTCGTCGCTCCCTACCCATCACTGGGACAGGGTGCCTGCTTTGTGTTTGATGGTGTTAGGGTTGCTGTCCCTTGGTGACGCCCACTTCCATCTGGAAGGATTTTGCGCAGTGCTACCTCAAATCGGCCTGGAGTTTATGGAAGAACAAGATGCATTCATGTTAACCTAGCTGCAGCGAGATGGGAGATAAGAAACCTGTACAATTTGCATGGAAAAAAAACAGTGAGCTTCTGCAAAAAGGTCCCCTTAAATTTGCAGACGGGTTTGGCGTTGACTGCACCATCATCTGTTTGGTTTGAGAGCGTGGCACCCCATGAGCTTTACAGCTCGCAGCTGTGACATGGCACACTGGACTAGATGTTCATGAAGAACATGCCACTAGGAAAAGACATTATGAGACATTAACTTCGGACCAAAAAATCCACTTATTACACCGCCAATTGAAATGCATTGGGTCCCCTCATGACAGCCACTCCAGGACTACTGCTGTGTATCAGGCACAGCTTCCATCTTGCCATTCTAACAAGATAAAACAGGGTCTTTAGTACGTCTCTAGGTCTCAAGAAATACAAGAGCAGGCAGACATTCTTCAAATCTTGCCTTTTGGTTTTTTGGCAGGCAGCGAGAGCCTTTTTTTTGTGATATGCTAAATGCTTACAAAATGACCTCCCTCCTCATCAGAGCGCAGTAGTCGCAGGAGGGGGTAGTGGAGTGTATGAGGCTTAGGGGAGAGATCAAGTGATCTTTATTCAGATTGGTGCTGTAAGGGGGGGGGGGCGTATGGAGAAGGGCTTAACCTTCTCACACATCCATGCCAAGGACTGGATGTTCGTAGGAGCCGCTATATGTCATGAAAATTCCAGCGCATGCAGTTCAGGGTGTCGTGTGTCTGCACCTGACTCTGCAAACACCCTCCCGGGGGCTCAGAACGTCTCCTACAGTGCTGTCCCTATGGCACCACATGTAAATATGGCTGAAAGGTGGGCGATAGTTAATTTCCCCTTTTATCTTGTTTTATGCAGTTTTATGTTTTGGAAAAAACAATAAGAATGGCATGACGTACAAGGCGCTTAACTGCCTATTGTCAGGTGCTTCTTGGGATAAGCTCCACCACAAGAGACACGGGTAACACTGTTCCCTCACACCACTGGGGCCTGGGTTCAAGTCTCTGCCTGGGTCACATGTATGTGGAGTGTGCATGTTCTCCCTGTGTCGTCGTGAGGTTTCCTCCACTTCCCCCCAACTGTCTGATGACATGTTGAGGCTAACTGGAGACATGGCATTTTGTCATGAAATCACAAATTTGAATGAAAATCGCAATTCTATTGTCAACATGCTAGAAATTGTTAAAACACTTTAATCAAATGGCAACACATAAGTTTGACATATACAGACGCACAGTAAAGTAACCTCCTATATCCCTGAACACTGAGAACAGTGTATAAACAAGCTGAACTTTGGCACCATTTTAAACTCCCCTCTCAGGCTTCCCCTAAACCCGTGTCTTGCTTTTTCATCGTCTGTAGCTGGTTGCCGCTCTCATTTCCAGTCACAACTCTTTTCATACTTACAGCATTTGGAATCACTGACAGGTCCAGATATTTAGTTTGCTGTATATCTGACAGCTATCTGCGAGGCTTCAGTGACTCCATTGAGACCCGTCTTTATCAGAGTGCCAATTTGCCAGCGCCAATCGAACACTGATTTGCCTCTGATCTGGGAGTTTTGTCGCCGATCTCCAAAAGCTGTCAGCAAGTGGAAACGCGGGGCTAAAATCATGCAGCGTGAACTTAGCATCAGCTATTGAACACAGCTGTTTCATTTAGATGCATTGCTACAGGTGTATAAAATCAAACACCTAGCCGTGCAGTCAAGTTTACAAAAATTTCCGAAAGAATGGATCGTTCTGAAGAGCTCAGTGAATTCAAGCATGGTACTGTCATTACATGCCACCTTTGAAATAAGTCAGCTCATGAAATTCCTTCTCTGCTAGTTAGTCTACATTCTACTGCAAACGTAAGTGTTTAGGAACAAGACCATGTAATATACCAGGGTCACCGAGTGCTGACACGCATATTGTATAAAGTCAGCGAAGGTCTGTTGACTGAATAACTGCAGACTGGCATTAACTCCAGCACAAGAACTGTGCAACGAGGGCCTCATGGAATGGGCTTCCATGGCCGCGCAGCTGCGAAGTGAAAAACCACGTTTGGCAGTCTGATGGACGAGTCTGGGTTTGGTGGATACCAGGAGAATGTTACCTGCCTGACTGCATTGTGCCAGCTGTTTGGGGGAGGAGGGATAATGGTATGCAGTTGTCTTTCAGGGTTGGTCTAGGCCCCTTATCTCCAGTGAAGGGAACTTTTAATGCTTCAGCCCCAGTGCAGAAAGCAAGGTCCATAAAGACATGGTTGGGTGAGTCTGGTGTGGAAGAAACAAGC
Organism: Brevimyrus niger; assembly: GCA_015164015.2. Classification (NCBI taxonomy): domain Eukaryota; kingdom Metazoa; phylum Chordata; class Actinopteri; order Osteoglossiformes; family Mormyridae; genus Brevimyrus; species Brevimyrus niger. The sequence goes on from JAABNY020000035.1 coordinate 12,390,062, forward strand.
CTCCACAGAGCCCTGATCTCCCCATGGAACACCTTTGGGATGAACTAGAACGGAGATTGTGAACCAGGCTTTCACATCCGACATCAGTCCCATGACCTCAAATGCTCTTCTGGATGAATGGGCAAAAATTCTGACAGATACACTTGAAATCTTACGGAAAGCCTTCCCAGAAGAGGGGCAGCTGTTACAGCTGCAGAGGGGCGTCCTGCTCCATATTCATGCATATGGATTAAAAATGAGATGCAGTAAAAGTTCCTGTAAGTGTAATGGCCAGGTGTACCAATAATTGTGTCCATATAGTGAATAAAAATAATAGAAAATATTATTGTCACTTATGACCTAAATGATATTTCAAATTCTGCATCCTGTAGTAGTTATTAATTTTATTGTAACATGACTGTACCCTGCTGGACACATGTAAAATTTTCTCAAATCAAAGAATGTGCATAAAACAATATCAAGTTCCTTTGAAATGCTTTTTTAAATTGAGAAATGTTTTATATTGTAAAATGTAATGTTCAGGTAATGTAATGTAAAGTTACATTACAATATAAAGTTCAGTAACAATGTAAAGTTCAGACACAAATATGCAACACTGTGCATATGTTACGATTATCACTCTCCATACAACAACGACATATTGCTTTTCAGAAGTACAAGTGTAGCGAGAATTTTATGCCTTAAATGTTCACTATGTGGACGCAGCATTTTTAAAGCTACCCAGCAAACATAACATCATTGGTTTTAAAATATGTCCCAGTGGCTTAATTTCAGCATGTAGATAACAATGTGCAGCCCCATTTACCGAATGCTTTCATCCAGAGTATCTCACAGTAGAGGGTGTCTTGGTACATATGAAAGTACAGGGATCAAATACAGTACATGAATTTAGCACATGGGAATTTATCTGACCCCCTGTTTGTCAAATTTTATCAGCAAGATTTAAAAATGCTGGAAAAAGTTCCTCTTGCAACATTTAAAGTTTTTGTGATATTTAGGAGTTGAAACTTAACTATATAGTCAAATAGACCTTATTATCTGCCAACAGACTTGGTCAAATAAGTTGGTGTTGCCGTGAGATGTCAACAGACACAAAGCAATGCTGGCAAATCACTTGCTTTTGCTCAATATTGTCACAATAGAATACAATATTTTTGAATACAATGGACGTCTAATGTCTTTTTGTGACCAATTCTTGTTTGCTTTTCTCATTTTTACACACTAGTTTGATTTCTTGCAATCACATCACTTTGAGTGAGTCCAAAAATGAAAATGACTATGATTGTTTTCAGAGAGCACATGCAGAGCTCATGTGAATGCATCCGCTGTAAACTTTATACTGATTTTTTCCAGTCATATACTAGATAATGTTATAAGGAACCATCATTAAAATTGCAATGCTCACTAAATTTTGTTTTCTATGACTGAGTAAAACTATTTTAAGACAACGTATTGATGTCTCAACCCAGCAGACAATTGCAGTCGTTGCAATGTGGCAATTTTATATGCATTGGCAGTTTTAATATCGCACATTCAAGTCAACACCAAGTAAAAATTCACCCGAGTGCATAACAGGACCGAATCCATGCACATGTGGACTCGAGACCAGACTCAAGTACCACAACTCTGGCTTCAGGGGTGTTGCTAAGATCTTAAGACATCAAGGGCTAAGCCCAGAGACCTGATCTGTCCAAAGATCATCATATTAAATTCTCTCTCTCTGAAGTTGCAACGATCGTAGCACTACAAAGGCTTTGTGAAACGCAGCCCCAGAACAGTACTGTTTTGTATGGGATTCTCAAACAGAGAAAATGGATGATGCATCACCCGCGGCAAGCAAATCATTCAGGGCTCGTTGAGATTCGTCTGGGGCTCCAGCCCCCAACGCCCCAGGCTTGTGACACATCTGACCTTCAAAGCTGCAGGTTCGCCATCATTCTGTGCTTTCGTGTGACCCTCCCAGAAGCAAGACTGTCAGCACTATGTCATTTCTTTCCATAGTGCTGAAATTTCAGGAGGGACTATCGCAGCTAGGTGTGGCATCAGCAGAGGTGAACATTTCAGGTCCAGAAAGTAAAAATCCAAACCAGGATTTTGTTTCAACCAACCAATTGAGTACAACGTGATTGTGATTCTTTATAGTCAACTGGTTGATTGAAACAAAATCCTGGTTTGGATTTTTACTTTCTGGACCTGAAATGTTCACCTCTGGGCATCAGGGATGTCTTTCCTTGACCGGAGAGGTGTGAAAAGCAGACATCCTTCATGGAGGAGATTCTCTGTGGTTTGGCCTGCTCACACCTCCTGGTATACTTTCATGTACCCGCTTCACATCATCTTTCATTGCTAAAGCACAATTCCAATCCTCAAGAACAGTACAGAGGACAGTAAAAATCCCTGGAAGTCGTTCTTGCTCCGCCCTAAATTTCAAGGATACATCAGTTGCGTCCTTACCGAACGAGACCAATACAGTACATTACAATTCACTGTGACCCAAGTTCATTCTTGAGCGGGGAATTATAAGATCGATCTTACCAAGGCCACAAGTATGATGTTTGTGTTTCTGGTATTGAGAATCACCCTTTCAGTCCTTCATTTGAACTTCCTAAAACTTTTAAAAGTCTTTCAGATAATCCCAATACAGTTTTTATTCTGTAGCAATGAAACCTAATATCTGACCAGGTGTTGCCCTGCATGTTTTTCATTGAAAGAGCTCTCATTTCCTTCAGCTACTTACATTTCCAAAGCCTGAACTGTACAATCAGCATACCCCATACCATCCCACAGCCATTGGGGGGGGGGGGTGCATGTCATAAGGGCAGGTTTTTGTATAAATGTAACTGAAGCATATTCATTGAAAATCACTGCCCACCATGGGATTCAAAGGCTGATTCAGAAAGGAATTTCATCTCCTAGAATAATCCCTATGAAATAAGTCTGAGACAGCAAACCTTAGTTCTTTTTTTTAACGAGAAGCAAAACTTTTTCAGATTAAAATTGTCCTGGATTCCCTGTCTGCTCGATTTTATGCTAGAAAGTCTTGGTCCAGAACCTTGGTTCCAAAACCTGGTCCAAGCAGCCGCTTTCTGATCAGCACAGAGAATCTAGAACGGGCTTGTGTCAGCAACGTCGTCACAGGGCATTTGCTGGGCAAGGCTGTGGGCGCGGTTGTGGGGGTGCCGGTCATAAGATTATCATCAAAGAAATGGCTCAGATAGGTGTGTGCAGACCTTGCAGACCTTCAAGCTTACAAACCAGGGGGTGTAGCAAGTCATCATACCAACCGGCAAAGCCCCAGATCATGTTTATGTGTGTGTGTGTGTGTGTGTGTGTGTGTGTGTGTGTGTGTGTGTGTGTGGGGGGGGGGGGGGGAGACCCCTCTTCTGTCTCCAAATGTAATTTATCAACCATGCCTCAAAGTTATATTGACTGATTCTCCTTCAGTAATATGGAGAAACACAAAACACTGTGCTTGTAATGGCTATTTATGTTGGCTTTCACTTTTTGGATTAAACACTCTCTCTATTTATTGATCACCCACTCTGTTGCACATCCTGACATCTGCCCAGTAATGGATTCCCATTGGCTAGCAGGTGTTGTCATCAGGTTTGTCACCCATCAATTGTTATACTCATTCTATTCATTTGGTCTCGTGTTTTTTAAGCATACAGGATGAGACTTCAAAGGGAGAACAAGGGCTGGTTCTAGCATTTCAATGATACTGGCTGCGTTCTCACAAAGCACACAGTGGCCAGGAATTAGATTCAATCACATGTTCTACGTTGTTCTGCAAGACTGCTTATACTGTAGCTTCTTACCAGACAACGTTTTGTTGCAACAGTGGACATAACCTAAAAATTAAACCGAGAACTGAATCTGCAAAGCCCAGGGAGGAAGGGTTAAGTAGTTTCCGCATTACCAAATGCAGTTAAAAGCCCTGTTTCTCAGGTGAATTTTACAGCACCATTAATTCAGAAGTTTATTTTCAAGGCCTGAGCTGGAAGCAACACAGGAATTTCAGTGTTTCTTCAGTGCGAGTGACAGGCGTCCTTCTGCCAACGAGCCTGGTCTGCCGTCTCACTGAAGAATTCATCTAAATTCATTACATTTGAATGTTTTATCCGCTGAAAGAGGCTCTTATCCAGAGGGGCCCCGCATCTCCTCCAGTGGAAAAATGTGTTCCGTTTAGAACCAACCAAAATTATGGTGGCTTATGGTGCCAATTTAACTCAGAATGTCACTGGGCAAGCAAACTAGTATGCTTGACCAGAGTCTTCCTTACCTTAGGGCAGTATCCCTACCTTCGGACAGTATCCCTATCTTAGGGCAGTGTCCCTACCTTTGGTCAGTGTCCTCTAATTAGGGCCTGCTTCCTTGGAGATGCGTAAGGCTCACAGTGACCCTGCATTGGATAAACAGGCCTGTAATACACATAGACGCCAGCTTTGATATAACGAAAGATACAGTATCTCATGACCCAGTAAATGAACACTGTCTTTGATGACTTATCCATCCATACTGTTTACCAACGGGCCTTATATGCCATAATGGTACATAAAAATTAGGTACATTTATTATTATTATTATTATTATTATTAATGTTCTATAAATACCATAAGGTGCACTTAATGTTCCACGATTGCATTATAACGGAACTACTAAATCTCTGGTGAATTTTGGACTTTATTAAATAATTCAGTAAATCAAGTCAATTCTTCTTCCTGCCACGTACTGCCTTGATAGTCTAGAAGTCTAACAGGTATCCAATCAGGTCACCCACACTGAATGACTTGGTCTGTCTGCGTCCTCATCTGGATACTGCAGCAAGCTGTGTGTTAATGAGAAATTATACGCAGACCCTGTGGGCAGGGGTTACAGAACCTGGGTCCTGCCCTACATGCCGCCGGACCACCGTCCACCCAGGGTGATGCCAGCAATGCCCGGCCCGGCCCAGGTCCTCATCTGGAGTTCTGAAGGTTTAAGATGGCATAGTTTAAGCCACACCAGACAGCTGACATTTGACACACCAAACACAGTCACTTACGGTCCAAATGACTATGGGAACACTATGTAGAATCATCTGTTGGACCTTAAGGGCGGCGTCCTCCGCCCAGGTGACCCAGCTCATTGGCTCTGCCCTGCACCCATTCCTTCGCCTGTGGCTCTTGCACCATTCTAACAGAAAACACTGGTTTCTCTGCACACTGCTTCTTTGGCAAAGATGTGCAGGACATCTGCCAATGGCTGCGGAACGTAGGCTGGGTCTCCACGCGCCACTGGCCTTCTGTAAACTGTACCCATCATTATGACGCCTTTGTTCCGGTATAGTCGGTATGTAGCGTTTTTTCATACTGAAAAGCCTTCTGTTTAGAGCCTCAGTGCCAGGCCGAGCTGTAAGCGGGATCAGATGGTAATTAGCACAAAGCTGTACAGTATAGTAAACCACTGCTAAGCCTTGTGGAACGTGTGTGTAAAGATTAAAACCGCCCACAACTTGACCTGGGTCTTAGGATCTTAGTGGATCTTAGAACAGAGCTTTCTCCAGACAAGCATATCTGAAAGCTACCCTTGCTCTCTCGCTAGCGCCACCTGCAGGCGGGTGCGCACACTGCTGCACACTGCTGCTCCCTGACCCGCTCTCTCCACTTCCAGTCCCCCAGGTAAGAGCAGAACAGATTTAGATCTTGTTTACCGTCAAACCCCTGGAGGCTCCGACAGGAGGTTCGCACAGAGGCCCTCTAGGGAATTAAAAGACTTTGAAGATGTTTCTCCTGCCCTTCATCTGTGTCTTTAATAGGAAACCACAGCCCTCTTTGACCTTATCAGGCTGCTGCCCTGCACAAAGAGACAGTGCTGGCCCTTTTCCACAGCATCTATCCAGCTAAGCCTGCTCTCAGTAGCATTTCCAACAAGACCACCTCCCGGGGGCCCTCTTTAGCCTTTCAGCGATGGGTTTAGCATTTCCCTGCCACTGTAGCCACCTCAGGCCAGTCCATGTCGAACCTGTGCTGTGGCAGGAGTGCCCACAGACGCGGATATGCCTCGGGGTGTGGTACACACATGACGTTTATCAACACGCACAGAGTAACCTCCAAAGCAACCATCAATGGGAAATTCCATTAGGCAGAGTGAGGGATCGTTTCGGTCCGCAGGGTCACAAGTTTATTGGAAAAGTAACATCAATCCAGTGAGGAACGGGCAGGGATTGACAGGAAGGGGCAGGGGAGAGGGGATCTGAGGTGATGGTGTGCAGATTAGTACTGACGCCCCTCTACCCCCTTTAAGGGTATGATGTTAGACACCCCTCATCCCCCAAAAATACAGCAGTTGACAGCAGCTCCCTGACATCCACGCAATTTTCTGGAAATCTTTCATTACGCTATTTATAGGCGGTACAATTAAAAGCAAGAAGTTTTACACCTGTGACCGCAGCCAGCACTACACCCAGGCTGCCCATTCTCACACATCTGCCGTGAAACTCACGCTTTTTGACTCTCATGCTCACGCAGGAAATCGTCCGGCAAATCTATACAGTATGATTCCATTTTAAACCTAAAAGTATCTACACCAAAAGCGTTGGGGCAGCGCGCAAACCCTACAGACTATTCATGAGGTAATAAAATTGTGACATACATGCGAATGCGTGTGCAGACTTGTCTCGAACTGAAAATCCGATTCCTGCTAGACGACGCGTCCCTTATGGATTTCCTCCCTGAGTACAACGACAGCGACGCTATCCATGGCAACGGGACCGGGCTCGCCAACGCGACGGGCCGCGCCCCCAGACAGCCGTACAATTACTACGCCATGCTGCTCACCCTGCTCATCTGCGTCATCATCTTCGGCAACGTGCTGGTGTGCATGGCGGTGTCCAGGGAGAAGGCCCTGCAGACCACTACCAACTACCTGATCGTCAGCCTGGCCGTGGCAGACCTGCTGGTGGCCACGCTGGTCATGCCCTGGGTGGTCTACCTGGAGGTGAGTGGGAGCCGGGGTCGTCAGGGACGGGTGCGGTCGTGGTTCGTTTTGGTTAGTTAGGCGAGTTCCGGATTTAACTAATAGATAACAGGACAGTTAATTTGTTGTTAGATGTAGCCTGAAGGGTTAAGACTTGGTTACTTTTTCTTTGCATTTATCTGTAAAGTTTCACATGCTCATTGTTTCTTTCTCAGCTAACATATTCGTCAGCATGTATAGAATAGTGTCACTTTAGGTAGGATCACCTATATAAAGACAGTGCTCTTGAATAATGGGAGACCTGAAAACAGAACAGCTGCGTATTTTACATGCTAATGTGACCTGGTGACCAGTGACATTTGGGGAAGGAACTAGCGCAGTGCTGGGGGGGACAAGAGTGCCAGCCCCATTTTTGCAGGTCAGGTCGTGGGGGGTGGGGGGTGTACACAAAAAAAGCACACATTGGGCTCCCGTGGTCGCATGCACCCGGTGGTCTCTGACGAACCGTAATTCCACAGGAATTGATCGTTTCAGGCGGTGTGTGATGACGTGACTTTCTGCAGCTATCCACTCACTACAGGATTAATGGTTATCACAATGTTTTAAGTAGTTTAGCGGAATTCCAAAGTAAAAGCGCAGTTCTGAATAAAAGCTTTGTGGTTATCAGCATCTCCTTCAGTGGTCAAGCCCCTGATGTCAGAAAGGCTAAATTATTTGAGAGTTCCTGTACTGTATGTGGATGCAAGAATCTTGCATGCTACGGCTTTACAGAAAATTGTCAAACTGAAGATTTAAAGGATTGCAAAATGTATTACACTATATCAGCAATGCAGCCTGTACCTTGGAACTTAAAATGGCCAAGTTATGTACACCTATAAGAGGATATTCATAGTTTAAATAAGGATTCTGAATAAAGAGCAACTTATTTGTCCAATGAAGCTAAAGTGAAAAATCCTGTCTCTAATAGAATACTTGTATATGAAATGTCAATATAATGAGTAATCACTGCAGTATGATTTCACTGACAAAAATAAGAAGCAGTGAAATTAGAAGACAGCAATGAAAATACTGGTGGAGATGTGTGACGATGTGGGCTCAGCTTGTGTTTGTTTTGATCAATTAGACCCCAGGCTGGTGAGAAATAATTTTGGTTTTGAGTACCAAGCAATAGTCTCCAGTTTCACCCTTGGAAAGGGTGAAAGGCTCCACAATGCTTCAGCGTGAGTTTGCTTAGTTCATCACTCTTCTTCTGCCTGGCAGGCGTTATGACACTCCTCCACGGAACAATCTGGTCCTGGTCTGATGCAGTCTGAGCTCTTCTGCGTTAATGTGGTCTCACGCTGCTCCGGGATGCTCTTAGTGGCAGCCGGCAGTGATCAACACTGAGATAAACATAGACTGATAGAAGGGAAATGTAATTGGGCACATTTCTCTGCCTACTTATGCCTTCTCAAGGAGTGCGGCACTGCTTCAGGTGCCTTTTGGCAAACAGACTGCAACTAAATAAAACTCAGGAAAGCGCTATACACGACATTTACACTTGACGCGTGTCCAACAGTGCGGGGGCATGCTAACGCTAAGCAGCGGAGGCCGAAAGCAGCCAATCCGGGAGACTGAAACTGCTGATGGATGTAAATGTCCATCTGCACAGACGTGATGAATGTGAAGCGACGTGGCTGCAACACGAGAGATGTTCAGTAGATGAGTTGGGTTGTAAAGCAAAGGAATAACCAAAAGGCACAGAGGGTCAAGAAACCCACCCATGCAGCTTCTTAGGGCCCAGTTTTATGCCTAAATGTAAATCCTGTCCCACTAGATTCCTAGTCCTAGTGTGACGGACTGAAGAAAGTCACAGGAAGGTTGACGCACTGAAAAGAGCGAGGCAGGCAAAGGGAGGGGAGGGGGAGGCCGTGGAATGACACGCTGCCAGGGTACCATGTAAATAGGATTCCTCTGAAACTCAGTTAGTAAGCGCATCCCGATGTTTGGCAGGAAACTGCCCGTCATCCTTGAGGTGTCCTCTTGTGATGGCATGGAGCAGTAGAGGACTGGGTGGCCCTCATGTGGTTAAGGCAGACCAATAGGAATACAGGCAGACAAATAAAAAAGTCACAGTTGGTGGGTAAATGAGGCTGACAGGAATCCGAAACGGTGATCTTCCACCAATCCTCATCACAATTTTATTTACATTGTTTATTAAAATAAGTGCTTTCCTATGAAATAAACACAGTTTTGTTTGTGCAGTAATAGCGGTTCCTCAGTGGTTGACTGTAGCAGGTCCTGCGTCGCAGGGAATGGGGTGTAATGTAGGTGTTTCTGTTGCGTTTTTCTGGTTTGCTTAGGTGGTCGGTGAGTGGAGGTTCAGCAAGGTTCACTGCGACATCTTCGTGACCATGGATGTGATGATGTGTACAGCCAGCATCCTGAACCTTTGCGCCATCAGCATTGACAGGTTAGTGTACATTGGCTCAGTCCCTCGGTGCCTCTGGACATCCTGGGGTCTTTAATAGTTTTCAAGCATGTATATTCAATACGTTGAACATGTGGATGGACATCAGATGGACTACAACGCACTACAATGCACATTTGCAGCTAGAGATCCCAAAATATGAAGCTCAACGTTAAATGATTATGTATAATTACTTAAATTTGTTTACATTAGCAGGATGTTCACAATTGTCATAGCAATCGAAGTACAGTGTAATGTAAGTTTAGATCCGAACCTTGAGATGACTCATGGTATTTTTAATGTTTATAAATAACAGTGTCCTCAGGGACCTAGATGTTGCTACAGAACCTTAACCCTAAGCCTAGGCCAGTGTTTCAGCCTCTGCGGGGCCCAGGGTGCATACTAAGAGGATGATGAGATATAATGAACATCAAGCAGGTCAATAGCACAGGGCAGATCAAACATGCCGGCCAGTGTGAGGGATTGAGGGCAGGCCCAAGGCAGGTCGATAGGCAGCCATTACGAGGACTAATGGGGGAAACTCACGCCACACCTGCAGTCATAAATGTCACCGTGCTGGACTGTATTTGGTGCAAGGGCACGCATGTTCATCAAGGAAGTCCAATGTTTCAGTTTCATTACAATTTCTCCACGTCTACTTTCCTGCCCCACCATCCCATTATCCACCCCCCCCTCCCCCCAGGTACACAGCTGTTGCCATGCCGATGCTGTACAACACGCGATACAGCTCCAAAAGGCGGGTCACCATCATGATCTCCGTGGTTTGGGTCCTGTCTTTTGCGATATCCTGCCCCCTGTTGTTTGGTTTAAATAACACAGGTAATTTTTATTGATATTATACAGAGAAGTCCTCACTATTTACCCATCCACTCGGACGGATAATCAATCAAAAGTCTTAATCCATGCTTATCGAACCGGAATTTGTTGAGTTAAATTTTCCGGCCGCTGCAGTGATATTTGATCCAGCAGGCTGATTAAAGTAGAACCATATGATGTGTTGAGTATTATTACTCACGACGGTGTTGGTGTCCCCAGTAACCGTGCACTATAAGCCGTGTTCACTTTCAGCCACCCGCAGCGACGCCCTGTGCGTGATCGCCAACCCCGCCTTTGTGGTCTACTCCTCCATCGTCTCATTCTACGTGCCCTTCATCATCACACTGCTGGTCTACGTGCAGATCTACGTGGTGCTACGAAAGCGACGCAAGCGCGTCAACACCAAGCGCAGCTGTCCGCCGATGGACGCTCAGGTGCCCTCACCACAAGGCTTCGCTCTGCTCCAGCTAGGGGGCGCTACAAATACCATTTAGCTGGATTAAAAGCATGAAATCGAGCAAGATGAAAGAGTTGCAAATTAAATCGCTTCCTTTCATCACCGTTTACGAAATGTCTTCATGAAATTCAGGGACTTCTGTAGTTGGTAAATTGTGCATCTGATGCTATAGCAGGAATCTAACGTATGTAATGTGCTGGTGTGTTATGAGGAAGCACTACTGATGCTCCGCCCGATTGATCTTTGCCCTTATAGAATAATTATGAAGAGGAGACCAGGACAAAGCCCTTTTTGTTTTTTTTCCCCTGTGTTAATTGTTGATGCTCTGATTTAGCATGCAGTTGAAGCGTGGAAAGGGACAGCGTGGCTGTAAAAATATAAATCAATAACAAGTCAACAAGATACAGAGTAATAGGAGACGGAGAACAGAATGGTTACCTTGTGGGTGTACAAAAAAAATGCATGTTTAACTGGTGCTTCCACAGTCTGGCGTGAAAACAAATGTTTACCCAGGAAGCTCGGGACCTGCATTTGCACAGTGCATGCACTGCCAACGATCCGATACATTGCAGATACATATGAAGTGACTACTAGTACAGTACAATATGATTCACCCCAATTGTGATGCACGACTTGACACGACTTGATTCATGACAATGCAATTTAATGCGATACCATGTGACGCATCACCAGACATCTCACGAGACTTGACTGAGATTGGTCAAAACTTATTGGCCACATTTCTGAATAATAATGGCATGTTGCCTCTACTAATAGTTCTAAATTTATTAATTAGATTTTACCCAGGCAAAGATGTTAGAAATGATGCATGCCAAGGTCATCCCAAATTAAATCTGGTGAAAATGTTTTAATCAGGGCTATAGCATCGTTAATTTTTACGCCGGTGAACCGTGCCATCCCAAAAGGAAGCTTGTTTCTCATAACTGTGGGGATCTCCCTTGTCGCCTTGCCCCCCCCCAGGAGAAATGCACTCACCCTGAGGATGTCAAACTTTGCACCATGGTTGTGAAGTCCAATGGCAGTTTCCCCATCAGCAAGAAGAAAGTGGTACGTCAGACTAGTCTTTGCTGATGGCATATAATGACTTTACTAACAGCACAGTAAGTCCAACCTTTTCAGTGAAGCACTTTTATTTACAACATCAATTAAGATTGCCTGCAGTTTCTGTACGGTGCTGATAGTTTCTCTACTATTATGCTCAGCAGTAAACAGGCCATAACAGGCTACGCTGGATTTATACGTGCTTTTCCAGCACATTCAGGGGATCGGACCCCTGGTGAAATCCAAACTCTGCAAGGGGATGTGCTTATAGAATGTTCTGGTATGCCTTTATAGTGGGAAAGACAGTAAAACTGTGATTTCTCACTAACAACAATATCTATCATTTCCCTGATCCCATTGGATGGGAAACGGTCTCAGAAGTATTGTGGTCAAAACAGAGACTCAGGAGATTTTATCCGCAGGCCATAAGACACCATAAGCAGGACATACCACCGCAGCGTTTGTCATAATACAAACTGAACTCATAAACTGCAACTATCTGCTGAGTCTAAGTCACTAGCCTCAGAACTATGGTTCATTCCACAACAAAACTGCACAGGGCACTTAAATATTGATGGATTACTGTACTTAAAATACATGCACACTGTACAGTAAGGTGTACTATTACTTAAACATATGCAACCTGCATACCTACTGTATTTTTTATATTTACGCACAGTCTTCGGAGTGACCAGGTGTACATTTCACTGTGTTTTACTTGTATAACTTTGTACAGGTATATTACAAATTAAGGAATCTTGCATCTTGAAATTAAATGCTGAAATAACTTTTTTGCAATTGAAAGATTTTCCTCCAGGAGGCGCTGCAGCATGCAGATGGCACTGAGCTGGACATGGCAGCCGAAGCTGGCAGTGCGGGGGAGAGTAGGCTGGGCCAGTCTGGGAGGCCCCCCCAGCTCGCCTCGAGCGCCGCCCCCGAAGCCTGCCAGAGCTCGGCCCCGCCCTCGTCCGGGGACAGTCCGCACGCGGTGGCCAGGAACGGGCACGCCAGCGATGACCACCCCCCTCCCCGGGCCACCAAGGCTTTCGAGACGCAGGCCTTGACCAATGGGAAAACTCGCACCACCGTCAAGAGCATGAGCAAGAGGAAGATCTCCCAACAGAAGGAGAAGAAAGCCACACAGATGCTGGCCATTGTTCTGGGTAAGACACGCCTCCCCCCCCCTTCTGGCAAGGCCAGGTACCAGAAACTACCAGCTCAAAGAACCAGCAGTTATACTCCTGAAGTATATCTCCATCCATCCATCCATCCATCCATCCATCCATTCACTAGTTTACATTCACTTGTTGAGTAAAGTGAGCCTAAATCGCTGCAGTAAAATATCACGATGAATAATATAATAAAGTTTCAGACCTTCATAAGGACATTCAGATACCAAAATTTAATGCATACTGTATGAATAAAATTTAACAATAAAACTCTAGATAATTGTGATCTATAATGAAATGAGGGCAGAAAGGAAAGGATATGAGTTTCATATTCACTGTTAATTTCTCCCTCTCTCTCTTCCTCTATCTTTCAGGGGTGTTCATAATTTGCTGGCTGCCCTTCTTCATAACGCATATCCTGAACACTCATTGCACCACCTGCAAGGTCCCGGCAGGAATGTATAGCGCTTTTACATGGCTGGGGTACGTGAACAGTGCTGTCAACCCCATCATTTACACCACCTTTAACGTGGAGTTCCGAAAGGCATTCCTCAAGATCCTGCGCTGCTAGGACCATGTCCAAGCGAGGGTCATGGGGCCCGGGAGGGGGAGAAAGACCCACTGCCAAGACTTGGGTCAGGCTCCAGACTGTGAAATGAAGGACCTGTTGATGGAGCCTCAGTATTATCAAGGATGTAAATAGAGAGACATCTCTGCATTAGTATTTTAATTGATCATCGTCTTTGACCAATGGAACCTCTCCATGTCACTGGCAGAACAAGGAGAAGTACATTCAAGCCAGATCGGGAGATCCATTTCTGGGAGCCCAAGGTTTTACTCGCTTTATACTCGCTTTGTACTCGCTTTGGACTTGCTTTCTACTCACTTTCACAGGATGCTCAGATGTGTAAGGAACAGTGGTAATAAGTGTGGGGGTGTTATCGAGGGTGTAAACTGATGGACTGTTCCCAGAATCTCTCGTGTTTCCTGGAAAGCCACTTATGAATTCATGAATTCATTATTGAACGAAATAACATTTACAACCGCAAGATGAACATCTATGTGCTTTAAACACTGTGAAAAATAAACCATGCTAACAAATCAGGAGGGACTGTAAACAAGCAGCCGCAGAGGCAACGAGGCATCACATGTGAAATACGCCGTTTAAGGAAGCGGACTGAGCCGGCATAGAGAGTGTGACATCTGAATTTGCTGCGAATACCGTCGTCTTTTATTGACTTCATAATGTTAACCCCACTGACCAAAACATAATGTATATAAGGAAATGGGTCCAACAATTAAGTTTTTAATGCATGTCCTGTTTTCCCTCAAATTCCTGTCTCATCTATGTTTTGTTTAACAAAAAAGCACAAATGTCACACGGCACATTAAAAGCTCATGAGAGTGTTTTTGTCTTGTGTTTATGTTCTTGTTTGAAAGACGTAAGTAAGCTAGAAGTAGTGTGAATGCATATAAATGTATTAGGGAGAGAATAGTGTTGTGTTGCCTCATTTGGGGAGTTTAAGATCTGTTTAGGTTACATGCTGACTTGGCCAATCACAGCGAAGGGGCGGGGCAGAGATTGATTCTGTGCATTCTATGAGCCTATCAGTGCAGGCTGAGTGGGAGGCCCCACATTTTGCTTGATTGAGAATCATTTCAATGCGTCTATCCTCACACAATATTAAGCCCATCTGTCATTTCATTTACTTGCAATCAATTAATTGATGATCAATAAAGTTGGACTTGATGGATGCGAGCTTAGCATGGCTATTAGGACCGGATCTGAAGTGCCTGTAAAATCACTACAAACAGCAAATCTGCGTCTGGGCTTTAATTAGGACTGTTTTGCTGGAGAAGACATGCATATTTCAGCAGCATGAGCAGCTGAGCTTCAAGGGGTTGCCGCATGAGCCCCACAAAAGGGGGATGCAGGGGGGTTGGGAGGGGCGGGCATCTCAGCCCTCATGAACACAGTCCTAATAAAGTATGCTTGTCTGAAACGTCAAACGAATTTCCCCTTGAAGACACGGATCGGCATCTCTCTCTGATCTTCCCTGGACACAACACCGTCACCTTCCTTGGACCCAGTTGTGCTACTGCAGACTTTGGGCTCCAACAAAACATACCATGTCGGGCCACCAATTCAGACCAATCCAATTATGGTCAAAAATTTTGGGGCTCCTGGACCTTTCCCCCCTTTACGGCACCCCTGCAAGGGACTGGGACTGTCACACACCTGCTGTTATGACTGTAATGTACAATAAATTACATTATTTGAAAGCAATTCTAGAATATGATTTGAATAAAGGTTTGTCTCGTTTCTTTACATAGCACACATAATTGTAACATTTTAGACAGATTTTTTAAGTTTGTCCTTTGATATCCTCAATATCATTTCCATTCTTGACCATGTTTGTACAGTGTACAGGAACGTCTCCCTAAACTGAGTCCTCTTCAGCTGTCTGCCAGTATCTGTCTCACTTCTGCATCCCTCTGGACAACGGAGTCTGCAAAATAATAGATGGAAATGGAAACTTCAGATACTACGCTATGGGAAAATGTTGCGAAGGGCAGAAATGAACATTCCCATGCGGTTTTGAGGCCGAGGGACTGGTATTAAGAGCAGGTTTGTGTGAAGCAGGTGACTGTTTGAATAACAGTGTCAGATGCATAGACGGTGTTGCCGCTGACTGTCCGCGGGCGTAATGATGTCATATATCCACTGGACAGGAGCCCATCACCCCGGCTCTGACACGCCGAATACGAGGTCAGGCCAGGCAGGGGAAGTGGATCTCCAAATTCAATAATGCCATGGAGGGTGTGAGGCGAAGGGGCGCATCTGGGGGGGGCATCCGGCGAAGGACCCTGAGCACTGAGAAGGTAATCACAAGCCCTGTCTTCAAGGCCCCCCGTCTCCCCCAGTCAGAATATAAAATGCACCAGACGTCATGTTTATTTTTGTAATTTATTATTAAGGAAGTATCAGTGTCACCCCCCCCCCCCCCCCCCCCTCCCCCCCCCCCACACCCTCCCCCCCACCCCCGCCCCCCTACCCACGGCCGACGCACCGCAGGAGCACCATATATTCTCAACTA
>JAABNY020000035.1:12417303-12428200 GCA_015164015.2 Brevimyrus niger
GTAATCATGAAATCCAATTCTAGCCCGGTTAATTGCCATTGTTAGCAATATCAGTTAATAACACATTACGCGTGGTGCTTTACGTGTAAAACTCCGTAGCAACACGTCCACAGATAAGTTGGACGGTATAGTGTGTGCAACCAATTTAATTTCCCTTCTGTTGATAAAAGGCGCAGTCATCTTGGATTCTGAACTCAGAATCCTCTGTGCTGCTCCGAGATATTTCTCGGATCTCCGAGAAACAGGAGCGCGCATGTCGTCACTTCCAGCTTCAAAACGCCGGAGTTGGAAAGAAGTAGGCTAATCGAACGCAGCATACAACTCGAAATACGAGTTCCCAGGGCAAACGGAACGCATCAAAACTGCCCGAAATTGGCTGACAGAGACATTTTTGGGATTTTGAGTCATTCTGCGCTGCAGATGGGTTAATCACGTTGAAAATTTTTATCAAATTAATCATGGTGATGGATTAATCAGCGTTAATGCTTTAATTTTGACAGCCCTACTTTAGATATAATTAATTTAAAATCTATTTAATAACCATAGTATGAGAACATTTCATGAAGACTGACATAATTCTATAAATGTACTTTGCTCCAGTTACATTTTGCAGGTCTCACTTTTGCTCATACTGATGAGAGAAAAAGAAGTTGATGGGGTAGAAGATCATGGAGTCAGTGATGAGCATTGAGATCTTTACGCACCGTCATGTGCCCTTGTGGAGGTGCTGGGTCCTACCTGAGAAGGGTGGTCTGTCTGCCACCTCCTGCTTCCAGCAGCATTTCATGATGTCGATCATCTCCTCACACTCCTGCGGCTTGTCCTCGGGGATCATCTCCATGCTCGGCCTCTTGCCTGACGTCACCTTCATGATCACCGGCATCATGTTTCCGGCCCCTGGTGAAAAAAGCAGTAGCGACAGCGTTAGTAGCATCAGCGGTCGAACGACAAAGGCGTCTCCGTCAGGACCAGAGGCTCCCTGTACCTGGATAGGGCTTCTTCTGAGTCAAAATCTCCCAGATCACGATGGCAAAGCTGAAAGCAAAGAGATTCTACCGTCAGATGGAGCACCTTGTCTTTTCTCTCCCACCGATGACACGTACAACCACAGACAGTAAGCCACACGTGACTGGAGCCGTTGAAGTTACCTGTAAATGTCATATTGGGGTCCTGGGGCCTCAGGACTTTGAGTGAATATTTCCGGCGGGATGTAACACGTGTTGCCTCGCATGGACATGTGCTCGATGAAGTCCATACTACTGGAAAAGTCCTCCCATTTCACTAATCCGAAGTCTGAAATCTGTTAAAGGATAACTGTTTAAATGTTACGGTAATCTGATTTCAACTTTAACATCTCTTTATGTACACATATTCAATGGTGTAAGGAGGGGGTAACTCTTTACTTAAGGCTATATTTTTTGTAATTTGTAAACACATTCTTGACAAATAATTTTAAATCATTATAAATGTGGCTGTAAATATTTATCAAAAGGCATAACACAGTTTAGCCATTTGTATTAGGCATTATGACTGCCTTATGAAGTTCTCTTCTATAATGCACAATAGATACATTCATAATGCAGTACAAAGCATCCGTAATTCCATAATAATTGCATTATAGACGAGAGTTTCATGCCGCAGATAAAATTCATACTAAAGATACTTATAATCCGTTACACCTTTTAATAAATATTTATAGCCATGTTCATAATGCTCTATGACTGTGTTATAATGTGTTTATAAGTTACATAAATGCTGATGTAACTCACATCTGATGAATGGAAATACATAGGAATGTAAATTTTATCTCCTCTGCATTCCACACATCATGACCTCAATTAGAATGATAGACACATCACGGCTGGGGTCCCTACCATCCCCCGGCCGCGACTCCTACCTTGGCGTGCAGGTGATCATCCAGTAGGACGTTTGAAGGCTTCAGGTTGAGGTGGAGCAGCTCAGGCTTCATGCTGTGCAGGTAATTCATGCCCATGGTCACCTCATGGATCATCTGGAACTTCTTGGGCCACATGAGGACATGGCTGTGGAGGAGGGTGTTCAGGGAGCCGTTGCTCATGAATTCCATCACCACGGCAGGGGGATCGCTGCACACGCCGTAGATGGAGACAATATGGCTGAATTTCACTTTCTCCAGTTTTGAGGCCTCCTCTACCATTCTCCTGTACAAAATGAAAAAAGAACACGGTGTAAAACATGCCATAACAGCTACCAGGTCTTAACCTTGTCTCTAGCAGATTTGTCAGAACATGGTTTCTGAGGAGTAGAGCTGTCTACAAACACAGAAAAACCACCATTATATTTTAGCCGATGTTCATGGGTAAGACCTCCATCATGGGTAATAAAAAGGCGAAAGGCAATTACGTGACATGCTTCAGTTATCATTATGTATTAATCCATATCAGTGTTTCCTAATCTGGTCCTCAGGGATCCGCAGACAGCAGCAATGTGGACCATCTGTCAGTTCCTAAGCACTGGGTTGAGAAACACAGATCTATGTATTTGATCTTCAAATACTTATTGATTTAGGGTCTGCATGAACAGTGCAACTTAACTGGCCATGTTGTACAATTTTAGACCTACAATATTGGTGGAAAAGCCATTGCAATTCTAACTACTTTTTTCTTTTTATCACACAAAAGTGTCACATAACAAAAGAGCCCCTGGAAGAAGTGACATACTGTACAATTCTAACCCAGTTTCACATGCTGGAAGTCCACCATACCTGTAGATCCTGTTACTGGAGGTGGAATTGGAGGTTTGTTTCATGGCAAACGTCTCCCTCCACACTTTCAGTTTCACTTTGTAGACTCGCCCCAAAGTTCCCTCCGCTACCTTCGTCCAGTCGGCCTCAAAATCGTCCAGCTGGAAGTGCCGGAACCTCCCCAGCTCCCTGTGGACAGTGGACTCCATCGGGTTTGAGAGCTTGACACTCTGGCAGTCACACCTGCACAGTCAGGAAACTGGATCCACAGGTGGTGAATGCTGAGGGGAAAACTGCTTTTAGGGTTTATGGTACAGCCAGGTGGGAGGAGTTGAGTTTTTCTTTAGCAATGTTACATGGCCGGTTTTTCTCTGCCTGCCAAACAGGCCTGGGGAGGCTGGGAATGGGTGGGGGTGAAAAATAACCTGCTTCACTGCCTGCATGCTTCAAGTGCCAGCTGCCGTCCACTCATTACAACCTTATTTGTCAAATCACAGCTGCCCCCCCCCACACACACACACACACACAGACACATTAACGATCAATAAAAACAAACAGAACGAGGAACAAATGACCAAGCTGATAACGAGCGGCTCTTGCAATCTATAAATCGTTAATGGTTATTTTGTCCAGCACTAAGTAGAAGTCAGGATCCTTCTAGCCTCTCAGCATATAGATCTATGTCGCCTCCCAGGTTACCGTTGTGTCCACGACCAGCACTCGGCCTTCAATAATTATGACATGGGCCGTTCGTCACCGAGAAACTTCTGAGGAGAAAGCAGAGTTGTACCTCCTCACTGGAAAGTCTACTTGGCAGCATACTCATTAAAACCCGGGACAATGTAACTAAGCTTCATAAGCGCAGCCTAAAATAATCATCACTCTTCTGTCAGTTAATCCCCCTTTACTGTTTTAGCAACAAGGTTTTCGGCGACAATAAGAGAGCCTGAACTTGCATGTTCACTTTAACGGGAGCTTGATTATAGGCCTTTTTATTCACATGATGAAAAACTAATTTTCTCCTGTCAACCCAAGCAATGAGACAGGCAACTTATGGAAGATTCATACTGGATTCTCTTTGTTTCTCCTGCCCTTCTTCTGACAGCCATTGCTGCTTTTCCCAAACTGCTCACAATACGTACACAAAGCACAGAGAGTTCTAGAAAAATCCCTCAGGCTGAAGCTGTCATATTCCTGTTATTGTTTACACGGGCCAAACGTCATTATGAAAACATGTCTATGAAGCGTCACAGTGTTCCTGCAGGATCTCTCTTTCATACCTCCCTTTATTTCATTATGGGATGTTACCAGGATTTTTGCATTTACTCATACAGTATATTTAAGACTTTCAGTGCCACTTGGAAAAATACTTTGTTATTTTGCGGCCTTGTGAAAGATCTCATGTAAACTATCCATTAAAATTACAATCTAAGCTATCTTGTGTGGCTTCCAGCTTTAAATTTTTCTTGATTTCAGGTTACACACTTTCCTCATTCTCTGTTTCTGTGTGCAGGGACAGACATGGCTGGGTCGGTCGAGGAACAGTTAGACATCTATGCTCCACTGTATCAATCAGTGTTTCCCAAGCCGGTCCTTGGGGACCCAGTGACGGCCCACGTTTCAGCTCCCTCCCGGCTCCCTGCCAAATGGTCCAAAAATGTAGACTGCGGGTGCTTGAGGGCCGTAATGGCAAAAACTGGTATGAATCATATGCATATGGGAAGATCAACCAGGATGAACTTGGAACAAACCGCAGCATGGCAGATTACACAACCCTTCAATTCAATTTAATCAGTCCATCCCTGATATGAACCTTATGTGTACCTAAGCTGTATATAAGGCATAATGAATTTTGTGCATTTGTTTCACTTACAGTACAACTGACTTCTTGCCGTGGTTCTGCCTGATCTCCAGAAGAGCTTGACCTGCACATGTCTCTCAGTGTGAACCTAACTGGCCAAGCTTACCTTGCTAAGCTAGTATGTTGAAGTCTGAACAAAAAGTGCAAATCCTAAAAAAGCTTTTTAAAATATGCATTTCCAATAAAATGACACAAGCTTATTTTATTTGTGAAGAAAAAAAGTCATAATAACTTAATTAAAAATAACCATTAGTAATTGTTGTTATTTGTGAGCGAAATGATCAATTTATGAACAAATAATGATACCTAATCCATCTTTTGTTCTTTCACATTTATAGCATAACTGAGAAAAAATTATTATCATCTGCTATAAATGTTATAAACAAATGCTATGCTAAAGTTTATCTCTGCTGCCTTAAATGATCTGCGCTGCCAGGCTTGTTGACCTAATTCAGTAACACCTTAACTCCTATAACCAACCAACTAAAATTTTACTTAGCAAATGAACAATCAGACCTTGGTAACACTACTTAAAGCAGTCATCATAATTCATTATAGATCCTCCTGACACATTATAATGCATCCATTAAGTATTAGAAACATGACTATAACTATTAATTAAAAAGATGTCTTTTTAACCCGTTAAAAATTTAACACATGCCTTTTTATAGTTATGGCCTTGTCTGTAATACTTCATTAATGCATTATAATGCATTATGAAGGTATCCATATTGCATTATACATGACTGCACAGCGCATATATGTGCAGAAGGGCTCTGAGTGGCACAGCAGCCCTGCTTTACAGTTGGCCTTTTGTCAGCATGTCAGTGGGAATTGATTATAGCTCCAGGGTGTAGTTGTGATTTCAGATAGTTGGGGATGGCACAGTAAAAGACTAGAATTGAATCAGACTGAATGGCTTCTCTCTGATTTGTCCTTTGGCCAGGAGCTACACCCAGTGATCAGGTTGTGATTGGTCAGCACTCCCTGATGACTTTATCCAAGGCCGCTCCCCCTGAGCACGCCGGCGGCCCAGGTAGAGCAGGGTGAAGGCAGCCAGCAGCAGCACACAGCCCCACCCCAAGCCAAGGGCCTCCAGGGGCTGGCTCGTCTTGTCAGGGCCTGTGAGGAAGATTAAAATGCATACTCACACTGAGAGAAAAATATTGAGGTAAATTCACAAGCCAGCACATAGACAGAAACAATAGTTTTATTTTGAAGCAAATCGTGAGATTTTTGATGGATTGAAGGCATCAAGCCCCTCGCAGAGAGACGTACGGAGTACAAAAGGAAATATCTCGTCTCACCCCTGCTCTCCGCATCAGAGTCGACCTCCTTTCCCCTCAGTATCGGACCAAAGGAAATCCAGGTCCCCGGATAGTTAACCGCAGTTCTGAGGCTCTTTTCTGGGTGAAGCTTCCCCTGTCACAGACACAGCAGGAGCACAGCAAAGTGCGGTTAGCGGCTAGCGGCTAGCGGCTAGCGACATAAACGTAGCGTATGTGCAGTAAGGAGAAGGGAAAACAAAAACAATTTTTTCATAGTCTACCTCATAATGATTCTTGTCTGTTCAAGGCTGCTCTTCATCACTTATCATACTTACAAGCTCTATTTGCACTATATGTCTGTTTTGTATATTATACTTATTCATATTTATTTGTATTTTTAAAATTCTACTTTTTTTGTATTTAATGTTTTCTGTTATCTACCAAAGGTTTGAGAGTAACACAATTTCAACTCTTTGTGCCTTCTGTACACGTGGCAGATTGACAGTAAAGCTGACTTTGACTTATGGCTGTCTAGAGGAAGCCAGCCCGACAGAGAAAGGTGCACCGTACTGCTCTTTGCTACACGTGTGAGCAGGGTCAGCCTGCTCTGTAGGCCACCATTTGTGCAGAAGAGCAAGTGAAGAAAAATCTGTGACAATGTGCGCTTACAGTTATTTACACTAGTTTTAATATGTCCCTGCTTTTCTTGAGAAAAAAAGCGAGCTAACTAGTTAGCAGCCAGGTACCCTGTGCTATTGAAATGTTTTCAATATTAATGAACTGAAAGCATTTCTCTCCTGCTGCACTGAGGGTGGCTCTGCCAGTGTTCAGCGGGATCTTGTCTAGGGCGCCAGCACACCCAGGGCTCTGTGTATGAGGCCAGTCAACCTCTAACCATCTCACAGTCCGCTCGGGTGCCAGGGCAGGCGCCGATGTTGCGGTGCAGACGCGTCACGGAGCCGTCGGCCACCCGCAACAGATGGACGGCGAGGCTGGTGCTCTCTGACAGGTCGCCTGGGAGCGGCCCGATGACCCGCGGCTCTGTGGGTAATCTGCAGGCGACACGGCATTTCTCGCTGGAGCTGCGCGACAGCCTCTTACAAATGTGCATTTCAGAGGCATGAGATGCTCATCCGGAACATCATTGATGGGAGAACATAACGGAAAACCGTCATGATGCCTTTATGGTGTGTAGTGTGAATGATATTTCTGATGGAATCACCCGTGTAAGTTAAGGGGATTATGTGCGGCTCTGTTCCACAGCGGTCAGGGTACTGCTTTTCAGAGATCAGTGAACAGCATCATCACTGGGGTGAGGACAAGCCTGGATGATCTGTCACCCTCCACTGAGAAAGCATCTATCGCTTACATTGCTTACAGTTCATTAAATTCACACACATTGTTTACATTTAACTTAATTAAATTCACATCAATCGCATCAATTCAAGTTCATTCAATTCACATTCATATCCGTGACATACACATGCATAAATATTAATGAAGGAATCACGAGCAAGTACCCACGGCATTCCTGCACCACAAATATGATCAAAACTCCCCAGTGTTTAAACAGAAGTGTGTACATGAATGATTCACAGTGTTACATTTAAACCACCCAGTTTTGCGCCTAATTCATCAGATTACGAGCAAAAATACATTTAGTCCAGTGAGGGCTGATTTATCTACTGATAAAACACAGTTTTAGACTTAATGGCAAAGAAAAAAACATTTTACCAGTGTGTTGTTCCAAGGCTATTCTCTGTTTGTACAAACTGTTTGTCCTCTGTCAGTCTGTAGAATGCTGATGATGTTCACAGAATGGCTTATCAGAAAATTACTCAGGGTAAAATATGATTGCGCTGGTTATCTCTAAAAAACACAAATACAAAATGACCTGGGTATGATCAGTAACCATCAGTTTTTCAGTAGCACAGTAAAAAGACTCCCATATGTATTTTACAGTTGTGTTGTGACCTGTGATTTCCCCCAGGCATTTTGTTTGATCACTATCTCTGGAGGGGTCATGACATATGTCAATTCTGAGCGTTCCATAACATAAACATAAAATTGTATAAATGTGATGATTTGATTTATTGATTGATTTCCCTGCCATCACACCTGCCATCATGGGCCCATGGCGCCTCTGTGTGGACATGTGTGGAATGGCACTCTCCAGAGGAAGGCTCGCTAACCTGGAGAGCAGGCAGCAGGTGGTGTTGAGCGGGTCGGCCCAGGGCATGGGTGAGACGCAGCAAGATGTTACGGTCAGGTTCTCCTGGCTGCTGTTGGCCGTCACACTGAGGACAACTTGCAGCTTCCTGATGGCTAGCACTGAGTCAGCAGGCAGGAGCTCTCTCTCCAGGTTCAGGATCACATTGGCTGTATGGTTTCCTCTCCCACAGATGTCATCAGAGACCTCTGCCAGGCTGAAAGAAAAGCATTTAGGGGGAACCTACACCATATGATGATCTGTGGCATTTTCACAGAATTGTGTTGAAAAGGATTCTTTTGGGGTGCATATTAGTATAAGTTGCAACGGACATCCTAAAATAGTATTGTGTGAAGCTTCTTAATGACAGGAGAAAGTGCGTACAATTTCAGACATGCGTCAAGTGTCCTGTGGAGTTTTCCTTTAATCTTAACATGAATGGGTTATATTTTGTTTGCCACAATTGCTGCTCGGGTATGATTGTGCTGTGGGTTAAGAATGAAACGGTGGAATTACCCACTGAGAAAAAGATCGAGGAGAAGTAGCAATCTTTTCGCCTTGAGGGAGACTTCAGATCTGACTGCTTCTTCCATTAGTTTCTTAATTACATTTCCAGGGGGATTTCTGTCCCTCTGACCGGTTATCTGTATGGTCGGAGCCTGGAGGGTCTTCGATTCATCTTCCTTGGAGGGCGATGGCGTGCTCTGCTGCAGTTGGACACTGGGGCCGGACCTTTCCAAAGCCTCCAAGGGCTCATTCTTCAGCTCAGGCCCAAGACTTGAATGAGTACCAGCGAGCCACTCTGAAGGAGCTGGGAACTGGCTAAAATGGACAGCGGTATTTTGCTTTCGCTTCTTGAGCATACCAAAAGTCAGAGATGTGTGTCCTCCGGACAAAGGGAGACCAGCGGTGTTAAAGGCATATGGGTCCATAGATTTAGCTAGAGGTAGGGGCGACGTCATCATCCCAGAAAAGACTTTGTTCTCAGTGGACCTGTATGCCTGCCTTTCTGGTGAGCTGTGCGGCCATCCTGAGGAAGCATGTTTGCTGACGTATGCCGGCTGAGTGACGGGAGCAGCTATCAGTAACCTACTAACCATGGTGAAAGGAAGCACAAAGAATCTCTGTTGTAGTTCACTCCCAGTAACAGTCCTGTCAATGAGCAACGTGCCTATTTCTTCCTTAGGCTGATTTAAAACCACAGCTGGGGTCAGAATAAGATCCTTTGATGAACTAATGGGACTTTCAATTGTACCAATGAACTGAGATAGTTTACCCACAGCCTCAGAGCCTGGGGCTGTTAGCATTTCTTTGACTATCACATTAGTAACGCCTTCAATTTTACTAAAAGGTAATTTGTTCCTTTCTGGTAAACCTTTTTCCAGTGATGGAGAATCTGAGGTCATGTTTTGAGTAGCATTATATGCACCATCATTGAATAATGGATCTTGTTTTGTATCTACGTTTCCATTGTGTGTTTTAAAAAGATAATCAGCTGTGGTGGACATGTCATCACTTTGTTGCATGCCATCGCTAACGTATGAGAAAACACCATTATTTCGATTATGTCGTTGTTTCAACAAAGATATAAAACCTTGTTCAGATTCATTGAAGGAAAGCAATTCAAGAAATGCTATAGATCTGTCCTTCCTGTAAAGATCTTCAAGAGAAGCAACAGTGTGAGATACTGTAGGATTATTTTTAGTAGTGCTATTGTGATGCAAAGGTAAATTTCTTGTCGTTAGAGTCGCTTTCACAAACTTTGACGCTTCAGTACTTTTTGCTTGAGCTTTGGTCCCTATCTGCAATTCAGTGGGACTCTGGGGCGGCACTGTAACTGGTACATTTGTCACAGAGAAGGGCTGAGAAGCAGCTGATGACTGTAGTGTAGGCCAGAGTGTAGCAGGATTTAAAGGTATTGAAGGCTGAGCAGGCATTAATGATGGGTCCGTAGGCTGAGGAATAGCCAACGACGCAGCCAAAGACTGAGGAGCAGCTGCTATGGATAAAGGCTGAGAAGTGGGTGTGGATGGAGGTGGGATTGGGGAAGCACTTGTTCTAGGAGCTGAAGTACTAGAAGTAGCCGTTTGGTGATTCAAAATCTGAGAGGTTGCTGTCGGTGGAGCTAAAAACGAAGAAGCACTAATGGGTGAAGTAGAAGACTGGGAAGAAGATGGTGACAGAGCTACAGGGCGAGAAGCAAATGTTGAATGAGCTAAAGACACAGAAGCAACTTCTGATGAAACTGCAGACTGAGGGGGGGCTGTGGATAGAGCTAAACGGTGAGAAGTGGCTACTGGTGAAGCTGGTGAAGCTGGTGAAGCTGGTGAAGCAGTTCGCAATGCCACTTCGGTCCCTATCTGCAGTTCACTGAGATTCAGGGATGGCACTTTTACTGGTACAACTGTCACCAAGAGAGGTTCCGAAGCAGCCGATGATTGCGGCAGATGTTGAGCTTCCGACTGTCTCAGAGTCCGTGTAGTAGCTTTTAATGACGATGAAGGCCCAGAAGCGGAAGCTGAAGCCTGGAAAACGGGTGTTGCTGGAGCAGAAGCATGCAAACGAACTGGTAAAGGAGCTAAACGCTGCGAAGGAGAAGCCGATGGAGCGGAAGGCTGAACGTGAGACACACCTGTTGGCGAGGCTGAAGGATTAGAAGCAGCGGGTGATAGAACTGAAATCTGTGAAGCAGCTCTTGGTGGAGATAAAGTTTGACAAGCAGTTATTGATGAAGTAGAAGACTGGAAGGAGGTTTCTGGAGAAAGGAAAAGCAGAGAAGCATCTGCAGGTGGAGCTGATGGGTGAGAAAGGAACACTAAAGGAGCTGAAGACAAAGA
>JAABNY020000035.1:12486613-12505364 GCA_015164015.2 Brevimyrus niger
TTTTTTTTTTTTTTTTTTTTTTAATATGCTTGATTTAAGCTGCTCTTTGTGTCAGTCAGGGGTGGTCACTGATGATGTCATTCGGCGCCGTTACCATTTTATTTGGAAGTACCGAAAGTACGATAGTGGAAAAATGCCCTTATATAACATTGTGAGAGCAACTCAGGTCCCATAAAGTGCTTTTGCTTTAAATCAATATAGTGACCAACCCTTGAACACAGAACGTTCCAGGCCAAAGGCAGCACCCTAACACTCCCCCCACCCCCGCTTCCCCGAAAATAAGAATAAATGTCCGCAATCAATAACGCAAAACTGAGTGGTGAGAAAATAGCGTGGAACAGCCTGTAGACAGACACATTCCAGAGAAAACAACAAACAGGAACACAATGGACAAGCACTGGTCAATAGATAAGCCAGCCAATTTCCACGTTAGACTTTAGCTGGGGCGTCTCATTACGACGTTTCGCATGTGTTTACAGGTCTGCTGGCACAAAGTCAGGTGATTCTTGACCTTTAATGTCCATTTAAATAAATGTACAGCAGAAAAATGCAAACCTCATGTGTTCTTATCTTCTCTGGACATATTCCTTGTAAGGACAGCATGTGTGTGTGTGTGTGTGTGTGTGTGTGTGTGGAGACCAGATTTCCCCATAATGTATTAAAAACAGAGCTGGAAAGTTCAGGTCCAGAAAGTACGAATCCAGACCATGGTTTTGTTTCAACCGGCCAGTTCAGTTACTCTGTGACTCTGACTCTCTATACTCAGCTGGTAGGTTGAAAGAAAACCATGATCTGGATTTGTACTTTCTGGACCTGAAACTGGCAAATCTGTAACTTTTTATCATGTGAGGTTTTTGGTCCCCACAAAGTTTTCTTTGCTTAAGGTTAGGACTGGTAGGGTTGTCATTGTTGGGATTCAGGTTATGCATATAGAAATGAATGGAGTCCTCATAAAAATATGCATGTGTGGACAGTGTGTGTGTGTGTGTCACACATGCCCGTCACCCAAACCTCAGGGGACACTGGAGCCTGAACCATATTCCCTTCCACCACAATGGACTCCCCCTCATGGGCTCCCCCTCATGGACTCCCCCTCATGGACTCCCCCTCATGGGCTCCCCCTGACAGAACAGTAAACATTAACTGGCAGAAAAAAACAGCAGGAATGCCGCATAACACTGCCGCATGTGACCCCATCATGAATGCACATCTATTACTGCTGTGTGACCTAACCATGCAAAAAACAATGTTTGGCATGTTACATTTCTTTATGCCATAGTTTTGTCTATTTCT
Organism: Brevimyrus niger; assembly: GCA_015164015.2. Classification (NCBI taxonomy): domain Eukaryota; kingdom Metazoa; phylum Chordata; class Actinopteri; order Osteoglossiformes; family Mormyridae; genus Brevimyrus; species Brevimyrus niger. The sequence goes on from JAABNY020000035.1 coordinate 12,487,907, forward strand.
GTATGGGAGGTTAAGGATAGGGGTGGCATGGTGGTGCAATGGTTAGCACTGTCACCCCCCACCTCTTGGACCTAGGGTCAAGTCTCCATTATAGCTCCGTGTGTGTGTTTACAAGTTACCCCCATGTCATTGGGGTTTTTCTTCCAGGTACGCTGATTTCCCCCAAGTGTCCGAAACCATGCTGAGACTAATGGAAGTTACCAAATTGCCCATGGGTGTGTGTGAGTGTAGGATGTGTAAATGTACTCTGCAATGGGTTGGTGCCCCATCGTGGGACATTCCTGCCTTGTGCCTGTAGCCTCAGGTATAGGGTCCAGACCCCCTGTGACTCTGAATAGGATGAGTGGCTTCATAAAATGGATAGTTAAGGACCAATTATGCTGTATATTTCAGTGTATAAACAGTGATTGTACCTGAGCTTCTAGCTAGCCTCAGTACTGGGTAGTGTGGGAATAAAGCAGTGACCTGCGGATTCTCCACGTCTCAGCTGTGAATCTCTACGGATCAACGGACCTGGTGGGGGGCGGCGTACCCCAACAGTAGGTACCTACAGTACTAGTACCAAGCCAAAGCACGACACCACTTATTGGACTGTTATGCCCTTGCGGTTTCCCAAGGCCAGGGACTTCGTAGCATAAAGCGGAATGCATTATCACAGAGACATTCACCCACCTGGTTCCGGTCCACTTCACCCCAGGCAGCAAGAACTCCATCACTGACACTGTGGCCCAGTTGGATTCGATGCTATATTTACAGCAGCTTTACAAACAACACGAGGGCTGAGGATTTTGCAGGGGTGATGAACTTAGATAAATGTTTACTTCTGGAGTAACACCAAACAATGAAAAAAAAACTATTCAAACATCCATGGAACACATTTTCCTGTTAACATCGACCGCCGACCGAATCGCAGAGCATTGCATAAGTCCTGCCTCTTCCATACCAGCCAGGCTGTCGGCACACAGGTCTAATGCTTGCGTCTTTCCAGCAATCGGCTCTCGTCACCATGGTCAGATCGATACTACATGGCTCCTTACTGAACTCATACACGTGACTAATGAGAGAGTCTCCCCGCCAAGATCCGTTATCGCCTACTGCGTGCTGTTTGTTGACTCAGTGGGGGCTGGCTAGGGCAGGAGGGTGGGTGTCTCCTGATAAGGGGGCTTTAAAGGGAGGGAGAGCGGCGACCAGAGGCGGTGGGAACACAGACGGATGGTAAGAGGCTGACTGAGGTGAACCACGCACACACACTCACACTCACAAAACACCCATGCTGTCACATTTTAGGCAATTAATTAACATCATGGGTAATTTCTGAAATCTCTATGTTTATTTCCAAAGAAAGAAAAAGGGAAGCAAAATGCACCTGAGACTCCTGTACAGTGCCCTCTTCTTTCTGATGACAGCAGGTTAGTCCTTCTGATGCCACTCTTCTCTGTTATGTAAGACGTAGCTTGTGAGATTCTTCCCAAAGCTCCATCCTGATCTCAGTGCTCATTATCTGTGGCAATGATTGAGTCTCTTTTTTGCCTGTGACACTGGCTGCACTTCCTGTCTACCTGCCTTACACTGTTTGCACTTCCTATTTACTTGTGACACTCTGCATTTACTGTTTACCCATGGCTCTGGTTGTATTTCCGGCATGTCCGTGACACTGGCTGCACTTCCTGTCTACCTGTGACACTGGCTGCACTTCCTGCTAACCCATGACCACAGACTGTGCTTCTGGATTGCCTGTGACACCTCCCGTTTGCCTGTAACCCTGGCTGCGGTTCCTGTTTAACTGTGACACAGGCTGCGTTTCCGATTTACTGGGACACTGACTTCATAACTTCTGCTTTTTTTTTCCAGCTAATCCAGTCGTGCAAGACACACAGGCCACCAGCAAGGGGGCGCTGTGGGAATTCCTCTATACCCGAGACAGCAAGGCAACCAGTGGTTATGATGATGCGGAGCGTAATTACAATGTGAAGTGAGTTTCCGCACTGATAATCATATTTGTCCGAAGCATTTTATCATGAATGCCACAGCATCGTGTAACAGCGCCACCCTGGTACTGGTCTGCGGCAGGTGGATGTGGAGGAGGATGATGGGGGACAGTGGCCCAGGGGGCAGCGCCGCAGAGGGGGAATCGGAGCGGCTTCGTGCCCAGCTGCTGGGCCAGCTGGCTGAGCTGAGGGAGAGCCTGCCTGCCTACTCGGACCCGCGCTTTCACCTGCGGCCGCTGGTCTGGCGGCTCCAGAGGGGCCTCAGCGCCAGCCTTCAGGAGCTCTGCAGCAGCCTCCAGTGGCAAGACAAGGGGCCCAAGATCTCACAAGACCCACCATCTTCCCAGGAGGCCCTGCAGAGTTTGGACCAGGCTGTAGATGGCGCCCAAGAGCTCATGGCCTCCCAGCTGGAGGACTTCCAAATTCAGCTGGCCAGCACCTCGGGAGCAGCTCAGCAGAGTCTAAGCGCCATCGTTGGCCAGGAGCTGGAGGCATTTCGCCTCGGGTTTTGGAGCAGGGCGGCCACGTTGCGCAAATCCCTGGGCCGGGAACCGGGCCGGCAAAGGCGCGTTTCCCCCGGCGTGGCCCAGTTCTGCCTCGGCGCCCAGACCGACATCATGGAGTTGAGAGCACAGCTGGAGCAACACCTGGAAAGTCTGCAGCAGAACCGGCACCCAGCGTCAACACTGCAACCTTACACCGGCTCATCGTCCCTGGGATCGGAGTTCTCCGCCAAGCTCAGCTTCCTGCTCAGGGACATCCGGCAAGCCCTGGGCTGAAGGTAGCAGGAGCCGCCTGGAAGCTGAGTGCCAGTATGTGGGTTCGGTGGAGTGAGACGCCGGGGAGGCAGAGGGAAGACATCAGGAACGCAGAAGCAAGCTAGTTAGACAGAATGAAAAAGGAAACCAGAGGGACTGACACCGAATGTCAGGAAGATTGAAGCAGGATTCCAGAGAGAAAATGGCAAGATATCAGGGACTGAAATTACTGCAGGACAAATTTATCCAGTTCACTAATCACTGCTTGTTTGGTCAAACGTACTTTCCAGTGGTGCACAAGGGCAAAGGCAGCTCATATTTAATTTATGTTTATGTATATAAATATATATGTATATATCTGTATTTTTTTATATAAAACAATGTACCTTATCACTGAAAATATCGTTCCAGAGTGGGAAATAAAACATAGCACTGGGCTTATTTGCGGCAATGTTAATCTTTATTTTATAGATCATTCATGGGAGTATATCAGCAGAGCAGCAATCTGGCAGTGTGGCGGCTAGGACACAGGTGGCAGAGCAGCAAAGGAACAGAACCTGCTATTCTCTCCTGAATTTCTCTAGTAGGCATTCAGCTATATACATTCAGTTAAAAGCGCCTTCTAAAACAAATACAGAATCTACTAATACTATTAATTATCTTTACATTTATACGTTTAGGGTTCTTTTTTATGTTCTGGGCTTAAGATTGACCCGTGATTTTAGGCTGGATTCCTCTAAAGTTACACTGACCATTGAAATACGTTAATATGCACTGGGGACAAGGAAAAAATATATATAAACATAACAGGCTAGCAACAGGTCGATCAGCCTCCGAAACATAATGTGACGTGTCAATTGGAAATAAACTGGCTAAATGGTGTCGTACGAGGATTCACTGAGCAGGTTACCTAGAATGCCCCTCGGGGAGTCAGGGGGCTCCCCTTAACGTGCAATGCATTAATTGCACGTAAACCAGTTATGAACGGCAGGAGCGTATTTGCGTATTTGCGTTCAGTGCATATTAATGTGTTTATGGAGCTAGTTTTGGTGTTTTGCCTTTGTAACCAGCGAGAATTTGTTGGTCTACGAGGGTCTTCGCGATAGAAACCTGGAAATGTGGCTTCGAGGGTGGAGCTAGTTTAACATGAGCATTACGACGCCGGCCGCAGTGGAGAGAGAGAAGAAGACACTGATCTCAGATCTAGGGGGGCGGTGGCCACAGCCTGTACAGGGGAGACACCATACAGACATACAGCGTTTTACTGGGTGACATTTTACTGCCCTCTAAAATTCAGAAAGACTTGCTAAAAGGTTTAGCACCTTTCCTATGATATAAAAACTACAAAATTAGTCCCTACATCTACATGCTAAAGCACGCCTACAAGAATATAAAAAAAATACATGATATTTTTACGTGCCATAAAAAACATTTAAACACAAAAATGAGAATATCCCCTCACCTGCGGCAGAGGAGAAGTACGTGGATTCAGCTGTCAGGAAAAATAACAGGCAAAATTACGGGGGAGCCTCAAAACACGTGCTGTTCACAGTGTCTACATGCAATGCATAATGCAGTGTCAATTTCACTCACTTGCGGCAGATACGGTAGCAGCACCTGTCAGGGAAAATATCAGAGAGATATAAAATGAAATTAATCGATCCCCACACTTACAGCTTTCAACACGTCTGGTCTGCGTAAAAGATTCAAATTGCAAGATATTACACAGTGCACTTTACCCGACAAGCTAACCTAACAGAGGGAGACTGATGATTATCGTAATTTTTTGTATAGTGTGTCCGTAAAAATGGTGACGAGACTATGGCTTACCGTCCTCTGCGGTGTAGATGGGACCTAGGGAAACTGTTGCTGAGTCAGCTGACGGCTCTCCGAAGGCTCGAACAGCCCTCCTTTTCCTCGCGGTCTTACAAGCCTGGAAAATAAATGATTAGTATAGTGTGCCATGCCAAAATCAGTACAATTCTGTATGAGTTAACATAATATTTTAAGCAAAGGAACTTACATATTGTACTATTATTCCTCTGTGTGTGTATATATTGTCCCTTAATGAAAATGCTATCAACTGACCTACTGAGCGCAATATATTTATATTTTTTCTTGGTGTAAATGGCTGCATATAACCTATTATTCAAGTGGAATACTGTGCAGAAAGGTGCAGCATTCAAGGCAGTTTTGTGTCATACAACAGAGAAAACGCTCCCCTTGGTTTGGGCAAATATGAGGTTCCTTAACCTTTATACATCCCGCTGGCCCACAGGCTGTACACTCCACTCACATTAATGATCTCCTGGCATTTGCTGGGTTCACAGAGCCTCACGATGCAGTTAAGGAAGATGCTAGACCTGTCCTTGTTGCGGTGCTCCACAAAGCGGAAGGCCTCAAAAGAGAACCGGGACACCTTGGAGATGCCGTTCTGGTACACGACCGTCCGTGGGTCCACATGACAACTGCACAAGACCGAAGGACAGGAGGCCCGTGGTCAAGCCAGCACCAAAAAAGCCAGCATTCTGACAGGTTAATGAGTTTATATTAATACCCTCATATAACTCTGTTCCTCCACATTGGTACAGTGCTCAGCACAAATGAATGTGTGAGCTCCCTCTAGTGGTGCTCCTTAGGTCGGACATCGCAGTCGTGGCTGTATTATTGTGGTAGTAACCATATTGTAAAAATCTAAGTCTGTTTAAGAAAACATGCATTGATAAGCTTCGCTAAGTGCCACCCAGATTTAATCTAGGCCCACCCATGTATCTGCAATCAGCTCAAAGTCTTACTAGCTGAAGTGAAGCCGTCACAAAATGTAAAAATAAAGACACGGAAAATTCTTGTCTGTCAACGTGCATCAGGAGAGCACACCCTGTTCTCAGCGCCTGTCATCAGAGATGATGCATACGTACCCAATAAAAAAGTTGTGAGAATTAGTGGCGGAGCCGTTCAGGGGCGACGGGGTGGCAAAGCATTGATCCAGTAGCAGGTTTAAACTGAAAAAGAAGAGAACAGAGAGGCGTCGAAATAGTGAGGACCCCTAGGGTGCCCAAAAATACTCCCGACTTAATGAATTATTTTTATCTGAAATTTCAAATGAACTTGAATAATCAAAAAAGTTTCAGATGAACTTTTTAGTGTGAGTAGAAACAATATAAAGGTACTTGGTGAACTTTAATACACATCTGTATAGCGTAGAATATCAGCACCCCAACCAACCCCCCACCGCCCTACAGATGGCAGGACCTTACTGCCTACCTGGTACTGAGGTTGGTAGCCTTGACTTCAACAAAGATCGGTCTGCGCAGGGGGAGTCCAGTGGGGGGGATCTCCAGCGGAACAGTGAAGTTTGTGTCCTGATGGTCGGGGATTTATGAGAAAACAGCTTCAGCTGTCCTTCACACCCAATAACAATTCATGATTATTTCCCATTTTCTTGTATGACAGAGAATGAAAAAGGGGGACATACATAAAAAATGATAGAAGGGGGTAATTATCTTGTTATCTTGAGATAACAGCATAAAACATTATTCCAAACACAGCTGTTCTTGGCTCCCATAGCATGTGTGTGTGTGTGTGTGTGGGTTTTATGTTTTTTTGTGTGACCGGGGGTGGGGGGGACGGGTAGGGGTAGAAGAAAAAAGGTGGAAAACGGAGGCTAAAAGGATAATACCCAAGTGACAGAGGACTGGAAAACCAGACTGTCCAGCAAAATCTGGATGAGTGGTCACTCTATCCATCACCCTGACTATTTTACTAACCATCTGTGCATCTTCCCTGCAGCATGGAATTACCACAGCAGACTGACAACACAACCGTACTCACATTGTACACGTTCATGCTCAGGGTGTTTGCAAAGCTGCCGTTGTTGTTGTTTGTGGCCAAGGACACTGAGGATCTAAGAAGAGAAACACACAGCCGTCACAGAGAGAACAGGGTAACACGGTGAGACACATTACAGTGGCCCGTCACACGGTGGGATACATTACAGTGACCATGACACGGTGAGACAGATTACAATGATACGGAAGAGAGAAATTACATTGACCCATAACACAGTGAGACAGATTACAGTGAGTCATCACAGAATGAGACAGATTACAGTGATCCGTCACACAGTGAGACAGATTACAGTGATCCATCACACAGTGAGACAGATTGCAATGACCCAGCTCACTGTAAAACAAACTACAGTGACTTAGCTCACAGCAAGACAGATTGCTGTGATAAAGGAGAGATTGCAATGACCCATTACACAGTGAGACATATTACAGTGACCCAGCTCACAGCGAGACAGATTACAGTAGGGTTCTTTAGTTCTGGTGCCCAGGGGGCAGAATCCAGCACAATCAATAGGTTGTCATGTTCAAACACACTTTAATCAGCTAATTACAAGGTTTATTAAGTATGTTTGAAATGCGCAAATTGTGTTGGATTCTGCCCCTCCAGCACAGGAATTGGGGAACCCTGGATTATGGTAATATAGAACACAGAGATTACAGTGAGCCAGCTCACAGTGAGAGACTACAGTGATAGAGACACACCACAGTAACACAATAGAAATAGATATATACACAATAGATATAGTGACCAAGCACTGAAAAGGTGGACTACATTATAGAATAGAATTTTTAAGGTTTAACATTTCCAGGGGAAAATCCCAGTTCCTGTGCAGGATATCGTGGCCTTAACCTGTTAGATACAGTAAAACCAGTCAGCAGAGTATATGGAGCGGAGGTGCACAAATTAATAAGAGGAGGAAAAGCGAGGTGATGGAAGGGTAACTTACGTCACAATTTGGTTTGGTTTTAGAAAGTACTCCAGTGGGTAGCGGCAGGAGAACTGGTAGTACAGGTCAGTGGCGTAGCTGATAAGTCCAAAGGAGGACTTGGGCGTGTCGATGAAGCCGCTGATGATGACAAACTGGATGCTGGAGAAAGAGCTGAAGATTGCATCGTGAGGGACCTCGTCCACAACCTGCACCAAAAAGCGGAGCATGAACCTGAGCCGACAGACCTTATTCAGGGTGTTTGAGGCTCCGATCATTCCTGAAACAGGCCACCGGTTGTAGCTGGAAGCAAAGACCCAGAATTATTGCTGAGGGGGCTCAGCTCATTCTGGGATGGAAAAGAGATGAGCAGTAGATTCATTTCACAAGGGAAATGGCCCGTAATGGCAGCATGTAATGGGCCAATTTAGCCATCATATGGTGTCACCTTGATGACTTTCCCCGAGGATTCTCTCTGTAGAATACTTATCGGGGACTGTTAAGATCACATTTCAGGAAAAAAATACCCCGTCATTCTGAAACATTTCGGAGACGCGTTCTCAAACAGCATCACTGCACTCTGAGAGTTCCCTGAACCCCCCGCCATGTAAATGACTCCAGTATCGGCCCTTCAGGGTACCCCATTCCACAGATGCCGGCAGCCTGGGGCGCCCCAGCTGATGATGTCACCTGCAGGGCCTGGCGGCAGGGGTTCCCATCGCTGCTGTTTACGGGCATCATGTAGCGGATGATGGGCGGATCGCGACTGGGGTCGATGATGCCCTTGCACAGGCTGTTGTTGTGCTCGCCATTCAGGACCAGATCGCTGGCATTGTAGCCTCCCCACTGCGCCGTACACAGGTTCACCTCCAGGGTGATGTTATTGGTGCCACAGTCTACCACCAGGTCCCGGTTGTCTGCGGGCAACCAAGAAGCAAATGAGAAAGAAAGATAAGGAGAAAAGAGGGAGAGTCCAGATGAGGGGTGAGCCAGAGGGAGATGAGCAATAGAAGCTAACTAGCCCAGAAGCATAACTCAGCCAGGCCAGCAGCAAAAAGGAAGTTTGCACCCTAATTTAATTTAAAAGGAGAGACCACTGACCCAGCGAGATGATGGAGGTGAACTCACCGGGCATTCTGTTGTAGATGGTAGAGCAGTTGTTGATTTGGGCATTCCCGGGATGTAGGAGGAGAATCACAGTAAGGACACAGAGTAACAGCATCATCACTGGACCAGAGAGAGACACACAGCATCATCACTGGACCGGACATACGTACACACCGACCAGCTTGCAGTTCATGGTGAGCAGCCATTTTAATATTTATTACGCATAGAATTAGGAAAATTGTACGCATGTAAGCCTTTCTCGTCTGTGGACATATGGTCCCTACCTGCTTGTGTCATGTTCTGTGTGCCCTTGAGTAATGGGTTGGGGCTTTTATAGTGCCTGGATGAGACATAGGAGTAGTCCACCCTCAGAGAGAATGTATACCTCTTGGGCGTCTACTCCAGTAAAGCATGAAACACCACCCTTAACCTCCGAACATCAAGAACCTCCTAGATGACAACACCAGTTCTCCCACGATTGGGTCAGATTTCCCTGAGACTATTTTCTGTGAACTACTCCAGTCAATGTCCTGCAATTTCATCAAGAAAATTTGTTCAAATTTCCCAAAAGAATAACGTTATGTGTAAAGAACCTCTTGTGTAATTTATAAGTAAATGTTAGCAATTCATCAAGAATAATATTACATAAGATAGTGGAAAAGGAAGTTAAAGATAAACATCATATACATACTTTTATGGGGAAAAAATATTCACACTAAGTATAAACTTACATTTAAAATAACCACCTGTCTGAATTACCAGGTTATTGTGGTGGTGAATTATGTGTTTCTGTGATCCCTGTTGTTGGGGGCAATTGCCCCTAGTAGGGTCTTCCAAAGCAAACTCGTCCTAGGTGAGCCTGAAGTAATTACACGGATCCACCATCCTGTGGGCCCATCACCTGTAGGGGGAGCCATTAGGGTTGGGTGCAGTGAAGACAGGGACCTCGGCAGACCGATTGTCAGCTCCCAAATTTGGCATTAGGAACATGGATGAATGGAGAAAGCTAGGGTCAGGTGGCATCTGGCCAATTGCCCTCATGATTATCGTGCATGTGCAACATAATATTGATGTGATGTTGCCCAGTCCTACCTGTAGGCTTGAACCATAATTGTGTGTAGCAGTGTGTGCTTGTCATGTGCACTAATTAGACATGGCCTTGTTTCCACCCTACAGTCAGAAAATCTCTGTATTGCCCTTATTGCATGCTCTGTGATAGAGTAGCACCCCGTTCAGGGTGTCCCCTGTATTCTGCTCTGTGCTTCCAGAGCCAGACACCAGGTCCACCGTCACCATTCACTGGACAAGCAGTTATGGAGTTATTTAGTGATCAGTGGTCATTGTCAACACACCACAGCAAAGCACACAGTGCGCAACAACGAAATGTGTCCTCTGCACTTAACCCATATGTGACTTTCGTGACATAGCTGGGGGGCAGCTGATTCAGCACCCGGGGAGCAGTGCTTAGGGACGGTACCTTGCTCAGGGGACCTCAGTAGTGACTTGCTGGTGGGGGATTCAAACCTGCAATCTATCGATTACAAGCGCGCTATCCCTAACCATTAAGCCACTACTGCCCACAATTAGGGGGTGGACACCATCTGACCTGGAGTCCTGGTTCAGTCCCATGGAAGGGTGACATCTTGGATGTGACTTAAAAACCGTTGCATCATGGGTGCAGCATGCAATCTGCCACCCTACACAGACCGGCATGGAGAACAGACTCATTGATGGACTCTAGCTTTGCCCTGGACCAGTTTACACCTTGCTTTTAGCAGCAAGGTGATGTTGGACCCCCGGGGTTTTTTTTTTTTTCGGTTCCTCTTCCGCGTTGGCATGTGGCTTGCTTTCTTTCATTTCTTTGTCTTTTCTTTTCCCTATTGTTGTATTATTCTGTCTTAATGATGTAATATATCACAACACACCCATGTAAAGTGCCTTGGGTCCACGCTGATGTGAAAGGCGCTATATGAATTGAACTGGAGCAAAATTGAGGTGCAGATAATATCTACGTCGCTATGCTCTGTGTCTCAGTATGACACATGGCTGAATATCATGGGTTTAGCAGGGAGATTTGAAGGACTTGGAAGCAGATTTGGCTACAGGTAACACCTGTGTAACCTTGCAGCGGTGAGCCCACGTTTAACAGGTCTTACACATAGGGATCATTGACCAGCCCCCAAACACTAATTAGTCGGCAATAAGCCTGTAAATTCAAGCGTTTCTGAGGGGGTGACACATTACATCAATATCCAAGACCTGTCATGAAGACCGACCACAGTTGCTTGATACATCTCGAAGTGTGCTTCCCTTGGGAACTAAACACATAGTGTGGTAATCAGGTATCACATAGCATGAGGCGTGACACGGAGAGGAGTGAAACGCAGGTTTCGTTAACATTATCACGGCTCACGACTCCGTCCGCCCTGGCGGCGTCTCGGGCCGCTGATATGAGGCGAGTCAATCGCACGGCCTAGCCCCAGGCCAGAGGGCCGGTCGGAATGAGACGGAGCTTTGTCCAACCCAAGAGCCCAGGGCTACAGGTCCGGGTCAGCTTGTGTCTATCCCACATTTAGGGGAAGTTAGGATTTTTCCACTTTTAGAAAAAGGGAGTGTCACCTGCCCACGGCTTTTTCCATTCGTCTAGCCGCCTTAAAAGCATCAATAGGGAAATGTTCCAGAAGGTGAAACACAGATTTTTAAATGCCGTAATCAAATGCTCAGTAAGCCCCAGGCCCGACTGTGGACACAAAGTTAGAATAAGTGTAGGTTTACATATCACTTGTAGGCGAGAACAAGGAGACGACAAAGAAAAATCAGAATCTTGTATCCTTTCCTGAGATTGCAACATGCCCATACTGCTTATTGAAGTGCCGAAGGCGTTTATAAATGGATGTATTGCCAAGCATGTGGAAATGCACTGCAGATTCAAATAATCCCAGCAGGGACCAGTACTGGAACATCTGGGGAGCAGAGTGATAGAGCATTGCATCCTACATTTTAATAGCCAGAGGGTCCAATATCTGAGTAGTACAGGAACACCCTCTTGGCACGGCCCCCCACCCCAAAATCACCAGCGAAACCGGAAACCAATTTCTCACAGTGACAGTTGGAACATGATCAGATGCCATCAAACCCACAGAAGCAATGGGAGCTGGAACTCCTGAAAGAACACCGTGAACAGGCTCTGACAACTGAAACGGAACACCACACAGCTATAGAATTATTCATGAGCCTATACCAGAGGGCTTAAGGTAACACCCTCCTACTCATTTCAATCTCCCATGAGACACCTTATACTGGGGGCACACACATGAAGACAATAAGACGGGACTCAGATTGTGCACAGGCTCTTGGGGGTCATAAAATGCAGTCAATGGGTCAGTGTCTGGTTACCCAAGGTCATTTCAGGTTGTACTTTATGTAAAATCCCTCACCCTTAAACCACAATTTCAAGCACAGAATATCCAGGCCCCACTTATAAGCACAAGGTCAGGTCGTTATTCAAGGGAGCAACACCACCGGAGGATAAGAGAAACAAGCACAAATTGCCATGCACTAGGTAATCTCAAAGCTAAACAATTTAGCTCTTTAGACATCTAGTGTCCTGCACACAACCCCTACCCCCCCCCACTCCTGAGGGGGGGAGGCACAATTTGCTATGCATGCTGCCATCTATTGGACACCAAAGAAACATCCACTTCTCCCTCCTTTGCCAAAGCAGTTAGTTTAAAATGGCACTTTTATTTTTCAGCCTTTTTTGAGCAGTTACAGTTTAAGACATAAAAAAAAGAGTTTAATAAAATTTTGGTATAAAAGTACTTCAAAGGCAAGGCCTTGCCCCATAAATAATTTCATAGATTTATAGGTTTAAATTTTAAGTTTGCACCACTTCAGCCCCATCCGGGAGGGAGGCCGAATCCACTGCACATGCTAGGAACGATTCTTGCTGACCCAGTGATACCGGTCGACACGCGGCCCAGAGAAGGCAAATGAAGCCCTGTAGTTCTTGAAGGGCTTGTTCTGTTGGTAGTATACAGCCGTCTGATGCTGCTGGTACCCATCGCCAGAGTAGATCTTCCTCTTTGGGTAGAGCGACCAGGGCTGTGCAACTGGGTTGGAGAATTCGCTGGCCTGCAGGAGACAAGACAGTAGCAAAACGAGAAAAGCAGAACAAAGCTGACTATCCACACCAGCCAACTGGCATTAGGTGGCGTGTGGTCAACGCCAGGGGTGCTAGATTAGCACATGATCTCCGAATCCAGATTAAGGCTCAGTTCTTTCTGTGGATTTGATAGAAGCCGAAGTGTGGGTCAGACACCACCGTAGAGCCAGCGGACGCCAAGGGTCGATGGCTCACCTGGTAGACGCTGTTGGGATTGCTCACGGTGGGGATGCTCTTGTGCTCAGAAAGCGAGCTTCCGCTGCTCAGGCTGCTGTTCACACTGCTGTTGCTGGTCCCACACTCCTCGTCAGAGCTGCTCCCGGAGTGATAATCTGAGGACGCCTTCTCCACCGCACTGTTAATCCAGCGGGAGAACTCCCCGTCGTCCGGATGGCTCTCCAGCGGAGCCACACAGAAAGGGGAGCTCTTCTCACCATACCTTGTGGATATAAGTCGTCAACCTTAGATCGAAGAGCCACTAATTTGAATGGACCATTGCAAACAGGCAGCCTGTCACCTGCATGACACCTCAAAGGGATCCACCCAGATGGTCATCTCCTTTGGCAACCCCAGGTCATCGTAGTCTATGTCACTCTGTCTACAAGCTTGATCCAAGACTGCATCCTTGCACTGCGCTTTATTCATCCTTAAACATCTAGATGGAATCAAAAACACTACAATGTCATAATGTGAAAGCTTCAAAGTACGCCAGGGTTCAGTTTATAAAAAAACACTCCATACTAAAGCTTTAGAGGCCAGCTGCCTGGGTGAACTTGGCTAACAGAGCAAAATAAAGCTCACCGAAAAGCTTGACCTCTGCTCGGGTTGTCCGGGTACCAGTGGCTCTTGTATCTTTCAAAGAGAACCGACGTGAGCTCCACCGCGAACTTCTCCCTGCTGCGCCGGTCCAGCTTCCCGTGTTTCTTGGCCAGCCTAGTGATAAAGAACACAGTGGCTGCGATTTCCTCCTTCATTCTCTTAAAGAACCTCGTTTTTTAAAATTTAAAAATATTAAGTACCGTACTTAAGTACACGCTTTGTTTTACAACTCTAGTAACAGTAGTTACTTTGGTTAGTATCCGATTAACCACTATAAACAAACGCATAGGTGTTTTTACGAAGCGCTTATTACGTGTTTTATATATAAAAATGCGTAAGGGCAAAACAGGTGGTACGCGTTAACTTTTGCATCACCTGTGTCCTATTACTATTTTGTCTCTTGTATTTGCGAAGAGCCGTTGAAAGTTCAAGCAGGATGGCGATTGTAATGGTAATAATTATAGCGCGTAATAACTTTTTTTCGCTTATAGGTTGGTAGGTTTCCGTTTCATTTGATTTCTCGGTAACGCAGATTCCTTTAATCAGATGTTGAAACTTATCAAGCTGTACACGTAAGGATTAAATGTACTTTGCCTAAATATAGTTTAATTTGTTTGTATAGTCATTACCATTAGAATTGGTGGGGATGCTGACCCCGCGATATTTCTCGTATAAAGATATTTGCGAATGACGGTAAGAACAATTCCTGGAAATAGCCAGACTATAAGATCGATTGCAAATAAACAATTGTTTTCCTCTGACCTCAAATTACCCTACTTGACCGGTATGTTTCTTCTTCTTCCAAAGTTTTCCGTGCATATCGTGTTACCGGTAGCGTGACGAGTCTTGGATTTTTTTTTTTTTAAAATTGTTTGCTTGTTTTGCCAGACCCGGGTCTATAATAAAAGTTGCTGTCACAGTCCCACCGGACCGGGCTCCTAGCCAGCTGCTTCTACACTGACCTCTATTTCCTTCGCCCTACTCTGGGATTCATGGATTTTAAATCTGAAAACTGTGCTTCAACCGTCCTCTCAGATCATTTGTTCATACCGTCAGTGTTTGTCTATTCTGTGCAACCTTTTCCTATTTAAACCCTGGTGCTTTAAGCTCCTCTTTGTTAAAGAATCCAACTTGAAACAATTTCACACGCAATTGATACTGGAAAGTAAATAGTGATTTGTGTTTGTGCCATGTTGCAACATGGTGAAATATTGCGGCAGTGAGCACAGACTTTCTAAATAGGCCTCGGGATGCTGGTGAGATATAGTTGGGGTCACTGCTTGTGGTCTGCCAAATCAGGCTGTGCCTGGTGGGGTAGCAGCATTTCTGACAAAAATCACTTTCATTCATTCACAAGTAGGTTTGCAAAGGTGTGGAAAACTTTCAGAAACTTTCCATTGTATGGGAAGTTAAGCTGGGGAATTTTGGAAATTCCA
This sequence comes from Brevimyrus niger, assembly GCA_015164015.2. Taxonomy (NCBI): domain Eukaryota; kingdom Metazoa; phylum Chordata; class Actinopteri; order Osteoglossiformes; family Mormyridae; genus Brevimyrus; species Brevimyrus niger. The sequence continues at coordinate 12,502,954 of JAABNY020000035.1, forward strand.
AGTCTGAAACTTTCCATGGGAATTAACAGGAAACTTCTCAGAATTTTGCAACCCTATTAATGAGCTCACGTTTAAGCTAGCGTCGGCTTTAAGTCAGTCCTAAGTGCTGGTACAAGGGAGGGGGAACTAGTAGGGGGTGATCCATTAGATCTATTATATACTTAATTGGTTGCTTAGCAAACATCACCCCTCCCCCAGCAGAGTCCATGCCAAAATCTGTACTGAAGAGCCTGAGTGGAAGCAGATGCACCTTGGCACGCTTTGATCTCCATTTGTTTACGAGGATGGATCATGCAAACGTTGCACAACAGAAGCTGTTTAAATGGCTGTAACTAGAATGTGTCCCAGTGGAAGATACGTCACCAGCATTAGCTGGAGGGATGGAAGTTCAGCCCTCTGTGGGACACATTGGTTCCAATTAGCAACCTATTATCTCAAAGAAAGAAGGGCTCAGACTGCATGACTAACTCTCAGTGGATTTATATTAATCTCAATTATTATGGCAGAACTCACTTTGGATACAGATACCTCATAAAAGAAAATAATGACTGTTATTACGAACACTGCACTGGGTGTCTGACCTCTGGTGTGCCTGGATAATTTGCGCGTCTTACAGGTCTAGGCGTGAACTGACACCGGAGGTGCTTTACTCAGGCGTTGATTTCATGGCAGCTGTGTAATCAAATGTGCTTCGTGCTCTAAGATATGGCTGATGTTCCTGTCGACGCAGGAAGCACATGGTCAAAAATGGAGACATCTTTGGGCAATGTGCAGTTTATTGTCCCCGGTGGGTAATAATGTTTTCTGATTGTGAAAATTTTAAGGAAAACTTGTAAGATCTGTGGGGCATCTGCAGGGGATATCACTGTAAGCTCACAGCTTTGAATCACACCATGGCACTGTGTGTGTGTGTTTGGAGTTTATATGTTCTCTGTGTTTCATGTGGGTTTGAATCCCCTTTAGTGGGGACTCCCCGGCTTCCTCTAGTAATCTAAGGACAAGACCGGCATCCTTAAATAGCCTGTGGCGTATTTATCTCCTGGAAGGGACACATCTCAGATGTACATCTGACTATGCTGCATCCTACACTAATTTGGATAAATGACTGGTGGTCATTTATCTTGGTGACTTATCTTCCACTTTATTAAACCCTTACAGGGAAATTGACGTTTCAGCATCAACATATAACACCATTTTACAAGGCGTCACAACTGGCATATTTAAAATAAAGTTCAAATAAGATAAAACAAAGATAAAAATGTTTGAGTATCATAATAATGTAGAAATAATTGCTAGTGTTATGCAAGTAAAGTGCAGGATATGTCAACGGCTTGCCAGACAATGACGTGAGCTGCTGTAAAATGCATTGGCAGTCGGTAGGATTGATTTCCTGAATCGGCCCTCGTTACAGCGGAGCTGGATGAGCCTGTAGATGCTCTGCAAAGCAGCACATTGTGCGGGGGAAGTTTGTCATCATCCATAAAGGAGAACAGTTTATTGGTTATTCTCTACTCCACTGCTGACTCAAAGGCGGAGCCTGGAATGGAGCTGGCCATTCTGATTGGCTCGTTCGGTCCTTTGCTGTGATACTGCTTCCCTAACACGCCGCTGCTACAACAAACCGCTCGTAGATTTCCAAATTCTTGTTGCACATTGCTATTATTAAACTCCCCATCTTCACAGCATGTCACAGTAACGGAAGGGATGATGTACAGTAGTGTGGATGACATCCATAGCAACATGTGAACATTGTGCAGTGGTGCTTCACTGGCTACTCACAGTTCTTGGAAGTATCAAATAATATGTTTCAGCCAGTGCTGGCAGGTGACTGGGAGAGCTTTAAACAGCTGGCTCATATGCAGTGCTGTTAGCAGATTGTTGTGCTGCATTCACAGTCAACCAACCACACTGCTGACACAACAAGGATATTTCCCAGAAAGGACCGGTGGGTATGTGGGTTTTCACTGCAATTTTCTAATTAGATTACTAATTGGAGGACAGATTGGCTGACAAGTGCTCACGCCTGGGTTACCCTCAAATCCTGCATACACCCTGGACACCTCTGACCTAAAGCTGCTTCATTAATCTCTAGAAGAACATATGTGAAAGGAATGGAATTGATATTAGGCTAATACATTTATTTTTAGCATTTATAATCTGAAGTTACATATGCATGTAAGCTACTAGTCAAACGTTCTTGCACACGCTGAGATTCTCGGTATTTGCATATTACTCACTTAACATTTACTAAAACATTTACCATGGTTCGAATTACGGGGGGTACTGGAGGGTACTGTAACCCCCGATCAAGACCCACAACCCCCCCCCCCCGTAACTGTGCCCCCCCACCCCCCTCAACTCGTCTTTTTTTTTTTTAAAAACAACCAAAAACAACTAAAAAAACCATCATA
>JAABNY020000035.1:12505464-12524261 GCA_015164015.2 Brevimyrus niger
TGACTGGTGTGTGAGTGTGCCCTGTGATAGGCTGGCCCCCTGTCCAGGGTTGTTCCCTGCCTCGTGCCCATTGCTTCTGGGATAGGCTCCGGACCCCCCATGACCCAGTAGGATAAGCGGTTTGGAAAATGGATGGATGGATGAATATACGTTTGACTCTCTATATCCCAGGGTTCCGCTTCTGTGGATTCAATCAACCACATATTCAAAGAAAAAAAAAATCCAGAAACCTCTACTTGTATTATAAATAATCTGTGTTTTATATATTTCTGTTTCAGGTCATTAAATGAAAGCATTCTTGAAATGCTAAAAGAAAGTAAATGTTATGGAGTTAAGTACTATTTACATTGTATTAGGTATTATATGGAATGTAGAGTTTATTAAAATATATGAAGAGGTGTGTCGGCTATTTGCAAATACTACACATTTTACATGAGGGACTTGAGCATCTGCAGGATTTTACTATCCATGGGTGTCCTGGACCCAAGTCAAGTTGAGTAAGGTCATCTTTATAGCAATATAGTACATTTTAAAGACAGCAACAGTCAACCAAAGTACTGCACAACAGAGTTAAGTAAGGTAAGACAAACATTTAAACAGTTAAACAGGCTAAATATATCATTTAAAACAGAAGATAATTAACAGATTAAAAAGCAATAAAAAGAAAAACATAGCCAGCTGGCAGCCAGACAAAATTAAATAAACCCCTGTGGATAGAGAAGACATCCATCCATCCATTTTCCAAACTGCTTATCCTACTGTGTTGCGGGGGGTCTGGAACCTATCCCGGAAGCAATGGGCACAAGGCAGGGAACAACCCTGGACTGGGGGCCAGCCTATCGCAGGGCACACTCACACACACACACACCTATGGGCAATTTAGCAACTCCAATCAGCCTCAGCATGTTTTTGGACTGTGGGGGGAAACCGGAGTACCCGGAGGAAACCCCACGACGGCACAGGGAGAACATGCAAACTCCACACACATGTAACCCCGGCAGAGACTCGAACCCAGGTCCCAAAGGTGCGAGGCAACAGTGCTAACCACTGCACCACCATGCCGCCCCTAGAGAGGACATATGGTATACACATATATATACCAAACATGGCATATATACCATATTTGCTCTGTACTGTACTGAAACCTGTACTATTGATGCATGTTGTGGCTGTTCGGTCTGTGAATGTTTCCTACATCATCCATCCAATATCGAGAGAAACCACAGAACATTCAGATTTTTATCTGAAGATGTTTGTTATGAAACTCACCTGCAAGTATTTAAGTGAAGCTGTACATTGTTATGAAACTCACCTGCAAGTATTTAAGTGAATCTGTACATTGTTATGAAACTCACCTGTGAGTATTTAAGTGAATCTGTCCATTAACAGCTACTTTTGTAGCCCTTCGATTCCAGGTTACTTCTTTGCACTTGACTCTGCAGGAGATGGACCCACAGACCTTCAATGGCCCTGGCTTCATGTACAAGGTGATGTGGAGACGTTCAGTTGGTCAGGGGCCACAGTGGCACCACAATTACACCAGTGTGCCACCCTTCATTGTCCCAGATGTTGGCACCTTCACCCCCTTTGATATAAAAGTGCAGGCCATCAATGACTTTGGGGAGGCCCCAGATCCAGACCCTGAAATTGGGTACTCCGGGGAAGATGGTAAGTCACATTTTTGCTGTCCTCCCCTCCCTGTAGTTATCCATGTTTTAGTATATTTTTACTTCTTTTGATATGTTTAAAACTAGGTCTGGGAAATGTATCACCTAATGCTTTGCTTTAATTTTAATGACCTATTAATATTTATCAAATAAAGACATTGCAGTATTTTGATACCCAAATGCTACATTAGTTTGAGCAAATATTTTTACTTGAGACCCATAATGTTCTTTCCTGGATGTAAACAACACAAGTGTTTAGTTTATAAAATTACAGTGAGCCTTAGAATTCAAAGCTAAAATCAAACCGTTGGTGCTGATCTTTCCTGCTTTAATTCCTTTTGATGAAATTGCCAGACGGAGGTATACATAGGATGAAAATACAAAAATTTGCAGTATTAATTATATTGAGAGCTTATGCTTCAAAATCTTATGATCTTTCATGTTAAGTGCTCTATCAAGCGATTGTCAGGCTTGGGTTTTTGGAGTGACTTGCCAAATTTAGATTTTTGAATGTGAACACTAATAGAAAGCACTAGAGTAGTGTTTTGGCCACTACTAGAGACCCCTGCTGGCCAACTGGGAACATGGCAGAAGTAGCAGCTCATATCATGACAGTACGCCACAATATACAATCAGTTTGTATGATGTGTATTTTTGCTGAATTTTTGGATAGTTTTGTCTTTTTTCTCCACCCTGTAACTGTTATCCTGGAAGTGATTAAATACTTTTATCACAGAAATAAATGGTGACATAGCAAAACTGATTAACTAACCAAGAGACAAAATTGACAGTTGAGACAATAAAGTTATTAAAAATGAGTGAAAATTGCCAAGTTATGGTTCCTGAAAAATACTAGTATACACCTCTTTGTCTACGTTCCACATTAATTTAGGGATTAAATTATGATAGTTACTTTCAATGTGTGGGCAAATATTCATGATTAATCAGTTGGAACTGGAAAAAAAAACCTATAGGAAGTGAATGCTAACTTTAATTTCTGGAAGTTGAATTGAATTCCATGAAATTCTTTGCAATTCCATGTTTTGTGGGTTTTCTTTGAGTTATATCTCAAATTACAAGTAGTATTTCCCTTCCTGAATGCAATCAAATGTTAATTCTATCTCACAAATAAAAGAATAGATTATGTAATGTTAAATAAAAACAGAGCATGAACGAATTGCAAATCATGAATATGTTGAAGTTACTACATAAAGTGGACAAAATCCGTACTGTTTTTCTTGCTTCTGTAATCCATGATGCCTCAAACCTTAAAATTTGAACTGATTCATTAATATCATTTTATTGATGATATACCATCATTCATATATTTTCACTTATCACATAGAATCATCATTACCTGCAGAAATTTCACATCACTAAGATATTGTAACGTCGTGGTGAGTCGCACAAAACAGAATAAACAGGAGTCCTCAGATGCGGGGAAACGAAGGGGTTTAATGGCAGGAAACACAAAGGATCACCATGAAGGACTTACTTTAATGACGGAACAAGGGACTACTGACAGAGACACTGACTAAATACAAAAGACAAGCTAGACTTCAGCAACAGGTGACTACAATCGGGTCAAAACAGGAGGTAACGAGGTGGGTGTGGCACACAATTAGGATAGTTGGGAGCAGGACGTTACAGATATGTTATACCTCAATATCTTGACTTACCTCAATATCTGTACTGTATCTTCCCACCGACTCTGAAAATGCATACTTCAGGTACAGATGAGGTAGAATGGCTAGAAATTGAGATGTGAGTTTGACAAAGAAAAGGAACCCGTTCTGATTGTGTCCAGTAATGGAGAGGATCAGACTCCTTGTCACGGTATGGGAGACTTAGATAACTCGGGAACCCATAAATTCAATAAGCTCTACTTTCATCCATGGTGGTGTGTCGTGTCCTTAGTAGTTCCTAATTCTTGGGATAGAGAAACGATCTTGTTTGCTCTGATCTCCTCAGTCCCAGTCTCTACCCATGCCAGGGCGACAGCCAGCTGAAACTGCTTCATGTCTTTGTACATACCCAGTAATTTTTCAATTGAAAACTTCATGGTTGTGATCATTTTGCTTAGTTTTATGGTTGCAACAGGATAGCAAAGACTTCTAACAAATGGAATCACATGACTTGCAGTCACATCTTCATCGTCCTGGTATCAATCTGTTGCTTCCTCAAAAGGCTCCAGAGTTACTTTATTGTAACTTGGTGTCATTTGCTGTGACCGGAACAGGGACTTGATAGACCATGTGAGGGTAACCAAAGAAATGACCTCACGGGCTCTGAACTTTTGCCATAAAAAGTTCTCAGACCAGCAGTGTTGTGTAAATGATAAATTCCAAAAGGAAATGAAGATTTAAAACCAAAAATGACCACATGTCCACTGTGAATCGCAGGTACTGAGGTTTCTGCATTTGTGGTCTCAGGTCATCTTCGACAGCAGCTGTATGTTATTTGATGCTAACGGCTAAGCATGGTAGATTGAGCTAAGTGGAAAATATTGCAAAGGTCCTTGATTTTAACAGTCGACAGATTCAGCTGTCCATTAAGCTCCAACTGATAACTGTGGCTGGAGATTTAACAGAGAGACCAGGCCATTCATTCTGTCCTGACTGGACTGAGCTGTTGCTGCTGAGCTTCTCTGCATCACTGAGAAGAAAATTAAAAAAGAAAACAACAATGTTTAGCATGACAGAAAGCACACTCTTCCAGAGTATGACACGGTGGTAATTGGAAAGGCTCACTTAACATGATCATGCATGTTTCTGGAACATGGAACACAACTGTAAGAGATGTTCTGTGAAATGATGCATGTGTGCCAGTCTCATGGAAAATGTTAGACATGCAACATGAAAACATAACGTTCTATAGAGGTCAATTTTACTGCACTCCCTAATTATTGTCCTGTAAGGCTAGTTTGCAACACAGTTTGCAGATTTCCCTGTTCAGACACACCTACTAAACCTGGTGATTGGCTGACTAAGATGTGTTCGAACAGGGGAATTTGTAAAATGTGGGTTTCTGGCCCTTCAGGACTGGAACTGGGGAACCCTGCCCTTGCACATCCAAACAACCACACTGATATGAAATACATGATGCAGTTTCATATTCTAGTTTTCCCCCCCCAAAGAGACAAAAATAGCAGTTTGGGGTGGGGGGGGGGGGTTACTACAATTTTTCGTTTATTGTGGAAAAAAAAGATAACCTCACCTTGTCGGACAATTTTATGTAAAACGATTTCACTCACCTCTAATGTGGACCGTACCATTTTACCCACCACGGCGCTAAAGGCAGGTTAGCCAGTCGGTTGCGTTATTCATTCTAATTGAGTGAGTGATCTGTTCGTTGTGTTCGTCGTGCATTGGTAACTGTAAGTAGCCTGTTGAAAATGTGTTATTTTACAATCTTCATTTATTCGTTTATGTGTTTCATCTACTAATGCAAGCTGACGTCTTTATCAGTTAAATTACTTACCATTGTGTTTCTGAGACCGGTACAGTAAACGTTAGTTACGTTAACTAGCAAGATAAGTTAAGTTATTTCTTTAAACCAGGCTTATTTGGTGAGGTAAAATCGATCATGGTCATTTTCCTAGGAGATTAACTCCCTATGTTTTCATTCTCATTTGATCATGAATAAAGTGTGCCTTTCTGAAATTATTTCACCACTTACCCTGTGTGGTTTGTTATCAGGCTAATGTTAATGTATAAGATCTAACGTTATGCACTGAAAAAACATTACTGCCAGTGAAACCTATAGGGGCAACGTAAAAAAAATAGCTAGCTAATAATAAGCCCTATTATTTAAGTTTTAGTGGTATTGATTTTGCACTCCACAATTTCATATTTATGGAAATTTTTAGAAGCTTCATCTGATAGCCCAGATACTGTTTTGTTAAACATATAACATTAACATTATATGTTAAACATATAATATATATATATGTATGTATATATTTTTTTTATAATCCACCCCACATATCTGGGAGGGCGGCGCCCGAGCGCCCCCTATGGGCCAGTCGCCACTATGGTCATAGGTCATAGAAGTGTTATGAAGGCAGTACCCCCAAATTATGGAAGGGTAATTCGCACTCTGACATTTACTCAGTATTCTTTGCTCTTTGCTAACAAATACATTTACAGTATGTTCACAATTTGAGTACTTTTATTAGCAAGAAAAAGTCATATCTTTGATTCACTAAAGCAACGTCCTCTAACAGGTATAACAGAAAACAATCAAGGCATTCTGACTACAATGAACATTAAAAACTGCTCTGTTTCATAGGATAAAACAGTTAATTAGTGCATTTAAAGTTAAAGGACAACCTAGAATTTGACTATGGCATTACTACACAACCAGTTAATAGGATGTCAGACATGCATGTGTGTGAATACATGTGTGTACATGTGTGTCTGTGGTGATGAAGGGACGTGAACTAATTTAATCAGCTTTTTAATGAGACTTTTTTATGATTATGAAGTCAAATCTAGCAGCTTCATGACCACAGCATCAAAGTCATGTACACAAACTTTTCTCAGGCAATTACATAAAATTCCTTTCTTGTGCCATTAGCTACTGTACAATGTGGAGAAGTGGAAAAAAGCTTTAAAAAGCCACAATCATAGTCATAAGTAGGCATGGTGAGGAATATGACCCCCTTGACTGCCATGCCAATTCCTGTGTCCCTTTCAGGTCACTGAAGAGCTTCCATCCATCCATCCATCCATAGTGTATCAATGCTAGAACAATGCAATATCTAGGTCACAAGTGCAAGGGGATTTCCGTTTTACAATTTTGCGCAAGCTTCACACGGCTCGTAGAGCGTCCCCAAACACTTCAACCACGGTAATCCTGGTCAAAAATAGAAACTTGAATTCCTCTCACATTAGGCAGATGCCGCGACCAATATAGATACGCATTAGTATTTCGGTTCACTTAAAAAGTTATTGGTAATTTACAGGAACAATATATGATTCCTCTGCCCCAATAGCTTTTGTCGATTATATTAACTATTATCAAATATGTTGCGTTTTCACTTAATATATTACGAACAAAGTTGCCGTTTTTGAAACTAATTTGACCATTCAACAACATTGCAACCGTACTCCCTAAAGGTATTATAATTATTTTAATTTACTTCACGCATCAAAGTGGACAGTAATAGCAAGGCGGCATAGCCTACTAATAATTTATCCTATTAGTCAGTGTGCAGCCATGTTTTAAAGTTTTGCAGCTCAGTCCTTTTTTTCCAGAACAAAAAGCTGTCTTTGTTGCATGGCTATTTTTTCCTCATGGGAAATGGAGGGGGGAGGAGGAAGGTCTGGTTGGTAAACAGGCAGTCTGGGCATCTTCTCGAGTAAGTTTTCCCCGATGATTGACGTTGTGCTTTGATCAGACACGTTCACTTGCTCCCTCCCAGACCATAAACACGCCAAATTACCGCCGTCAAGGCTTGCGGCTCTAGTCTGAGCTCAGTGGTCTTTCCGCTTCGGCGAACTAAAACCAGCGGAAAAACCGCAGGATGCTGCTTAAGCGGCCGCCCAGCTGCACGCAGTAGTTGCGGTGCGTGAATCGGGATGAAATTATGAAGATATTGTGACATGGATTTTATGAAACTGTTATGGATTGTGGTTGCCATACTCTGCTGCTCGTGTTATGCATCTGAGCTGTTCAGTGGTGAGTAAAAAAAACACATGATTTATCGACCCCGTCAGAGTTAAGCGGTGATTTTTATATTTTATTCTCGATTTGTATTATTTTCAACAGAATAACAAGACATTTAGCAATTTTATTGCGTTATCCACCGCCTTTATGGATCTGGTTTGAAGACTCAGCAACTTAACTTTCCTCAGCATAGAAATTCAGAAAATACTAGATATTTCGGCTTATATTCTTTTTTTCATTGAGTGTTTACTGCATAAAGGAAGTTCGTGGCTAAGCAGAGGTGTCAGTGTTGAACATCCTGGAACAAAGTCGCCCCAGTGTGGCGTAAGGAAGTCGGTATTTTAGTCTGTTTTTAGCAGATATGTGTTGAATGATTTTCTTTGGCATTGTCCAGGGTTAATGGCTGATGTGAGGATGGATGAAATTTTCTTTCTAAAATTCTGCTGACCTCTATTTCAATAGCTTTTTAAGGAGATCTAGTTTGTTTTTAAACTTTCCTCTCCACGAAACCGTACAAGAATCGCACTATAGGCTACCTGTACTTTCTACAGGAGGATAAATATTAATTTGTTGTTGGCAATACTGTCGTTGTAAATTTTGTGAACTAAAAACGAAATTAACTATTGCTTTAAGGTGATCTGTTTAGTGTATATTAATTTGATTTGGCTTTAATGACTATTACAGCTGTAGGATGGTTTAAAAAGAAAAAGACTTATTGGCTTGTTACGTTTTGCCCACTAGAATAGATTCCTTTGTTGAGTTTCCCATCCTGCGTACGTACGTTTTTCCTGCCGCTCTCCATTCTTCAAGGTCAGCTAATTTGCCTGCGAGGCACGGAGCGGCCGTGCTACAGGATCGTCTACATCCCCGACGGCAGCCGTAGGCTAACCTTCGCCCAAGCCAGCCTAGCCTGCCGGACCGAAGGCGGCGAGCTCCTCAGCGTCGAGACCGAGAGCGAGCAGCACCTCATCGTACGGTTCATCCAGCAACTCCCAGCCGCCGAGGGCTACTTCTGGATTGGGCTCCGCAGGAACCACGAAGACCAGGGGCTTGGCAGCGATTGCGGCGCAGACTATCGCTGGCTGGATGGCAGCCAGGCCACATTCAGGTATTACGTAATGCCTTGAGAGGGTTTAGCGGTTTTAAAAAAATGTGACACATGACACATGTGGTTGTAGGGTCAAATCTCTAGAGAAGAATGTATATCCAAGGGGGCAACCTCGTGTATAAATCAGTCCTTAATGGGATTGTAGCCATAAACCTAACATGCCATTGATGTTTAAGTGCTTGTGGGCAGCATAGTTACATAGGACTTGTTATGAATGCTTTGCAGAAACTGGCTGTTAGGTGAACCGTCTTGTGGGCAGCAGGCATGCGTGCTGATGCAGCTAAGCCCCTCATCACCAAGTGGGGGGTGGCGCTTTGATAGGCTTCCCTGGGCCAATGGGGACTGCAGCTCCAGGAACCATTTCATCTGCAAGTACCCCAAAGGTGAAAACCACTGCATGGCCATGTGCGGCCAAAGCCCAGTCTTCCAGTGAAGAAGGAAATAAGTTCCTTAGGTACCAGTGTGATGATGTTCTTTTACCATGTTTCCAGAAAACCCTCAGAAGACTCTCAGAGCAGAAGAGGAGAGAAACACAGGTGAACCCACTTCGGTGCATTAAATACTGAAAATCTGCCAGTGGTGTTAGATGCCACGTGTTAAAAAGCACTTTAGATCAACATTCTGTGAGCCCACGAAAAGCTATGTGGTGTAAGAAGCCGTCATCATCGTTATCTTCCCAACTTAGAGGCAGTTGCCCAGTGGCGACACCTACTGGTCAGGAAGGTGCAATGACGTTGAACTAACTTCATTTAAATGTCTCATTAGGTTTCAGTCATCCATCCATTTTCTGAAACTGCTTAATCCCAACCAGGGAGGGGGGTGGGGGTGGGGGTTGGACTACGGGCGCAGGCAGGAACAGACCCTGTCATTAAGTTTCATTCCTCTTCTAATTAAATGTACTGTTAACTTCAAATTTGTACTCTTTAAAAAGCATCTGATGTCACTCTAAATATATATTTTATCTGGGGATATTAAAACAAAATAGGAGAGGTTTTTAAAGCATATGAGTTGTCCCTCCTTCATCCCTGACCAGAAAAGTAGTTATAACATAAAAGTATGGATGGATGGATGGATGGATGGATGGAGTAGTTCTTATTGAATTTGCTGCATGGTTGTATGTTAGAACATGTCAGAAATGGTCTTTCCCAGCTCATTGTAAAACGTTGTATGTTAAAGCTCAGTTTTTCTGCTCCTCAGAAGCTCCAGCCATGACTGTCCTGCCAAATAACCCTCCAGTCACAATAAACACTGCAGGACTGGAAGTAGTGTCTGAATCAGCTGGTAATCCAGTACACTCATCATTCACATTCCATCAAATCAAAAGAAAAAACAGGATGCTTTGCTTTCAGATTTAGTTTTTTTATAATTTATGAATTTTCCTTTAAAGGTTTCACGTGATAACCTTGATATTTCAACTAGAACAGTTGTCGAAAATTGGTCCAGTTTAGTCCATTTATTTCCATCGTCTTGTCAAACATGTAAGGTTCTTGTTTGGAGACTCTTGATTTCCCTCTCATCCAGGCCTCGGCACTGATCTCACCCACATCATTTGGCCTTCTGTTGGTCTCCTAATGTTCCTGATGGTGGGTTCAGGAGTCATATGCTTCAGATTCCTTACTGCAGGGTAAGAAATTTCCTCTGTTCAACACACTCATGGGAGTTTTACTTACACAAATTGTACAGGAGTTCAGTGCAAGCAACTGGAAGAGGCAGGCCCAACCAGTCAGATGTCTTGGTCCTGCCTCCTCTAGTTGCTTGGAATCACCCCCTCACCAATCCGATTGGTTAACTCTCTCTTACAATCTGATTGGTTATCTCTCTGAACCAGTCATTTTTCCTTCTGCCTTCAGAACATTTTTATGTAAGTAAAACTCCCATGAGCGTTCAACACACCCAAGCAGCTTCCCATCCAACCCACATATGTGTGTAGTAATCACTAGTGAATGCACTGTTGTCCAGTGTAAGAGTGTGTCGTAATAATGTACAATATTACAAACAAAAAAAACTTACCATCTACCATTGAGGGTACAATTACTTGTCACTGGGGTGGTACCATTATGCCAGTTGTACCCTAGCTGTACGATCTAAGATACAGAAATGGACTCGGGAACAGAGGTATGAATTTCAGGTCAAGGAAGTAAACATCCAAACCAAAATTTTGTTTCAACCAACCACTGGAGTGTAAAGAGTCACATTCACACAGTATTTGATTGGTTGGTTGAAATAAAATCTAGGTCTCGATTTTTACTTTCTGGTCCTAAAATGGTTTGTACCATTGGGGGGTTATTACTGTTTTTATTACCTTGGGGAACAAAACTGTACAAGGGCTGTAACCCTTTTTCTGGCAGTGAATATGCTGGTTGAGGAGTGTTGAGTGACTTTATGTGTGTATTTGCCTGCAGGAGAAAAGCACAAGCGTACCACGCATCACAGGGGAGTTCTGATGCCCACAACCCAGGCACCAGGAGCCATGGCGAGGGTCACAGCGTCACACGGCAAGTTTCCCCCAGCTGCCCGCTCCCTGGGCCCAACGACTATGAGAATCTGCCAGCCAGGAACATAGAGAGCGGCTTTGTCACGAACGACATCTATGAGGCCTGCCTTGGCCATGGGCAGCCTTCCTCCGGAACTGGATGGGTGGAAAATGAGATCTACGGCTGATAGTTGACTGTTGAATTTCTGCAATTCATCCTGAACTTGGAGTGGACGGCACCCCCTAGAGGGTGGGGGGAGTTATTTCCGTACTGTGTGTATGAGCACGCCTCATGCGGGTTCTGCCGTCCTTGTTGCAAGGAGTTAAAGTGAAAATTGCAGTCAAGCTCAAAGTGCGTGGGGTGGAAACTGGCCTTTGGTACTAACTGACAGTCTAGTTCACATTGTAATTTCTACATTTCCTCTGGTGGCTCCATACTGTGAGACATTGACATGGTCTGCAAACACATAGTTAAACTTTCAGGGTTCACTAGAAAAGAAACCTGTCGATTCATGGCTTTACCCACCCAAAACAGCCTCCTTTGTGTTTAAGCGGCCTTGGGGTTTTGACATTTCATGTGCAGCTTGCCAGTGGACCGTTCACCCTGGGGGGGTGGGGGGGGGGGAATGCCGTCACAGAAAGCCAAGCCACACCCCCACAGTGCAGGTGCATGAACTCGTCTCTAGAAACTAACAAGCCAGGAATGCACCCAGCATGACGTAAGCTGGGAACATCGACGCAAAATAAACACCCAAAATATCACAGCTGTCATTTTTTTTTTGTCTTCATTAGCAAAAGATCTAAATTTATCCCTCACACAGTCTTGAATACAAACCGGTTTGGGTTTCTGTATCGATTTAAGAAATTTCAGGTTAAACATAATTCAGTGTCCTCACAATACAAGGCCATAATATGCCATTGATTATGCATTGGCTAATAATCACTAATGAATGAATTTGAAAGGTGCGCTGAATACGCAATTGGGGAAGCCCGGTATTGCTATTCAGTCTGGAACAATGTTGTCGCTCAGTCTGTTGAGTGAGTCACGGTTGGAAATCTCTTTGTGGCTGACTGCAGGCCCCATCCACAGTGCTGGTGATATTAATATTTACGTCTTAATATAATGAGTGCAGAGGGTGGAGTTCTGTTCAGCCGGAACACGTAATGCTGGTTTGGTGGGAAAGGTAAGATCTCGCAGGAAGATTTCGATTCATAAAGGCTAAAACAGCCTATATGGGGTTTTCAATAAAATGTTTAAAAGCCAGTCTTTTTGATTACTTAAATATTTATGAAGTATAAACATGTCTCTGTGTCATTCCTTCCAGCTACTCAGAAAATACAAAAACATTTCCATTAATAGAATAAAATTACATTATAATAAATTATATTATTATTATAATATATTTTTGGTGCAGCACGATCGTGCAGTGGTTAGCACTCTCACCTCACACCTCTGGGATCAGGGTTCGAGTTTCTGCCTTGGCATTGTGTGTGGAATTTGCATGTTCTCCCCGTGTCATTGTGGGGACTCCTCCGGGGACTCTGGCTTTCCCCCATGTACCAAAATCATGATGAGGTTGGTTGGAGTTCCCAAATTGCCCATGACTGTGCATGTGTGTGTGTGTGTGCGTAGCTGCCGGGATAGGCTCTAACCCCCCCCCCGCAACCCTGACTAGGATGGTTTCAGAAAATGGATGGATAATGTATTTTTATGTTAGTTATGTGGCACTGTGGGGAACATGGTGGACTCGCAGTTCTGTGTGTGTGGCATTTGCATGTTCTGGAGGGTTTTTCTGGGTTACCCAGCACACAGGGGACAGTGTGTGTCTCAGTGGGCTAAGCCTCTGGGCCTGTGATCAGAATCACTGGTGTGAGCCCAGCCTCTGCACATCGGTGGCTGCTTGAGCGAGGCCCTTAACCCCCAGCTCCCTGGGTGCTGCTATGGGTGGCTGCCCTTCACAGCCAGCTTGCTCTCATCTACAGGGAGCGAGCTGGAGGAAGCATAAAGAGAATTTCCCTATAGGGATCAGTAAAAGTATTTATTATTATACAGTTTAGGTGAAGTTGTGTCTCTACATTGGTTAGTGTTCATGTTCCCTCACTTGAATTAGCATCTTTTCCAGGATACCATTTGCCTTGTATTTTCTAGGAGGGAATTCAGAACTGCATTGATACTTCAATTCCCTTGGGAAATTCCCTTTTCAGCCTCGGTACTGAGAATTCCAAAGGTATCTGTGTTTAAACTTGTGTGCGAAATGACAACTTCCACCAGATGGGGGCGCTGCTAAATCGCGGACAAAGTGATAGCAAATCTCAGAAGAGGCGCCGCCACTTCGCTCGAGTCAGCTTGCTAAGAGGGCAGTGAGTATTTTCGCCTGGGAATCTTCTATAAAATCTCTAAGTGAAAACTAAAAAAAAAAGTGAAAATTAAATTGCTGTCGTATCCGTTTTCAATGTTTATGAAGATTCCCTTGAATTACTTCGGAAAACATTACCAAGTGCAATAGTCGTTTCATTAAAAACAAAAAAAAAACTGTTTAATCTACTCTGTAAATACGTGCCTGTTTTCCTACCGGTAAATGAAATGAATTTAGGGTTGACTTTAAATTTGACCAAAATATATTATATTATATCGATATATCCTACTGTCACTTCGCAAAACTGATTTCACACGGGACATGGGGACCACAGCTTTGAGGCACCAAAGTGGTGTGAATTTCAAGGGTAGAAGTGTAAATATTAGTTTGGGCAGTTTTATTTGGTAAGGGCTTAGACGTAATTTGAAAAGAAATGTATATGCATGACAGTACTGTATGTGTTTCTCATTATTAATAATGTAACACTTAGCTACTTGTATGCAGAATCAAGCACTTGGAAATACCGGCTCCGTTTAAGTCCCTCCACTTCAGGAGACGAAGGTATTCTTGCCGAAGTGGCTCCGCCGGCGGCCGCTGCCTCCAGAAAGCGCCGGTGTTTGACGCAAGAGGCGGGTCTGGTTGCCGTGGAGACGGATTGGCAGCGAAGCGCGGAGCTGCTTCAAAGGCCCGCCCCCCTCCGTACAAATACCCCCATGGGCTCTGACGTCAATGCACGTCAGCCGGAGAACACGATGCCTCCTGCGAGCCGACTCGCTTACTCTCGCTAATAAAACTGAAATATTATAGCCCTATTGTATTGGAAAGACTGGTGCGACGGACCGCGGCGCTCGCTGGTGTCCCGGTATCTTCTTATTGGACCGAGTGCTCCGACAACCTTCGAGCTGGCTCTGCGAGCGGGGATTTTACTTTGTCTATTTTTATTAGACATATCCTAGCAGACGGCGTATTTTTCGCCCGTCTTGGTTAATCTTGAAGCCCAAGCCGTGGTGAATCCTATCAGGCTGAAGCTTCATAATACAACCCCCATCCTCCGGTGCTCAGTTCCCCTATAACAGCATGGTCATGGCTGACTGTCCCCAAAAACCGATGCTTCGAACTCCGGTGCGAGTGGGATTTTATGACATCGAGCGCACTTTGGGAAAGGGGAATTTCGCAGTTGTCAAGCTGGCGAGACACCGCATCACCAAAACCGAGGTGAGTGTCGCCTCGGAGGCGCTTCTTCGCACACTCTTGTCCGCCTTCCCCTGCAGTTCAGGTGGCCGGTGAATCCTCTGGGACTGGTTTTTAAATCATGCTTGGAATTAATGCTTCTGCTGAAAGCATTGACATTGGCCGTATCTAATTCGATATGCACCAGTAAGTACTGTAAACAAAACTAAACACCGATTATATTGTTTTGAGGTAATATGTTGTTCATATGTACCGTTTACACCAGTGGTGGATGCCGATTGTCTGCAGGAGACCTTTTGCAAAAGTAACTTTTGACTTGAACTACCTGAGGCGGTGCTGGGCTGTGCAGGAGCCGAAGTCTGTGAATTATCTGCTATTATAATTTCATAGTCGCCTCCTTAAACAGATTCAACCAACTGATGTTAGTGCTTATTCTAAAGTAAATGTCAACCCCGAACTGTGACGGAAAGCCTTGTCGACGCTGCCTGGGATGTAGGACGGTAGACGGTGCACATTGTACCGCTTATGTAACGCGCCGATCCACACGCACACGTACATGCACGCGGCGCCGAGTCCCCTGTGGCGCGAGAGGAAAGGAGAGGTCCTGTTCCTCTGGCCCGACGTCACGTGGGTTTGTCCCGGCGACGCTGCGTGGCACGACGCCGCGCTGGGCAGGTTACATTGCCTTAAGAAGGAGAACCGAGCTGCCTGATCATATCCCGACAACGTGTCCTATTGTATGGACGACTTGATATATGGTTTAATAGATCCGGACTGTAGAGAGGTACTGGGCCTGCGGTTGGGTATTAAATAAACAAGTGGCTTTGATTTGTTTAGAGTGCTGACGTAGGGGAAATGCAAGTTAGTGTACAACGAACAGGCCGCAGGTGTCGTGGCACAAGTTCTCCAATGCAATATAGTGGTAGTACAATTATTAAATTTAAACTACCAGTTGATAAGGGGCAAACGTCCATTACCTTAATTAGTGTAATAGATTGGGCACAATGAAAGTGCGCTGGGCTCAAAGGCATTGCATTTATGGCTTCCTGTTATCTTTAATCTCTGAGTGACCTTAAGTGACTTTTGTGTTTTGTTTTTTTTTGAGCCCGTAAGTATCGTTGTACATATTTTTCGAAGTATTTTTTTTTCTTTTCTTTTAGGATTTCACTGTATTTTTTTCAAGCTCTCAGTACAAATTTGCCTCGATTTTACTCGTTTTGACAGATGTACAACTTAATAAGTAACTTCATTATTCTACTGAATGGAAATGTGACACTATATGGTCATGGTTGTTATTATAAGGTACTGGGATACAGGGTTTTTAGATGCAGTGGTCAGATGGCTGAATTAATAGCCCTAACAATATGAAGGCATGATGTTGATTTAATAGTCACCTGTTTTAAATGGGACTATGAAATTGGCCTAAAATTGAAACTAGCAGTTATTTGAAGTATTATGCATTTAAATTTGACATGCACAATGTATGTAAGAGCAGTTCAGTAGTTTGACACTTTTTGTGCTTTGCTGTTGGCTCTGTAAAAACATGTCATACTCTAAGAAGGTCACTGAAAGTGATATTATCGATATCCCAGATGTTGACTGTCATGGTCTGAGCTGGCCCTCACACATGCAGGTCACATGAGATGGCGCGTCAGTGTGAAGGACCCTCACTGGTGCAGTGTGGTGTCCTCTTAGCCAGGAGAAGTCAAGTGTGTGTGTGTGTGTGTGTGTGTGGTGGGCAGAGTGCAGGTGAATCCAGCCATCTTTCAGAAACAGGAACCTGCGTGAGGCAAACCTCAGCCTGCAGTGGCTCTCTACCTCAACGTATTTAGGTACTGATTCTCATGCGTACTTCGCCGTCCTATTTATAGAGCAGTGCACGGTGGGGGGAAGGGGGGGGGCGTCACCTTTGTGAAATGAGGGGTATAGCAGGCATGGTGGTTAAAGCTGCAGGTGCGAGGCCCTCAAGCAAAGCATTTTAACAGTTTCTGTACAATAAATAAAAGCGTCGGGGAGGGAATGGCATCTGCTTATTTGGGCTGGGAGGCTCTGGTGGCCTGGGGTGTTTGTGGCGATTCATTCAAAGTGTGTCAAACGTCACTTTCTGATTTGCTTAGATAGTCTTGATGCAAGTTCTCAAAGTGCAACAGTCCAGTGCTTATTTTGGGGTGTATTTTTGCTCATGACAAGTTCCCCTCGCAAAAGCATCCATTTTATTTGGTACTTTGCATGCCCTGTTTGTTCTACCCCAGGTCAGTCCAGGGTCCTGAAGAGGAAAGTGTTGTCCCCAAACTTGCCTGCTCAGCCTCCTCGTGTCGTGTTTGTTTCTCCCATTTGGCGTGTTCAGCAGCCTAGTCCCATGCCTGGGGTAGCCTCCCGTGGCCTGCAATGCATTGGTTTGAGTATTTTGCTTGTACGATTATTCCCTGGAAAATTCTTCGTTTGGGATTTTTTGTTATGAATATGTTCTCGGTTATGGCCGCATGCTTTCAGTAGCTGCGTTTTGATCTATTCAGTGAGGTTCTCTGACAGGGCTGAGTGGGCTGACTGCCTCCCCCCCCCCCCTCTTTCCAAGCAGTGTGAGATGGAGCTTGATGACAGGTGTTGGGTTTCTGCCTTCTTGCCCCTGGCACACGGCAGAACGTGTGTCTGGGGACTCGGCGTTGTAAAGCTTCCTACGTCAGTATTCTTGGAATGATATGGAAGCAGTTTGTGACCTTCAGCCTTTTTAATCCCAGCTCATATCTTAAATACCACGTCCCCCCCAAACACTTGGCTCTCAGGGGCTTAAATCTCTTATTTCTGCATCCCAGACTCCACTTCCCCCGGCAGTAACTGTTAAAAATTTACAATGCATGCAAAGGGGGCTGGCTTCCATCACTGAAGAACTTCATGGCCCATGTCAGAGTGTGAGTTCACAGACTGGATCCAGCATGGTCATATAGTTTAGTTTTTTTTTTTTTTTTTTTTTTTTTTAAGAGGTGTCAGAACTGGAAAACTTGAGCCACATGACGCTTAGGGCTTGATGACCCTAACATAGGCAGATAACCCCACTGGTTACAGATTTGAGATGCTGGTTCCGATACTGGACTTGGGAACAAAAGCAGGTTGCTTATCTGCCTCGGGGAAGCGCACCAGTCCTATGACCGAATGGACTCCTATTGTTTATTCAGCCGGACCCTTAACCTGAACTGCTTCGGGGTGGCATGCATCCAGTTGTATGGTTGCCAGAGCTTCACATGATCAACAGCGCGCCGACGTTCCTCAACCTGCAGGTTGCCATCAAGATCATCGACAAGACGCAGCTGGATGCCGTGAACCTGGAGAAGGTGTACCGGGAGGTGCAGATCATGAAAATGCTGGACCACCCGCACATCATCAAGCTGTACCAGGTAGGTCTCTTCTCCGCTTACCTACTAGAATGACCACTGTCACACGGCCCCTTGTCTCCCAAGCTGTGGCCCATCACTCTTGTGTGCTGTAGAGTGAGTGCCCAGGCACCATTCAGTCCTAATTACTGAGTTCCTGTCCACCCCCTCACCCAGCCTTGGCTCCCTGCCCTACAGCTGGCGATTGTCCCTGCTGGGGTGACAGCCCCTGGCACAGAAAGCTGGGGAGCCCCCCCCCCCAATCCACATTGTATGACATCAGCACATTATATAAGTCCTCGGGTCACTATGGTTCTACGGAATGCCTACAGCAGTTTCTCATTATACGCCCGGATGGCGTCGTTCCACACAGAGCTATGCAATCAGTGCTTCGTCACGGTTTCCAGACGCACGGCTCCCCGTGGCCGCTTAGTCATTTTCTCTCTCCGGCTTCGTAAACGGACGGCTGCTCCGGAAGGCTCAAGCCTGCGCCCGGCCTGTCGCACACCCCCACACCCCCGCCACTCGTCCGGCAGCCTCCTCCCCGAGAAACGTCATAATTGCAGCATTTCTTTTGCGTACGTACAAGATTTGTTCCTATCCATCTTCCGACTGCTTCTCCCGCTTCGGGTCGTGACGCCAGTCAGCACAGTAAATAGTGCATCATGCCTATGCTGGACCATGCGGTGTCACAATGGCTGAATTTTAATTCATTTTAATAAGGTAGAAATGGTTGCCTTCCTGTCCGGAACTACGTCAGCTGCTTTTTTTGTGGCGCCTACGGTTCATCCGCTGATTACCTCATGCTCGCGTGAAGCCCCTAGCCTCACGGCGGAAAGGACTCGGGCCATTAGCGTTTGTGCCTTGCGCCAAATACCATGAGGATCGTAGACCATGGGTCGGAGAGTGTGTGTGGGGGGGGGGGGGGGGGAAATCTCCCTTGGGTTTTTTTGCCCGTTCCAA
>JAABNY020000035.1:12539999-12562817 GCA_015164015.2 Brevimyrus niger
CTGAAGAAGCAGCCGGGAGGCCGGCCCCTGTGACACGAAGTCCCACCAACCCCCCCCCCCCCTTCCCGAAAACACAGACCCAGCAGCCCCCTCTAACATGCAGCCGGGCATGCGCTTGCCAGTCTGCAGTGCTACGGGAGGTAACAGCCTAACAGGGTGTGCGGTTAACACGGCTGCTGGGGGGCAAAACCACCCCAAAGTGCCACCGTAAACATGTCGGTTGCCATGGCGATGTCCTCATCTGACCCCTTCATCGCAGGCTTTCGGTTGCAGAAGCCTTGGGCTCATTCATCATTGCGTTGTTCTTACTGTAGTTTTCTGTGCCCCCGGTGCCACGTCAATCTGCAGTGTGATGCAGCCACTGCCGTTTGATACATTAGATGTAGCGGCATAGCTAATGCCTTTATCCAAAGTCACATTTATTACCAGCAGCTGCATACTTATGATTAATACTATGGAGGTTTCTACAGCAGGACCCTTGGCACCGTCTTGGTGCTTCATGCTCCGAGTCCCTAATCGGGACACCACCTGCCAGCTCGGTGCACCTCGGGCAGTAATGCTGCAAATTGTACTGGTTATGAAATGCGTAGCATTAGCGTCACACGTTAATCGCGGCGTCACAGAAGCCAGGCCTTCCAAAGAAACGGTCTGCCTCGTCTCAAGTTGCACAATGGCTAAATTCTTGCTTGCAGGCATGATTTCAGACCTTTAAAGGACATTGGGCGACTGCCCCGCGTCAGCAACTTATCTTTTTCACGGACGGCAGGAGCCCCATAATTTCACCGTCTGGACTGAAAGAGTCTTTAAGGTTTTGACTGAGCTGTAGAAGTATGTGAAGAGCAGGAGCGTTGGCCAAGGCCGCTGAGCTACCTGCGTCACCAGGACACGACAGAAGCCGGGACAAGCCTACGAGGCATGTGTCTGGGGCTATATGCTGCCAGAGGTACTGATGTCAGCATGTAATCCCATCCCCTACAGCACCCTATTGAAACCACCATGCATCGAGCATCCTTCTCCAGCATCCATTACATGTTTGTGCAACTTGTCATTAGGTACGGTTAGTAGATTGCATACATCAGTGTCTGATTTCACGGTCAGACTCGTGTTGAGGAAGAGGCCTACGAGTGCAACAGTGCTCATGGGAAACGTCCTGCTTTCCTGCATCAACAGTGTTGTTCCCAGGCTCGTCTGCAAGGATTACGCATGATGCAATGCATTAGTCATGCTCCCAAAATTATGAGAAAATCGGAGGTCTGTGAATCCTGTTGCTGATAGGGCCATCGTCTTCTACTTAAGCAGGCCTGGTGCCTGGAACAAGGGGGAGCCGTAGGATATGGGTAGGAAACATGCAGGATGGGGAGAGAAGCAAGACGATGAGTGGAGTTGGGTGATGTGAGTGATGGGCACAAAACAAAGCTCTGTTTGGGGAAATGTGAATATGGTTGTGCGTAGCCTAGTCAGTTGGGGATTTGTGTCGGTCTTCAGAAGGTTTCTCTTTTAAATCCCAAGTAGGGAGGGTAATAACATCTACACTGGGCCTTGGAGTCCGCCCGTTAGCCCTCTCTTCCCCAGGGGCACTGGGGGCCGGCTGCTTTCCTCACTTGTACTGTGCTATGGAAAAAGTCATCTACTAAACAACTAAATGTACTGTAAACACAGTGACCATCTGGCAGGAACCTCATGTAAGTGAAGACGCACACACACACACACATACACACACCAATTTTCCCCAAAGTCATCATTTGGAAAGTGTGCACACCTGGAGGACCAGGTGCGAATCAGACTCCTGCAGCTACACTGGTGGGAGATTAAAAGCCTCTGGGGCAAATGGAGGTGGATAAGGGGCCTGGGAGGTCTGGACTGCAGATGGAAATGCCAGTTAGCTTCAGTCTCTTAAGTAATGAATGAGAAAGTACTTCAGATATGGGCTGCTGGACCTAACCATGATTATTCAGGATTATGTTTATGTAATGCTCATTCTGAACAAAATCCAGAAAGTCTATATATATCATAATTCAAGTAATCTACACCTACATATCAGCCTTTCCAGAAATAATCATTACTCAACAAAAAAATTGATAAAATTACATGAATGCCAGCTGAAGTAGCACTAAAAGCTGTACCAGACGCTTCCTGCAGCATCATCACCCTCTAGGGGAACTTAACCTCGCGCCATTCGCTAAACGTGTCATCACTGGAACAGAAATGTAAATAACCTGCCAATTTTACGGACACAGCAGTAGTAATACCTGCAAGTAACTAGGTCACAGGTAAATTGCCTGGAATGTTCGATGGAAATTCATTGTGTTACATTTCTGCCGTGTTAGCCGATGGTTAAATAGAACACCTCAGTTATACCCAGACCATCCATCCATTTAATGATGGAGTTTGTAAGTGAAATTTACCCACTGAATACATGTGTATGTGACATTTTGTAAAGAACAGTTAGTGGGCATCACATCAGTGTGTTTGTCTTGGTAAGGTCAAGGCCCAGCATGCTCCTTCCATTAAATTTTGTCTTTCATTTTAATGTGTTAACAGCCCAGCACTGAGGTGTTAAAAAAAAAAGTTCACCAGACAGTATAACAGTGCAAGAAGTCAGCAAAGCAACACCGTTTTTACCACGAGGGCGACATCTTGGGCAGGGGGCAGCTCCAGGGTGTCCTTTAAAGGCAGCTTTCCCAATCCAGTCCTCGGGGACCCCCAGACAGTCCGTGTTTTTCCTCTCTCTCAGCTCATTGACAGACTGCACATTTTTGCTTCCTACCGAGAGCTGGGAGGGAGCAAAAATGTGGACCGCCTAGAGCTCCCCGAGGACCGGTTTGAGGAAAAAAGTGCTTTATGCCCCTGCAACTTCCATAGGTCACGTGAAACGTATAGCCCATCCTTCTTAGAGTGTTAATGTTAAGTGTCCCCAGTGTAGTACTGGGCGGAACTAAGAGTGGTAATATGGATGACGGGCTATGTTTCAGCCCCCCCCCCACCTATGCCCCAGGAAGAAAGAATCAAAACAGACCACGGGAGAAGCATGACCTCTTTAATCTGTGCTGTTTTATAACTTTAAAAAGCCACTAATGCAAAGCATGCAGTTCCGCTGTGAGCCTGGCAGCATCACCTGATGTTAATAAGTGGCTGCAGTCTGCTGGGAATGACGTCAGCCGTCCGCAGCAGGTCGCCTTCGTGGCTGCCCCAGGCTTACCTTGCCCCCACATGTCCTCACCCCCTTTCAGGCATGCTTACGTCTTCCTCTGCTAGGTTATTAACCGTGTGTCTGCCCACCCCCAGCACTTTGAAGATTCCTCCCCAGGTGTTAGCAGGAGGCTGGGTCCCCAGACGGGCCCCACGGCCTATAGGTGTGTCTGGTTGGATCTGAAAAGCCGCTGCTGAGGCCCCCAACAAATTCAAATGTCGGTTTTCTTACTGCTGATAAACCACAATCCTCAGGGAAAAAAAAAACATTTCAATGCCTGAGTAATATCAAGCTATTAAATGCATGGATATAAAAATGTAAGCATTGTTTGTTTCTGCATTGAAATGCCATCTAAGCAACAAAATAATGAACATCATAAATACCTTCCCAGTCTCATTGTGAAAAAGCATGGCAGGCTGCCCTCTACTGGTCAGAGCTCCTTACCACAAGCAAGAACTCCTGTAGTCCATCAGAAAAATTCAAATGAGGACAGGGCGCCTCCTCTGGCCCAGGATGACCTTAATTTACATTCTGACCATGGACGGCAGGTTGTGTCCTCACAGGGATCCATTAAAAAAAAAAAAAAATTAAAAAAGGGGAGTAGAGAGGCTCTGCAGAATACTGCTTAGATAAATTAGAATAATTATGCTTGATGTTATCATTCAAGCCTGTGTTTGTACTGAATCCTTTAACTATTCAACATGATGCTATAAGTACCCAATAATTAGCCGTCATGCAATAACTGAAAGTTTAAAGGGCTTTGATCAGCTGGTTATCGTGGCTTTAGAGTTTAGTTTTTGCCTGGCTATATGCAGGTTTGATGTAATTTACATATAAAGTATATATAAAGTATAAACTCATAAAGTTGATTTCTGTATGAAGTATGCTGCCCCTTTAATAACCAGTAGTTCTAATGCTACTCGCTATATAGATGCTGTAGTCCTAAACTCCACATTCTGTAGTATGGCTGTAGTTAAATGGAATAACTGTTAGATTATTGTGAGCTGTGAACCTTCCTCTCAAGGAGCAGTTTAAAGTGGAGGCCAGGAAGCTATTTGTGTGCCGTGGATTCAAGCTTCCGGAGACGCTTGACTTATTTAGTATTAGAGTCTGAGTACCAAGTCCTCATGACATAATTAGAATATTCAAGGCCCCTCCTGTTTGCTTACTTGATGGGTTAAGCTTCTTGTTTCCCGGCTCATGGCGGACTGGCTTTACGTTTGAAGGGGTTCAATGCAGAATGTATCCTTTTCCTTAGCTGGTGTCCATGGTTTTGTGTATAAATCTGCCTGCTGCTCCGTGTCCTTTATCTTTCAGTGAAGTAACTGGTCATTTTGAGCAGGAAGCCTTCGGTTTTATGGCTCTCTGGGATTCTGCGATGCAGCCCTCATGATAATTCTGGTGTATCGGTTTTAAGCTCCATAGCTGCTCAATTTATCATGATGCAATAGCTTCTGAATACCCAGATTTCACAAAATAATATAAATATGCAAGAGCCTTATACTGGCAGGTTCGGCTGGCTTGGTGGGCTGGGATGGTTGCTTCTTGTGGCCTTGCTTTTTACGTCTGTGGTTCAGGCTGAATACATCATTCATCCCTATCTTTCATAGGTATCTGTGGCTTAGTGTATAAATAAGCACTCTTAGGTTAACCATTGCTGGTTCAAAATACACTCTGTGAGCAGTGACTGTATTCTGTAAATAACTGTTTCATTGTACGACTTTAGTCCTCATGATACAATTGGGATCTTTCAGCAGCCTTTTCTAGGCCATCTGGGTGGCTCAATGGGGATGATGATGGCTTTGGCCTGTGGTGTCCTGGGTTTGAATCCTGCATCAGGTAAGTATGCATAGAGCTAGTGTTGAGGATCATATGGAATGAGCAATATGGCTGGTTTTGAAGGGGGTCCAGTAGGGGCTTTATATACACCAATTTAGGTAAAAACAAACTTTATTACGTTTAATGTTTCTTATGGGCCGTTACTTAGTGATCTTAAAATCCTTTTATGCTTCTTCCAGCTCCATCACGAACATGGGTTGCATCACCCTCTAGAGATCCACTCACACTTACAAGCACTCAGGACTGTGACCTTGAAGTTCACCTGCACTATGATTCACATGGGATTCAAACCCATCACCTTGCAAGGGAAAAGTCAGCATCATTACCAACTGGACCGCAAGCAGTCTACCGGCACTCCTCCCTCTGAACACCTACTTGAGTCCTTGAATACTGGTGATGTTCAAAAGGCAAAGGGAGATTCGAGCCCTGCAACGTCAATAGATCCAGTTACCACAAACCCAGCAGCTATTGCCAGTGATGAGGGTGGTTTCTTACCCGTTTTGTAGGTGCATTTACACCTGAAAGTGATAAAGCGATTGCTGGTTTAGACAAAAAGACCACAGACATAAACACATCTGTTTAGCCCCTAACCACTCAACTGGTAGCATTAAGCACCTAACATATTTAAACATGCTAACCTGATGAGCTTCCTAAACCATTCTTAACTAAACCCTGTCATTTAAACACGCTATCTCAGCTTTACAATCAGTTAAGCACATCACTAGTGATGAGCCGACTTGACTGACTACCATGCTCCGAGTCGCAGGCAATGTCGCATGATGAATTATGAATGCAGAGAGTCCTAGACTTTGGTCCAATGTCCATTGACTCAAAACCCAGTGACTGTATACTGAAAATGGAGCCATTAATATTTAGGCTTCTTTGAGATTGAGCAAATTTATTATTTTTTAACTATGACTATTAATAATTTAAAAAAGGGGCGACCATAAATATATCTAAAAAAATATTATAAAAACAGGACAAATCTCGTTTCCACAAATGCGCACAGAAGGGAGTAGAAATTCCGCTGGTCTCCGGTCCTTGGGTGTCACACGGCACAGGCCACGGCTGTCCCTGCTGGAGCAGCGGCTGTACTGCAGAAGCACAGTCCCCGGCTGCTTCGGCCTGCTCCGCTGGGCAGCCGGAAGCCTGACCAGCCATTGTGGATCCATCAGTCCCAGCTTGCCTCATACCATAGTACCCCTCCCCCATATGCTGAGATGCAGCACCAGCAGGGGGCGCTCTGGGGCTTCCCAGGGAGCCCACAGCCCCGGCTCAGTCCTCAGAGCTCTCCTCTGACTGCTCCTCATTCGTCTCCTTCCAGCTTCTCCTTTTCCTCGCCGGCTCCCCCTGGGCTTCGGGGCTGACACCCCGTTTCCTGGCGACGGCGGGCTGCTCCCCCCCCGCCCCCTCGGAGTGGCTGTCCCCCGTGCTGCTGTCAGCCCTCGTCTCCTGCTCCTTCTCCCTCCTCCTCCTCCTGTGCTTCGTCTTGCCGCTACTTCGCTTCCGCCGCTTCACCCCTCTGTCGCTGCAGCTCCTGTCGTCCGACGAGTCGCCCTCCTTCTTCCTCTTCTTCTCTTTCTTTTTCTTCTTCTTCTTCCTGGCCGACTTCTTGGAGCGCTTGTGCTTCTCGGACTCTAGGCTGGCTTTGGTCTTCTTCTTCCTCCGCTGTACATTCTCGCCGTCGCTGGATTCCTTCTCACTGAAGAAGAAAAAACAAAAATCAACTGTCGGTGCACGACTCGCTCTGTGTGAATTTCAGTCATTTGTAACAGCATTACCACCTTCCTCTAATTTTACAAATACCTGACACCTTCTCTAACAGCAATGCTCAGCTCCTTAAATACTGGCATAAATGCATTTATAATTTTACCTTTTTTCTGAAGTTGGAAAGGTACAACAGATGTAGATTTTTTTTGTCATTTTACAGAATTAACACATTGCCCGTCAGCTATGGATAATTCCATAAATGCAACGACACTATATCATGCTACCAGTGACGGCTGTTTAAGGCTGTTTAAGGCGGACCACGCTGGCGATCGTCTTTCCTTACCTGTCTGACTGGAACTCCTCTGGATAGAGCTCTTTAAAGCCGCTGTGTCCCCACCTGAAGCACACTGCAGTGTTACCTATCGCTTACATTCACAGCAGATACGCAAGCGTTTACACGACAGGCCCGCGCATAAGAGGCGTCCGTCACGCACCGATCCGGGTCGCCGGCCTCGAACTCGTACAGCTTGCGGGTCCAGTACCGCGCCTCCCGTTCTGACCGCTCCCCGAGCCGGTCTTCGGAGGAGCTCCGGCCTTCGGCTGCAATGCGATCGCAGTGCATGCTGCCCCTGGTACACGCAGCAGGTGATCACACACGGGACACACAGAGATGTGCCAAAATATCGCTGACACACACAGGTACTGCGCACCTGGCCAGGCATGCCGGAGCCGGCCTCCTGTGACAACTGGGGCCCTGAGCCTGCTTTTCCATGTCGCGCAGCTTCCACATCTCAGACTCCTCCTGAATCTGACAGTCGTGGGGAGTGTTGTCTTGGCTTAAAAAAACGGATCTCAGCCATCAAGTACGTGAGTAGCAACACATGCACGAAGGCCAGTGATCTCTTGTGTCAATGAACAGTATTAAATAGTCCGTTACTAAAGATATACAGACCTTATTGTGCGCGTCCGTGTGCCTTATTACGTTTCGCAGCAACACCTTTCCCATGGGTACCCGAGACATGACGACACCTACAGGCGGAGCATAAAACATCATGTACACATCAGAAAGCCATCTTCCGCTACAAGATTGTGGGTTTAATAAATACTTCCTACAGTGCTCATGTCGGAAAGACTCGTTTATATTAATATTACATCCTATCCGGCGGACCGCTTTCATTAACGGCTTGTCCTTTGTGGCCAGGTTGAGCTTACAAGCTCTTATAACACAGGAAAAAAAAGTTAATGTGTTTCACATCTACAAAGTTTCTTGTATAGCCAACTTCGCCTCCATACGTGCCATTGCATCTGCAACATTACCCTCTGTTACTAATAAATGACTTTAAAGGTCCTTCTTACGACAGCCGTATCTATGTATAGCTGCTGAGTTACCTGTGTGGCACTGTATCATACTAAATGGCCAGTACTAACTGTAGGGGACAAGGATGTCTACTTCAGACAGGTACTTCATTTAAGAGGGTAGAGGGGATTAAAGTCCCGCCTACCCATTGTACATTAAACCGGAATACTAACAAGAAACCAACTGGCGCTTAGGGACCTTTCCGAAGCTAACACGCTAACAGCTAGCTTTCTCTAAAGGCGTTACCGACGAACACCTTGACATGTTTGATCTCTAAAATGCAATAACATCTGTAGCGTCGTCACTTCATAAATGCAAGCAACGCGGCCTGAAACCAAAATCTTACCCTTCCGCGAGAGTGATATTAATGAAGACCAGCTTTTATTATACCGAATCCAGACACATAAGACTTCCTCCCTAAGCTTGAACAGTGCGGAACCACGTGTCGTACAATTAATCCCGCCCACTAGAAAACGATTGGCCGTTGACTACATTCTGATTTGGTAATCTGCTGTCAATCACTCTATCCCGGCAGCGCGGGATTGGGCGACGGTGTTTCGGCTTTTAAAATTGGCTGAGTATGACGTGAAAAGGAAAAATATTGACTACTAAATACCCAATAAGAAAAGCTGTACACTGTGTGTAGTTGTAATGGGATAGTTTAATCTTTAGAGCAATTATAACCCCCTTCTGTTCAAAACACAGAAAACACTATGCAACATATTTAAACTGAATTTATTGCAATGAAAATATTTTAGGATTTTCCAAAAGGTTGCCCAGGCAGACAGCTTCTGCAGTCTAATTCTGTACTTTTGCTTAAAATCTGCTCTCTCGACAGGGCATTCTGTGTTTGTTCGGATCCCTCTTCTTGAGCCAGGGTTGTGACCTAATAATGTCCACTTCATGGTCCACCTGAGTTGTGATTATCACAAAATAAAAGACCCTGGAGAGACTGTGTGGACCGGCAACAACGGCACTGTTCGTTCCATTAGTCTGTGGAGGGTTCGTAAGATGCGCTGCCTGGTTCTGGATGGCGCTATGAGAAGAAGTTGAGACCTTTGATGGAGATTATGGAAGCCTTTGAGACCTTGAGCTCAGAGCAGAGGCAGTGACACAGATAATGTTTCCCTCTTTCTGTTGAAAACGGCTGTGGTTTCCTCCTCTCTTACTGGCGCTGGGAGCTCCAGGTGAAGTCGGTATAGGTCCTGTACCTGCAGCAGGATGTCATCCTGTTGGGAGACAGCAGGCACCTAGTAAGCAGTAGATACCTAGATGCACTGTGGGGTGGCATGAGATCAACACAATGAGCATGGCTTAAACATCACG
Source organism: Brevimyrus niger (assembly GCA_015164015.2). NCBI lineage: Eukaryota > Metazoa > Chordata > Actinopteri > Osteoglossiformes > Mormyridae > Brevimyrus > Brevimyrus niger. The sequence continues at coordinate 12,549,422 of JAABNY020000035.1, forward strand.
GGAAAGCATGTCCCACTAAGAAGTGCACCTCAAAACACCTGCAGTAAAAGCTACATATGTCTACATTGCGGATGCTATAGGGTGTGTGACGACGATGGTGAGGATGAGGAGGATGACGAGGACGAAGGCAGCCACCTGCGAAGCGCTGAGCTGGCACCGGGAGACGGAGCGGACGCCAGGCAGGAGCACGTTCAGACGGACGCCCGGCGCGGGGCCCTCGTTCAGCGTGAGCTCGTATTCCGGCCGGCGAGGACATGCCGTCTCCGTGCTGGAGAGCACCTGGATGAGGGGTGGAGTCTGGGGGCCGGGCTGCTCCAGGGGGGGCAGGACCACAGGGGGGTCATCTGCTCTGCTGCGGAGCGAGGAGACCAGGAGGGCGGCTCCTGTGGGAACTCCGCCTGTGGCTGGCGACGGAACACACTCTTCTACATTGTACTATCTATATCGCCAGCACAGCTTGCAACTTATTAGTAATAATAATAATTATTGTAATAATAATAAATGACACTTTTATTGACCCTCATGGGGAAATTCTCTATTTTGGACTTCCTTTGCCGGTCCTATGAGGTTGGGCTTCTCCTTTGAATTTGGTTCCTCCTAATGTTACTTCCTACTGGTGGGTTTATTATTATTACTGGTATTATTATCATCATTACTTGACCCGATAAGACGTTTTTTTTCCCTCAAAATACGTCTGAGAAATACGTCTGCTGTCGTCTTATATTTGAGGTCTAAACAAAAAAAGATTGCAGCGGGCACCAAATACGATATTTTGTAACGAGCGTTTTGAGACTTCTCAGCGCGTGAGAGCTGGCATCCCTGGTAGAGGGTGTGATCAGCGTGTATCCCCGAGTGCCGTGTATGTTGTTGGCTTCTCTGGCTGTGCCCCCCCCCCCATAATTCATTTGTTTTCTGAAATGTTCGCTGTTTAACAGTTAGTGTAACAAGATTGCCTATGGTTGCTTCTTAAACTGTGGTTGCTGGTTAACTTATTATAAATAAGATTTTGGATTCTGATTTTTTTTTTCTAAGAATAGTTGCCAAAAAGTGGGGGGTCTGTCTTGTGATCGGGGTTGTCTTATATTCCGGCCAATACATTATTATTATTAATATTATTAAGATCCCAGTCACCTCTGGCTTTGTCTCTGGGGGCATTCAGGTGGGACAATGTAATATTGTGAAAAATGCACTATATACCGTAAATAAATTTCATTTGAACTGAATTGAATTTTCATCTACCGCATCTTGCTCACCATGACACAGACACACGTGTTTGGTGAGAGCGAATTTGGCAGTGAAGGGCAGCCACCCGCAGCGGGGCCCATGGACCTGGGGGTTAAGGGCCTGGCTCAAGGGCCCCGGGTTATTCTGATAGAGCCGGGCTCAGAGCGTCACAGGATAACCATGCAAATTCATCACGAAGCTCTCCATCCCTAGTGTGACATCAGCTGTAGCTGCTTGCGTCCTGTCAAATGAGTGGAGATCATTGCCTGCTGCAGCCTCTCACTCGTGCAGTATTCACACCCGGCTGAACTAATGCTCATCGGCGACCTCTCTCGTCCTGCTCTTCGCCTTTCCCAAGGCCTTCCAAGTGGAAAGCACTTTCAGGCAATAAAAAAACAGAACCACCAGACACAAATACAGCTTCTTCTGACAAGCTGCAGTAGCCATCAATCAGTGATCTCCTCAAATTACCTCATATTTACCTCACTATATACCTATTATTCAAATGATCTCATTATTCCTCACCGGTACTTGGGTGTTAAATTACATTGTTCTTATCCTGTAGTATATCTACCCTCTAGTCATTTCATATACTTGCACATATTTATATTTGATTCTGTTCTTCTGTACATATGCACAAATAATACTTTACAATGCTAAGCTGTATATTAATTGTATTCAGTGTATTTTTATCAGTATATATGAGCTTATGTCTGCACATTTCATACCATGTAAAACTCCCTGTGCATCTTCGCGATTGGCGGATAAACCTCGGCTCGGATTCTGTTACCTGGGGCGACGGGCCGCCGCGAGGAGCCGAGGCGCTCATGCAGCCCCCCCACGCTCCCCATCAGGCGGCTTTCGGCGACCGAGTAGCCCTGCGACACCTGGAGGCCGAGACGCCGGCGCGCAAAGTCCACGGCCAGCCGGGCCTCTTCCTGCTCTCCGTGCAGGACCTCGGGGTTGAAGGCCACATCCAGCACGTAGTACGCTTCTATGGGAAGAGGAGAGCGGCCGGATTATGGCTGCCAATCAACACAGGCCGCTTCCTACTCTCTGTATGTGTGCTTTCCGATTGGTCGAGTTGCAGGGTGCATTTAGGATATGCAGAGGCAAATTCAGTTTCAAGTATCATGGTCATGTGTGTAAATATAGCAGAATTCTTATGCTACAGTTGCAGGGTGGGGTGGGGGGGGGGGCAGATGCTCGGGTAGATGGGACAAACAGCGCAATACTGGCCAAGATAGTGCAAGAGAAGACAGTATATTATAATAAGTAGTGCAATATGGGGTTGATACAGCTAAGCAGGATGTACAGGTTGATGCAATCTAAAGTGTTAGAAACATGCAGGAAGTACACTGATAAAACTGGACTGTGCGATACAGTGGTTGTAGGATGGACAGGCACAGATTGTCGGTTGCTTGGCAACCTGAAGCAAGTGTGGCAGGTGGTAGCATAATGACCAGTGGACTGGAGGTACAGGAGCTGAGACCGTGCTGGATGAAATGATGACATACCGGGGCCCTCTGAGACCGTCTCCAGCCTGCCCCCCCACACGGGCACCGCGTGGGCCGGGGAGTCTGGCCGGGGCACCCGCTTCCAGCCGCACACGTTGATGTACAGCACCCTCTCCTCTGGCCCCTACCACACACACACCATTACTCACTTGTGTCCAAGTCCTGCAAAGCCACTGACTCCGCTGGTTTTAGACCAGCGCCCAATCACAATATCGTAGCACTCAGTACTTGCTCTACTGTTAAAAACACAATTTAATATGTTCAGCACTGCAGCAGGGCTGCCAACTTCGGTGCGGTGTGATTTTCACATCCTGACAAGTATCACATGTGTGTTTACGCTTATGCACACACCCTTACATGTATGTGACAGTTTTATTACCTCGTAAACAGCATGCAGGGTTTGCAATCACCCCAACCCTGTTGATGCATGAGAGCTGGCAGCCCTGCCGCAGTTAAATTCAGTGTGAGACCTGACTGTCACGGCAGCTTAGATCTGTAGCACTGTAACGGTACCATACCAGTATCTGGGTGCGCAGGCAGTACTTGGGCTCGGGCGGTGAGCAGAAGTCGGCGCCCTCCTGGAGCTGCCGGCGGATAAAGGCCCGGTAACCCTCCGGGTCGTTGTCCGCCATGTCGTCCAGCATGGCCCACAGCTGCTCAGCTGAAGCCCCCATGGGCGTCCTGCTCACTGCCGGTAAAACGGTGAAGGGGGAAAAAAAATACAGTCAGATACAGGAGACAGTGCAGTACTGTGCAAAAGTCTTAGGCAATTGAAAATATTTGAAGCTATTTATCTGGGTAGTAAGTGCACATTTGCTCAGAACAAAAAACATTAGAACATGTGCAAATTACGAGTAACACCATAAAACCAGCATAAATTTCTTCTGTTCTCCAAAAAGTTACTGACATGTTGGAGGGCTAGATGAACACCGCTTCAGTTCCCAAACCTCTCCTCAGGGGCACCTCAGCCGTTCCATGTATTTGTTAAATGTCACCACCATCTCACTTAATCCATTAATTAATAAAAAAAAAAAAGATGAGATATTGATTAGCTATATAAGGTGTGGTAGCTGTAGATAGTGGATGATTTCTACAAATACTGGAGCGATTTTAGCATAAGTTTTGAAATGGCCAAGCTAAAACATGACAAGCATAGTAAGCGTAGTTTTATCGTACGGCGTTAATTAATTATGATCCGTGCAGCCGATGCCAATCCCGACTGACCTTAGCACGTAAACTAACTGGCGCACCAAAGACCGCCGCTAACTAGTCTTCACTAAACCTAACCGCTAAGTTAAAATCCCATCAAATTAATACATTTCACACTGCAATGAAAGCCTGCACGATAAATTCCCAACATCAAATTGTAGTTAATAACAGAAACACCTTTAGCTTGTTTACGCTAGTTAATAAGTTTACATGAGTTATAAATTTAATTTGAACTGAATTGAATTTTCATATACTTACCTATTTTTATTCTCCAAGTAACGCAAGGCCTGCTTGGCTACTGTTAGTTGTTCCTGTTACCATAGAAACGGGAGGTGGGGGGTTGGCAGGGGGTACTCAGAATGCGGGACGAACGGCATTCGCCACTTCCCGAAAACGTGAAACAGTAATAACTCACGCCAGATCGACTGTTACGTGTAAGGCCAGTTTTATTTATGCTTGTGTCCGTACATCCAGAATTTAAGAGGATAAAAATTCTGACCTCGGGGAGAAATTCTTAAAACTTTGTCTTCAATCCTAAAACGTACCAGGACATCTGACAAATATTTATTAAATTATATTTGATTATTATTGAATAATCTGTGTCTTCGCAGTTACAATGAAATATAAAAGAATCATAAATACGTTCATAACTGTTGAAAATAAAATATCACCACAACTAGATTATTTTCACAGGAAATACAAAGTAAGTGTAATGACTGGATGGGTGGAGGATCCCAGCAGGAGTGAACAGTCTGGAGTTCGCTGCTGGCGTTTCAGGACATTCATGCATGTGACTAATAATGATTAAAAAAATCTTGAATCTTGTGATGCGGGACAAAGAAGCCTGTCCACAATGAGAACCACAAACCAAGAAAGCAAGAAGTTCATTAAAAAATCAGCTCCTTTTACTCCATGCTAGGCAGGTGGATAAGCTACAGGTAATCAGGTGGATAAGCTACAGGTAATCAGGGGGCCCACCTGGGCGTGGCTTGATGCCGGCGTGACAGGAAAATCCACATTTTTCTGCCTTGAATATACTTCGGGAAATTCCTTGCATATCTGGCCCACAATTACAGCACGGAGGCAGAACATGGTGAGATCAGTGATTCATGAATAGAAATGATTACAGGAAATTGCAGTTGCTAATTTAGAGTAATTTTTTCAGGTTTGGTGCGTCGGTCTTGATCAGAGTGTAGTTCTTGCTTCTCGGGTCACCTGACAGTCTGTCCTGAGAAAACCTCTCTGCCTCAGCAGGGAGGGACCACCATGAACTCAAACAGGTTCTGCTGGATCGAACACAGAAACCGGCAGTCCCCAATGCGGTCTTCATGCGCTGGTGTTGTCCTCTTCAGTGACTCTGAAAAAACAGGATCTTTAAGTAAAAGCATTGCTGCATAGAAATGTAATTTGACGCAGAAGTGCAAATATATCAGCTGCGGGCAGGGGGGGGGCCTGGCTTGTTGAGCAAAAGTTTTGCATGTTCAGCTTATCAACTAATGTGGAGGAGCCAGGATTCACTGAACCAGTCTCTCCATGAATGATATACAGTGTGTATCACCATAAGTCAGCGGCATTGCACTGTGTTCATTATCACGGGGAAGTTTTATGAATGAATGAATATACATTGTTATGGCATTTTTCAATACACCCAATACGCTTTACAGAACCAATGGGGAGCCACTAGAACAATCACCATTGTGTATCTCATATCTGTTTCATTTAGAAACTCTGCATTTGTATGTTAACCAAACACAGAGGCGTCAACCTATGAACATTAGACTGAAAATGTGCACACAGATACCTGCAGGACACCCCCAGTATAAAAACAGTCTGGACGATACATGTCAATTCAGGCATGTTTTGTTGTATTATGTAAAAAAGAAAAAAAAAACCTAGTTTGATAGAATGTCCATCCTCATTCTTATTCCTGTTTGAGATTATAGTTTTGGAATGACATTCCTCACTGAGGTCAGCGAGCGCTGGCAATGTCCTCTTCAGTGACTCTGACATGGAAAACGGGATGTTTCAGGAAAAGCATCGCTGCGTACGAATGTAATACGACGCAGAAATGCAAATATATCAGCTGGGAAGGCAGCCAGTCTGCACCAGTACACTCACCACACAGTGGTGAGGGAGCAGGAGAGAATTCACCAGTTAGATTTAGGGCATGATTAAGAAGCCAGATATGAAAGGACCGCGGTGGCCAATTTAGGCCAGGCCTCATGGTACCTCCCCTGCTCTTTCAAAGGACCTTTTATGACCTCAGAGAACTAGGACCTCGGTTTGATGCCTCATCTGAAGGACACGCTGTTTTTACAGCACAGCGATGGGGACACTCTGTTCCTGCACAGAGGCATTGGTATCCATACAGACCACAGGAAGGGCTCCCCCTGCTGGCCACACCAACACCTCTTCCAGCAGTAACCCAGCTTTCCCAGTTGGTCTCCCATCTATGCACTGGCCAGGCCCAAAGCTGCTCAGCTTCAGGCGGACGACCTAATCTGAACTATTGGGGATACAGCTGCTGACAATTATACTGAATAAATGACCTCTATCATTGAGGAGATTTCAAGGCTTTATGAAGTCCACGTTACCTCCATGGTGTTGTATATCCAGTCCAGGAACTCGACCACCTTGCTATAGACGCCGGGCAGGTTGGCTTCAGCACAGCCCGTCCCCCAGCTGATCACGCCCGCCAACCTCCACATGCCATCTTCCTGGCACAGCAGCGGCCCCCCGCTGTCCCCCTGGGGAGGGTGACAAAGAGTGCGGCGTGTGCCCGGTTTCCCGTCGCGTTCTCTGTGACACGGTGTCAGCGGTGTGGCTTTCGGAGACCGGAGCGCGGAAGGCGTAACACACACTTGCGCCGCCGATGATATTCTGTCTCTTCCGCTGATCGCAGCAGGTCTCGGGAAATGCAGTGATCAGACTCGGGCTCACAGATCCCAGCTCACCTGGCACGTGTCCACCTCGCCTTCGGTGTATCCGGCGCACAGCATTCTGGGGGTGATCTCGCCGTTGTACATGCAGGAGCTGTTGCACTTCTTTATGCTAATGAGGGGCACCATGGCCTCCTTAAGAGTGTCGGGGATATGAACTGCAGTGGAGGAAAGAACATCTGTAAGGGGAAGTACATATAAATAATACTGCAATCATTACTCTTACACATGGAGAGTATGGCATGATGGGTTTAGATACACAGTACCCGTCAAAGGATTTAACGCACTAAGCCGTCTGCAAATGATAGTGATAGTGTCGCATCACGTGACCTGGTCATCTGATCTGGACACAGTGCAGATGGTTTTGGGGGAGTTTGAAAAGGGGAAAGTGGCCAATGAGTGCATGGAATTTCTGTGGGAGCTCCTTCAGGACAGCTGGAAGAAAATCCCAAGGGGCCACCTTATGGGACAATTAGGGTTAAGGGCCTTTCTCAAGGGACCAATGGTGGGATCACACTGTCGACCCAGGGATTTGAACCAACATCCTTCTGAGTCCAAACCCGCAGAGCTGCCCTACCACATTAAATTATTTCTTTGGATACCTTTCTGTTCAGTGCATAATTCATGTTAATGTTATTTCATAATTCTGATGTCTTCATCATAATTCTGAAATATAGATAATAGTACTTATGCTGACGGTAGGCGTCCCCAGACTTTTGACTGATACTGCATATAGATGCAGAATGGCGGAGCAGCAGGGCTTGATGGGACTGTAATTGCGGTTCATGCCTGTGGTGATGTGTCTAGACGGTGACGCACCCCCGTCGGGGGTGGTGTGGCCCCAGCCTGAGACCCAGCACTGCATGCCCCCAGGAAACTCCTGCTCATACTGGGGGAGGCACACCGGCCTCACGGTGTCTGTGGGAACCACAAGAGGATGAGCAGCAAAGCGCGTGAGGGTTTCCCCTCGTACATCTGCACGCACAGATCCTCCGTGCTACTCGCCACGCACGACCGTCCTCGTCACCGGTAAAGTTCAGCGGCGTCTTCAGTTTCATCAGGGCAACATCGCTGTCACGAGTCCTGTGGTTGTAGTTCTTGTTCCGGATGATCTTCTCCACTGAGTGTCCGGTGTGCTGGGACAGCCTGCCTGGGCCCCGGGCGACCGTGCCGGCGTACACAACCCAGCCGGGGGGGAGCCTGCAACCTCGGGGCAGAAACAGAGCCGACGTGAGACCTGCTCCCCGCGTCTGTGCTTCTACTCACGTTTCAGACTATTATCTCCCACCCTGAGCCACTGAGCCATCGGTCCCGGTGAGGGTCGCCGCCGTCCACGTGCACACAGTGCGCAGCAGTCAACACCCACAGACTGCTGATGATGGATCCTCCGCAGCTGTGCTGTTCATTGTAGTAGAGGGTGACCTGCCAGGGCCATCTGCCCAGCGGGGCCTCGTGCCCCCCGACAATCCTTGGCAGTTTGGAGTACGTCCCACACTCTCCGGGAGGAGACAGAACAGGAGCGGCATGAACGAGAGAGCAAGGGCATTAGTGAGGAGAGCACGATTTCTGAGATGGGCACTCTGTTTTGCCTTATCTCTCCATCTTACATAATCACTAATCCATTAAGGGCTATGATAAGCCTGGAAGCAGAAGATAGCAGGCAGGAGCACCATGGCCTGGATGTCGGTCCATTGCAGGTCACGCACAATCAGGCTAAGGGGCAAGTTAAAAACCGTTCGCCGAAACTGGAAAAGCACTTGGAGAAAAGCTATGCAGACACGAGGGGGTATGCCAAGCACACTGACACAGAACCAGGGGTGTAAGGGCTCACATTGAGCCACATAGTAATTTTCATGTTTTATTTCATTATTACTTACCGAAGCATTTCAAGGCTATGATCTTGCCAGATATGCAGCTCTCACTTAGAAAAAAGAACAAAACAGAAAATTATGGATATTCTCTCAAAGTTAATTGTTTTTTTTTCACATAATACAGTACAACAAAACATACCTGAATTGCCAAATATTCTCTGGACTGTTTTTATACTCGGGGCTGATCTGCAGGAACCCCTGCGTGTATTTGGGTCTGATGTCCCCCAGCTTGACGCCTTTGTGTTTGGTCAACCTGGAAAGGCAGAGTTCCGGAATGAAGCAGACAACGCGAGCCTGGAGCCGGCGGAAGCGGCACAGCGCCCACCTCGGGTGGCCCAGCCGCCGGCAGACCAGCGTCCCCAGGGAGACGTTAAAGCTCTCGAAGCAGACGGGCCGCCAGGCCTGCAGCCCCCCCAGCCGAATCTCCAGGAGGGAGTTCTCCGGGCTGATTCTGTAAGACACTGAGGTGCGGCGTTTGTGGACGGGATTCATCCTCTAAGAGGTGGGGGCGACCGTGCGAAGAACTGGCTGAGAAAAGCTGGCAGGGCTTCTGTGAAAGTTTCCCGAAGAATTAAAACGCCATTGTTGTTTCGGATAAAAATGGACTCTTCCCTGGATGGGGACACTGTGGGACAGACAGTCCCCCTTCTCGAGGTTCAGCTGAGGTGCTGCGGCCCTTTGTTGGAATGGCTGAGGAGCACACTGACCTTTCCTGGGGTCTGCCGCAGAGATGTCCTCCGTCACATTGCAGGAGGATGTCTCCTCCGCATTCCCCAGTCCAGTCGAGCTCTGACCTGTGTCAGTCCTAAGAAGCTTTTCAACTGCAGGCGAAAAAACAGCAATATACGGGTCTTACCTTTGAGTGACATGTATACTGTATTTGAGTTTTCAAAATCAGCCTTTTGGATTAAAGACACTCCACACTTATATTTGTTGAAACACTGAGTTTCTTACCTAGAAACCACATTCCAACAGCAATACCGCCCAGCAGCCCGACAATACAGACAGCAGCCAAAACTCGTACCCACTTCTGGGCTGTGATCTTGGCAGCACCTGGGAAACATTCACACATTTTCACTTCCTGTTGTCCTAAGTGATTTGCAAATCAGTTTAAAAAGTCAATAAAAGCATGCACTTAAAAACAATCCTATTGCCTACAACACGCATTATAACAGAAGCAACGTCGCCCTCTTCTGGAGAAGAAGTGAATTACACAAACACAATGACAGGGCGACTCGCCTTGGTCCGGGGGCGGAACCTCCCACAACCATGCTGGGTCTCCATGGCCTGGACCGGCCGCAATGGTGAAATCTTTCGGATGCTGCTTCACGGACAGCGTGTCCGAATCCACACTCTGGGTGAGATAAATGTTATTACTGTGCCATTCCGGTTAAGGACTTTAGCTAAAATGACTCTGGGCTTTTCTCCCAAGGGGCTGCAAGATGATAGCCCGACCATTGCAGGCTACGCCAAACTGGGCTACGCATGAAAAAATAACACGTACAAATTATTATTACATACTGATATGATTAACACAGTGCACATTTTACAATATAACTTTACAATATAATTTAATTGGTAACACTACTTGATGTGGCGCAAATGCTTAGCAATAACCCGGTTACTACTGAAGGATAAATTACGAACAAATCATTAACAAATATAGGTGCCACTTGAGATAAAATATGCGTCACGATTCATTAATGATCAACAAACATGACATCACTATGTCACTTGTGTTATTCATTACTTGTTCCTCGAGTAGTTAACAAAGGTTTACAAAATTAACAGACATACTAAAAAATGTAGGGTGCCACTTTACAATAAGGCCACCCATATGAAGAGTTCATGATCGTTTTATAATCTGGTTATTAATTAGGTAACAACATTTTTAAAATTATTAATAGACAATTTTAAGCAAGTTTAAATTTTAACAGTTAAAATTTCATTTAATTAATGAGTTTCTACCATTTACAAGTCGCAAAAGAGAGTCTTTCTTGTAAAGTGGTACCAAATTTAGTACGTGCTTCAGATAAAACATGCTTCAGGATGTATTAATTATGAATTAACATGAGATCATGTCTGTGGCTAATTAATACATAAGCAGTGTTGGAGAAGCTACTTTTAAACGGTGGCTTTTTAAGCTACAAATGATTAGCTAAGCTATACAGCCAAGCTATTGTTTGAATATAGTAGTCAGCTACACTACAAGCTACAGAGAAAAAATAGATGTAACTACATCGAAGCTATCTCATTCAGCCACGCTACTGATAAGCTATGGAAAAAGTGGCGTAGCTAATTTTAGTTACTTACTCCCCAACACTACGTGCAGTAACAGCACAATACGTTATACCCAGATATATTGTTTCAACGTTTAATTTTACTTAAATGCGCTGATTTATGGTCAGAGTTAAATTAGCAACTCTGAAACTGAATTGGTTTTTGGTCAGATTTTCAATATCGAAAACTGTTGGTGGCAAAACCTTGATTCAGTGTTGATATAAAGTGAAACATTGAAGATCAACGTCTTTTCAACCTTTTTGTCTGATAGGGAATCAATGTCATTTCAACGTATGTGTGCTACCTGGGTAAATTATTTGTGCTCCGTCAAGTAAAGTGTTACCATTTCATTTTATTAAACTCAAATATTATGCTAAAATAGCGGGCACCTCTGCAGCTGCGCCCCGGTAAGGCCGCCTGTGAGCCCAGCTGCGCTGTCAGCTTTCCCCGTCACACACACACGTGCGCACAATAACAGCCGCTGTTCAGTCGTAGCACAGGTGACAGCGCTGACCTTTGCTTCATACACCTGCAGGTCCCTTGCCTCATTTTCACCCAATGCATTAAAACTGTGACTTTGTTATTTTCTTCCACCAATCCTCGAATATGCAATATTGTATATGATTTTAACGCATTGTACACAAAATTATGCAGTTTAGCTAAAAACCAGTCTCAATGTAATATCTATGCAAGTTGTGCGACACAATCCAATGCGAGATTTATAAAAGTTAATTGTAATACTGTGATATTCATGTGCACGATGGTTTATTTTTTAATACAAATATATAAAGTTTGTATAAACCCACGTAAAACATTTTTTGAAAAAAACGCATAATTCCCGCGACCTCTGCAACTAACGTAACACTTCTACATACAGATGCTCCATGTCAGCACGAACCGCTTAATCTACTTCATTAAATAAATGAATTAAATGATTTTCGTGTAAATAACCTAAACTCTTTCCTGCTGAAGAGTATCATAATAAAATGTTCGCAAAGTGCACACGCAGGTAAGCACAAACCACACGGCTAGCATTACGGATACAAATACACGTGTCATTAATTTCTGTACTGTCAAGTTTTGTAAAAGGTAGAGAGAAGATCGCGGTACCGGTTTACCATGTTTGCTGGGTGTGAAGGCTCTTCTGGACGGCGGTAGGATGATCCACACTACACTGCCATTCAGCATGGAACCACTCTGGATTTTCCCCGTGCAAAAAGACCATGAGGTCAGCAGCAGAACAGAGAATGAACCTGTTGTTTTGCCAAGGGGTCATGGGGCCTACCCAAGGCTGGCTGAACTAGGTCTTTGTGAAGAACATAACACCTCCAGAGACACCCAGTTTCTCACCGATAGCATATTGATGGGGGGGGGGGGGGTGTTAGAGATGAACCCTATGCTGCCAACAGAAGGTCAGCTTTATAAGCAGAGCTGACAATTTTGTAGGTTTTCAGAAAAGACATAATTGAAAATTGCTGACAAGCTTAAAGTCTGGCCATTTCAAACTGACAGACATAATCAAGCTAATGAAATTTTCTGAGGGAAAAAAACAAACATTTTTCTGCTGATGCGATGACAGGATGGCTCGGGGATCAGACTTTTTTTTCTTTTAAGCAAAAAGATCAAGGCATGCTAGTTAACATTTTATGGGTGAAAGAGTGGAGTACTGTTGTGTAGCATGGGTTAACCCAGGCATGAAGGACTCTGCGTTTTTACACAGGAACCAGGTCCATTCTCGGCAGGTGAAGATGGACTAAGTAAGGAAGATAAATGCTGAGGAAGGTGAAACTAAGAGAACCTGCCTTATAATTCACCCGCCCAGATCATTTATCCTAGTCAAGCTTGGGGGAGGATCCTGGAACCTATCCCAGGCAACACAGGGCACAAGGTTTGGGTACACCCTGGACAGGAAGCCAGTCCACTGCAAAGAACACCCAGTGAGCATTTTAGAGACACTAATTATCCTATTTGCATGTATTTGGACTGCAAGAGGCAACTCCGGACGTACAAGGCAGAAGAATCGGAATCAGAATAACTTTATTGTAAGAAGTACAACGAAATCAGGTGCAGCCCCTGTGTCGGACAGATATATAAATAAGGAAATATAAAATATGGAAGCAATATATGTACACAAATACCAAAAATAAATAGTAGTTAAAAAAAAAAATGAGGTAGCTAGACAACAGTCCATTTGCCTGAGACCTTAAGTTGGACATTGAAACCTATGAACTTGGAAGGGTGAGACCACCGCCCGGTCCCCTGAGCCACCGCCCCGCCCACTGAGGCACCGCCCCCCCCACTCAAGCCCCGCCCGGTCCCCTCGTCCACCGCCCGGTGCTCGGAAGAACCCACCCCT
>JAABNY020000035.1:12562917-12575971 GCA_015164015.2 Brevimyrus niger
AACAACCGCCCGGCCCACAAAGCCACCGCCCCACCCGCCAACCCACCGCCCGGCCCCCTCCGCCACCGCCCGGTCCCCTGAGCCACCGCCCGGTCCCCTGAGCCACCGCCCCGTCCCCTGAGCCACCGCCCCGCCCACTGAGCCACCGCCCCGTCCCCTGAGCCACCGCCGACTGAGCCACCGCCCCACTCCGCACCTCACTCATATGACCAAAAACTAAAGTAAATACAGCAAGAAGCACAGAGTGAAGTGAAGCACAGACCTTAGTGTGGACATAAGTCAATGTTAAATGTACACCATGACAAATTTAATTTTATAGATGTAAACCATGATAGCTCTATTACATATACAAAGGACAGCTGCTTATAAAATTTTAGTGTAATGTCCTAAAAAGAACAGGAAGAGCCTAAATATAATATGGTGAGCAGATGACAAAGACTTTAAATGTAATATATAAAATAACACAATAAAAACATTTTCAGTTGTCTTTGTGAGGATCAAGTGAATATTATTTAGTAACTTTTGACCATTATCTATTAACTAAAGCAAAAGTAGCACATGAGTTTTCATAGTCTAAGAATGAAAAACTCAGTAATGTTTCAAACTGACTCAAAGTGTACAGCTGCTTTATCTATATATATATCCTTACATTGTCCCAGTATAATTTAATATAGTGTATATAGCTTTTCCTTCTACTGAAGTGTCACGTCAGGTGGTACGAAAGGAGGGATGATCTGTAGGGTGATGTGAGAGCAACGGGCATTTTTCAGGAAACCTGAATACTTACAGAAACATAAAAAAGCAAATCACTCTGCGGGGTCAAAACAGAGGCGAAACAGAGGCAGGCGGCCTAGACAAGGGCTACAAGGGTTGGGACTGAACAAAGGGAAACTAGGGGGAAACACAGAAAGAGTCTACAGAAGTGATACCATTTGGAAGGGTAACACACAGCGGTAAGAATGATCAACAGGAAAACAGGGCAAAGGTGTGTGTGTATGTGTGTGTGTGTGTGTGTATATATATATATATATATGCACACACACACACACAAACACACCAGGTGACGCTGTAGTACAAGGAACAGGTATGAACAATTAACTTATTAATGGCACAGGAATGGAAATAAGTAAATAGGGGAGGAAACAGGATAGAAAGCGACATCTGCTGGCCAAAAGGGGACATGAAAGACTTGGTAGGGACAGATCCTTACACAAAGCAGTATGCTATTTCATTATTACCTTAGCATTATCAATATTACTGATGTACCTCATTCTGAAGGTCTCTGCTAACACACCAGGCTAAATCGGGACTCAGCCTGAATTCTCAAAAGTTAGACCATGAGAGTTTGTAAGGGGTGGCTCAAGTCATGGTCTAAAAATGGGATTTGAGGTAAAATAAATGCAGCATAGTGATCAACATAAGCAGAGCTGATTTGAAATTGAAAGGTTTATTCAGTATTTTGGAGCTTTTAGTGAAGCTTTGGGAATATCATTCCTGTCAGTCTGTAGTTATAAACATTTCTGGAAGCTCATTCCATGTGGGTGTGGGTAGGGGGGGCGGATGTAAAGTGATGTAGTAGGAAATGAAGGTTCTGGTAGAATTTCTCCAGGAAGGCTGTCTAATGTAGGGGATGGAGCCTCTCTCATGCACAAAGCAGCCACACTAATACTCTTCCATTGCACTGTAGCGTTTCATTAGCTGCCTGGACCTTGGGCCGGTGTCTCCTCAGGCCAACTTGAAAGCCAGGGCCTTCAAAGTCCAGGTCCTATGAAGGATCTCCAGAGACACACAAGGCAGCATCTTATCTGCAGCTCCTGTGACTTATGGCCGAGGAAATGAGTTCAAATGATCAAAATGAGCCGAACATCATTGAGGTTCATTCATGAAATTGAATAACAGATATCTGTCAACGTGCTCCTACTGAATTTCATTATCTTCCGCAGACAGTGCATGATGGGATAATTTCAAATTTGCTTATACTACTCTTACCACATAATTGAACCATTAAGACTATGCACGATATTTAAAACTCAAAGACTAAATACAATTTTTTCATTAGGTGAAACTGTATCCTGTGGGCTCGAATGTGCTCTTTTGATTTACAGATTCTGTGATGACCTGTGGTTTAGCAGCAGTTGTTCCGCGTTTGTGAAGCCTTTGATGGAGCTGAAAACCTTTCTGTACAGGCCAACATAGTAAGACTCTGACTCACCCCTTGCTGACAGGCTGCTACTTAATATCACCGCCTTCTATCCAGCCGCTGTAATCGGATCTTGCTCTGGATGTTGTGACGCTGTAGCAGACACACATTCGCCAGTGAAGCTGTGATTTACTTCTTCTAGACTATGAATCAGCTCACAAGCAGACAAGATCGAAGACGGCCTGGAGGGGTCTGTGAAGAAGAGCCCAGAGTGCAGGAAAGCAGTACTATTTTAGGCCTATATCCTAAAAAGCGATTCACATGCCAAATAAACTTTCCATCCTACTGTATAATACAGCCTACATTGTGTGTAAATTGGCTGTAGTATTTCCATCCATCCATATATACATTGCTTGTAAAAGCCCTAATGGGGTTTATGCAATAACCTGAAATCCGTCTTAAAACGACAGTGGTACTTCAGTTCTCGAAATCATTAGAACTCGAATTTCTTAAAAGTCGAACCAACCAGTATGGAAAAAAAAATACCTAGAGTTAGATCTCAGTCCCAGAAGTCAAACCGTGGACGCCGACCTAGGATAACTTGTAGGCGCAGGGAAATGAGTCATTCAGCACGTCTCTCAGCGGAAACAAAGGGTAAGGCTTCAGTCTCAGCCTCGCATTAGCTGTAATATTATCGTGCATGTTTACACTAGCTGAATGCATATATTTAGACAGTAAAAATACATTTAGACAATGATAGGCAGTAACAGTAATTATTATTATTATTAGATAATAAAATGCATTTTAAAATAAAGATTTCTTATTCACTATCTTAATATTAATAATAAACCATTAATACGTTTAATTATAATAATATTGTTGCGCCGAGTGGGGACGGTACGGAGACAAAGGCGCAGACGTCAGGGTATCGGGGAATACCGGGTTTAATTACAAGTAAGGCCAGCAAAACGCAGACAACACAATGACTGGACTGGGGAAACAAACTGAAACGCGGACAAAATACAGAGGACTAATGACAACAACCAGAAACAGCTGTTCACACGCAGCGTGGCACGCGGAAGGAGCGGACGATTGGGGCAGCTAGGACCCATTGTTTGGATGCATTTATTTACATTTATTTTCTTACTTAACAAATTACTGTTTTGATTAATGTGCTTATATGTGTTTAATACAGTATATGCTCTTCTTGTTTAATCCGGTTAATTTTGTGTTTAAATGCTAAAAAAAACTATTTAAAAAAATATTTAGGTGTATTTTTTGGGGCTGGGAACCAATTAATTGGTTTTCCATTATTTTTTATGGGTAAAATTGGATCACAACTAGAACTTTTTAAAATTCGATCCGGAGTTCTGAACGGATTAAATTCCAGTTCTGAGATACCACTGTACTTGGTCCTGAATGAGTCGAAGAAAAACGAGTTTGCTACATGTCCTGTGGTAATACGACATAATATTAAAGTTAATATTAAACCATTTTTGTTTGAAGTGTGTTTTCTCTGAATTAAAACAAAACCCAGTCTCTCCGCTTCTGAGCTGTACTGCATATTTGTTGCATCGATTAAGAGGTTAAGTCGTAATCTGCTAATTTAATTCGTGGATCCGGTTGCCTGAAGATCATCGCCTCTATCACAGCATCACCCCTTGTTTCCCCAAAGGAGAATGACACGCCAAGGCTTTTGCAGCACATGCACTCAGCGGGACATTAATCCCGTCGCTCCGGAACCCGGCACAGGGAGCTGCGGTTAACGTGCGGCTGTGTGACCGCCATCCACGACCTAATGGCACATTCTTGAGTGCTGATTTTGCTGCCAGGCGATCAACAAAACTGTAAAAGCGGAGGCCATTAGCTGGCATAAGTCGTAAAGGAGAATGAGGCGTCCGGTCCTCTGGACAGCGCTAAGTGTGATACTACAACTCTGCAAGAAGGAAGCATGTACAAGTCTCTATCATACAAGTGAGTCTGCTTTACTATTTAAGAGAAATCCGTGCACCGTCTCCAATTACTATATTTATTTAACATTCTTCAAATAGGCTACTGTTAAAAGCATGTTGATTTGTATTTTTTTTTTTCGTTTCTGGGCGTGTCCCGTTTTATTGTCCGGAAATATTCCATCCATCCATCTTCCAATCTCTTATCCTGGTCATGGGGAGATATTAGTTCACCATTTCTAAACGTTATTAAGTGTAAATGTTATTATACGTGTATCCAGCTTGTATTGATGAAGTAGTCGATCATCTTCCGAAAGTTCTCAGTTCGACGTTACTTTACTCATGTTTGCGACGTTCATTTCGTTTGATACCAAAACAACATCCTGAATTTATACCAAAAAAAAAATAACTGAAGTAGCCTATAATTAGTGCTGATGATCGATTAAGAATATATGAATCTGAAAGGAGTAATCCATGCTGTCTGCTTAGACAGGAGAAATGCCCCGGGCCGTTTTTCCAATGCCACGCTGGTCCGTCTCTCAGAATACTTAAGCGACGGCTATAAGACGGGAGTGCGTCCCGTCACAGACTGGAAACGATCCACTATGGTATCCATAGACCTGATGGTCTATGCAATACTTAGCGTGGTACGTATTAACATTTTATTATCATATTTTGGATTCAACTTTCATTTTTAAGCAACACCACATACCATTATTTTTCTATCCCATCGCAGGATGAAAAGAACCAGGTTCTGACGACATACATATGGTACCGGCAGGTATGAAAGAGATCTTAATGTGTCCACACTTTTCCGTCCTGTATAGGATTTCTGCTCCAGATCAAATTTAGGCCCGTGAGTAGATGCCTTGCGTATCCGCCGAGAAAGGTCCATCGAGCCGCACTTCACGTAATTAGAGAGGTAAAATAAGTTACAGATGCAGCACAGAGCGCCTTTCTAGGTGCAGAGAGGGAAGTTTCCCCCTGAAAATGAAATTAAATTAATCGGTGTGCAAAGCGCCCCCGTGTCCTAGCGTGTCCTTCTCTTACTGTGGTCTCTGTGGCACGCAGCAATGGATTGACGAGTTTCTTTCCTGGAACCCCGAAGATTTCGACAATGTGAAACAAGTCTCTGTTCCTATGAGCAGCGTGTGGATGCCGGATATACTGATCAACGAGTTGTGAGTATAGTTCCTTCATATTAACTTGTAGGTGTATCATCTTAGCTTGGCTCTGGAGACATACGTGGGTCAGTTCCACTGGAGTCATTTTGAAAATCTTGTTTTCATATTAGTGTGGATGTGGGCAAGTCCCCCGACATCCCCTATGTTTACGTGGAGCATAACGGACTAGTACGCAACTACAAACCGATCCAGGTGGTAACGGCATGCAGCCTAAACATCTACAACTTCCCCTTCGACATGCAGAACTGCAGCCTCACCTTCCAGAGTTGGCTCCACACCAGTAAGTCTGTCCACCAGCCCCAGCAGAAATCACTTCCAGTTAGGGGGCAATTAAGGTTTCGGCAGAGGTGGGAACTGGGGGAGGGTTTAAGGATTTGGGAGGTTGCAGATGCAGATTCAATTACAGGACGCTGCATAATAGATATAAACAAATGAGAAAAATATTTTAAAGAAACAGTAGTTCCGTAACTGAAATTAACCGGTTTATTTTCCGCAGTTAAGGACATCAACATCTCCCTACTAAGGTCACCCGAGGAGGTGAAGGATGATAAGTCTGTTTTCATGAATCAGGGAGAATGGGAGCTTCTTCATATCCTGTCCAAATACAACACCTTCAGCATCGACGAGGAAGACTACTACGCTGAGATAAAGTTCAACGTATGCCTCCATATAT
Source organism: Brevimyrus niger (assembly GCA_015164015.2). NCBI lineage: Eukaryota > Metazoa > Chordata > Actinopteri > Osteoglossiformes > Mormyridae > Brevimyrus > Brevimyrus niger. The sequence continues at coordinate 12,568,864 of JAABNY020000035.1, forward strand.
TTTATCTATATTAATATGTATTAGTAGAGACTTTGATCAGACCTTTTTCACAAAGGCGTCATCTGCAGACTGAGCCGTGAGGGGGGGGGGGTACATGTGTCCATGAGCACGGAGATGTAATAACCATAATGACATGATGGTTTCATTGAAAGGTTTCTTTGTATGTTATAATGAATGATAAAGTTAAATGTTGAAGTTAGTCTGATTAGCTTTATTAGCTGAAACTCCTTTAATAGTCCAACTACATTTTAATAATAAAATGGCTTGTCTAAGATAGCTCTCCATACGTCGGTTTAGTGTTGGCCCGCCTTGAAAGATAGCAGAGCCAATGGATACGACTGTGGGTGGGGATACTCATGTAGCCCCGCCCCTGTGTAGCCACACCCCTGTGTAGCCCCATCCCATATTTCAGACTGCCGCTGGGTGTTCTTGTCCTTTTCTGGTACAGAGCAGGAATGAGCTTTGTGGATGTTTCATTATTTACAGATAAGGATGGGGCTGCAGGACTTGACCAGGTCTTCCTGTTACAGAACCTCCACTGGCAGATATGTGGGCTTCAGCACAGCCTCACGCTGCCACGCTCTGGTTTGTGTCGCAGGTGGTGATCCGGCGCAGACCACTCTTCTACACGGTCAGTCTGCTCCTGCCCAGCATCTTCCTCATGGTGATGGACATCGTGGGCTTCTACCTGCCCCCTGACAGCGGGGAACGAGTCTCCTTCAAGATCACCCTGCTGCTGGGCTACTCCGTGTTCCTCATCATCGTCTCTGACACGCTGCCCGCCACAGCCATCGGGACGCCGCTCATCGGTAGCCAATCACATCATCCCCACGGCTCAGCTACGACACGATTCTCATTTCGACATGGCAATCTTGCACAGCACTCGTGATTCTTCCCTGAAGTCATGCTCAGTCCTTTGAACAATGAAATCACTGGGGATATCCACAGTAAAACAGTCAAATCATAAACACTAACAAATTTATTTATCTGAATAGTGAAATCACACAGACAGTATTCTCATTTCAATAGTGAAACACATTATACTCACTATAAAACACCAAAAACATTTGCAAAATACTCACAATTCATCGATCACTCTCAGCACTGATACACATAAACACACACTGATGTCTTGTGTTCTCCATGGTGACCACAGGAGTCTACTTTGTGGTGTGCATGGCCCTGTTGGTGATCAGCCTGACCGAGACGGTTGTAATCGTACGGCTGGTTCACAAGCAGGATCTTCAGCCACACGTCCCCGACTGGGTCAAACACCTAGTGCTGGAGAAAGCCACGGTGCTGCTCTGCATCCGGAACCAGCACAGGCTCGGTCCCGACCCATCCCGAGATCCGGACTCACTGCGCTGCAACGGGAACGGCGTGAATCCCAGTAGGAGTCGACGTCGGAGGTTCGGTCTAGTCGTGAAACCCCAAATATTGGTGACATATTGTCTTGTGTCCCACAGCCCAGTGCAATCACCACGGCGGCCAGCTGAGAGCGGACTTGGCGGGTCGGATGGAGCCGGCCCAAGGGCCGAGGGCCGGGGAGGCGGTCATGGACGGCGTCCTGCTGGAGGTGTCGTCCATCCGGCGGTTCCTGGAGAGACGGGAGGAGTACCGGGAGATCGCGCGGGAGTGGCTGCAGGTGGGCTACGTGCTGGATGTGCTGCTCTTCCGCCTGTACCTGATGGCCATGGTGACGTACAGCATCACACTGGGCACCTTGTGGTCCGTGTGGCAGTACGTCTGAGCCGTACAGCCGATACCCACTGTGAAGCACAAACGAGGAGCAGACGGGGCAGCGCTGCATCTTGACTGTTAATCGTCGAACATTCTGTATTTCATTGTTTCACATTGCATTTACATTGCTGTCATCAATTGTATCAATGAATGACTGTGTTAAAAAGTATTTAGTGTGGTATTGTTACTGGTCATTCTGTGTAATAAAACACTCCAAACTGATTTATTAACAAGTAACAGTATTTATATGCTTAACTACTGAATTGGAGATATCCAATTAAATTTTTTATCAGTCGGTGTATAATCAAGTGGAAAGTATCTCCTGTAAAAGCTGTTAAAAGTGTGTGCCTTGACATTTTATAACAGTAAAATATTCCTTTAAAACCTGTTGTGTTTCAGCTGTTATTTTCACACATAATATCCTGACGTTTCCTAATAACGGTAATTATCGCTAAGTAAGTACGGTTATTTCAGTGTAGTGGAGAGGGCAGTTTAGAGGTGATTATCACATTATAACAGAGGACAGTGTAAATGCGATTATCAAACCCAACTGGGAAGGTGGTGTAATGTTACATATTAAAGCCAAGGATTTGCATATTGCTACTGCTGCTCATCCTCCAGACAAAAAGAATCACCTTGAAGAAAATGCACTTGGCAGGTGTGGGATGAACAGATGGTTGTACATAAAGAGCAGGAGCTTAACACGCCTCCCACGGAAAAAACTGCCAAAATGTCAGCATTCCATCAATGTCAGTGAATCCTATGAGAGTGCGGGGCTTTGGAGAGCTCCTGCTCGTCACTGTCACTGCTTCAGTCACCTACCACACTGCGGCGCATAATTATAACTGCCTCCTTATCAGTCTACAGTTTATCTGGATATAGACAAGTATAACACTCCCAAGTACAACACTGTTTTACAGTGCTAAACTGTCTATGGGTACAACAAGGCAATCAAATAGGCATATAATTAATACATGCAGTTCCAGGGACGGCAGATACATGGCTGACCTTCTGTTCAGTCTCGAATGTTAACTCTCAGCGCTTGATGTGTCAGATTGGAGACGCAGAAACTAAAGCTTTCCAGTGTAATTGTAGTTGTTCAAATGCATACTAAAGCATTGTTTGTTTATGTCATACCTGTGTCTCACCACAAGAGGGCACTGCCTACAATTAGGCAGGGATCAACAGCAAGTGTAATAAAGCGCAGGGCTGAAAAACATACACGTAGGTTTCTTGTGAATATTGGTGCAGCAGAATCACACCTGCTTCATCTCAAGATTACAGAATTACATCCACAAATTAAAAAAGCACCAAATTTCAAAATGCTCAATATCATTGTGCCAACTTAAATAACGAATAAGTGGATTAATGAATCAGTATCACTAGCTTTCTAATGAATTTACTGATAAATAAAAAACCTACTTCATGCTCTCAGTGGCAAAAGGGAATACCGCTCACTGCAGTGAAGTCTGTCCACAAAGCTCATTTGTCCCAATTGGATTATTTTGTGACATTATGGAGGTTTGTTGAGATACCATTTATCAATTCAGCAAATTCCACCTGCAAAGCTCCTGCTGTCCAAGCTGTGAGAAGCACGGTAATGAAATAGGCATATAATTCTGGGCACTGTAACGGGAATGACACGACCCCCTCACCCACAGAGCAGCACACAAAAACGCTGGACAGAACTAACTGGAATTTAAGACTTTATTTTATTTTAAGTGCAGATAAAAGAATCCAACGAATTTTGCTCAAAGTCATAAGATGAGACAAAATTGAAGGGACGTTCACTACAGGACAATCTACTATTATGCTGGTTGTAGAAAATCTTTGTACTTTTGAAGGCACCGGTACTGTAGCATCTGCAGAAAGACAGGGGAAAGCCTGCAGCGCTCCATCGCTTTTTGCTTCTCCAGAACCCAGATGATGCTGTGAAGAACAGCACTACATCCACACTCGAAAAGCAATTCCAGAAATGGCAGCCACGAACACACCTATACACAATTAATCATTTTGGCGTCATAAAGGTCTGTGACCTTGTGAGTCTGTAAAGAGCAATACTCGTTCACCTAAACAGAGGTGAAGATGCTGAAGGTGCTGAGGTAGATCAACTAAAACAAATTAAAATATGTTCTTTATACAAAACACCAACCTGACCACCACATATGCTGTCCCACAAGAGTTAAAGCCATAGACTAGATGGAAAGGAGAAATATTCCTGAGCCCAAAAGGACTACTGGTCTGTAGAGATAAGCCATAAAAGAACAGACATTTGTGGTAATTCATTACTAAATATATTTAATGAACAGCACATGCCCAGCAGCACTGCATAAAATGGTTACCCATTCAACAAATGTTCTATGTAACAACAGCAATTACCCGTTCTAGATTGTTCTAGAACACATCACACAGCAGAGATTCCATAGTACTCCTTATCCTTTGCTCCCCCACAAATATTCAGTTATATAATCATAACCAAAATACTTCTACAAACATTTCACTGTATATATAAAATATTCATAATTATTACAAATCGCTTGAGAAATGTGAACACTAATGACCCAGCTCTTGCTTACAGAAGCACATGGAAATTGAGTAAATTATGAAAGAAAATTTATGGCATTTTAATTAATTATTAGACGATTACTGTACAATCACGCTGAGTAACATTTTCTCCTTTTAGATTAAAGCGACATACAAGGGCAAGTGATAGTGGTTAGGTTTAATTGACCCTTGTTAGTTGTTCATTAAAACACCATGTAGCTGTTGCTTTTTAAATCACAAACATTTTCCCAGAATGCATCGTTCAACGCAGACCAATTACACGTTATTTTTTGCGTGGATCCCTTACGGACAACAGCACTGTTAATCTTTCTTGCTCAGTTTGTGCAAAAGACATCAGACACAGCTTGGGAAACTCTTTAACTCCTGTCACACATACTAGGCAAAGACGCCTTCTAACTCGTTTAAGCCACAATGGCCTGAATCATCAGCTTAAAACGTTTCCTCTGACGCTACAGCTTGTTCACACCTTAATTTCAAGTAGAAACTGCTTCGCTTCACAAACTGGCATTCAGTTCTGCCACATTATAATAATTAAAATGCAGGAATCTACCAAAAAAAATCTAATTAAGAAAATAAAACAGTAATACAAATACACAATATAAATTTTATCAATAGCTAAAAGTTTAAAACATATAAAGAGTTTGTGCTATAACAGAAAAACCACATATTCTCATTTTAAAAATATCATCATGTTATTTCTGCAATCACTATCCAGTGCATTCATACTATCACACATTGCTGTGCAGATATGAATCATATTAATCTGCAAAGACATTGTATGCCAGCTTCCTCTGCTTCTTAGGGGTTAGCCATTTTTTTCCCCATTCCCAAATTTATATAATAGGACGTGGGGTGACAGGAGATACGACCTTGGCTTCTTAATCCCGTTACTGCCTTTTGCAATCATTTATATAAACACTGCAGGCAAACAATGTGCAAAATAAGAATTCCCGAAGCATGAGGCGAGGCCACCAAACAGACGATGACAAACAGACGCAATCAGCCCGAGAGAAACGGAACGTCGGGGTGTGAGCGAGAGAGAGAGGCGTCTTTCGAAACGCGTCAGCGTGGTGACGCAGCGTACCACGTCGGTATTCTTTGGAGAAATTCCTCGGTCGTTTCGAAAAATGATATACCTCATTCAGAGCTGGGATGTCCCTAAGAGACAGGGCAGGTGGCAGAGACTGGAGGCCGATCTCTAGGGTCTGAAAGAGAAAGTTTGACCTCTGGAAATGGAGTGAGGGGAACGGGAGGGGGGGGGGGGGAATGAGTAACTTTAACTAGGCAGCGGACAGATGGCAGGTGATGTCACTTATCACCGCTACCTCACCAGGACAAACGGGGGTTTCGTTTGAGATAAACCGCACTGTGGAGATCGGGGCGGACATGCTTGCCCGTGAATCTGTCATTGAGTGTCGACACTCCGTCAAACGCGGGTTAAACGGCAGAAAGCTCCGTCGGTTCATCTTCACCGCCCCCCCTTTCATGTCTGTGGATCTTCTTTTAGGGGGGAGATCTCAGTTTAAATGGCGTGAGAGTCGGACTTGAACGTGGGAACACAGCGCTCCTCCTCCTTCCCTCAGGGCCGCAGCCGCACAGCTTCCCTCCGCCTCCTCTCTTCACACATAGCACAGGTACAGGTAGGTCTTCTCTATCCTCCAGTCTGGGGGAATGTCCTCCGCTCTGTGAGCCTTCATGTGCTTCTGCATGGCGGACAGGCTGGGGCAGAACTCCAGACACACAGTGCACTGGTAGGGGGCGGCGCCGTTGTGTGTGCGCAGGTGTTTGATCATCGCCGAATAGTCCCGCGAACGCTGGTGGCACAACTTGCATTCGAAGGGCTTCTCGCCTGGGTGGGAGGAGGTTGGGGGATAGCAGAGCACAGAGGCAGCCTTTCAGAAGATGCGCCAATTAGCAGAAACATGCGCGAGACCCATTTTTACAGAATGAAGATTCCGCTTCATCTAACACCGATTACCTCCAAGGGGTTTTTCCGTAAATTTTTTCACGTTTTCAGTGAAAGCGAGATCTCTTGCGTAAAACGTAACAGCGTCCCTGATGAGTCCCCTAGAGAGAACTGCTCACACGGCTGAGAGCAAAGCTACAAGTTACGCGCTGTCAATGCGCTAATGATAGCATCACACTTTGAGTCTGAGAGAGAGAACAGAGTGGATTTTATCCTTATTATCAAATCATATCATCACAGACTATGGGCTGTAACTATGTAATCAACATTCTTAATGGTCTGAGGGTCATGTCAATAATTTGAAAAGTTTATGATACATATTGTTTTTACAATGAAAACTGATGACAGAAATTTCACATTAGGAAATTTCTGGGGCTAAAGATGTCAATGTCAGAATGTGTACCGACTGCACACTGGATGGAAAGAAAAAAGATTATAACAGATTAAAAGATAAAAAAATGGTGAGAGAACAACAAACAGGGGTCGTCGACTGGTGCAGTTCATCTTCCTACCATTAGGTGGAAGCAAAAAGCCACATTCCACCAATCAGATGTGCAGATGGTGGGCACAACATAAAAGCCATACCCAAGGTATTTCCCTATAGGGGGACATCCTCTCATCATGCCTCGTCTTCTGCCCTCTCACATACTCAAGTCTGCAGGGCAGCTCACAAAACCAACCAGGTTTGACAGGGCGCTATAACTGCAACTCTAACTCTAACCCTAAACATTGCCAGGACCAGCGATTTGGCAGCACTAATGACCCTCACCCCCCCCCCCCCCCCCCCCCCCCCCCCAACCACACACACCCCCCCCCCCCTCCCCCACCCCTCCCCCC
>JAABNY020000035.1:12586397-12602328 GCA_015164015.2 Brevimyrus niger
AACATTTAAACATGGAAAAGGGTAATATAATAAAATGGAGAGCGCCCCCGATACACACACACACACACACACACACAGAGATAAACACACACAATCATACACACATGTGCATTACATTATGGGGACCATGCATTCACTTTTACAGGAAAAACACTAATCCTAACAATGACGACCTTAACCCAGGCCTAAACTTAAACATAAGTAATCCAACAAAATACAAGACTTTTGGCATTTATATCTTTTTGATTGTACACACACACACACACACACACACACTGTTCATCATTAAATATGAGGGCCTTTCACAGACATATGCCCTCCCAGAAGTGTGAGGTAAACACTGATCATTCCTTACCAGCCGGGATGTACCATAAAACCCCATTAAAAATTTAACAGGACAGCCACTTTCATTATGTAGGAGATTAGCCTCCACACTAAATGGAAAGTAGTTATAAAATGTCATTCACCATCGTTCTGTGAGTGTGTTTGTTGTTTGGGTGTTTTCTTTTCTTTGGTGAACGGAAACCCCAGATTAACTTGATTAAATCCTGTAAAAGCCCTCCCCCCCCCCCACCACCAACAGCTACAACCTGCTGGGAGTCGTGGGTGGTTATCTAACCCAGAAAAAAAGGCCTCGCGGTGTTTTGTGTTTCTTGATATCGTGCTCTGATTGTTTATCGTTGTTTTGGTGGCCATCTTGGTGCCATCCGAGGAGGAATTGCAGTGGAGGAAAAGGCCACCTGAAGGGGTATCCGGGCAGGAGAGGTACGCGAGTCACAGCCAAACGGAATACCAGGCAGCAGCAGCACCGGATCGCGGGTCGGCTACTTCGTGACCATGACGCTCATGAGGCCGCACAGCCTAACAGCAGAGAACAGACGAGCTGCTTTGCTGGAAAAGCCAAGAGCGAAAACAAACTTCTGAGAGACATATGTCACGCTGACAGGTTCAAAGGTCAAAGGTCCCCTGGAGGAAGCCTTTATGAAACTCTGTTTGGAAAGACAGGAACAGGGTGCTGTATACAGAGAGGACCAATACTGGGACCAGCGCTGGTGGGGGAGAAACAAGTTTCTGTAACTCGCTTGTTTTCTGCAGCGTTTCAGTGACGTTCCTGGAATCCCTTGGGTTGCAGAGAATTACTATCACAGTTCAGTGGAAAAAGATATATACAGACATAACCACTGAGACTTAATGCCAGCTAACACCTTAAGAGGAAGAGATCTCAGTTTCATGTAATTTGAACATTTTAGGTCAAAGGCAGATGGAGGCATTTAAATCACCACTGACAGGTTAGGGCAAGAAGCCAAAGTAGAAGGCAGAGGAATGTGGTGTGTGTGGTGAGATGGTGCCAAATCTGCATAATACAAAAAAAATTTAAATCTCCCTTTGCTTTCCTCCAGTATGACTGCTGAAGGTTTAATCAAGACAAAAAAAAAGAAAAACACATGAAAAAAAATACCGGTCAGTACGCTTTAATTGTAGGTCTGAGAACAGCGTGTTCCCGCACAAACATCTGTGAGGGATCAGAGGCAGAACGCTCCGGAATGCTGGCAGAACATCCAGACCTGCAACTGGCTGATGATGTCATTGCTCAGGCACAGGGAGGGGAGGGGGGTGGGGGGCAAGCTCTGCTTCTGAATGACCAGCAACAGGGTGAAAAGATTTTCACAAATGCCTCTGGCGTTGAGTTCCTTCCTTCTTTCTGCAGTGTTTTCGATCCTGGAAGTTTGTTTACACTGTCAGCCCTACCCCTTCCCTCTATCACTGCATTTACACTGTCAGTCCTTCCCCTTCCTTCTATCACTGCATTTACACTGTCAGTCCTTCCCCTTTCCTCTATTCCTGTGTTTACACTCAGTCCTTTCCTTTCCTTCTATCACTGGGTTTACACTGTCAGTCCTTTCCTTTCCCTCTATCATTGGCTTTACACTGTCAGTCCTTTCCTTTCCTTCTACTGTATCACTGCATTTACACTGTCAGTCCTTCTCCTTCCATCTATCACTGTGTTTACATTGTCAGTCCTTTCCTTTCCTTCTATCACTGCATTTCACTGTCAGTCCTTCCCCTTTCCTCTATCTCTGTGTTTACACTGTCAGTCCTTTCCTTTCCCTCTATCCCTGTGTTTACACTGTCAGTCCTTCTCCTTTCCTCTATCCCTGCATTTACACTGTCAGTCCTTCTCCTTTCCTCTATCCCTGCATTTACACTGTCAGTCCTTTCCTTTCCATCTGTCTCCATGTTTACACTGTCAGTCCTTTCCTTTCCCTCTGTCTCCATGTTTACACTGTCAGTCCTTTCCTTTCCCCCTGTCCCCATGTTTACACTGTCAGTCCCTTTTCCTCCAGTGCTGTTTACACATCAGCTTGTCACATTTTCCTCCAGCACATGATTCAGGGGCTGATCCTACCACAGCTGCCACTTCCGGCCTATAGAAAACTGGCACAGGCCTCACTGTACCCGCGACAGGGGCACAGTGCCCAGATGGGCCGACTGCCAAAGCCACTGCTAACAAACAGGGACACACTTACTAGCTGGGGCTTGAGAAAGCTGCACGACAACACAGCAGACTTGGGTTTCCTATACATAGTCATCTCCCTGTTCCTTTTGACGCGGATGAACTGCGTTGTAAGGACAGCAAATATCAAATCAGGAGACATGGGGGAAAAAAAAGAGAAAAGGCTAAGCTGATCTAATCGTTTATTAAGAATCACCACCACACCCTGTGAGCTTAGTCTTCAAGAGAGAAACAGAAATCTCAACAAACATTTCTTAATCTTAACATACCAATCAGTCTTCATGAGAGTCAGGACCCGCCTCCCTACCTATCAGTGTAAATGAGAAATTCAGGACCCGCCTCCCTACCCATCGTTGTATATGAGACAGTCAGGACCCGCCTCCCTACCCATCATTGTATATGAGACAGTCAGGACCCGCCTCCCTACCCATCAGTTTTCAGGAGTCACAACCCACCTCCTTACCCATCAGTCTTCCTGAAAGAGTCACGACCAGCATCTGCTCACCAATCAATCTTCACAAGAGAGTCACCACCTCCGTCTCCCCACCAATCCATCTTTGCCAGAGTGAGAGGACAGAGCAGCAAGGCATGCTGGGTGATTACCTGAGTGAGACAGCAGATGCATCCTCAGGCGCAAACTGTCCAGGAAGTACTTCCCACACTGCTCACAGCCATACGTTTTCATTCCTCCGTGTAGCTTCCTATAGGACAGCGAAGAAAACAGCATCTTTTAATAAATAATGCTTATATTACGGCAAATTCTGACCCGCCGCTCTTGTCTTTATGTTACTTAAACATCTAGCCCATCAGGGTGGACTTTCTGACACTGCGGTTAGTCTCTTTCTGGGAAGGAAAGACTACGTGCAAACCACTGTTGTCTAAAACACTGGGCATCTGAGCTGAAGAGAGTCAGTACCGGGCTGCAAGCAACTAATTTCTGTCTACATCTCCGTCACGAGTAAGAAGTTCCATACCCACCAGTAGCAGCTGGACTGGCAAGCCGGTGTCCGAATTAGCCCTCATGGGACAAGTTAACAGAATCTTGCAGTATAGGAGTCTCACTGGAAGACAGCTTGACTTGCAACTATGCGTATGAACCCCGGCTCTCCGCTACTGGGAACATTAACAAAAGATGTCATGTCCTCCTGTTCTCTCTAATCCAGGCCTTGACCCCAGGCCCACACAAGCTTCCATCTTAATCTGCCTTACCCGTACGGAAGACGCGGGGCATTCTGGGATTCCACGCTTTGTTTTTGACTTCACTGCTATGCCGGGTACAAGTGGCCCGAGCAGGGAGGTTTACAGCTGAACATTTTTACGGCTTAAAGATGCACAGACTGGCCTCCAGCTTCAGGCAGACTAGAAAGTCATGGTTCTTTTGTCAGAACGTGGAAGATACACATCAGTGTCTCATTTAGTGAGTTTCTGCTGACACATCCGACAGCTTTCAGTCTGCCACCTTCGTGTAAAGATCTGTTTAAAACTCCGTTTATAGTTTTTCTGTCCTTTCTTTTAGTCTGTACCATTTCGTTACAAAAAAAAAAAAAAAACTTTTTGGCTGGAGTACCAACCTCAAAAACATTTCAAGCTGAAGCAAACAAGCCTTTTGATTCAAAACATCCCAGAAAAGTATTTGTTTACCAAGCTGAAAATGTCCAACAATGCTAAGGTTAGACGGCTGTGCCTCAGCCAGCTCCTGTGCTCTCAGCTCAGACGCCTTTGAGAAAATGCCAGAGGAAGCTTCTTCATCCCTGTGCTGGCCACTAATAGGAAATGATTTTTTATTTTGTTTGTTTGTCTTCAGAAACGGCAGATAATAGCTTGCATGTGTGTCTTACTGACAGATTTCTACATACTGGAGCGCAAGGAAAGGAAAGAGTGCTTAGTTATAACAGGAAACAGATTCTCATGAGTCTCATGTAGGGAAAATCTCTTTATCAGACAGGTTAGCAATAGACTAACTCTTTGGGCTGGAGAGTTTCTCAGTCTTTTATCAATAATAACTCTTCAAAAAAAAAAAAAAACTGATTTCCTCAATCCGGAGCCCAGCTTAATAGCTTTGCGACAGTCTAGATTCAGGGACATGCAGATCTACTTCTATATCCTGTCTGTAATTCAAGAAAGCGCACTTGCGTTTACAGGCCGGTCTTCACTTTTATAGACACCGGTGACTGAGGATGTTCCGTGAGGCGCTGTGGTGCCTCACTCTCGGCAGCGGCACGAAGACCAGCGCACTGGCCACTCGTGGGAGATGCTGAACCGGCCACTCTGCTTACCGAGGAGGATTGAGAGCTCTTCTCGTTTTCCGCTTTCTAATTTTCCCATCTGCCCCCGTTGCGCGGCTCACCTCCGCAGGCCGGACTAGAGGAAGCCGAAGACGCCTCACGTAACCTCATGAAGAAACAGGCGCCATAAGAAGACAGGCCCATGTCCTACCTCTCAAAGGAGACCTTCCGTTGTTAAGAGACGGAAAATTCCACAAACGGCGCAGATTCACTGTCAAATTTCATGACAGTTTGTCTGGTTTTGACTCTTCTACTCATCCTAAACTGCATAATGGAACAATGACAGGGTTCGACATCATAATCACACTCCTCACGTTGTCTTTTGCATAGAGACCCCATGAAGGATTTCTGGCGAAACATGAAGCCTCATTGATGGGGAAATTTACATTTAATAAACATAATGAGCACTGACACAGCGCGGAGCCCGAACAGTGTAACGCTGTGCAAACCGCCTTCCTTGGCTATTTTTATCTTGGTGGGGGTCCAAGCCAGCTCTCGGCTGCAGAGTAGGATGGAGGAAGTGGATTTTCTTCCAAACTTCCCCTTGCTAACAGTCAGGCAGCGAAAAAAACTTCAGCGGTCACAAATTCTTCCTCCTTTGTGATGCAGCACAGATGAACTCTGCCCCTTGGATCTTTGCAAAACTTAAAAACAGCAGACATGGTGCTCTTGGAAGGCAGAGAGAGAAACTCCCTTTGCTTTAATACCCAGTTTTCATGGTTTACAACACCACTCTCAAAAGTGAGTGCAGAACATCTACTCAGGTATGAAATCACCACCCCCCCCCCCACACACACACACACACCACAACTCAACACCTCTGTTGGGAGCTATAATGTCCTCAGAAGTCAGTTATATTTCCTCCTCACAGATGCTTTAAACTTCATTCAACTTCCTCAGTTCCAGAAAATTCCTGAAAATCGAAGGCACCCTCGACACGCCCGACTTCAGCCAATCCCCCCTCCGTCCTGCACTGGTTTTTGCAGTCAGATGCAGTAGCACCTGTAAAATTCTCCTCTAGGCGATTGCAGGCCTGAGATGGGCCAATCTCCACCCCTGAAACAGCGGAGGGCGCTCACAGTGCCCCCCCTGACCCGACATGAATACCAGAGGAGCCGCGGTTAAGCTTTAAACTCCGGCAGGCAGCCGGCGAAACGTCTAATCTGTAACTAAGTACCTTACAGAGCGCTGGGATATGAGGGGCAGAACAGCATTCGCTAGGAAGACCTGGTTTTACATAAACTAAACGTAGATGGAACTTCTATGTGGTCCACAGACTGTGACACATCCTGATGCTCCTAAAATCCATCCAGTTTCGGCGAGTCCCAAGGTTAAAAGTACCAGCCAGAAACACACCAGCCACCATCACTAACAGCACCCCCACGCAGTGTACACTGGGCCGTAGTTCCCCTGCCCTGTGGCCTCACTGGATCCCCACACAGTGTAAACTGGGCCGTAGTTCCCCTGCCCTGAGGCCTCACTGGATCCCCACACAGTGTAAACTGGGCCAGAGTTCCCCTGCCCTGTGGCCCCACTGGATCCCCACACAGTGTAAACTGGGCCGTAGTTCCCCTGCCCTGAGGCCCCACTGGATCCCCACGCAGTGTACACTGGGCCAGAGTTCCCCTGCCCTGAGGCCCCACTAGAACCTCACGCTGCAGCTGCTGAAATACCCCACACACAGAGAACAAAATTTACAATAAAAAAATATGAAATTTAAAGAAATACGAGACCCCACAAACAGTCCACTGTTTTAGGTCTAATGGTAGCCATATCAAGAGATAATGGCAGAAAGCCAGTTCGATCGTTTACATGTTTCCCTGTCAATTAAACAGTTAAAGGCAAGGGACTGAAATCTCTAATCATGACATCCACTCACATGATATTCCATATAATAAATGCCAGCCACAGATTGAAAGCTGAGATCAGTGTAAACCGTTCTGCGAAGACCCTGCAGGCATCACGCCAATGCTCCTGGGTTCTCCATTGGAAATGCCACCACCGAGAAGATGCCCCGCACATAATGGGATGTCTGTGACGGCCATCGTCCATCTTTGGTACTCGTGTGACATCATCAGGTCTCGCGTGCGTTTGCCACCTCACTGGTACATGCGCGCTGCCCTCCAATAGCTGGACCAGCATCTCCAATTAGGAGGCGAAGGCAGAGGCAGGCAGCCGAGGCCGAGGGACGGAAGCTACCGGTGATTTTGAGATACCACCGCCTACCACGAGAAGTCAAGTGAGGTTAAGTGAGAGTGAGGGTGGGGCAAGCAGGTTCTGCTCCTGTCCGAAGGAGCGCCTCAAGGGAGGCTGTCACGTGGTGGAGGTCATATTTTTGATCTTTTTGGAGTTTTGCGGGACCCTGGAACCGCGCCATCCCAAAGATTCAGCTTCCAGAAGACAATGCAACGCAATGCAAATTTGATTTATATAGCGCATTATCACAACATTACATTGTCTCAATGCGCTTTACATTTCTGCCACGCGACGACCCCCCCAGTGACCCCCCCCACAGCTGTGCTATCGCGGGCAAAGCGACAGAGCGGGTAACGTCTCATAATGCCACGTACACGTTAGCCCCCGCTGCTCGGTTACAGGTGGGCGGCATCCCATGATGCCCTGCGTGACCTACCCGTGCCGCTCTGTGGTGCTGCCGTCCGGCGGCTCCGACCCACACGTGCCGAACTGCCCGCCCTGCGTTTCTGTGTCAGCACCCCTGCCAGGGACCAGCTCCCCGGGGCTAAGAAAGTCCCCGTGGACAAAGCCAGGGGGCAGGAGTGCAGGATGCATGCTCTGGGATGACAGGGGGCCGCCCTGGTGGTTAGGAGGGGCAGGGAACAGGGCAGGGGGGCAGGGGTCGCTCTCCATCGCCGGGGGGGGCTCCCCCCTCACGTGGCTCATCTCCCAGGCACTTGTTATCACGCTGCCCCTGGTGGGGGTTGTGGGAAGGCCTCTGCTTAGGTCTGCCTCCCCGCCACAGGACGAGCTGGGTTCAGACTCCCTAGGACTCTCCCCGCCCGCCGGCTTCTCCAGGGGGGGCACGTCTCCCATGATGCCGTCCTGCAGCTCACCATGAGGGAGACACTGGTTGATGATGATCAGACTGTCCATGACCGCCCGGGTGGGACTCATCGGGGACAGACCGAGGGAGGTGGACACCGAGGGACTCTGCTCCACCATGTCTGCCGGGGCCCAGCATTTTCCGGCCGGGCCGTCATCCCTGCCCTCCTTCACTGGCTCCGTTCCCTGCCTTCCCCTGTGGTGAAAGTCTTTCTCCAGGACCTCCGTGCCCTTGTCGTCCGAGGCCTGGATGTTCTCCAGGATCTTCAGGCACTGCTCCTCCAGGTACTCGATTTCCAGGATCTCGGCAGCATACAGAAGGTCATCCAGGTCCTCGAGCCCAGCTTGGAGCGAGGCGGTGTAGGCGTACTCCAGGATCTGCTGGAAAGTCTTCGGCGACAGGAAGTCCAGCGTGTATTTCTGACTGTAGCGGTGGAAGAGGATCTCAAACATCTTGCTGGCGCACGCCAGCACGGTGCGGTGGGCGTGAAACTCCTGCCCATCCACCACGATCACCACGTCGCACAGGGTCCCAGCCTGCCGCATCTGATCCGCCTTCCGGAGCAGGGCCGAGGGGTGGCTGGGGTTCTGGAGCCGGACGACGTCCATCGCGGTCAAATGCGTGACACCTCCGACGGACTCATGAGGCTGCCGCTCCTCTCGCTCTTATCTCCGGTCAGCAGGATCTGCGGAACGGAACGGAAGCACCAGCATTTCACTGATATGTTCGACTGAGAGAGAAAACAATCATCACTCGAGACTCAAAGCACAATTAAACGTCACCATTACAATGGATCCCAAGGTTTCTACGAGTGGACCTGGGCCGCCAGAACAGTGCTGCCAAGCAGTGTCAACCCGACAAACTTTTTAAGCCAATTAAAGCAGTGAGATCACTGCCCGAATCCGTAGTCCTTTCAATGTGGCCTCACGCACAGATCTGCACTCAGGTCGAGAGAAATGCTGTTCACCTGGGGAGGGGGACACAGCCCTCCCTGGCAGGCGTTTCAATGCACACTTTCATTTCTCCATCATGGAGTGAGCAGGTACGCCCTGCATATGGTTCTGGTATCAAAGGCAGTCAACTGTCTTGGAAATAAGACTCAACCCCCCCCAATTGGTCTGAAATGGATCATTTCCTCTGGAACAAATCAAGGCTCATGAAGCACATTTCCCAAACTGGGGGTGTGTCACAAAAACAGCGGCAATGTCACAAGACTATGTGATCTCAGTCTTGGTGTTGAGCCCTCCCAACCAAATCTGTCATAGTCATTTCTAAAGTAAGGAATTTGTGGGGTGTGTCTTTCCATTAACAGCAGTATATGGTTAACTATATAAGTAAATCCGGTTAAATCAGTTGTTATTCTGAAATGAATAATTTAAAAATAACTGTTAATAATGTTTAACCACTTACCCGTGCCTCAAACTTAATAAAAGTAGTCAACCACCTATTAAAGCACGAGAATAACAGTTAAATGTAATTTGCCATAAAAATTAAAAGCCTTAATATAAAAGAAAACACGGATAGAAATAATTGTATACACTGACATGAAATGTTGAAATACATACAGGTGAGTGTTCGGCATTAGTTAATATTAAAGTTCAATCAGAATAAGCAAAGTAATAAGAATATGGGTGACTAATCTAAAGTCGAGCCGCTCATCTTAACATTCAGTCTTTTAATTGCTCTGTTGAAATAGTTATTTGAACTGTATCTCGCGTCACCTGATGTTTCGGCGTCAGAACATCCCTAAATACTGATGTAATCAGATACAGCGGCAGCCGCGTTAAAACACACCGTAGGCGTGAAAGAAACCTTAAAACGGCCCGCCCGGCATATTACATAAAGTAACTCAACTCATACACAACCGCGTGTATTTGGTGTAAACTTGACACTTACAGCGAGACAAGAGCCAACGACAATAATGATCACATTATGCAAGTTAATTAAACCGTGCTTGGTAAACATCTGAAGAATCACGCAAGTCATCTAAAATCACAGTTGAACAAACCCAGTTAATTATCCAGAATCGGCACGTGTTTTAGTACAGAAGATAACATCAATAAGTCCTAGATAAATACGGGTTTTCCGAATATACCTAAATACATAAGCAAATATATCGAAAGTCGCTATTCAAGCTCTTTGGTACCTGGTACCGCGCACATTCGTACCCTGTTCCGCACTATGGAGCCGTATTTATCATCTTACTAACCTTTGTAATTATATCCATCCGTCACTGCTTTCCAAAAGCATCAAGTGTGCCACACGTGTACGTTCACTTTCAAAATACTCCTAAAATAGAGTCGGTAAACGAGCAGTCCCTAATATAAGTGCAGAGGTCTTAGCAAATCAAATGCATTATATATGCATATTACTGTAAACGCCACTACGCCAGACCAGCGATCCTCCTGTTGCTCTCTAGCCCATAGACTTTTCGTCATCTACGCATCCTAATAAATTATATCCAAATGTACACATACTTTCACATTCAACAGGCATGTGACGCATTGAGAATCACATGGGATACGCATAAGACAAAACAACCATTATTCTTAGTCAAACACTATAAGTTTATTGTAATGGCAAATTACTTTGTGCACAATTTTACAGGCGACTCTTCAGAATTAAAAACACACGGAATGGATGCCTTAAAGCACCCAGAAGTAACAGAGAAAAAACAGATCTATCGGCAGCCGAGTACGCTTAATGCTGCGACTTACCTGGGAGCGCGCTTTATTTCCCAAAGCGCCGTTCTAGGGCCGGTTCGCAGTGCCCGCTCTGCGCGCCCCGGCTCCTCCGCGCGTCCCTATTAACGAATCAGTTGGCCTGTGACGTCACGGCGGGGCACTCGCCTCTTTCTCTTTCGCTTCGTGGGACACCCAGAGGGCGCGGATGGAGAGCCGGAGCCGCCCATGTGCAGATCAATCCAGAACTGATGGACTGTAAAGTGGCTGGTGAACTCTTATAGGGTTGCATGACAAAATCATGGATATGAACTGTTCTTATTTAAAGGGAATAAGACATTGTTCTATTACCAACTTTATCCGACTTTCATATTTGTTTATGTTCATGTTTATTTATGAACAACTAACCACCATAACCACTGGGTAGCATCAAAATGTAACCTCTAATGTAGTGGTGAATGACAGGATTTGTAGATCCATGAGGCTGCAAAATCACTTGAATGTTCTCCATCTGTCATTAACACTAACTCTGACCCATAACTTTTGTCACTTTGACCCTTAAGTGACCATTAACCTTTGTCACTCAAATAACTATTTCGTAGATTTTATTCTTGGGTAAATTCTTCTGCAGCTTCTGATTTTACGCACTGACGAGGCTCAAAAGTTCAACATTTGTAGCAAACTGCTTGCTGGCCTTTAGGGCGACAGAAATATTTATTTAATATGTTTGGTCTTTCATACATTCATCATAGCTTTCCTGATGTTGTTTAAATGGATGCTATTTTTATTGTATTACGGAGACTTGCTGCTCACTCGTGGGCTGGTGCAGCTGGGAATGGGATACAGCACAATGTTCATATCAACAAAGCATGTACTGTGCACCACCCAACCACTGTCCCAACTCCCACAGCTAATAAATGTGCAGCTTCACAGGACACACAGGCCATGGAGCGACGGTCACAGTCGCGTCAGATGGGCAGACGCAGGTGGAGACGCCCTGTTCAAATAGCTACTCTGCAATGAAAGGTGATGACTGTACATCCTGCGAAAATTCCAGTGGGAGTTTTACTTGTACAAAAATGTTCTTGAGGGCACCTCCTCTACAATCTGATTGGTTATCTCTCTGAACCAATCATTTTTCTTTCTGCTCCTAGAACATTTTTTGTTTTGTGTAAGTAAACCTCCCATGAGCATCGAAAGTGAGCATCGTTTTCTGCTAGCTTGTCACTCAGAAAGGAGGCAAGGCCCCGGGAATCCACTCTGATCCCTCTCTCTTACACACAAAGTTGCTTAAAAGGGCCTTAGAGGAAGAATCTAGAAAGGTCTTACTTTGTTAAGTTTGCTCACACTGAGTTCTGAGTAGAAAGCCTTCATGCAGGACATCATACACATCCTCAAGGTGTCCACAAGAGAACACGCAAGACAGGGAATGAGCCATCAGAGTCTGGATTCTGTCATTTCTCTGGGACTAAAATATATATCCTGCATGTACTGTAAGAGCTGCTTAACACAGACTTTTCACTCGTCACTTCCCCATGTGCATCCTCAGTTCTGTCAAACCAAACCCAGTCTGCAGCAGAAAACACAGGTGTGTTCAGGTCATCGAGGTCCAGCAGCTTGTTGAGTTTTTGGATTGCTCAGACACAACAAACATGCTATTGTAATTATACATTATTTGTGGGGTACATGAACTACTTAACTAAAACTAAGACGCTAACACAATGAAACAAACATTTATTATAACCAAGACTGCATTTAAAACTACGTGTTGCTTCCCCCTACTGTCTAAAACAGAAAACTACAAGCCCGGGCATAAACGTTCACAGATCGTGTCGTCAGCTCAAATCCATTTTCCGAGAACATTCTAATTAGAGGATGTTAAAGTAAGTAGGAGGACATTTCATCTTGGTCAGAGAAATAAAAACGTCGGCATGCAGAGAAAAATATATAACTAGCAATAATTCAGTTCTATGAGTGCTAGCAATATCTTCTATAGGAACACATAAATCTTTAAAATATTTGTTTTAGGTTTAAAATGTGAGCAAAGACGGCTGTTTATGTCTGAGAGCAGTGCCCTCTGCTGGATTAAAAAAAAAATCTCCGGGTAGCCGTGCAGCGAAAAAAAGATACACCACTTAAAAAAATAAAAAATTACAGGCACTTTGAGGGAAAATAAGAGAAAGAAACACTGTCGAAAATGAAGTAATTAAAATGCAACATTATCTAAAAGCAATTTCAGTTTAATTAGCAGTTTATCGCTTTCAGTTCACGTGTTAAAGTCGTTGAAGAGTGAAAACAACCGCAGTCGTTTTTAAACAACAATTTTGTTTTATTGAACACCGGTATGTCTGACAGTGAAAACTGAGAGGAGGCTTGGTTAGTAATCAGTATTTACACCAGGACAATGGAAAGAGAAAAATATATACATACAAGAAAAGGCCCCAAGTGCAGGGAATTCTGGGTAAGAATGAGAGTGAGGCTGTCATTGTACACTTCAACATTGACCAAGGCCCCTATTCTATTAACATTTAGACCATCAGTCACCTTTTTTAACCCTTGTACAGTATTTCTAACTTTCTGAACATATTTTTGCAGCACAACACACTAGCTCTTGCAAACTCACAAAGAACTTGGTCCCACACTAATGGCAATAACAGGCAAAATAAACGAACTACTAACACATCAATGTAATGTAACACTTTTCCTTTTTACATTACTGAAAGAACAACGTCGGAAAAAGCTCTTTGTCCATGACAGCGTTGCTGATTAAAAGCACTTGTTTCCTATTATTATAAAAATGTCCTGCAATATCACAGCACACAGAACAACAATGTACAACAAAAACGCTTTTAAGCTGAACCTCAACATCTACCAGTGGCATCAATCTAAAGTACAAACCATAATGCGGCTGCCTTATTTTCTTGTTCTTACAAAAAATAAATCTTTTATCCTTTTATTAGCTCAACTTTCTTGTGTGGCAGAAGCAGCTAACCTTCACAAGGATGCACAGAACCCGAGGGAGGAAGGGGGCGCAAAAAGGGCACTGGGAGGAAGGGGGTGCAGAAAGGGCACTGGGAGGAAGCGGGTGCAGAAAGGGCACTGGGAGGAAGGGGGGGCAGAAAGGGCACTGGGAGGAAGGGGGTGCAGAAAGGGCACTGGGAGGAAGGGGGGGCAGAAAGGGCACTGGTGGCATCTCCCTGGCCTGCTTGTGCCAACGTGATGCACCGCTTCTACTGGCATTTAGGGAAAATGCACTAGTAGGGGGTGCCAGTGGGATACTGGGATGGTACTGGTGGGATCAAACAGATAATGGGGATAATACCACAGGGGGGAGGAGGGGGGCTTTAGGGGATTATTGTGGTAATGACACACATGACAAGCTGGGTGCAGAGGAGGAGCCCGAGCAAATATGGTCTCCAAAGGCAACCAAATAGAACAAGCTTCTCAGGCTAGCAGTGAGGCTCACACAGCCTGCAGGGTCTATGGATACAGAGGTTCACTGCATCAGGGCTCTGACTCGCTTTGCACTGCAGGTCCATTGTGGATGGAGGATTCAGGAAACTGAGACCACTTTCTAAATTTCTAATAATCTTTTAGGGATCCTTTCTGCTGTTTCTCTTTGCTTTTCCGTGGCTTTCTGGATGGAAACGCACCCCATCTCACCTGCTGGCCAATGCAAATCAAGGTTCCCTGTAGTCCCTACAAAGGTCAAAGGTCAAGCTGGTAAAAAAATAAAAAACGTATCGTCCATAATTAGCTGTGGCTTGCGAAGGGTGTGAAAAGTAGAAATGTAAAACATCGAGAAGCAGCTTGAAAATTCTTTTTTCTTTGCTTAAATTTTTTTTAAACCAAATTACTTGTGACATAAGATGCAGTAGTAACCTCTGCAATATACTGTCACTGTCATATCCTTTATGAGCACATGAAACATGTAAAGTCTGTCATAAACAAGTAAAAAGGACGGTAAACAACGTAAACATTCATGTGAAACTTCCTTATACTGTAAAGTACCTACGTTTTTCCTGAAATTCTTGCCCTCAATATAATTAACAGTAAGAGCAATGAAAATGAACATAAGAAAAAAATATATAACGTGCAGCATATTAGTGGCGAAAATAATATCTATGTACAGCATGATCCTCAGAATGTTACCGAAATATATCTGAGAAACTATATACAATACTGTTCCAGTGGTATTATGGTTTTGCTGCGATGCTGGGATTTTGGATCAGAATCTCCGGGTGAAACCTACAGGGACTGGCCTGGTAAGAGCAGCTGGACATTACAAAGGTGTGCTGTGCACCGCTGGAGACCCGATCCGTCTCACCGTCGGCCGAGAGGCCTGTGTCCGGCGACTTCTGAATGCAGTGAGAAAAGGAGCAGTAAGGTGAACGCTGGGGGCCCCATCTCCCCCCGGCCCGGCCCAAGCTACGCTAATTAGCGGGTGCGCTAACAAACGCACTGCTGCATGGGCTCATGTGTCAGATGTTGGGCTACTTCTTGGTCAGGGGCTGCAGTGTTTTTGTGTGTATATGTGTGTGTTTTGTTTTCACTCTCGCCGTCGCTCCGTCTGAGAGACTCCCACCGATATCCTCCCCATTTCCTCCGCCTCGGGCCTGTCTCCCGGCTACTGGGACTTTGCTGTGGGCGACAAGTTCACAAAAGGGACAGCAATGAGGCTCCGGGCAGACCTGAAGCCAGATGCAGTTTCAAAGCATCAATAAAAAAAGAGAAAAAATAAAGGACTTGGCTCTAAATGAGCCCTAAAATCTACCCCTGACCGATCAAGTCCGAGCGCTAGTGTCCGAAAAGAAGTTCAAGGTTGTGTCCTAAATAGACTCTGTGTCTGTGGTTCTGACCGTCCTGAAAGCAGGGACTGCACTATGGGATGGCGAGGTGTCAGTGCAGATGTTCCATGGGGGGGCCGGAGGCAGCGGTCAGAAACAGGCCATTCGACCGGCTAGAGTACGGTACAGTTACTGTGGGTGTAGTATAGGAGGAGCGTACCACTAATCAGAATACACATATATGCTCCATGTTATAGTGTAAAGCGCATTACATATACAGTACAGATGCTCTCCAGGTTACAATTGGGTTACGTTCTGATAAACATATCGTAAGGTAAAAATATCATAAGGCAAAAATGCATTTTAATACTGCATACCTAACAAACGTGATAGCTTAGCTTGGCCTACCTTAAACATGCTTGAAATACTTACCGTATTTTTCGGACCATAAGACGCACTTTTTTTTCCCCCAGAAGTGGGGGGAAAAAGTCCCTGCGTCTTATAGTCCGAATATTGCTCTGTTCGCATGCTTTAACCTTCTTTTCGCGTCTAATTCAGTTTATACCTCGCTGAAATCTTAATGTAGAATCACGAAAAAACGC
>JAABNY020000035.1:12615111-12634160 GCA_015164015.2 Brevimyrus niger
TGGACGAGATGCCAGCCCACTACAGGGCACAGGGCAGGGGACACCCTGGACGAGATGCCAGCCCACTACAGGGCACAGGGCAGGGGACACCCTGGACGAGATGCCAGCCCACTACAGGGCACATACCCACACACAGTAAGCAACTGTGGTAATGGAATTTCTACAACCGAAAGGAGAAGAGAGGTTTAGTGGCTTACAGGGAACAAACAGAATATACTGCCTGAATGTTAGATAGAAGCTTAGTCTGTTATTTCCCAAGATAATGGTATCTCTGTGTGTTTCACGAAAATTTGCGAAGTAAGGGCGAGAGTCAGGAAGGGGAGAGAAGCCAGGGCGGACCACGGCTTATGATGAGAAACCGGGGATGAGAAAGAATTACTGCTAGGGAGGAAATCGGTAGGATGTGGCGGAAAAGAGGAATGGTTGAGGTGGAGTGAGCAGAAGCACGGGGGATAAGAGATACGACAGCAAAGGACACTGAGGTTTGAGGTAGTCTGAGACACAGTGAGCCAGACGTGGCCTTTGATGTTATCAAGCTTATTAATAAGCAGCTGCAAAACCTCCTCCTTTCTTTCGGAGACGCCCCGAAATGGGAGGAACGCGGAAACTCCACGGCCACAACGGCGAAACCACGACAGTCATAATGGTGACCGACGTGACAGTGCAGGCGGTCAACGTCCAAAACGGGG
This sequence comes from Brevimyrus niger, assembly GCA_015164015.2. NCBI lineage: Eukaryota > Metazoa > Chordata > Actinopteri > Osteoglossiformes > Mormyridae > Brevimyrus > Brevimyrus niger. The sequence continues at coordinate 12,615,801 of JAABNY020000035.1, forward strand.
GGTGAAAACGAGAAGCGCCCTTCCCCAGGAAACGCAGACAGCCGAGAAAACTGCAGCCGCGATTCAGGCCGTTAACCCCACGCCTGGTATGGCGGTTGCCTCCGACGTTCTGCTGCCTACAGATTCAGCCTCAATCCTCATCCTCTATAAAAATAAGTAGTTTAAAGGAAAGAGAGAAAACAAGGGAAAAAAAAGAAGAAAGATCTCAGCAAACCACTGAGTTATCTTATAATAACCTTGTGAAGAACTGTAGCAGTTTCAGCCAGGACTGTTGGCGAGCGTCTTAGGAATTCACGGTAATTTTTACCCAGCCTCAAAGATCTTAAATTATGGAAAAGTATTTTTACGGCTTCCCTTTGTGACCGTGGCTAACACGACGATTACCGCCTCCAAAGGCTTCAAAAGTCTCCCTCCTCCACTCAGGCACACACACACACACACACACACACGCACACAAACACACACACACACACACAGACATGCACACAAACACACACACACACTCAAACAGCATTTGCCAAACCCGAAATCCACAGTGCTCACCACAAATACGGCTACGGGAGATGGACGCCATCCAAGAATCCTGAGCCATGGTTTTCACATCAGTTTGCAAACAGCAGAGTGGCCCCCATACGCCTTCAACCGCAATCGAATTAACGGGGGGAAAAAAAAACACAGACCCTGATCATATTAACTTTCAGCACTGAGCTTCAAAAAGGAACCGCGGTGATATTAATTAGAGGCGTCCACCTTTCTTTGACCTCCACAAAGAACAAAAGGGTCTGTCATTTTCTATGGGTGGACAAGTGATGTCCATAAAATGAAAACAGTTCACAGGACCTTATTAGTCTGCTGATCCCACCTTCTCCAACCGTTCAGGGTGTCAGGAATGAAGTGGGACGATGTCTCACTCCTACACACCTGGAGCATAACGGACGCTGAGCAGGGGCAGCCGAACAACAAAGAACACCTGGGGGCGAAACGTCTGCGCCCGCTGACGAGACACACAGCGCTGCGTCCTTCACAAACAGACAACGACCGGCACATTCCGAGGAAGGACAGACATAAAAGCACGCCACAGACACGCCGACAAAGTAACACGGCTGTCACCATATTCAGGTGAAGAACAATGGGTTTGCAGGGTGTGAGGGCTGGTTAGCATACAGCTAGTGCATATTAATGCTAGTAATCTTTGCAATAAGACTGAGATTTGTTGCTATTGATTGCACTGTAAGTATAACCAATCAGCACTCATCGCACTGACATACACAGCTGGCAGACGGCCAATCAGCTGGTTGGGAGAGGAGGGGGGATGAAGGATGGAGCCCTCGCCTCTGGTGACAGTGAGATGGTTGGCCCGGTCGGCAGGGGCTCGTGACGAATGCGGCCGATTCAGCGCAGTGCGGCCGAACGGCATCGTACTTACGCACTGGCTCCGTCACGAACGCCAGCAGCTGGCTGCTGTCCCCCTCGCCCTTGCCGTTGATGGCGTACATCTTCACCTCGTAGTGCGTGTCCGGCTTCAGGCCGCCGATGGTGAGCGCACTAGGGCCCCCTGCTGGAGGACAGAGGCATGGCAGAACACACTAAGAAAACTGCTGTATGGAGCCCCCGCACGTTTAACTTAAGCTCAAAGGAGGGTTAAACGAGGGACTTATTACATACAGAACAATGATAGTGCTCTCAGGTTTCCAAGGAGCTACACTGAGACCGTGAGACATTGTATTCAGGAACATACGTCCAGAACTCATTCCAAGTCCCTGCAGGCAAATTGCAAATGCAGACCCTTCAGACCCCAGCTATTGTCTGCCGCTAGGTGCCTGTAATGTGGTCTATTGTGTGTTTATCTACAGGAAGTCTGCCGGCTCCTTTTTTCCCATGATGCTTCCCTGTGGTGCTCAGAGGCATGCTGGGAGGGCAGCAATTAGCAGCCATGACAGAGACGTCGGTGGCATACCCTCTAGGACCTCATAGAGCTTGTTCTCCCAGCGTCCCCTGCCTGTCTGCCTCCACTCCAGCCGGTAGCGCAGGATGGGCACGCCGCCGCTGGCTTCAGGCTCCTGGAACTCCAGCCGGGCAGACCCAGAAAACGCTTCCACCTTGGTGAGCGACGGGCTGGATGGCACCTCTGAGGAGGACAGGAGACATGATCCAGGTGTCCAGCAGACGTCGGCTTCCCCTGCTCTCAGCTCATAGAAGCCGCCCTGCCTTTGCTTGGGTGTCGCCGCCGATGCCAAGATTAAGCGGCTGAGCTTAAATTAAAATGGGAGGAGCGCCCGGTTCTCCACGGATGTCTCCGAAAACGCAAATGAAATTGCAGCCTGGTGCTGCTGCACCTCCTCCTGACGTCTATTCAAAGTGACAGGGGCTCTGATAGAGAACGGAGCCCAACAAAAGGATGTGAAGAACAAGATAATAGTCATGTGCAGCAGATTTGCTCGACAGCCAGAGAGAGCGCGGGAGCCGAGCGGCTGTACAAGCGTCTACCCACCTGCCTGGATGAGAAGAAACTCCTTGGATTCGGTACCTATGGCGTTTGTCGCTGTGCAATTATAGCTCCCAAAATCACTCTGGGATTCAGGAGTGACCTGGGGAAACAAATTTTTTCTTATTTACTTTTTCTTTACTTTGAATTTATCCCTATCCCATGTGACCTCCTATCCCATGTGACCTCCTATACCATGAGACCAGCCTATCCTACACTACCACCTATCCTGTGACCTCCTTTCCCATTCCACCTCCTATCCAATGTGACTTCCTATCCCACGTGACCAGCCTATCCCATGTGACTTCCTCTTCCATGAGACCTCCTATCCTATGCCACCTCACATCCCATGTGACTTCCTAAACCATGCAACCAGCCTATACCATGTGACCTCCCATTCCATGCGACCTATCCCACTTGACCTCTTATCCCATGCAACTTCCTATCCCATGCCACCTCCTACACCATGTGACTAACCTATCCCACATCACCTCTTATCCTACATGACCTCCTATTGCACATAACCTCCTATCCTACGTGACCTCCTATGACTTGTGATTAGCCTATCCCATGTGCCCTCCAATCCCACGTGATCAGCCCGTCCCATGGGACTGCCTATTCCATGTGACCTCTGATCCTACAGGGCCACCAATTCCATGTGACCTCCTATCCCATATGATCAGCTGATCTCAATGACCAATCTATTCCACGTGACGTGAATTTATGCTTGAGGTACATAGTCTCACATGACCTATCCCATGTGGCCAGCCTATCTGACGTGACCTCCTTTCCCATGCCACCTACTATCCCATGTGACATCTGATCCCATACGAAATTCTATCCCATGTGACCACCCTAACCTATGGGGCCGATCCAATGTCTGCTCCTATCAGCCCGGGGCCATCTGAGGCTCTTCTAAAGAGAGGGGGAGGAGAGTGTCAGTTAGAGTCCAATGTGGCGTCAGCACGGCAAAGCGGCGGCCCACCTCCAGGTAGCTGGCCGTGGCGGTGCTGAAGAGCCGCACACTGGTGCCGTTGGAGCTGGGCAGGGGCAGGCCGTCCCGGAACCAGGCCACAGAGGCCGCGGGGTGGGCCAGCACCTCGCAGCTGATGTTGGCGCTGTTGCCCTCCCAGGTGTACACCGTCACCGCACCCTGAATTTTGGGTGCGTCTGTGGGGGAAACGCAGACCAGGTGTGTTGGGAGCCTCAACTAGCCGAGTGGCTAGCAATCAGGCTGGGGGGGGGGGGGCAGATGGCCTGAGCAATCTCGACAAACACCTGAACCTGAACACTGCTGCAGGCTACATCGTCACCGCTGAGGCCATCAGCGCCGTCACGCAAGACGACTCAAGACAGGACTCTCTCCCTACGCTGTGGAGCAGTCGACGGCTCCTTCCTGACAGACCGCGCCGCCCTCAGCGACACGCGGGCTCACATCCACAGGCCCGTTTCCGTTTCGGAGAGGCTCTTAATTGCTAGCGTGGCCCCTCACGTAGAAAAGGGCAACACTGACCCGTGTCCCAGATAAGCAGGGGGTGGGTTCCGGGTTTGGAGGGCACAGGCGAGAGTAAATACTGGAAACATGGAGAGGAGAGCGGAAAGACAGGATGATGGATGTCCGCCAGCTCATTGGGGCGCATGTGTGAGACACGGGCACATACACGGGCACACACACGGGCGCACACACACACGGGCGCACACACACGGGCACACACACACACACACACACACACACACAAACATACAAACTTACAGCGCACTTCCAGGTGTGCAATGTCGGCGTCCTGGCCCACAGCATTGTGCGCTGTGCACAGGTATTCCCCGGCGTCGCTGTACTGGACAGTCTTCAAGGTGAGGGAGGAGACCCGGGCATCGCTGCGTACCACCACGCGCCCGTCTGCGCTCTGCAGGTACAGAGGGGGGAGATGAGCCAGTCCGCTATTCGCCCCATCAGTCCCTCTCCCCGTACGCCCCCCTGCCCCCACGTCCTCACACGCTGGACACGATCTGACTGCCTTTTGCCCGGACCCTTTCAGAGAGCCCTAAAAGCAAACAGGAATCTGCCAAATGGCACGTCTCGCCTCAGAACGAGGTGCCGGAACGCAGATGCCTGGCCAGCTTGTGCGCACATGTAATCCACACAGCCCGACGTCATGCGCCGTGTTTGCATCGCACTTTCTCCATTGATCTTGCGTGGCAGAGATGCGATGGCACGCATCTTTTTCTCCTCGTTTCCAAAGACAACAATTTTAAAAACAAGTCGGGAGACGGGGGCAAGTACAGATGCGGGGAGAGATACCGTCCTGACGGTCGCCCCTGAGAAGGCACTCTAGGGGGCGCTCTGGAGCTCGTACGGTTCACAACGCTCCAGACGACTGGTTATAAAAAGAAAAAAAGACAGCAAGGGCAGCGCGGCTATAAATAGCTGCCGCTGCGCCGCACTTGGCTAAACACACAATCCCAGCATGCACCTCAGCGGCTCCCGTGGCCCCACTTTGTTTACCCTCACCACTAAGCCCCCTATGGAGCGTCACCTCGCACAGGACGTCTGAAGATGCACATCTATTTTTAAATGTCCTAAAAACCGCCGCGCCATTAATAACCTAAACAGCATCATTCACATCAATTAAATGTACGCATTTTTTGCCGAGCATTTGTAAGAAAAATCATAAGATACATAAATAAAACTCAGACAATACAGGTGTAAGAGCATTGTTTTCGGCAGTCTATCCCAATGCTGCTTAAATGAACAATATGCTTCAAAATTTGAGAGTAAATAATCCTGTTAATTAAGAAAAAAAATTATTTTTACTGTATGATATCAGGAAACATTAACGACTCAGAATTGTGAAGCTAATGGCAGATATGAGATGACACCATTAAACTGTGTAGCCAATAGAAAATGCTTCACTGGAAACAAAGTGTTTCATTGGCCCAATCGGAGCTGGAGGCCCAAGCCTGCAGATGGGTCGTCTTTCCTTCTCAGGGTCGGGGTCCACCCCTCCGGCTTATCGCAGCACGCAGAGGACGTGCAGGTGAGGGTAGCCTGCTGGCTAACCAAAGGCAGGACAGCTAACGGCTAATGGCGCTGCATCCTGTGGATGACGGAGACGCGGCCCTCCAGCTCCCTCTGACATCACAGGCAGCCGCTGGCGGCCCGTTAATGAGCGACGCCTCCCGCTGGCTCGCCTTCTATCTGACCCCCACACACCTCCAGCGTATTACCGCACAGCGAGGGACAGAGAAACGCTACTCATCCGGGCAAACGTTCCGGAAAGATCCCTGCATCTGTCCCCACGTTTCGTCCATGTGCAAATCCGGCCGTCACAGCGTAACTGTGCAAATCCGGCCGTCACAGCGTAACTGTGCCTCTGTTGCCAGGGCAGCATTTTTATAACAGTATTTGGAGTCGGGATCAACTGACAACATCGGCAACGAAAGCCGAGTGATATTATAAAATAAAATGCTTGCCAAACATCATACTATAATTTAAGCTTTAATGTTTCCCCTCCCAAGATCACTCAAGTAAGCACATACCATGCGTAAGGAAAAATAAACTGCTAAAAACAGCTATCATCTGTGTTAGGTTTTTTTAATTTTTTTTTTTAAATCCTTTATTTCTGCACCTCAGACATTCTAAATATGAAAATAACTTCCTCGGAAAAAAAATTCAATTCCTCCTCTCCAGCAGGCTCCCCCCCGTGATCCTGAAAGGATGGTACAGACTTACCCCTGCCTTTTTAACACCCAAATCTGGGCCCTGTTCCCCTAAACAGGAAGTCTCCTGCTGCTTATATGTTTTTTTTTTCTGGTACGCTCACTGTGGGGCCGAGTCAAGTGACAAGCACTAGCATTGTGACAGCGGAGACATTTCCATCCCTGCCCCCGCCTCGCCTTCCCTGCCTGCTTCTTCCTCAAACACCCACATCATGAGCATCAGTTCACAATCTCACTTCTTGCACAGTCACGGAAGTCAGCGGTGAACGCGTGTTTGGGATGAAATAAATCTTGCCCCGCAAATAAAGAGGCAGCCTGAGTAGGGACTGCCAGTAGAGGGATCCTTCAGTTGCTTGAGGGGGGGGGGGGGGGGGTGACCAGAAGGTTGTCAGTTCAAATCCCAGGGTCAGCAAAGTGATGATTCTGTCAAGCCCTTGAGCAAAGCTCTTCACCTGCAACTGTTCCTCTGACTGGCTGACCCTGTACATCTGCTAAATAAATAAAATTTAAATGTAGATTTGAAGCCATAGATTTGGAACCACCCCCCCGTGAAAGCCACCCCCGTGAGGGATGGCAGGTTGCCGCAAACAGCTCACAGTGTGCAGCAGAGGATTGTGGGACCAGCATTCCCCGTTAGATCGCTGGCATTTATCGCCGCTAACCACAGATGTACCTTTGTGCCTTATTTCCGCTGCCCTGCCAAGCAAAAATGAGGCAGGATTTGTTTTTGCATTATAATCAGGGGCCTGGAGCTGGGTGTCAGCCCCAAGGTGGAGCAGGAAGAAGATGATGAAGGTCACAGGGCCAGCATAGTTAAAATGATTAGCTGCTGCAAAGCTGACTGATTTCACAGCATGCTGTCCGAACGCTTTCAGATGGAAACGCCACTTTCATAGAAGGAAACAGAAAAATCACACGTAGTAACTAGATTAAGTCTCGCAATCTTACATCAATCACAATAGAAGACTTTTTTAGTTTAGCGGCAGGTGGCCAGTTCACACAGGACGTGCATTTCCATGCGTGCAACCTATTAAACCACAAACGTCCAACCTATTTACTGTAACTATGATCAGCTGATGCCGGCGTTATTGGGAGACCCGATGGACGTGTTCCGGCGCACACACGCTGATGCCTTCTGGTTCCTGTCATTCAAGCACAAACCAAAAGGACATAGCAGACCGATTGAAAACGTCGTGGGCATCCTCAAGGTAATTTGCTGTAATGAGGGTAGAGAACGGAAAGTCCATCTCTGCCGTCTGTCAGACAAGTCACTGCGCTGTCGTGTGAGGGACGGTCTCCCTGCGCCTCGGTTGTGCGGCGCGGTGCTGGACAGCTGGGGGTGATTGGCTAGCTGCTACCCATCTCCTCAGCTCCTCAGCACGATGAGTCCTACCTTCTATAGCCATAGCCCAGCCACTTTACTGCCCTCTCTATCCTTATCGCTGATCTGTCTTGCCCCCTCACCATTAGTGACATACCCCCCCCCCTCTACCTTGGCCGTTGATCCCCACTCGTTAGCATTAGCATGGGTCGCCTGGCTACAGATTAAGACAGCTGTACCTTGTGCTGTTCGGGCCGAGTCCAGGAGGCCTGGAGAAAACAAGACAAGGACACGAGACAACAAAAATGGCACAAAGAAAAGAAAAGAAAACAAAAAAACAAAACAAAAACAAAATGAGCCTTTAAAGGAATCGTCAGTCACAGTTAAGAAGACAGACACCTCGACGTGAAGCAATGGGCGTGTTACCTGCTCCAGTCCTGTGAAATGAGAAAATGCTAAAAGAAAATATACATGCGTTCAGTCAAAAGGTTCAGTCAATAGGGTACAAGTAATTATCAGCATATCGCAACATTCACAGGCGTCTGCTTTTCATAACGGGGACGTACGGCTCCGCGTCACGGGCCCACTGGGCTGACGCCGGAAGCACATTCCAGTCAGTTCTGCTGCTTTCTCGCGGTCGCCGCTCTCCTTATATATCGCGTGACTGGGGGTCACTTGGAGACCATCTAGCCGAAAGAGACGATTTCCAGAGACGCCTAAAGGCCGCCGCCCTCGTTCGCTTCCTGGTCTGCTCGGGACGGTGACTCGCATGCGGACGAGGACGTCATCACACGGATGGGCGCGCAAACCCGTGCTCCAGGTACGAGGAGAGGCATGCGATGCTGGCAGATGGAGGTGGCTGGATGGAGTGTTTATGAGGCGGGCAGCACAGGCCAAAGCAGAGATGAGATCATCGCCATAAAATATATATATTTTTTTTTTTTGAACAGCCGCGCTGTGCCGGTTTGCTGGACAACCTGATTATTTTTACCCCTGGGAAGCTCAGGTATTTTTTTTTTAAATCCCTGAACAGCACAGGTCATCTTACTCCCGGATAACCTCTTGGAATTTCTGTTCCTGGATAATCCAGGTAATTTTTATTCGTAAAAAACCAATGTATTTTTGTCCCTGATTATTTCAGGACTTCTTTTTCCGTGGTAATGCCGGGATTTTTACCCAGGTAAACCTGGAAATAGTTTTTTTTTAATCAGGGACAGTGCCGTTTCATTGGCGGGGGGCGCTCGCCTGCTCTTCACAGAGCTTGGACGTCAGCTTTCACCCAAGTGGCACTTCAGCGTAATGGCCGGATTTTTCCGTGAAAGCCGTCCTGGTGAACTGCGCTGCCCTACAGTCGATGGCTGATACTCTCCTAAAACCGTCACGGTACCTTCCAGCGAGACATAGTGAAGGCCTATGCAGGAATGCCATGGAATTTTCCAGAAGCAGTCATCCCGTGGCCTCACTGGGGAGGGGGGGTGGTTTTTGCCTTTTGTGCCCCCCAGACATGCCCCTGGACGTGACATATCCAAGTCTCTCCGTCCTCTGCTGGCCCTCCTGCAATGTCAGTTTAATGGATGGTGGCGTACCATATGCCGAAAGTCACACCATCAGTCATACCGGAACGTTCACGCACAGCTGATAAACAAGGCACCAGGACAGAAGCGGGAAGCGAACACGACACCAAGCGAAACACAAAACACGCAACAGAAGTAGTAGTATTAATATAAACAATAAAAACCGAAACAAAGCATGCTCATAGAATCGATCCTAACAGTTTGGAAGATGTTCTTGTTATACACCAGCAATATACCTACAGTCTGAGCAGAGACTGCCTGGCTTCTCACTGTACGCTTGCTTGTCTAAATATAGCCTTAATTTACAGCCTGTACTGATCTACCCTGATGGGTATCCAGAATGTTACCCTAAGCGTTGCACAATTAGGTGCAAAACCAAGACGCCAAGATCACGTAGTAAATTTCCTAACTCTGACCTAAACATCAATCATAAATACTACTGCTCTGAAAATAAAAATGACTGAAAATTCAAGGTGTCATTAGGAAGGCTACAGGCTATCTCTGGGACCCATTACAGGGAGTTCTTTTGACTGACACTGTCAGACAAAGGACCAGACTGACAAATTTGCTCCCAGGACGACATGAAGTCGCCGAGTGCTCAAGACAGCGAATGACACAGGACTCACACAGAAAATACTCAGATTTATTTTAATAAAAGAAAAAATGTGAGCCCCATATCTCAGTAGTGCCGTTACATAACTTAGAAGTATGTCTGTGTCTGTGAGCCTGGAGTCTGAAACAATGGAGAGATTCATAGACATAAAATTATATTAAAAAGCATTAAACTAATAATAAGGTAGAGGCACGGGGTCATTGATGTAAAGAAGATGAGAAAATATGTGAAATATACATCAGTGGAAATAAAGACATCTTGGTAGAGACGTTCCGTGCAGATTAAAGGAGTTATGTTATTAAAGGGAAGTAATTTAGTGTTCGATGGAACTCCAGTCTGAAATAACATGAAGTAAAGAGCTCAGCTGGGTACTGGAAGACAAACTCATGACCTTGTTGGCTTAAAAAAAGATTTGCAAACACCAGCAGGTCTGTTCGTCCCATCCCTACCTGCAACCCGCCGAGCTGGTAACCATGGGTAACAAAAAGCCATTTTCAATGTTTCGTTTTCCCTCTATTTTCGTATAGTGTTCTTTTCCTTTTTTCAAATGCCTAAACAAAGGCGGTAGGGGACGGATAAGTGTATGAACATGTGGCTTCGTGCTCTGATTGGCTGTGTGGAAACATGTGACAAACCCGCTGGTGGAAATGATGCGGGTAGAGAGAGTGAGAGATTCGCTTTAGAGGCTATAAAGACAGGGCTCGTTGTGATCATGCAACATCCAGGCGATGTCAAAGGTCGAGATCAGGCACAGGTTAGGTTACTGAGAGCTTGGACACGGTAGTAGATACCTTGATTCATGGTGTGTGTTAAACACCAAACAGATATTGATACTGTGTTATTGATATCATACCTGATAGATCCTGTTATGAAGATCCTGTGAAGGAAAAGACCGACACATGAACTGACTGGTGAAGACTGACTATTGACAACCCCCCTGAGCTTCTAGAACATTCCACAGGGGCCCCCATGCTAATTATGGATGGGCTATGGTCGTGCTGGCTGTATGGCAGGGTTCTGTCTGGTGCTACCCTTAAAGGAGGCACAGGATAGAGCCCCCAACCCAACAGTGACCCTACACTGACCCCACAGTGATGCTACACTGACTCCACAGTGACTCCACAATGACCTTACACCGACCCCACAGTGACCTTACACTGACCCCACAGTGATTCTGCAGTGAGCCCACAATGACCCCACAGTGACGCTACACTGACTCCACAGTGACCCCACAATGACCCTACACTGACCCCACATTGACTCCACAGTGACCCCACAATGACCTTACACCGACCCCACAGTGACCTTACACTGACCCCACAGTGATTCTGCAGTGAGCCCACAATGACCCCACAGTGACGCTACACTGACTCCACAGTGACCCCACAATGACCCTACACTGACCCCACATTGACTCCACAGTGACCCCACAATGACCTTACACCGACCCCACAGTGACCTTACACTGACCCCACAGTGATTCTGCAGTGAGCCCACAGTGACTCCACAGTGAGCTCCCTCTGACCCCGCAGTGAGTCCACACTGACCCCCACACCGAGCCCACACTGACCGACTCCCCCTCGGTGAAGACACGGCGCCCGAAGCTCCACGTGATGGTCGGCGTGGGGTCCCCCAGCGCCTCGCAGGTCAGCATCACCTGCTCCTCCAGCTCGGATGTCGTCTGATTCTCCAGGTATGTGATTTTAGGCTTCACTGCAACGGGAAATTTCCGGATGTCACGACCAAAATCCAGCCATGTTGGGTTTCCGTCAGGTGGGTTTGCTCAGCGTCGCTTACCAAATACTTTGAGGCTAATCTCCTTCTCCTGCTGGCCGGCCTTGTTCCTGGCAGTGCAGGCATACTCGCCTTCATCCAGCTTGGTGATGGTTTTGATAGTCATCTCCGAGCCATCCTCGTTGAAGCTGTACTTATTCCCATTTTCGAGAAAGATTTTATTTCTGCCGATTGTTATGAAAAAGAAGAAAAAAAAGAGGGTCAAATTAAATAATCCTGCCAGAGAAAGCGGCTCCACCTGGTGATTAACCTCACGTTCCCGTTCCTATCCTTACTGACACAGAGCCTAATCGCTTTCATTCAGCTTCCCAGACAGCATAAGGCACAAGATCCACTCTTGGCCTTGATTTGGGCAGCGTGGATTATTTTATGTTTCAGCAGCTTGCATACATTTCCTCCTCAGAAATGTCTTATGATTAGTCATATGGTCCTTCTGTGCACGGTCTTCTTCTCTCCTTAGGCAGGACCAACCATCCTGGACTCTGATCTTGCCTAAAGGGCCACCACGTCTGCTTCTGTAACCATCCCTGACTGCTTCTGAGGTCCACAACCCTGCCAGATCCACCCCAGCATCCCTGAACACCTTTGCTGGTTCCCCAAAAATCTCAGTCCCTCCCCAGGGATGGTTAACCCCGAGAGCTCCAGCCTACCGCGTCCAGGTGACAGTGGGCTCTGGGGAGCCGTCGGCATCGCAGGCTAGGATTACGGGCTGGCTCATGTCCGCCGTGGCGTTCACCTCCGCCTGCCGGACCCTGATAGTCGGAAAGACTGAAACATCGGAATCAGGAGCTGAAACACATCTGTACCTGCTGTCGATAGCCATAATCGCGGAAACGTAACTGACCATGCTAAATGCAAACAGATATAAATAAACGAAAACAACCGCACTGATCATGAAGGAGGACACCGAGGGTTAAAGAAGATTCATGCCAAGGATATGACACAGATCAGGGAAGAGGACACTAATAGTTAAGAGTGATTTACATTGAGGGTACCCAGAAAATCATGCGAGGGGACATTAGTGATCAACAATGACGGATATACGAGGCACAGGATAGACCATGGGAAGGGACACTAATGCTCAACAATGACTGGAGTAACAGTACTAATCACAGGACCCTAATCTGTAAAAGTGACTAATATGGAAGACGCCACACTCACATGGGAGAGCAGGCTGCAGAACAGAGGGATAACCAGAAGAATAAACAGAGAAAGACAGAGGCAGACGTGGAGCAGAGAGAGAGAGAGAAAGGGAGAGAGAGAGAGAGAGGGTTCACCATTAACGATGACGTCGATGGGCATGAGGCTGATCTCGCCGCGCACCATGACCCGACCCTCGCACATGTAGCTGCCCTCGTCGCTCTTCCTGATGCCCCGGATCTGCAGGTGGTTGTTATTCAGGATCTTATATCGCACTGGACAGGAAACAAGCGGCGCAGAAAGACAGCGGGAAAGAAGAAAACAAGTTATTCTCGACAAGGCCGCGTAAGCTTCCTTTCTGCTAAATGTACGGCTTCCGTACAGATCTACGGGCACCTAATGCACCCGTGAGAAATGGGCCACAGCCGCGATGGCAAGGGGAATAAGACACCGAGCACAAGATAGGTGAGCCGATGCTGCAAAGTGTAGGAAAGCCGCCCCGCACCGGAAGACCCCATAGACCTTCCAGCTTCCTACCGGCAATGGTATGCAGTAGTCAGGATGTGCGCGTTCAGAGAAACGCTCTATAAAGCATGAAGCGTGGAATGAAATTGTGTGTCAAAAACATGGGGATGTAGCCTATAAAGACAGCAGACTGCATCATTCTACAGCGATCTCCTGCAAAGGATGTGGGTGGTTAAAGTCACACGTTTTTCTGGTATTTTATTATCCATCCATCCATCCATCCATCCATCCATCCATTTTCTGAATTCGCCTGATCTACTCAGGGTTGCTGGAGGTCTGCAGCCTACATTATTACTATCATTATTATTATCATTTACTAAAACTTTTTATTTCGATTTTTTTTTTTGTGTATTCTTGTTTTAATCCCTTCATTTTAAATGTTTATAAAGCACTTTGTAAACCCTGTGGTTAAATCAGAGCTATATAAAGAAATGTTGATTGATTTATTCATTAAAGTAGCATAGGCAAATAAGCATGGGCCATGGACCGAAAGCACCAAACACCCGCAAGCGAACACGAGGAGCCGCCCAGGTCTCACCGTCGTTCTCAGCCCTGACCCTGATGCCCTTGTGTCGCCAGGTGACCACAGGTGGGGGGGAGGCCACCACGTCACAGACAATGCTGGCCGTGTCGCCCTCCGTGAACTCCTGGGGGGACGGCGCATTTTTAATTTCGAGCTGTTCTGGAAAGGGGAGATGACACGGCCGTTGGGATCATACTGACATGCAGACAGTAGGAGGCGTAGCGGTGAAAAGCACCGCCGTTACACCCTGTGAGTCTCAAACAGCTTTGAGAGAATCCTGAGTTCTTTGGGAGCAGGTAAACAAAAAGCCAGGCTGAAATGATAAATGACTCCGTACAATGGGTTCGGCCTGCAATTTACATCAGTCAAAAAGGAACGGGAAAAGGTCTGTTGTTGCAGCCAGGAGTTATTTATGAAGCAGAAACCTCATTAGTCCAGACGAACGGGATCATTAGACTTTATTTTGTGCTCTATTCTCTGGCTGCTTTTGACTTCACGCTGAGAGGCTGAAATTTCCACTAAGGGGGCTGAAAAGCGAGAGAAAATCAGCCCCTATCAAGCCCAGGTGGTCGGGGACCCGGGGAGCGCGCTGACGGCGGGGCGAGGCTTACGGAAGATGGTGACGTTGATGGCGCCCTGGGCCTCGGAGTCCCCGCTCCTGGCCACGCATCTGTAGACGCCGGCCTTGTCGAGGTCGGCGTTGTAGATGATCAGCGTGGAGATCCTGTCGCTGAGCGTGATGCTGATGTCCGGCCGGTTGGGCGATATCTTCTCGCCGCTTGGCAGGTACCAGTCGATCTCCTGTGTGTCGGTGTCGACTGGAGGAGAGGCAGAAGAACGGGTCACAGACCTCGACTGGTAATTTGGAGCGGCAAGTAACGGCCCGGGGTGGACGAGTTCCTGAGATCAGGACTCTGGGAAGCATGGAGGTCGGCGAGGGACTTCTGACAGTATAAAAAGGGGTCACAAAACAGGCCAGCAAGAGCCTTAGAGACGGTCTCTATGCTGCAGCCATGACACCAAAAAAATCATCTATGCAATAATATCATGCCAGTGTAAGTGGGGCAGTGTGTGGCTCAGTGGGTTAGGGTACTGTGCCTATGATTGGAAAGTTGCTGGTTCAAATCCCTGGGTTAGCAGAGTGATGTCACCAAAGGCCCATAACCCCTCCCCCATCTGCTCCAGGGAATGCCTGACCTCTGCTTTCTCAAACACATACGTCACCATAGATAAATGGGTCTGCTGAGCAAATGAAATCTGTAAGACTTGCTCCCAGAGGGATGGCGAATGATGTCATGGGATGGGGGTATGTGGGGAGAGGATGGGGCCTTAAACAAGGCCTGCAAAGGGAGATGGTGTTAATTAGCAGGAAACAGCAGGTGTCAGGGCAAAGCTATACATATAACTGTGGATGGGGTTTGGTGGGCTTGGGTGTCAGGGCCCAGTTGCAGAGCTGTGTGTCTTTCTCAACTTCATTCTCAGGAACCACCAGGTGGTCCACATTTTTGCTCTCTCCCAATTTCCAGGGAATTTTGAGAGAGCAAAAACCTGGACAGTCTGGTGGTGTCCGGAGCCTGGGTTGAGAAACCCTGTATTACAGAACTGGCATTAGGGCTGAACTGACTAAACATGACTCCTCATCTACCTTCTATTCAAAGCCACCCCCACAGGTTACAAATTGCAAGTTTTTTTTTATATTTGTGATAATTGGCCAGTAATTTCCCCTCCCGTTAGAGCATCTTGCCTGTCCTGCACTGTGTGACAGGGCTTCGCAATTTTCACCTTCATCAGCATTAACCTTCAAAAATTAATGAAATGTGATTAAAGTCAAACTGAGTTCTTATCACAGTCATATTAATTCAATTGTCTGCGATACGTACGCACACACGCGCACACACACGCGCACGCACATGCACTCACACACCTGCAGCTGATACCGCAACCTGTCATCTTCCACATTGCTGATTTTAATTAAATTTTATTTTCAGAGAGCTCATCTTGAGTGCTGCATTATAGAAAATAATCACTTCTCCCATTAGCTTTAGGGGGAATTTGATGCTCTAGTATTATGTTGCCCATGCTCACAACAACAAACCCAGTTGAAACCCAATTTAACCCAACAAAAGATGCTACATGCTAACACTAAGTAAACTAATGGATCAAATTTAACACCAACAGGAGATGCTACATGCTAACACAAAGTAACCTAATGGATCCAATGTAACCCCAACAGGAAATGCTATATGCTAACACAATGTAACCTAATAGATCCAATGTAACCCCAACAGAAGATGCTACATGCTAATTACTTAATGTAATGTAACATAACGGAACTATATTAACCCCAAAAATGCTACATATTAGCTAAAACAACCTCATGGACTGAGTTTAACACCAACTAAAATTACTATATGATAACAATAAAAATATACTGCACTAAGTACCCATTTTATTAAGGTAGAGCTAGCTACCATACCTAAAATCAGGCAGTCACCTCCTCATTCTTCAAAACCAAGGGTATATGAGCTGTGCTGTTCAGAGAAGCTATTCCGTATATCATTGTTGTACTGGACTCTTCCTTTTGCACATGTCCTTCTTGGAAACCTTAACGAGTTGGGCAGTTCTCCTCTGGCCTTGCTCATTAACAAGGTGTTTTGGGCCACACAGCTGCCATTGACTGGATGTATTTTGTTTATCACACCATTCTCATTAAACTGCAGAGTGTGACTATCCAAGGCTGGCTGTCTCTGAGATGCAGGAACAACCATGTCTGCCACGAAAATGTCAGGTTTAAAATCACTAAGATCAGGCATCTTCGCCGTTTCAATGTCAGCTAGTGAACCTCTGGTTATTAGAAGAACAGAAATATGTCAGGCTTGCTGTATTAAAACTAATCACATAAAAGAAACCTACCCTTTCAGTGCTAACATGAAACGTGAAGTGGGGTTGTGTGTGTGTGTGTGTGTGTGGATTAGGCTTATGTTACATCATGGGGACCAAACGTCCCCCACAGTGTAGGAAAAACCTAGTATTTTGACACTGTGAGGACCATTTGTCAGATCCCAACAAAGATCTGTGAATGCAATCAAAAAAGTCCCCTGTTTTGTTTGGTTACTTTGGTTAAGGTTAGGGCTGGGTAGGGGTTAAAGTCATCATGTTGCGATTAGAGTCTTCCTTGTTGAAATTAATGGAGAGTCCCCACAAAGATATAAATAGAGGGGGCAGAGACACCACGGGGTCTCACAGATTTAGGGCCATCTACCCTCCAGTTTCAGGTAGCAAAGCATGGAGGTCGAGTGCCGTAATGAGTTGCTTATTTGGGACGTCGTTTCTGATGCACATGGTTGTTTAGATTTCAGGAGGCCCCTACCCCGTACCCTTTGCCAGATGGCCAGTAATGTATTGTCTGAAACCCTGTGATTCTCTGTGTGACCCTGTGGTTCTCCTTCTGGGCCCCTGTGTAATTAGCTAAACAGCTCTCGCTGTGACTTGCCGTCTCCCTCTATCACTCAGTGTGTGATTGGATACACAGCTCTTCCTGTAACTCACCTCTCCCTGCGATTGGCTATGCAGCTCTCCCTGTGACTCACAGTTTCCCTCCATCACCCTGTGTGTGATTGGCTACGCAGCTCTCCCTGTGACTCGCAGTTTTCCTCCATAACTTTGTGCAGGACCGCGTTTCATTTTATGTATGATTCTTAATGAATCATAACTATTATTCTATATGTGGCACCTTTACTCTGTATTTAATTCTCTTTGTGCTATTCTGCTATATTCTGTAATTGTGCGTGGTTCCCTTTGTAAGTCGCTGTGTAGCTCTGTCCCTAGTGCATAATTCCGTCCCATTCCGGAAGGTGATGACACACTGTGCATGATGTGTTTACTGAGGATGTGTCATGCTCTTTTGCCTGTGCTGCAAACCTACCTTCACAAAGGAAGAACTTGGACTGTCCTACGCTGATTTCGCTGTAGGAAGGGGTGACCTTCACCTCCAAGGAAGCTGAAAGAGAGCAGATGTCAAGGTTTAGCCACACGCCGTGTCATAAATCATGGTCACACGCAAAATATTTTCAAATGTGTATGTACATTGCGTACATTCTTATCTAACCTCATGGGACATTCTTGGGGAGAGCCACAAAAACAGTGAATTCTGCTTCTGGAATCACAGAGGAGCTGTATATCGCATTAAACTGACAGTCATGGTGAGATCCGTACAACGACAGTTAAAACAACTGTTAATGCTTTACAGTAACTGCACCTTCATAATGCCTTTATAAACATTAATACATAAAACATTCAATGCAACTTCATAATGCATTCATAGAACATTCATAAGCAGCATCAAAGTACTGTGGTACCTCGGTTCTTGAACTTAATCCGTTCCGGACTCCAAAACGATAAAGATCTTATTCCAACATTACCCCTGTCCTGCCCGATTGTCCGCTCCTTCCGTGTGCCATGCCCCCTTGTTAACTTTGTGTGGGATCCCTATGTGATCAACTGTTTCTGATTGTTATCATTAGTCCTCTGTATTAAGTCCGCATTTTGTTTGTTTCTCTAGTCCGTTCACTGGGTGCGTTCGACTTGCTTACAGCGCTGGCTTAAAGCAACACATTCTGATCCTGACGCAATGCATTATGGTTAGATGCATTGCAACCTCTCACCCGG
>JAABNY020000035.1:12634260-12648381 GCA_015164015.2 Brevimyrus niger
CGACTTCTGATATTCAGATTGAGTTCTAGGTCAAACTGGTTTGTTTGACTTTCAAGAAATTCAAGTTCTAGTGAGTTTGAGAACAGAGGTACCACTGTATACCTTAACATCCTAGCATACCTTTAATAACACCTTTAATATACATAACGTAGTATATGATAGTAACAATCATTATAATCATTCAATCATATGATGTTTGTTATTTATGTATATTAAAGCTGTTAAGGTATGATATGATGTTAAAGTAGACTTGCATGCTGCTTAAAAAAAGTCTATGAATGCATTATGAAGGTTCAGTTAATATAAAGCATTACTAACAATTTTTCTCATTAAGTATAGACTCTAAACCTAATTAGTTCATGAATTTTCATACTTTCCCTGTTTTCTGGTTTTGACCAGAGTGGAGGCAACCAGAATGTCTAAATGCTTCCTGAAATACATCCAGAATTAAAAAATAAACAGTAAAGGCTAATTATTCTATCTAACCGCAGTCCAGTTTACTGGACCGAGATCTGACGCCTGGTGCCAATCTTCCGCCGGCACCATGCCGAAGCCTTCGGCTCGGCTTCAGGGCACATCACAGGGTGGCCGGGACCTGGTTCTGGTTCCTGCTAATTGCAAAGCCTCTTTTCTCTGTGCCACTGGCTTTCGGTAGACCAGGAGTGTAATGCGGAGCGATAAGGGAAAGTACAGAAATGGCTTAAAATACCTACTTAAAGTTTTCTCAATTCCCACGAGACATTTTTCTTAAACTGCATCAGTTAAAGAAGGAGAAAATAATGAGTCTTCCAAACATTAAATCCAAGTGAACACATGCAGTGAAGCGAAAAAACCTTTTTTTTTTTAATACGACTGGGGTATTATATTGCCTATAATATCTGTGTAAGGCAGCAGTGATATTTCCCTGATGCTGTCCAGGGCGCAGTCGTCAGCAGGGCTGTATTAGAGAAGCACCCCAGAGAGATTAAACAGCAACCACACCTACGCCAGCAAGAGTGTCCCCTAGGCGTAGATGCAGAACACTCCCTGGATCTGCAGAACCCCACGGAACCCCACAGAACCCTGATCCTACACACACACACACACACTCACACATATGCAAATGTGTAACACAAACACACATATTTAAAATTCTATCTTTGAATGAATCATCCATAATTGCTATGGGAAAAACCCTAATCCCAACAAGGACACCCTACTCAGCCCCAACCTGAACCATAAGTACTGTAACCAAGCAAAATACAAGACTTTTGGCATTTTTACTTGTATGATTGCAGTCACAGATTTTTGTGAAACTGAGTTTCCCCTTGCGAGGACCGAAAAGGTGGGGTCCCCACAACGTCAAATTAACAGGTTTTTATCACATTGTGGAGACCAAACGTTCCAACAATTAAATATATTCATGTCCCACACACACACACACACACACAAACACCCGCCCTGCTCTCTGCTTCACAGCCTTTACCCCTGAGACCAGCACTTGCCATCCATGACTTCTGCATTAAATAAAACACCACAGTCCACCACAACTCGCGCATCGACCAAAGCGGCTTGTCGACCGCGCGCTCAGGGGACACGTGACGCCCCCTTAACGAGCCTGTGGGCGTCTGCTCTCTGGCCGCTCTGACCACCACCCCAAGCAAGCTCTCCAATTAGGACGGCATGCTGGAAAGACACGGACAGTGATTAGAGAATTCGGCGCGGTTCCACTCCAGCTGGTACGCGTGCCTCTCCATTCCCCTTCACTCAGTCATGCCACAAAGTTGTGCTGCCGGAACTTTCTCCCCAGTGTCCGCCTGGGACGGCCATCTCTCAGAGAAACAAACAGCCACGGACAGACGAAACGGGAGTGAATTAGTCCCGAAGTATTGCAGCTTGCACCTCGGGCATGTGGATCAGCCAGGAAATAGACGTTCAGCCAGAGAGGGTCTCCGTGTCCGTGTCACTTGCCCGGCGAGGATAAATCAAGCAGCACGGAGGAGTGGGAAACCATACAAATGCGAGTTAAGAGTCACGTTCATCTGAGAATTAAGTTTAAAGTGCTAAGAATAGAGGACAAAACATTTTATGGTCAAGGCCAGAACAGAACCAATTAATAAAAGCTTGAGTGAAAGGCTTTTAATTAAAATTAAATCGGGCCAAGTGCAGCGGAGAGCCAGGTGAAAATGGCTGATAATTCTTGCCTCGCTCGCTGCGATGGCGTGTCGTCACACGGGCTCCGTCCTACAGGCGCCGCGCTCACAGAAGTAGGGGAAGGTGGTCCCTGGTTTCAGAAAAACCACGTGTTTTGTTTACAGTGGGCTACGCAGCACAGCTCCCCCTACAGGCCTGAGAGTGTCGCCACAGCGCAGAAACACGGAAGGAGACGGCCCCACAAGACAAGTACATCTATTTAAAAGAAAGTTTGTAGTGTAAAAGCTTGGTGGTTATGGTTTTGGTGAGCTGAGGTTGGGGATCAATAGTTAAAAAGTACATGAGAATGGTGAGTCCATAGAAAAAAAAGCTATACTGAAGCTGTGTGTGTGTGTGTGCATGTGAGTGTGTGAGAGGGCGTGTGAATGTGTGTGAGTGCGTGTGAATGAGTGAGTGCGTGTGAATGTGTGTGAGACGGCGTGTGAATGTGTGTGAGTGCGTGTGTGTGCATGCGAGTGTGTGAGAGGGCGTGTGAATGTGTGTGTGTGAGTGCGTGTGAGTGTGTGAGAGGGCATGTGAATGTGTGTAAGTGCGTGTGAATGTGTGTGTGTGCTCTTCCGCATGCCATTGTGTGTGTGTCCCTGTCCTAGACTGTCTGATATCATGTGTGTGTGCGTGTGTGTGTGTGTGTGTGTGACCTTGAGACAGATGGATTTTCACACGCATGCCTTCCTCCTCTTAGCGCCTTAAAGTGTGAAAGGTACTTCGCACGTACAGCTCCCAGGCAACCGTTAATAATGTTTGCAGCTGGGGTGGAATCTCATATTTTACATATTTAATATCTGCTCTCTGATTAAAATGCATTCGGAAATCAAACAAGAGCGATCCAGATGTATGTGAGTCAATCTTGGGCTGAGGACCCAGCAAACATGACAGTGCTTCCTCACGACCCTCTGTGGCACTGTGACCTACGGGAAATGCCATTAGCGCTGAGAGAGCATCAGGACGAATGACCAGGAGAAGCAACTCTCCAGCTCCCAAACTCTCCAGGAGAGCCGAGTGACAGCCTGACTTCCACAGTGCGAGATCTGACCACGTCAAGTACAAGGAGACATGAAGAGAGAAGAAAGGGAGGAAGCGTCTCTGAAGGGGAAATACAGACAGCAGTTGCACTCTGACGGAATGGCAGCATGTCACTGAATAGAAGCGCGTTTCCGGAACCCTCCGACCGGAAAGCTGGGCGGTACTAGGCACGGGGAGGGAAGCTGTGCAAGTACCCGGAAAATTGCGGCGACGTGAACGAGCGGAACCGGAGATACTGAATGCGAGGTGCGTGAGAACAGAACAGAAACAAAGAACAAAGAGCAGCGAGCAAACAGTGATGACAATGGGCCGCGTGTCAATGTGACCTTGGGGAAAGGTGAACTCTGTCTCTCTCTGCATCAGGCTCTGACACGTAGCAGGGCTCCATCCACTCAACTCCGCCATTCTTATTTATATGTACTCCTTGCCTTTATTTTCAGCTTCATAATCCCCCTGGAAATAATACTAAAGCCCAGAAAAAGTGATTTTCCGACCTTATCTCTGGGAACCGAATCTTATCACATCCATCAAGTGGGTTTTTACATTAAAGTTGAGGTATGAGCTGTTTCTGATATGGTGAGACCATCTGACATGGCAGAATGTCAGCGAACTTTTGAGAGAGTTGCTTCGTTTTTTTTTTTCATTTGCACAACAAATATAAGGTGTGACGAATTCAGGCCTCGGGCTCCTGATACAAACAGGGGTTAAGCCGCTGCGGTTCTGATCCATGTTCCTGTAAGTGGACCGGATCCAGCGAATCTGTGCATGTGTGTGTGTGTGTGTGTGTGTGTGTGTGTGTGTGTGTGTGTGCAAGAGAGAGAGAGAGAGAGAGAGAGAGAGAGATAGTAAACTGCATGCACACATGTTTTCGCCCAAATCCCTTTCAGATTCACTGGTGTGACATGTGACTCACTGCTTATTACCGTATAACACACCACAGGGGAGTTGGACGCGTCACGCATTAACGCCCTTTACCCACTGCTGCCGGGTACACACCCTCCCTCCAGCACACATCTCCATCGCGTGCATGCACAATCACACAATCACACAATCACACAGCTCCTCTCACCAATGTGCAGGCATGTCCTCCTTTTTTCTGACAAACACACACACTCATCCTCTCTCCCTCTCTTACACATACACACACACACACACTCATCCTCTCTCCCTCTCTTACACATACACACACACACACACTCATCCTCTCTCCCTTTCTTACACACACACACACTCATCCTCTCTCCCTCTCTTACACACACACACTCATCCTCTCTCCCTCTCTCACACATACACACACACACTCATCCTCTCTCCCTCTCTCCGATACACACACTTACTCTCTGTCTCCCACACACACCAGACACCCTCACTCTCACACACACATTCACACAAACACACATACTTTCTCTTGCTCTCACTCCCTGACACACACACACAAACACAGAAACAGACACAAACACAGGCAGACACACACACGCTCATTCTCACTCTCTCTCACTCAGGCAGACACACTTACTCTCTCCCTCTCTCTGACACTCACACACACACACACACACACACACACACACACACACACACACACACACACACACACAGGAGAGAGCCCGTCCTGATTGTTAATCCCTTATTAAGCAGACTTATCACTCCCCTTTCAGATGCTGCCCAGCCCTGTTTCGCCCCACATAAGAAACATAGACAGACAGGCACAGCAGGGGGGGGGGCGGGGGGAGGGGATCTACATCATCCGTGGCGCCACAGTACCCTCAGCCTGTGGGCCTGAGCTAGCTGCTGCTCCAAGCCGTCGGGGAGAGCACACAGACCACAGAGACGCAGGGAGCCGGCCGGACAGCACAGCCACTTCCAGGGCTCACCTGCCAACAAGCAGGCCGGTTTATAGAAGCTCTGCCTAAAAGCGTCAGGATTTCACTGCCTTTTTCCGCGGCGCCCGAACCTCCGATTGCTGCATCGCTCGCACAGGATGTTGTGGAGATCTGGCGCATAAACAGTCTCCCCGGGGCCGCATCAAGCAGCCCCAGCCCTGCTAAGCTGCGAGGAGAACGCAACAGGCGTAATTAAGAGCGGATAATCTCTGCAGTCAAAAAAGCTTCTAACCTAAACTTTTAAATTCCTTTGAAATGTTCTGCTCTCCTGTATAATGTGTTAAGATTACAGGATAATTTACAGGATAATCCTTTTTCCCCGAAAGGGAGGTGTCTGCCCACAGAGCGTAGACGTGCTCATGCCTGAGGAGACGGACCTTTGGGAACGACACCTAGTAAATTAATTGCTCTTTGAACGCCAAACAAGGCCTACTTGATGCAGGCAGACGCCCCCACCACCCCCAGATCAAAGATGAACCTAGATGTCTGGGCAACGGCGTGGGAGAGGCTGGTGGGTCCAGGGGACCGAGCTGGCACCTCCCTCTGGGCCAAACACTCCATGCTGATTAGCGAGCCGCGTTCGCCAGCGTGGGGAGAGGCAGACAGGCCGAGTAAAGCCCGCCTCCCTAAGGGGACGTCAGGTAATGCGCTTCTCCAGGCAGTAATTTAGGAGCGGCATACTTTAGCATGCCACATGATAACCATTTTCCAGCTTAATCTGAGATTTAATTTGAAAGCTGTTAGTGAGAAATAAACAAAGGCAAACATCCCCCCCCCACCTCGCCCGTCCCCCCCCGCTGTGGAGCACTCATCCGAACCCCTCCAAAATTGCTGAGGAGCGAATGCACGCACAGGCTCTGGATTCGAGGATTCGCCTCTCGCTCTTGAACCGCATCAGTTTACATGCTTGTTAAAAATCTCCAACACCTGTAATTACTGCTTACACACCAAGCAGAGGCGGGGTGGGGGGGGGGGGGGCGTTATGGACCCTGAGATGTGGCAGTGTGGTATTTTAATAGCCGCTTGCGGCCACCGGGCTGCTCAAAACGCCGTTAAGCTCAGAGCCATTTTCCTCTTCACCTGTGAGACCTTCAATCCGGCACGTCAGGCCTCCTGCTGTAGCTGCTTCTTGGCCTCTTAAATCCTGCAGACTCACCCACACAGAAAAACTGGGCATATCCAATTTCAGACAAGGACTCGGGTGCATCAGGTGGCCCCTGGGTGACTTTCATATGGTCGTCTCTGCTCTCTGGAGCTGGTTTCAAAGCCGCGTTAATTACCAATGTCATGAGCCCTGGCTAACGTAGCAGTAGCATCAATCCTTAGCTTAGCAGGCTCTGGATTCACATTTTACCAGCAGCCTTGCTCAAGGACAAAAAACATCCCCCTTTTGGGCAGAACAGGTCATGACTACACATAAGGCAGCACCCACAATCCCCCAAGTGCATGCTGGGTAAATGCAGGGCTAAGGCAGGCCGAGGAGGATTGTGGCTTTCTAGCCTGCATGCTAACACGCTATCGGCACTATGAATTCCAGTCATGGAGGAGATGGGTCAGTGAACAGCAGAGGAGGGTCTGAATTGGCAGCTTAATGGAAGCTCAACACGCACAAACACACTGGTTTGTAATTATATCTATGTGGGGACTCTCCACTCATTCCCATGGGGAATTCTCCAATCATGACATGACAACCTTAACCCCTACCCAGCGCTAACCACAAGTAATCAAATAAAATAGGAGACTTTTGGCATTTTTCGTTTTTAGATTTTTGTGGAGACCTTAAAATGCTCCCCAGAACATCAAAATAGCAGGTTTTTATCAAATTTTGGGGGACATTTGGTCCCCACAATGTAATATAAACCTAATCCACACACACACACGCACACACACACCAGGGTTTTCCTTTCAAACGCATCAAGCCCAAAATTCACTTAGCAGACAGGCTGCAGCAGGTCGACCACATCGCAGGCCGCGGAGAGCCAGGACATCAGCGCTCTCTCTGAGCCCATCTGTCCCGGCCTGTCACACTCCATGTGACCTCTAGGTCTTCATATGGATCAGATGCACAATTCTCAGGGCAGAAAACAGCTTCCATTGGTAATGTGCGAAGTACGGGGAGAAAAATCCACATTACGGTGAGACACCAGCAGCAGCGACGAAAAGCAGCCTCGGTGAGGTACGCAAAGTGCTCTTCGCTGACTGAAAGCCCAAAGCGAGCCAAACGCTAGCCCCGCGGGGGGGCTCACGTACGACCCGCACACCAAGCCAGGCCTGTGACTTGTTCACTTGCTTAAACTTTATTTCCCCCTCAAATTGTTTTGTACATGACAGGCAGGAGCCTATTCCTGGATTCCGGGCTCCTTCCGGAAGCTTCCCATCAACAATGAGTCACGAACACCAGAATTCTGTCAGCCTCCCCGACTTGGTTAACAAAAAAAAAAAAAAGATAATAATGTACCTCACATCATTCGCTGTTGGTAAAGGGCAGAGGGAGAGGGTGGGCTGCGTGTACAAACAACGCACGTCTCTTTATTCTATTTTCTGACCAAATTGATTTAGTGGGAGTCAGGAGGCACAGTGCTGCTTTCGGGGGTCTGAGCTTAATGGCGTCCCACGTCTGTGAGACCGACGCCGAAATGTCAGCGCTGGGCCCGACAGCATCACGCAGCCCCGCCGCTCGCTCTTTCGACAAATGCCCCCCTACCGGCACTAAAAAGAGCCTTGCCACCCTCGTGGGTGCCCCCATATCCTGAAACGCGTGTCTCTCCTCTCCCAGCAGGGCGCGCCCATCACAGCATGGCGGACGGCACCCCCAGCCCAGCGGCCCTCTGCTGTGGGGCGAGATCGGCTCACTTAATTATTATTATCTCTCTAAGTGACAGCGCCCCATTTTGCCAGGTTGCCTGGTAACCGGCGGCAGGGCACTGCCACGGAGATGATGCCTGCGGATGTGAGGTTGGCGCTGCCAGGGGGCTTACAGTGCACATCAGCTCGGCGTCAGCTGATTTGAATTCTTGCAGAGGGGCTAACCGCTCAGATTGGCCTTTTTTAAGGTGCCCCCCCCCCCCATTATGCACTAACTAAGCTGAAGAACCACAATTTGCAAAGAACATCGGGCCTGCAGCACGCATCCTGCCCCGGCCACAGCATCTGCTCTGGGGCAAGGTGCCGACGGGGCAGCCAAAGTCTGACAGGGAGCGTGCAGGATCTGGGGCCCGCCAGACCCCAGCGGCGCTCGTCAGGAGCCGGCCAAAGGCCCCGTTTGCCAGGGCAGCCAGACGCCACACCACTGAAGTCAGGGCAGGGCGTGCTGTGGCCATCCATCTACATCAGTGACAGAGCCACAGCGGCCTCTCGGAGCCGAGCTTTCATTATCTGGGCTAACTCAACCAGCTGCTTTTACCCATGGGAGCCACGATAATAGATCATCCACCCGGGGATGAAATAACGCCTGCTTGAGACATTTCTGCCTCCCAGCCAATCACAGCGCGAGAGCTTCCTCCACTAGGCTGCCTCCTGCCCACTCGCAGCATGTGGACCTCCGTCACTGCGCAGCCTCTCGGCCAATCGCAGCATGATAGTCTACTTCTCTGCACCGCCTCTTGGCCAATCGCGGCATGGCAGTCTTCTTCACTGGAACGCCTCTCGGCGTGGTAGTCTCTTCTATCACGGTATCATCCAGCCAATCACAGTGTGGCGCTTTCCTCCAATATGCTGCCTCCTAGCCAATCACAGCATGATTCTGCTACCATGGGGATTAGCACAGCAAATGAGGGCCGCTGGTGTAACCCTCTATAGCTATACATGAGAACGCAGCTGGCTGTGTGGGCAAATTAAAATGTGTAAATTAAAATGGAAGAAATCTAAGATTCTGTTTTTTCTGTTAATTATTGTGACAGCAGGAAAATCCGTAGCCAAACTGCTCTGTCTCTAATTCTCTCCTAATGACAAACCTCATGAGAAGTCCACTCAAAAAAAACTCAGTGGAAAGTTCATCTTCACACACACACACACACACACACACACACACACACACACACACACACACACACACAGACCTATGTCAAATCAGTAAGAGGCCTTCTCAGCTAGCATATGTACTGTGTATATACTTGGGCTTCTCATTGCCTCTGGCGTTCCATTTTAAAATCCAAACCCAAAAGGATGGGAGAATCATTTATAATCCAAATGAATTCTAAATAATTAACGAGGTTTTCTCTCTTATGAGCGCTCGTAATTTTAGTGGATAAATTAGGGGAGTGGAATTCTGTCACACAGTCGCCTGTGAAAGGCTCATTCCGACTGAGGGATGCAAGGTCGGTCCGGTTTTCCCGCGATCACTTTCCGTCGCCGACCCCCTTTCCTCCGGCAAGAGCATTTCCAAAATCCGCCGCAGCCGGAGACGGCCGGTAACGTCCCCGAAGGTGAAGCGTTAAGCGCTTCGGTGGAAATCACGAGGGCACATTGGGTTTCCAAGACAACCCGGCCCTAAGCAGTGCAGGGATCGGACACACCCTCCGGTAGGTGCGGACTTCCTGCAGGGAGATGCGCCGCAGAGCCCTTTGGCCAATCAAACGGCAGCATTTCAGCAAGCACCCTGCTGTACCACCGGGACCAAGCTAACATTGATGGCCATGTCAGTCTCACTACATAACGACGCCAAATACAAAACTAATTATCACCAGATTCTGTGAGCACTGGCAACCCATCCTGAGGCAGTCCCCCCACCTCACAACCCCCCAGCGACCCCGTGCTGGATACGTGCTTGGAAGAAGTTGGAAGATGGATGGGTGGATGAATTATTAACACGGTGGTTTAAGTGGCCCCAGTCAGAGTCCAGTGGGGGGAGGGGGGGACTGTGAAACTGGGATGAGCAATCAGGACAGCACTAAAGTTCAGAGATGTGATATATGTATCTGCCTTAAGAGCATCCTAGGTGAAAAATGCATTTTTAAATAATGTAATAAAATGATGGACAAAAACCGATAACCAGCCCCTGAGGCATTCGCACGTATTACTATTCATTAGGTAAACTTGTGTGTTTCTTATAAATAGTAATAGCCCTGATTTTAAAGGGATAATGAATGCAGGAGAGATCACCATCTCTCGCACCCGGCGTCTGATGCGGGACGGAGACGCCCCATTACGGGCATGCCGGTACGACAGAGGTGCCGAGGACTCGCCGCTTGGCCCACAGGATAAGGCCGCTGCTCGATATCGCCGTGCAGTATTACCCTCGCTGGCCTCTTCCCATAAATAAACCAACACCTCCTGCTGGGTTTACACACGGAAATACATCTGGCTGTCGTTTAAGGCTTATGATCGAACGCGTTTATTACACCGTCATGTAATTTGTGCTGTTTGCAAATCCTCCCCCTGTCACTCGCTGCCCGTATGCTTGATCGTGGGTCCTGGGGGAGCGTTACTTCATGTCAACGTGTACCCGTATGGGGACACTATGGACAAACAAAGGCCTCTTGACTTAACGATAATTAAGAATAAGGCCGGGCACCCACGGAGGCTCAGCGGATGTTGTCTCGCTGGGCTGCGGTTTGCTGGCCCTGCCCCACCTGAGCGCTGAGACTGCAAGCTGGAGCCCATTTCCACTGGGTACTCCACCTTATCCCCGCATCCCCAAGACAGGCGGTTCCAGTGGCCTGCTCCCTCGAAATGAATCGTGCGTGATTGTGCACGTGCCGTGCGAGCAGCTGCTCCTCCGAGGAGGGTATGCCCCGCCTCGTACAATGTGTTCCATAAGTGCTTAGGGCAAATGTACGCGTATTTCCAGATGCTTCCCAGGAAACGAGATCCAGGCGCGAGGCGGAACGGCAGCATTAACTATGCATTAGCCCTCAGAGGAGACCTTTCTAAGACCGGCAAACAGAATATATGAACTACAGGAAGAAATAGCGGTTAGCTGACAATTTTACATCAAAGTCAGAAAGCAGATGGCAGCAGGATCCTACTGCATACTGACATCCTCCTTGTTTCATCAGAAATATTTATATGACCTAAAAATCCAAAATATCCCACTATTTCAGACATAAAATCTTCTAGGACCGGTTGATCTTAAAGCTTGAAAAGAGGAAGCACTTACCATCTCATAAGAAGGAAAAAAAAATAAGAAAAACATCTCGTGTTATAAGGAACAGTCGTAGTGCTTGGAGAAGAAAAGGCATGACCATTTGTGCTAATAATCTCAAAATCGCATCATTCAATCGTGTCAAACGTAGATTTTGGTGGTACCTCCATCAACGTTAACCATCTGGGATAGTCATTATCCTCCTGAGACCCAAGGAAAAAAGTGTCCATCAATTTTAGGTTATTTGTCTTTGGAGGAAACAAGACATCTTACAATTTAGATTTTTTCAAATTTATTTTTATTTTTAATTTCACAGCATGTCCTGTTTAGTGCACAACAAGAATAAATATGTTTCCTAACATCAGTAAAAAGATGCAAATATTAAATGTCCACTACAATGGACATAAATGAATGGGTGGGGTCTCAGGGGGATATATGATGGGTGAGGCTGTGATCACGACCCTTAACCCCGACCCCCCAGGATTGCTGGATGCCTCAGCAGACTCAGCTCGATGATCCCAAGCTTACCCTTCTTGTACATCACTTCGAACACACACACAAAAAAATAAATCCTCTGTTAAATAAATAAAAGTAAATGTCAACAGAAGCACATCTCTGAAGGAAAATCCTCAGAGCAGCTCTGCGAAAGTTAAGCAGAGGTCTGTTCTCTCAGGACAGATGTGAGCCTCTGAAGTGGAACAAAAAGGTTTTTTTTTTTTTTTTTTTTCGTTTTTAGATTGGTGACCTTCATTCTCTTGCAGTGGTGTACAAAAGGTCTCGGCCAGTCTTTGACAAACTGACTCCGATTCCCCAGACAGGCCGGGGAGGAGCAGCGGGAATCGCATGCGAGTCACAGGAAGTGTCACGCCGATCTCTGGAATTTATTTCCGTTTTTTTTTTTTTTTTTGCATCATTTCAAATCCGCTTCCTCCAAAGGGTCAGCTATCCCATTCAGTCTGGGTGTATTTATGAATATGTCACTGAGACCCTCCCTCTGCATATCCGACCACCTCGCTCCGCAAACAAGGCACAGAAAACTGAACCTGAGGACACACTGTAGGAATCACATTTTTCCCAAGAAAATCATTTCCCTGGACAAGCACCCGCCACCCTATCGCACGCAGACACACGCCAGCTTTCCCTGCCTGCTAAATTTACTTCATGTGGACCACTTCTATATGTGGGGCAATACCCAATTCCCTGAGCCAATTCTTCTATCAAGAAATCCTCCAGGTCCTTGGCACTGATTATATACGTGAGGATTATTTTCCAGTCCTGCTAGCAAACTACTCAAATACAGTGGTGACCCAATATTTACCAGCCACGGTGTCACTGGCATCATTTTAAAAATTATTTTAAAAAAAGAACATCTCGTCATGAAAACAACACATTCCCTTAGCAGATATTAGAATCTTGATGTTGTACACTGAACTATGTTTACAAAGCTTCAGCCCAACTTCTCGACACACAATGGGATGGCTAATGAACCCAAAATCAACAGCTTCTATCTTCCTCTATATGTTTGCCCTTCAGCGGCACAAAAAGTCTAAACTAAACTCCAGTGAGGTAGCTGGTTACATCAGAGAAGTCGCTGGCCAGGGCTTCCATCTTGGATCAGCCTTCGGCATCGCTGGGTATTCATTAACCTGCAAAATGATTGGTGGACACACCAACCAATCACATACCAAAGGTGCACTTTGCTTACAGCTAACAAAATTTAGGCAAACATGCGAATCCTAAAACTGTCCCGAGTGGCTCCCCAAACCTCTACAGTTCCCTGCCGGGCTTGATTCACACCCAAGCCAAAAAACAGCGCTTGTAAGGACCATCACCATTCCATCTGTGGGGGGGGGGGGGCTGTTTACACAATGACCTATGTCGCCGAGCTACTGAATCGGAGACATCTGGGGAAAAAGGAGACCGGGCATCGTGCATTTAATGGTGTGAACACCGGCATCTCAGGTAGTAAGAGTGCAGAAACACGGAGGAAGGTAAACAGAGTTTCCATCATAATTCATAACTATTCTGCAGAGCACAGTGAGCCGAGTGGGCAGCCTGGGAAAGGGAGTATCCCATAAGTGAAGGCGGAACTAGGAACATGGGGCCTAGATCCAGCTGCCGGCTGGAATTTGTTTTAATTTCGAAAGACAGTGAAGTGACCAGGACAGAGTGAGAGAGGCTTCCGGACCCCATTGAAGGTATTTAATCACGAGCGGCACCTTTATAGCCATCAAAGCCTGTTCAAACACAATGCGGAGAGCATTAAAAATGTAGCCCGAAATGGACAGGCTCATTGGGGGCTGTGTGGTGTTAATGGAAACCTGGCCTGTTTCTGCAGACGGGTCTATTAACCCGCTGTTTGCCGGCACCAAGTGCCTCCCCCGCTGATACACAGAGGACATGCGGTGCCACCAACTGCATTCAAGCCAAAAACGAACGATTAAAATAGCGTCCGTTGAGAGTTTCATGCCACGTTGGCTCTTTGCCATGTGAAAATCGCGCACCTGCATTTACGGACAGCGGGCCGTCCTGTGGGGGTCAGAGAAGGGGTGTGATGGGCACAGATCGGGGGGGGGGGGATGAGAGAAGGGGTGTGATAGGCACAGATCGGGGGGGATGAGAGAAGGGGTGTGATGGGCACAGAGGTGGGGGTCACACTACCAGCAACCCCCCTGACGCTGTTCACGATGACGGCCTCCTGCTGGCAGATTAATTACAAGGCTTATCTGCCATAGCCTCCCCTGAGAATCTGTTATGTGTGTCTATTGAGTGTTTATTTCACAGATCGAAGGCGGATTAGGGCACAATGCTTTGTCTGAACATTATTATTGTTTTCTGAAAAAATTTGATAATTATCAGGCCGCCCTCCTTATCAGAGCGTGCGATTATTCCACGGGCTGTACGCCAGCCGGGCTTTTTTGTAGTGCTCTCTGTCTAAGCCGT
>JAABNY020000035.1:12666073-12679239 GCA_015164015.2 Brevimyrus niger
AGGGTTCTAAACGGGCACCCGGGCAGCAGAGAAAGCATCGGCACAGCAGACTAGCGCAGCGCCGATAAGCCCGCCAACCTCGGGCTGCAGCGGCGATGAGAACCAGTCATGCGTTTCCAGCATCTCCCCGCATCTCCCCGCCTCGACCAGGGATGCCCTCCCCAGGTATCAGCACGCACAAAACTATCAGGATGTGCCGCGCCGGCCCACGCCTCCCCACAAAAAGCACGCTCGTGCGCATTCCTAGTGCACGCTCGGTAAACTCCATACCTGATCCTGACTGACTCATCTCCGCGTCATCACCCATTCTGAGTCTCATACCTGAAATTAAGCAGCTTTTGATTCGGCAGCCATGTTAACTGATGGAGCTCAAGTAAGTAAGTAAATAAATAAAACGATGGATAAATACAACGGGTGTGAGAGACTGGGAACCTGAATAGGAAGCGTAACGGCAAGCGTCAGCAGATCCTGGCGGGAGGAGAGCTGAGCAGGACCCGCTGACAAGCATCCACTAGGCGGTAATTATCTGTATCGGATCTGAGGGTCGGGGATGGCTGGCCTGTGTGTTTAGCGGGCGTCTGGAGCCCATACCACCGTCAACAAAAAAAAAACACATAAATATCCATGAGAAATGCACTGTTCTGTTTTTCATGCCGCCCGCCTCTGTTCATCTTGGGACGACGTAGCCAGAGGCTTTGTTTACATAGTTGGCCCAGCCCCACCAGGCCCGGCCCAGCCTGGCTCAGTTTCTGCTGATTCTCCTTGGTTCAGCTCTTAGCCGGGATGCTGCGCGTTTCATCTGACCTTCAGAGTGAGCTGGCGCGCTCCGACTTTTGGCCCGGATCAGTCCAGGTCCTGGCTGCCCGCTGTCTTACTGTACCGCAGCCAAGGTGACTCTCCCAGCTCCCCCAGGACTCCGCCGTTGGCCAGCGAGGCTCTCCGGGCCTCAGAATGTGAGCCGTCATAATGCTCCGGGGCTGCACAGGACGCCTGGGTTCCCCTCTGATGTTCCGCGGTCAGCCCACGTGCTTCTGCAGAGCCCAGCGAGCCAGGCGGCATTGTGCCCTCCCACAAATCACACCCAGAATCCCTCCACACAACGGGGCAGCCCAGGGTCCCATCGAACTGCGCGGGAAATGAAACGAGAGCTTCGGAGTCACCTGGACATGGAGTCCAGGCGGTGGGTCTTGTCATCGGGACACGTTCCGTTTGAAGAATGCCATGCCCTGAATTTGGCTAACAAGCTGCCCAAGGATACCATATACACAGCATTGTGCTGTACATAGATAGAAATAAAACATAAAGAGTGGGAGTTCAATGGAGGAAACCTAGGCTGATCTGACTCACCCGCCATGACATCTCAGCGTTTCTGTTGTCTTTGGAGCCATTCATTCATAATATCATTCCACCACGCTGCACACTTAAGCCACACAGCCGCAGTGCAAATTTGATCATAAAGGAGGTACCACTTCAGACAATCACCAACCCGTATACTTGACACAGAAATGTCTCAAATTCTAGAGTAATCTACTGCACTATTACCATTTTCAGTGGAATGGCCACAGAATTGCAAAAATCACTCGTAAAACTATGGATGTTGCAGTAAAATGAGACCGGGCTGCATTCACTGCGCACGCAGTATTGCTGCCGTTAAGGTCTTTATAAAAGCCCGGCACAGGTCAGTCCACAGCACAGGCAGGCCCGGACTTCTCTATATAATCAAAAAGCACTTAGATTCCCAGATAGACATGCGGCAGACAGCTGACCTTCTGAGATAGTAGCTAGGAACGGCACGCTGACCATCTGCCAGATGACAGATACAGAATCATCGTTTTTGCATCGCCGGTGCTATTCTGCTGTATTACTGCGGGTTCAGAGATTACCCCAATTTTGATTCGCTTTACACAGAGTCTTATACTGATACACAGCTAGAGGTGGATAGTAAAAACCCAGACCGACACTTTCTTTGAGCCAACCAGGTGAGTATAAAGAGTCACAGTCACAGAGTATTCAACCAGTAGGTTGGAACAAAATCTTGGTCTGGATTTTTTCTTTCTGGACCTGAACTATCCACCTCTGTGTATAGCTGGGTCCAATCCTTGCGCAGAGCGAATGTAAACTGTATGAGGTGTTGGTTATTCTGTCTGGCTAAAAAGAGATGAATGAAATATACAAGATTTCTTGGGGCAAAATATTTGCAGGACTGCAAAAAGACCCCCCCCCCCCCAGATCAGGCCAAGCAAAAAACAGCTGAACATTTCTTTTTACATTGCTGCAGGTGCCTTTGCAAAAGGACCATTCCCTTATGTCATTCATTGTGAGGATGATGATGCCGGGACTTCGCCGCCTGAAGTCTATGAATCTATTTACAGCAAAAAGCCTCTTAACACTGAGAGCACCGAACCGTAAAAAAACTAGCCAAATTGGTGAAGGTGTTGTCTCACAATGCAGAATAGACACCGAGGATATTGGGCACAATTCTGACGGTGATGATCCTCAATGGTAAAGAGGGGGGGGTGGGGGTCCCACCTTCCTCCATCACGACAGTCACGGCCATCGCATAGAGGCAGCCCATCTGGGCCGAGAGAGATGTGCAAATTGTGTCTCGTGAAATGGTGCGTAAGTCAGAGTGAAATCACCACCGGCGGGGATCGGATTTTGCACAGAGATCAGCAGTGTGCTGTTCTGCTCCTTCCACTGTCATTCAAAAACGGCACAATGGAATCTATCAGTCTCCTGTGGTCTCGGATGATAATTATCTCCTGTGAAGTCAACCAGGAAGACATGTGCCCAGGTAGTGATTTAATTCCTAGGTTTAGTTATGCACATCAGTTACGCTACAGATTGAATCCTCCAGTTCTTTCGGTTATTTATGGTGCACTACGGGGCTCTTTGGCACTATTTAGCAAAATATGCATTAGATTTCAACTAATTGCATATGTCCTAATTCACTACCACAGCTGCATCGCACTCTGTAAATTCTCAACGCGGAGTAAAACTGACGAAAGCGGATAATATGAGCAGGATAAATACCCACACTGTTCATTTTAATGAAGGACCTTTCTGTGCTGCCCTCATTACTTAGAAGCAGTACCTAAAAAAGGTCACATCACTTCTTAATCTCTTACCTCGCATAAAATCACGTCGGACACCTTGCTGCGACGCTATTTCTGTCATGGACGGTGGTCTCAGGATGACTCGCCAGCAGTTGGCCCCTAGATCCACTGTAATTCCAGAGTAAAAGTTCAGCTAAATACAGCAGGAGGACCGAGTCTGATGTCCTTCATCACACCATTCAGTGTTCGACCACCCTTTCATGACATCTTTAAGCGTCCAGCTCAATGCTCTATTCTGCCCCCGGGTTCACTGCTACTGTCTGAGCTCAGTGTGACATTCCCCAGTACAGGAGAAAGGCACAGCCTTAAAAACAGCATCTGCAGCATCACATCAAGCCACTCAATGGCACAGTGCCGGGGAAAAGAATCATCCCTTCCTTTAATACATACAAAGAAAATCTATAGCTTGCCATATAAACACATTTCTGAGTAGTGACCCTACAGCGCTGTCATCTCATACTCTACGCATCCTCCTTGGCCTTTTACAAAGTGCTGTAAACATTTTTTTTTTTAAACAGACATCTTACAAACTGTCGCTGAAATCCACCATCTGATAAAAAAAAAAAAATCGATAGGCCTTCAATTGAGGCAACTCAAAGCTTATATTCAGTGAAAACCAATCGCGCTCCTCGCACGGCGACAGTGAAGGCTGCCGCTGCAATTTTTATAGATGTGGGAGCTGGCCCTGTGCCGCTCTTGAACCTCAGCACTGCGCTGAGCACTGCACTGCACTGCATTCTCTCTTTTCACCCAACGTGTTTCTGTCAGTCGCCTGTAGCCGGTTTCTCATTGGCCGTTGGGTCTCGGGAAGCCCAAAAATGCGCCGATATGCATTTCGCAGCAGCTTCACAGCAAAAGCAACGCGACGTTACACATGGCTGCTCCCCTTCCCTTATAACCAGTTGCATATGCAGTGAAAGCTCTGTGGTATGTATCTGCCATTCAAGTACCCAGAAGACTCAAGTAACCGGCACCATTTAATATATTAATAATAAAAGTACATAATAAATAATAGCACCATGCCTACAGATCATCTATTATTTAGCTTGCCAATCTCTTGTGTTTTCTAAGACATCCAACTTAAATTAATCGTACAATAAATCAATAATGTGTGTGTCTATAAAAGAGTTTAGTGTGAGAAATACATTACAATTCTGTGTTTTTTTGAAGTAACATAAAGTAACAACTATCTGGAAAATTCCTTTATCAGGCAGCGTCTCAGTCCTGACCCAGCAGGAGATGAGAACTTTCACTGTAATGAAAAAGGACCACATCTGATTTTACATGCAGAAATCTAACTTTGGTGTTTCACCATAAATTAATGTTAATAACTGCATTTATTGTGAATAATACTAGGCCATTTCCTGTGCTCTGGTTCCATTCCACTCATTTTCGGTCGTTGAATTTTACAATAAACAACCACTCAAGTCTTTCGGAATACAATGAAAACGCATTTTATGGAAGAAAATCAGTAGCTAACTTTACAGTACAGCAGCAACTCTTCCTCTTGCATTTATACCTGCAATTTTCTTCTGGTGCCTGGCTTCCGCCTATAATTATGCAGGATCTCACCCAGTTGTATTATGCTATTTAAAATTTATGCAATTTTCCCTCTAAAATCTACAGAGGGAAATTACGAATAGCTCTTATTTGCCAAAATCTTTCATAGATTAAACCCATTATATCCTTTTTATCATTTAGCGAATGCTTTCATCCAAAGTGATGCACATTTTTTGTGCAAGCAGGGTCAAACAGTCTCTGGAGCCACTAGGAGAGAAGGACCTCACTCAAGGGCCCCATTCTGCCACCTGAGGGACCTAAACCAGTGAGCCTCAAATCACAAGCATGGCATCTTAACCCACTGGGCCACACGCCACCAGAAGAATGAGGGTGGCTTATTGCTAGTTCGCGACAGAGTTTTCGCCAAGCCGAAACGTGATTACTCCCTCCACCTAGAGAGGGCTCATGATGGGCCAGATGACAGCAATGTGTGAACGGCACTGAATTTTCCATACCCGGGGGGGGGGGCTCCGTCTCCGCTAGCACTGCCCAGAAAAGGCAGCTGTCAGCTGGGGGTGCCTGGGGAGCCGCACCCCCGTCTAATAGCAGGTGGCACTTCATGCAGATCACAAAGAGACCTGGGCTAACACATGTCTAGACAGGCAGGAAACAAAGATGGGGGGGGGGCAACAGGGATCCAAGGTGCCCATCTAGCCTTTCAGCAGAGAGGTGCTGAGATCACGTCAAACAGGCCTCCGCAGAAACCAAAGAGCTTTTCCTTCCCTATGAATTAAAGAGAAAGAAGGTCCTACGAGGAAGACGCGTAGAAATGCTCCTTCAAGCAGCCCACCCTGTATTTTATGGATCCTCTCTTATATTCCCCCCCCCTGCCCGCCCACCCTCAGAAATGCATTGTCTCCAGCTCCCATCATCCCTGTTGTTTGGGTGCTGTGCTACCGCCTCTGTCTGCCTACGGCCAGGGAAAGGAAAAAAAAGCACCGAAGGTTATCATTCTGATCACAATACAAAACGGCTACAAGAGCACTACAACAAAAACAGCACTAATACAGTGAATGGCGGCATGCAGAAAATAGGAGAGTACGACAGGTGCTGTGTATAATTCCAAAATGTCCGTGCTTACATGCAAACATCAGGGCTACTGTCTGCGTACACGAAAACCGGAGCGTCATCTTCCTGGAACTTGGAGCCTCTACTGGTCAGCAAAGGACACGGGGCAGGGGACACCCTGGACAGGATGCCAGTCCGTCACAGGGCACACTCTGCAGACAGCTTAAGACACTACCTGACCTAGCTACATGTTTCTGTACCGTGTGTGTCAATCTAAAAGCTCTCTGCAGTGTAATTTTCATGTCATCTCAGAAAGCCCAGAAATGAGACTAACAGCATCTCAAATGTTTTTTTTTTTTCGTTGATTCCCACTGAGTTTTTTTATTAGGGAGCATTACTGGAAAATCACTCCGGTTTCTATCACACGACTTTCTCCATCTATCCCTCTTTTCCGTAACAGCTTGCTCTGTAGGGTCGTGAAAATGCAACTTCATATAATTCATATAATTTGATATAATTGATATAATTTCGAAATCGCTCGTACAGGATTCTTTTTACTTGTTAATTTTATGAGGGGGGAAAAAAAAAAAGAAAAAACCGGCAAGGATGCTAAGGAGAGAAATGCGGGCTGGGAGGGAGATGGAGAGCAAGAGCCAGGGAAGGGCGAGCACCGATCAGGCCGAGCTGGGCCTGGAAGGCAGAACCCGCCGGTGGACAACATGCTGTGCACTTAGGCAGAGAGAGCACAGCGCCGACTGACAGCCAGTCGCTGATCAATGGAAACCCTGCTAAGTGTTTTATTCAATTACAGAGATAAAACCCAGACATTTTCCCAGCTGATGGGGTTGTCAAAAAGACGTTTCTCCCGTGGACCCAGAGACATTTCGCCTTCCATGATTCCATCTCTCATTTGGAGACCGCTGCCTTAAATTGCTTTGGGGTGCTGGATCTACGCCTCAATATCGCAAGTCGCCGACGGCGCCCGGAGGCGGGGCAGGGGCGACCCATCGGGTGATGTAATGCGCAAACCGCATCTGCAACGGGACTCGCTGTCGCCCCCTAGCTGTCAATCTAATGAATGTGAGAGCAGACGCGCACGCCCTCCACTTCACCGCTATGGCTGCGAAATAGGAGCTCTTACACAGAGTATTATATCATATTATGTATGTGCGTGGGAGTCCCATTCATCCCCGTCTCAATACAAAGTGGCTACTAAAGGTCTGATGGAACGAGAACCGATAGAAGATGAATACAAGCAAACGATAATTACAGTATGGAGGAACAATGCAAGAACGGGCAGCGTGGATAATGCCTCACAAAGATCGATAAGCGCCACAGATACAGAGACGCTTATTACCCTGCTGCTTTTAAACCTCCGGGCTGCAAGGCAGCGCCGGGAGAAACACCTTAGCGCCTCCAGAGCCCTGGCACTAGGCTGGGGGGAGGTGCTCCCCGCATGATAGCAGCTAATCAAGGAGCGCTAAAGTAGGCCATTGTGTAGCTCAGTGGGTTGGGGATGTAGACCTATGCTTAGGAGGTTGAGGGTTCAAACCATCATGGCAGAGGAGTAATAATATATGTTCAATATAAACCGCAGGCCCTCGAGCAAAGCCCTTAAGCCCAAAAGTACCAGGGATGCAGTCTGACCCCAAACTTTCCTCGTGTGCGCTGCTTGGGACAAAACTGTCTGCTAAGTAAGTGTTAAATGAAATGCATTTCTGTGTTAAGAGATGGCATCTGTTGGTAGCTGCAGCACCTGCAGTTTAGATTGGGCCATCGACCTGAAGCTAAGCGGATTTGAGCCTGGCCAGCACATACTGTAGATGGGAAACTAACCAGGAAAGCTGGGTTACTGCTGGAAGAGGAGTTGGTGTGGTGATCAGTTTGGTCCATCCTGCGGTCAGTGTGGGTACCAGTGCAGTGCCATCCTTTGGATGAGATGTAAAAAAACAAGGTTCTGACCCCCTAGGGTCATGAAAGATCACTGGGCATCTTTTGAAACAGTAGGCGGTCCTGGCTGAAAATGCCCACTGTGGCGCTTTCCAGTCGGGCCGTTTGAGCATCTCTTACATCCAACTGGTGAATCCTCTCCTGCTGCTTCTTCACCTAACTTAATGTGTGGGGAGCGTACTGGTGCAGACTGGCTGCTGTTGCATCATCCAGGTGGGGGGCCGCACAGTGCTGCTGGTTGACGCGGCTCCTCATTGCTTCTGCAAAGCATTTTGTGCGTCTTGAAAAGCACTAAACAAATATTATATACGACGTTCATTCATGGTTGAGAAGTGCAAGATACTGTAAATTAGAGCGATATATACCCAGTAATACATTTGTAGGAGTAGGTAAATGGCCCCAATTTGCATGCACGAGGAATGACATGCGACCTTTTCTCCACGTTTTGTTTTCCAGTGTAAAGACCGCGGTTGGCAGTCACGGGCATCACATGGCAGTCTTTCGTGTCTTGGCGGGGCGTTACTGCGTAACCGAGGATCAGGGAGAGCGCCCCATTAATGACGACGTCAAGCGGCGGCGTCTCAGGATGTTACACTTGCAGAGGCTGGACGAGCGACTGGGGACACGAGCGGAGGAGGGCCTGCTGATCCTTCTCAGTGCATCCAGAAACTCTGCACGGGGTCCCAGATCAAACATCAGCAAGCCCTGTTACATTTTCGGTGTTCAATACAACAGCCCCGTTCAATGTACATGTAAGACGGTTTTATCCATGTATACATAAGACATGGTCTTCTGCTGTACAAAGTGAGCTGAAAGCTGCTCATTCTGTGGTGGCGTTCTCCTTTAACGAGCTTAAGTGGACCCACTAGGGTTGTGCGGCAGTTCTATGAGAAACTTGTCAGTCAAGCTACTGTCAGTCAAGCGAGCTCCCAAAAGCCAGCAGAGGGCCGTCGAGCCTCTGCCCAGAGCGGCTAAGGGAGAGCGGAAGCTTCTAGGCTTCACAGGAACAGGCTGGGAGAACGGAGCTAATGCTTCAGATCTTTGATGCACAGGACGTCCGCAAAAGCCGCTTGCCTGCTAAGCGTTATTAATTAATTAAAAATCAAAACTGTGGTTTAAGTCGCCTCCATGGTGCTACTGCAACGGATGCACAATGGAACTTGTTAAAAAGGATCTGGAATCAGTCAGACGGGCTTTTATTAAACATTTACTTTGTTCTGATCCTAATTTCCCCCCAGGTCCTCTCGCCGTTCTGTCCCCAACCAGCTGCTTTCCATCCCACAGATATTCTCATCTGGCTGATCCCCTCAGTCGCTTCAATCCAACACGCTCTGCGTCTCCATAATTCTTAGTATTTGTGAAAGCAAGTCAACAAAAACAGCATTTGTTACGATTCAGCCAGTGAGGGTATTGTTCATTATACATATTGAATTTCTTTATTTGGTCTTTCTTTTGATTTCTTCAGTCGGGGGGGGAAAAAAAAAACACCAGGGAGTAACAACAACACGATAATACCATTTACAAGACTGTCATCCTTCCTACAAGTGTATCTACATGAATAAAGCAGCACTGAAACCCAGTGAATGAGAACAGGCATCAGCGTTTCTCCCAGGATGATATCACACTA
Source organism: Brevimyrus niger (assembly GCA_015164015.2). NCBI lineage: Eukaryota > Metazoa > Chordata > Actinopteri > Osteoglossiformes > Mormyridae > Brevimyrus > Brevimyrus niger. The sequence continues at coordinate 12,675,335 of JAABNY020000035.1, forward strand.
AGGCAACGTCAGTTATCTAGTCAAGCCAGGGCCGGCTGGCCCTTACTGCAGCCTTGTCGCACGGGGCAGCCATGACAGGAAGTGACATGCCCCTGGGCTCTCCACGTTAAGCTCCTTATTACATTCTCAACCGCAGCTAATTTAATTAAACTGATACTATGAATAACTGACATCAAAGGTGCACTAAATGGGGTTAAAGTTAAATGGCACCGAGGGAAATATATACCTAAAAAAAAAAAAAAAACTGACGGCACATTGCGGCGGGGTGCCGCGTTGTCCACGCCTGGGCAATCCCAGAATCCTTTGGGCACGAGCAGCTCAACCGAAGCCTGTTCTTAGCAGCCTTTCTTAAGCGAGGAGTCTGTACGGCCAGAAAGGTATCAAAGTGACAGGTCCTCTGAATACACTCCCAAGAGCTGAAGCAAACGGGAGCAAACCGCTTGAAGGGGGGGGCATTTGGGTAAACTGGCAAGTTATTTGTCGCAAAACATCCACCACAGAAAATACGGTGCAGAGGCTGGTCTTTGAAACCATCTCCCGTCGGCTGGCAGAGAAGATAGCGGGTGATGAGGACACTCTATCTCCGCTGGGCACGGATACCTCCTTGCAAATATCTAAATAATTCCCACCTCCTGCCAGACGTGCGGCAGCGGAGGGGCTCTGATGCAATTAAGAGGGACAGAGCGACTCGGGTTTGGACAGGGACACCCCCCTCTTACTGACGTGCCTGTCACAGCTCACCGGTTTCCATGGTGGGGGGGGGGGAGGTACCCCAGTGACGGTACCATTTATAGCGCTTCTTACTGGTGGCAGCACTAACACATCAGGCCGGCCATCCATCTGTGTCAGCTAAGTACCCAGTACAGGGTCTCGGGGAGCCTGCAGCTCATTCCTGGCGGCACAAGGCAGGAAGCCACCTTGTAGGAGATGTCAATCCATCAGGGCACAGACACAGACATACACACACAGACACACAGACACACACAACGTCCATCTTGGGGCAATTCAGAGACAATGATTCCCCAAAACTCTGCCGCCTTCTTCTCCCTAAACTTGAGCACCTGGAGGAAACCCACACAGACGCTAGGAGGACATAAACAGACGCGGAACCAGAGACGTAAATCATATCCACAGCCCCAGAGATGAGAGGTGTCCGCAGAGCCACCCAAAACAGCGTCAGGGACAGTATGGCTGACAAGTGCGCACTTAAAGAGCGCTTTCAAAGAGCACTTTAAAGATTAAAGCCAATAGATTTTCAAATGACCCGTCATGGAAAACACTGAAATATTAATGACCCTTTTGTTACCCCCCCTGAATTATTCCTATTTGCAATCAGTATCTTATCACATAAACTCAGTAGAACCTCATCCCGCTTTTACTGTGATTGAAGTCCATTCACAGCTGCCTCTGCATGCACTTTCATTGCTTTTATCTGGGTAATTAAATTTAAGGATTTGGATTCAGGGGACGCTTCCTCCTCCAAAAAATTGTCTAAGCCAGATAGAGAAGAATATGACAAAATCATGCATCTGCTTTCTGACTGCAGGCTTTCCACTGATCAAGCCCTTGTGAGAGAAATGTTACTGACATGATACAATAATTTGTGCATCTGTCATTGGAGATTCTACAATAACGTCCTTCTTAAGCCCGTTTCCCACGTTAGCTTGCGGTCCACCAGGAGGCAAATATCACCGGACTGGAAGGATCCCGTTCAGGATACAGGAAGTATTCCCCTCCGCACTGTAGCCGCACGCATCCAGCTACTATACCTGTAGGGGGTGCAGTGGTTTACAAGGTACACAGGACAGGCAGATACACATAATCCATTAGACAGATAAATCGATAATATAACCCTGCTGTCATTACACTGTCTTGAAGCATTGGTGCACCGTGGGATCAGGACCACTGATGGTCTCAGAGATATTAATCAAACGGGACAAGCGCAGAGGCAACAATAAAATCACACAGGAGAGCATTCTATTGCTCGGCTGCTGGTGAGAGGGAAGGAAGTAGAATATCTCACACATTAAAAACCAGGAGGCAAATACAAAAACATAAGGCAGCTTTATACAGAGGCCTGTCCATCCGTCCATCCATCCATCCATCCATCCATCCAAATTCGGAGGCCATTTTACATAGAAGTAAACCGATATTTTAACTATTTAAACGTCTTGGTGAGCATCGATGACTATGTTCAGGCCCTCACAATGGATTGGTCTATGGAGGCTGTGCTCCATTGCTCTTCTGTGGGCTAATCGGACTGGCCAATGGGAAGTGAGGGCGATGGGTCGGGGCCACAGAGACAGATGCAATGATTGGCTACTGCCAACGTAAACGAGTGACTGTGAATCTGACTGAACTAGCCAGGGCTTAGCTCCTCATCAGTGGCAGCTCATGCAGATCTCTGCGTGTTTCAGCCCTCCCCTGGTTCCCCTTTTAACACTGTTTTTCTCTGAAATACATTTATGTTAATTTCTTGTACCGAATGCTACGTCTAAAGGGCCAAAAAGAAAAGTTCCCAGATCCAAAATGAAAGGTGGGGAATGTAGGAAAGTTTTCACTACTTTTTTAATCACCTAAGAAAGGGCGTCGGTCCGGTGAGGGAGAACGACCAGATTCAGGGACATTAATCACAGCGCTCATGGAGTCCATAATCATCCACATGTATTCTATCCTCTTAAACAGGCTCGAGTTTCGGACTCTTGGTAACCTTTCATGAAGTGCGAGTCAAATCTACATTTCTCATTTTAAAAATGTGATATGTAATTAAGCTGCAGGTCTTCCATGGAGTCTCTCTGAAATACTATATGACTGGATCAGCAAAAACAGCCTTTGTGTCTTTTCTGTCCCATTTATTTGCCAGTTATTTCCCCTCCAAAACCAGTTTTTGCAAGCAGCTCTGCTGATGTTTCTGATTGGTGAATCTGTCTCCCTTATTCTTTCCGGTAAGGTCAATAAAGGCTGATCTCTGGGTATCTCTCTCTCACTCCCTGCTGAGGTCACAGTAAGTCCACCCCCTTCTCTCTCTCTCTCTCTCTCTCCCTCCATCTCTCTCTCCCTCCCCTCATTCCGGTAGAGTGCTACGGCTTCCAGCACCCCCCTGGCACCTTGCACTTCGTTGCATCACTGCGTGTAAGATGGGTCGTATCCAGCGGATTCCGGATTATTCTACAGCACTTGCCTTGCATTACTATTTGCCGCCGTGTGTCTCTTTAAATCCGGACATTTGTCTTTAACCAAAAGCGTTTTAAGTACAGGCAAATATTACAAGGTCCATTCAAACCTCTGGTCATGTACCTGTCACCTGCTGTATTCCCCCAGGTCCGGATCACAAAGTCCTGTTCCTGTCCGAACAGCTAAACCCCCGGAGTAAAAAGCCTTATTAATGCAGTTATTTTTAAGCTAACTTTAAAAGCAGTGTCCCATCCAGGCCGACCCCTGCTTCTCATCCTGGGATAGCGATGCTGTACTGGACCATGGATGGATGGTTGCATGGAAAAGTACAAAGGGGAAGTATGAATTCAGGGAGTATTTAGGTACAAGCTACTAACCCACAGCTGAGAACTGAGATTAGCGGCAAGAACAAGAAAGCCAGTAAGAAGTCCTGTTGGGAACAAGAGACAACTGGAGCTAATTTAATGCAAAAAAACCTCATGGACAACCATCTCTTCCCCCCATCATGGCCACACCACCCATCTTCTAATCCCTGTTCCTGGTCAGGGTGACGAGGGTGGGGGTAGGAAGTCCATTCCAGGCAGGACCGGGCATTGCACACACACACACACACACGATGACCTTAATCCCTACCCCACCCAGACAGACAGACAGACACACACACACACAGAGAAGAGGCAGGACTCCCGGCGCTTCCCCCTGTGGCATCATCCCTCATCTTCCTCCAGTAT
>JAABNY020000035.1:12684006-12694514 GCA_015164015.2 Brevimyrus niger
AATCATAATATGGCTGGGACCAAAATCATAAATTTTTATAACATTTCCATGAGAAAATACCTCCCACTTTATCAGCTCTCGAATAACGAGCAATACTTTGGAATGAATTAGCTCATAAAGTGGAGAACTACCTGTTCTCATCAAACATTACAAACTACAAGAAATATCCATTAAATCTTTTAGGGATTCATTCACTCAAACTTAATTCAGAACACAATGACTAGGAAAAAACCTTCATAAATGGAACACTGCACATAGCACGTTAAGTATCATAGCCTGATAGCACAGCTCTAAGATTTAATTAAACTGAGCAAAAAAGGTTAGAAATGCCAAGACATTTTTATATATGGTGCACACAAGAGATTATATTATGCGTACAAGGAATCATCTTGAGCGAACAATAAACTTGTACACTGTAAAGCACTTTGGGTCTCTTAAAACACTATATAAATGTAACATTTATTTATTCCTTCAATATGCGAACATGAAGTGTCGACTACAGCTCATAAAATTCTACTTCAATCTTGAAATGTCTCAGAGAGACATTCTTGTTACACCAAGACAGTAAACCTCATAATCGATATTCAGTCTTCTGGCTGTAAGGTCTTTTAAGACAAGCATGCCACAAATTCTTGATGCCCATTACACAGACAGTGACACACAGCGCTCATTTATGCAATTCAAGCCTTTTTACTGCTTAGGTTTGATGCCTTTAATTGCTATGAAAGCAGCCTATTTCAGCTTGCTTTTCCAGACATCTTCACAGGTGAATTTTGACTAATTTCTGAGTACCGCTGTGTGCGCTTCCCATTCACTTAAGTCAGGTGTCCTGAGCATCCATTCATGACACAAATGGTGCAATAACTGTACTGTATCACTAATTACTCTGTGGATTCACTGCACATTGGAGTAAATAAATGGGCTAATAATGCAAAGTAAGACACATGTTTAAGCAGTTCAATATGGGACAGTGCATAGCATTAAGTGGTCATTTATTGCGCCAAGGAAATAATACCACAGTGTGTATGTACAGTATGCATGCAGTGTCCCAGGGTACTCACAGAATTCAGCAAACTCACAGCAAATTCGGAGACAATGGACACAACAGTCAAGTGTCTTGCAGAGAGCAGATCATCGTGACAGATAAAAACCGGAAAATCAGATACCATGTTTACTTAGTTCACGTTCTCTGAGATTTCTATTAGCCAGTCATTTCCAAGCTTTCCACAGAACAAAATATTGATTCGCTCTTGGGTCGCGCGTCCAAAAAAAAAAAAAAATGAAAACCACCAGAACTGCAGATAGTTTTCTTAGTTAGCCGACGCAAGCTTAATCATTGTGCCCAACCTTAACAGCCATGCATGCCAGCACAATAAACCTCTTGGTCGTTTACGGTTAGGAGTCTCAACCATATCTGGGTTTACTCAGGTGATTTTGGACAGAACCGAAATCTCCACACCTCCCTCCCGCTGCAGCTTACGGCTGGCACAGCATGAAGCCACACACCGAAATAAAGTCAGCTTTATATCTGAAATGCAGTTTTCCGGCTGTAATATCTTTCAGGAAACGCAAGCCAGGTGCTTTTTAATCACAGATTAGACATACATAACCTGTATGCCTATACATATTTATTACCAATTACATGGTCTTCATTTACAATGCATGGAATAAATAAATGGTCAATAACTAAAAAATTAAATGAGAAATGTGAAGTGTCATGTGAAGTGTGCAATGGACTATGGGGCACAATGCACATCACTTGATTTTCAGATTTTGTATTTCCATACATATCTATTAACTGCACCATGTCCATTCACCACCAGTGCCTGTAAGCGAGCAACAGCTACTCAATAGGTAGAGGACCAGAGGCTGGAAATTCTTGGCCCCCTAACAAAATGTTACCCCCCCCCCCCAATTTCATGCATGCAATATTAGGGATTCAAGGGTCCCCCTGAATCTGCCACGGAATCCATGCCCCTCCGACGCCCCTGAAAAATGGTCGTCGGAGGTGGGCGATTCAGGTCCAGAGAGTACAAGTCCAGGCCAATATTTTGTTTCAACCAAGCAGTTTAGTATAAAGAGCCGCAGTCATAGAGTAATCAATTGGCTGGTTGAAACAAAACCTTGGTCTGGACTTTTGCTCTCTGGACTTGAAGCACCCACCTCTCTGACTGCCATAAACTAAAAATGCTGAACCAATATCTCATTACAGCTGAAATTGCCTCTTTTCACAGATGTTAACAAGATTTAGCGTACATAGCGGAAGGGCTCAAAATGCAAAAATGACTGATGTCCAGAACACTGACAGTGATGCACATCACAATGTCTGGCTTGCTTTTGCTGAAAGCTTTTATAGCCAGAAAACTACATTTTGAATATAAAACGAAATTCACCATGGTAAGCTACAGTGTGCGTTACATTAATTTGTTTCCACAATTATCTTACATTAAAAGGGTCCACATAGTCGAAGCATGATGTTATCGCACACAAACGGGGAAAAAAAAATAGAAAATAATGAATTAATGTAAGCACTTCTATTTATGAATTTAAAGAGGTACTTAGATTAAATTGCAAAAATGATAAAGAAAAATGTTAAATACCTACAGGAACTGAAGACGTTTTAAATGCTATTTAAGCCCTTTATTTTTGCTAAATTGATTTAATACATTTTAATACTTTTTAACGATCCGAGAAAATCCTGGCAAGAAACGCCATTTAAGAATTATTCTACAAAACTGAAGTTCACAATGGGGTCTCATCTTGGCCTCAGCTCGCTTACAGAATGGAGGACGCCCAGCCCACCTCTGAGCCCTGGATCATGCCTTCAATGCATCCCGTTAAGAGACATTCTTTAAATTTATCCATTTCCTTTTTCAAACACCCAGAGTCACTGTAAGTCGTCTTGCTGTTTATCTGCCAATTTTCTGCTCTTTTCATATACTTGTTTCATACTTTATACTTCCTCTATTTGTTGCGCTTCTTTTCGCCACTCGACGCAGATGATTTATTAACTGCCAGGGTCCTTCACCCAGCCGTTACTGTGCAAGTTATAATGAAGAGGAGGTTAAAGCCAGAAGAAAATGCATATATATAGTTTTACACAACACAAATTTAAAAATACATATTTGTGGATGGTGACGTATCTGTGATATTTTTTCTACAGATCGGCTGTGGTATATGGAACTGCATATGGAAGGTCTGCATGTGAAAATATTTTTCTTTTATTATTTTGAGTTCTCTCAAAATACTTTTCCATTACTAATAATACAGTAACTGTACTGAGTCCGTTTGAAGTACAAGAGGTAGAATTAGTGGACTAATACATATAAACCTAAATGATGCAGACATATCCAGTAAAGTGTGCTTTAAGCATTAAACTAAGGGGAACAATGCACACCATGTAACTTTCATATATGTGTTTTATATGCATTTATTAATAATTACACTGTGTCCATTCACTGCCAGTGACTGTAAGCAGGACGGCTGCTCTATTGAACTTGAAGTGCACACAGAAACAATGAAATATTAATTAAAATTTACCCATAAAGAAATATGGAAAGCCAGGGAGTGTTGCTTGCTTTTGTCGAAAGATATTACAACTACAAAACTGAATATAAAGCTAACTTTTCCGTTGCGTCATAAATCTGAAACCACTTTGGGGTATACCTCCCTGGTATTAATTCTGACACTGCAGTAAAGTTACTTTATATGCAGTTTTCCTGATGTAATATCTTTCAAAGCTTGTAATATAATTTTAGGATTTTCAAGTATTATGCAGTATTTGCTTTCACGAGTATACCTCACGTTTAATAGCCCAGCTGTCTTGCATAAAGTCACTGGCAGTGAATAGACAGTGCAATTATTGATAAATACATATAAAAACACAATTATGTATATATATTAGTCACATGGTGTACATTGTCTCCCATTGTTCAATGCAGGACATGCCTGTATTACTTACTGTAGGCTTAGCCATGTCGTCATGTTGCAACAAGCGTATATCTGGATCAAGAAACTACTGCAGGTGAACATAAAACTAATTTCAAAAAACATTTTCCCACCCAGAGCTCATAGGGGCTCCATAGTGGTATGAACTGGAAAAAAATACCTATAATAACTATAGGAGGGAAGTCAAATGTAACTCAGTCCAAATAATAAAGACCAATAAAAACTTCCATACAAGGGCCAGATCCCATGAGGCACGTAACCTTGCAAACGCTCATCCAAATTATGAAAAAAAATGCATAAAAGGGTGTATTTTGCGACACCGCGGAATGAACGAGAGAGCGTAATAAGAAATGGCAGATGCTTGTATTTCGTCACTGGATTCGTATGGTCATGTCGCACAGCCCTACTCTCTGGGTAGGTGCCCCTTCTTACGGCTCTTCTCTGGGGATCTAGCAGGGCTGTTAGTGATTTGGTTGGAGTCGTGGGAACTGGGTGGAGGTGGCACTGGCTGCCCGAGTGCTGAAGGAAACCATGGAGAAGCTACCAGCTCAATGTCGAGAGGAGTAGAGAGACACCCCCGGGGTTTCTCTCATACGAGATGGAGGGAGTTTCAAACTCAAAAGCCACTCTGGAAGGAAATGCCATAAACTGCCCCCTGGGGGACCTCCACCATGTTTGCCCTGGTGGCGCCCCCTAAGGGCCTCACTTCGTACTGAAATGATTTAGTAATGACAGACGCTCTGAAGTTAGGAAACGGTGCGCTGACAAGACGCCAGTGACGCTGAAGTCCCCAGTGAACGACATGAAAGGCCAGATATTTCAGACTTTACAGCACATCTTGCATTCACCCATCCATCAACAGAAATCAGGGTGCACCCCGGGAGGAATGCCAGTCAGTGGCATGGACATACCGACAACAGTGGCAATTTAGCCAACTTAACAGAAGCTTCTACTGTTATTCTGGCAATGAAAGAATCACCCTTTACTTCCCGACAAACGGATTCTTCCTACCATCCCAAAGCTGTCCCTGCAGTAAAAAGAACTGTGGCCCATTCCAAGGGACAGAAAGGACACAAAAGAGAGAGGAAGAGACAGAGAGAGAGAGAGAGAGAGAGAGCTTCCAGGAAGAGATCTATTATTCCGAACAGTGACTGTCCTCATGTTGATTTCTGTCTCAATTTAATCTCTTCCATAGCGTTTGAGTGGATTAGCAATTAGCCATTCTGGGCAGGTAGCCCCTGATCCGCGTCGTCATTGTCACCACCAATGACAGACGGGAGAGCATCGCTCATTAAAAGCCCGGGGACACTCGGAAGACCTCTGCTTTGGAATTCTTTCCATTAACTGTGACACATCGGGGGCAAGAGAGGAGTACAAGTGGATTCATTTCCGTGAAGACCCACCGCGCACAGTGCCAAACATCACACACACACACATACAAATCAGGCACTGGAACACAGCTGAGAATCTGTCATGTTGAAGACCGCAAGGCGAATGCAAAAGACAGCACTGTGATTCTCATCAATAGCTGTCACGAAATGTAGACCATACCAACCATAACGACCACTTACAAGAGGTAAAGTCACTCCATTCTTCTCATGAAAGAGGTGGCAGACTGAAATTGTTCAGCTTGTCCACCTGGTGCCCTGATCAATGGGAATACCACAGCCAAACGAAGAAACATTTGAAGAATTCCTCTTTTAAGCACCATGGAAAATTTGGAAGTTGAGCTCTCAATCTGGTTCCAGAATGAAAAAGTGATTAAACCAATGATCTAAAATAAAGTGAACCACGGAACACATCCAGAACACGCCATTTGTAAAGAAGCCCTCTGATGATACTTTGAGGTTCATCCTGCATCAACACTTCGCCTGCCGACATGACAAGGGTGTGACGCAGAACGGCTGCTGTCCACATTCATCTGAGAGTTCTGCTGAGGATCACTGTGTTGAACTGTGATTGGCCTCTGCATTCATCTGTGATTGGCTACTGCATTAATGGTTAGCACTGTTGCCTCACACCTCTGGGAGCAGCGTTTGAGTCTCCACCATGGCTCCATGCGTGTGGAGTTTGCATGTTCTTCCAGTGTCGTCATGGGGTTTCCTCCAGGTATCCCAGTTTCCCCCCCCCACAATATAAAAACATGCTGAGGTGAACTGGAGTTGCTAAATTCCCAGTAGGCGTTCATGTGTGAGGGTTCATGTGCAGGGTGGGCGGGTGTGCCCTGCAAGCACCCCCCAGCCTTGCCCCCGTGGTCTCCGAAATAAGCCCATGACCCCCCCACAACCCTGAGTAGGACAAGCGGTTACAGAAAACGGAAAAATTTACGGGCTACTGCGTTGAAATGTGATTGGCTGCATTACCATCCAAAGACGACGTCTGTAACCAAACGACCCGAGTAGCACTAAAGTCACGACTGTGATACTCAAGACGTTTGTCCAGCCTGTATAAAAATGCTGCCCCTGGCTGAGGCCAAATGCTGACCGTTCCAGTTTACAGCAGGTTTGACTTTAGTGGTCTATTATTAGCCCAACCCTGCTGCTGTGACCCTCGTTCCCAGACGTGTGGCCAGCTGGGCCCTGCGGCCGCACAGCCGGGACCTCGGGGGCCCTCTTCACACATCAGCGACAGGGACACACCTCGGGATGACGTGCCGCGTCCTTATGTGACATTCCGGGATGGTTACAGATTAACACCCGCGGGAAGAGCACTGCAGTGTCGGTCAGTGTTTTTCAGATGCGTCACCGGGAATTTTAAAGCACAGAAAACGGGCTGAATGCAAGAATTCCTGCATAAAATGGTTGCTTCAGAAGCTGGCCGCAGTGCAGAGTGCGAGAGATGCGTTTTGTTTGGGAGGCTGCGCAGTGCTTCATATTCACTGACTGCACATCACTTCCTGACAGCAAAGTACCTGCTCATCAACATACAGTATCATAACACTGCAGTCAGCACACAACAGTGCGATTTTCAGATAAACAGGGAACTTATCTACATTTGGGCTCTCCGACCTTATTTACAGCGAGAAAATAATGGGTGGAGCTACGTGTTTGACGTAATAGAATATTAAAATCACTGAGGGGCAGGGGTTAGGAATTGAGGGGGTGGCGATGGTAAAGTTAGGGGGGGGATAGGGGGCAATGCTGATGACAAATTTTACAAGTAGAGGGGGGAGGGGTCTGACGTCAATAAACCTGAGCGACGAGTCGCCGACAACTGATCCACAGAAAGTGTTTTCATTGGCTGGTGAGAAGATGCAGGTGCTTTTGGACCTTCCATGTTCACAGCACCTGTGTGCACCACCTACCTTTTAGGAGTAAAAAGGGCTAAAAATTAGGGCTACCTCTAATTTTACTCTGATTGCTCAGTGAACCATTCGTCTTTACGAACCCCAGCCACCAGGGCGGCGTTGTGGTCACGTGTCGGCCCGACGCTGGTCTCCCGGAGCATACCTGTGGCTTCGGCATGTAACCCAGTATAATGTGCAGAGGCTCCCAGTAACACCAAATTGGAAGCAGAGAACAAACTGGTATGTTGGCTTTAGGAGACATCTACGGTAGGTTTCAGACATATTTGCAAATGCAGGTAAATGTCATTGCTGCTTAAAATGATTCAAAATTCTTATAAGGTAACCATTCAGAGCGCCTTGATGACAGGACACTCCCTCTCATAGCTGCTAATTCCTGTATAATTTCTAGCGGTACGCAGAGATATACTGCATTAATTCACTTATAGGTGTCGCCTTCAGCAATAAACCATCAAGAAGGTCCTGGCTAGCAGATAGAAGGCCTAAGTTTGCCCAGAGTGACCTCCAGCTGGCTGCCCGATGTAGGTTTAATAAGCTCTAAATCAGACTTTGGCCCACTGCAAAGACACAGCGGTGACGTCCGCCTCGCAGATGTGCCCGCTCTCCAAATCAAATAACAAAATGTTATCGTGACCCTGCAGTTTCCACCGGCCCAGTTAATCTGTCCCGAGGAAGGGACCCGTCAATAAATTACAGCGACGGCTGACCAATGAGAAGTGACTCATGCCTTGGGCCTGCAAATGGCGCGTTTCATACAACTGGCTGGGTAGAGGGCCGGCAAAATGAGAATGATGAGTTTAGAAAGTCACCAGCTTACCTGCTATTCTCCAAGGACAGGAAAGGGATGAAAAAATAAATAATAATAAAAACCCTGAGCCCACATACTAATGGATTAAGTCGTTAATTGTCAATACAAGGCAGACTTTAAATCATAGACAGTCACTCGTGGAGAAACAACACCCTTGAGTCCAGTATCACCTCAGAATGTCCAACACAGCATTATCCATCACCAAACACCGGCAAAACGTTTATTCAAACAGAAATGCCATTCTGAGCAGCTCTGAGAGGAGATCTTAAAGCTTTACAAGACGCCTGGCCATGAAGTGGACTCTCATTATCAGGGAATGCAGTGAAACAGTACAGAGTGGCCTCACACTCACCGAGTCAAATCACAGACACCTACTCATCACAGAGTATATGTGAAAGAAACAGAATCTATATAAAACCATCAGAGCACAGGTCAATACGTCATAATTTGTATGCTGGAACATCACAAAACAAAAACCAATAAAAGACCCTAATGTTGAAATTTATTTATCAGACACTGGGGGAAATCTGAAGCCAGAGATTAGGGTAAGCTATTGTCCGAAGCCATTACAGCACTTGGGATTAATGATTTTCCGCAATGGCCCAATGATCATCCCGTTCTGTGGACCAAGTGATTACAACCCACGACCTAGTTCTGGCCACAGATCGCTAACCCACTGATAACAGAATTTGCTACTCCTTTTAAAAGGGCCATGCATTTGAGAGCCGCCTACAAAGGAGTGTGATAGTTTCGCATCACATGACCAGGCCACCTGACCTAGAAATAGTTTTAAAGAAGCCAATGAGCGCTCAGCATATGTGGGAGCTCCTTCAGGACAGCTGGAGAAGCATCCCAGGAGGCCACCTCATGAAAGTGGCATAGAGGAGAAAAAGTAAGGTCAGCCAGACCCTGGAGCAATTGAGGTTAAGAACCTTGCCCAAGGGACCAATGGCGGGATCACACTGCCGACCCAAAGTTTTGAACCAGCAACCTTTTGAGTCCCAACCCACATAGCTGCTCCCCCAACAAAAGTGTTTTGTCAGTGTATAATTCCATACATGTTACTTTACAGATTTTATGTCTTTATAATTATTCCAAAATGTAGAGAAAAGAAAAATAAACATTTCCATGAGATGGTATCTCCAGTGTTGACTGGTACTGAATACATCCAAAGTGTACACCTAATAATGCCTGACCAGCAAACCAAGGACAATTACAAGTGTGCTTCCAAAACCATTAAGCCACCACTGTCCCAAGCAGTGACTGTTTTAAGGCAGAGAGACACCTGATCAATATCAACTAGAGCATAGAGCTGGGTGATATGGCCTAAAAATAAAATCTCCGGTATTTTTCACAATAAATCCAATTTTCGATTATAATCGATTTTCCCCTCCCCTACTCAAAATCAAACTACAGATGCCACATAAATGGTTCAACACAAGTTTTAACTTTTTTTTTTTTAGAGTTAAAGTGCAATCTGACAAGCCAAAAAGACGCTCCTGGGATGGCAGACCACGCCATTGAAAAGTTTTAGAAACTTGTAAAATCTTTTAGCATGTTAATGAATCCCGGCTTTTCCAGAGTATATATGGGCACCATGTCTCTTGCCATATACATGGCGACAGCGTTTGCTATCGCCTTCCATCCTGCCCCATTCTTATCATATGGCACACAGTTTGAAAATGTGTCAGGGACGGTTGCTTGCTTAACTTTGTTTGTTGTGCTGGTGCTGCGGCTATTTTCATTTCGCTGGGAGCAGCACTTCCACTCCGCTGTGTGCCTCTGCTTTAGGTGCTGGAATAAATTTCTCGTGCTGCTTCCTTTGGTTGCAACGGTTTTTAAAAAAGACTTCGCAACGAGGACTTGTTTGGTCGGTGCGCGATGGCGCAAAACCGAACCATTGCCATGTTGGTTGTAAACTCTGTAGTGTTTGGGTGCGCCGCAGTAATGTACCCGTGAAGAACGATGCGTCGCATTAGTTCCGCGTTTGGTGCTCACGTGTAAAATAAGTAATACAATGCGGTTTTCATAAAAACACATCGTCCTGAACTGTAAATTCGAATTAAAATCGATAAAATCAATTTATCGCCCACCTCTACTGAAGCAGCTTTAGCATTTCTACAGAAAACTCTCTTTATAAACAGCCAAAACATAACAGAGACAAGAAAACTTCAAAGTGAACAATAGCGATAATCAAGGCTGCAGCAGGTGGAACCTTCATGTAAAAACAGTCAGTAAGGGTTAGTAATTCTATATAAAACCATGGAACTGCCTCTCTGCTCGTGAGGATTATATAAAACATCCACTTGCCAATGGCCTTTTGCAGAACATTCACCTTAAAAGTGGGCGACACATTAACGGCAATTTCACAAAGGGAATTAAATGGCCGCTCAGTGTTACTGAAAGGGCCTGTTGTTGCACTGGTGGGTGGAGGGGGGGGGGGGGGTG
>JAABNY020000035.1:12694524-12707469 GCA_015164015.2 Brevimyrus niger
CAATATCACACGCGGAGAAGGGACAAGTAGAAAAGCAAAGTAAAGAGAGGGTGAGGAGGGGGGGCGGGGGTGGGCGGGGGGGGGGGGGGGGGGGGGGGGGGGGGGGGGGGGGGGGGGGGGGGTTAACCCAGGCCCACCAATGGCCCGTGTAAAGGACCAGCCTTAGCGAGGCAGGGGGGCCACGACCCCCATAAAAGGGATGGCATACGTATCATACAGCCACGGGTGCTCGTGGAAGGACGGGGCGCGGCGAGAACCCGGCAGCATGGGGGTTTGCGACTTGACACGGAACTTCACTAGGGTCACATGGACCAGCTGGAATATCAGAAGAGTGCTGAAATGAGAGGACAGGAGTAGCATGTGAACACTGAGGTGTGCTTATTCTAACGGCCCCGATTCCTCACCCACTTAACATTCGCCAGGATTCACTGCAAAGCTTTCATCGCCATCTGCTCAAGTGAAGGTAGCCCATATAGCCTTTCAAGTCTTCAAATAAAAGGCATGTTTTGAAATGTCTGGCCGCAACTATAGCAGATGCACAAATACAGTAGAAGGAAAATGTCAAAATAATGTTTTGTCAACGTGAATAGATTTCGGAGCTGCCTAGTTGTACTGATGGCATTTATTTCTTTGCTGACACACATCCAAAGACTCACAGTTGCACCCACGTATTTAAGTGGAACAAATGAAGCATGACCGCTCAAGGGCACGCCCAATGTGGATCTCGAACCAGCGACATTCTGGTGAAACGTCCATGTCCTCTACTGCCCTAGTGCCAACATTCGTGGAAAGACACACATTCGGGCAAAATGAGAAACGAGACTTTAAAACATAATCACATTTTGAAAAACGTGTGTCCCAGTCTCTTAGCAAGCTGCTCCTAAAAAAAGGCGCCGTGGCCGAGCATGGTTAGGCCCCGCCCTTCCCAGGCCGAAGTGTTGCGATTTCCCAGCATGCCCTCTGCTCCTCCTGTCACACCTCAGATGCCCCATATGCAGAACGAGCTGGCCTAGTTTACATGCCACTCTCCACTCCACCAAAACAGGAAAGAGGGGGCTTCTGTAACGGAGAGGGAGACTAGCTCACAAAGAGAACGACTCACAAAGTCAACTGACGCAACAGACATTAAAAAATAAACATGCCACAACCAAATCTTTTGCACCATATTTACTGCTGCTGCTAAGAATCTCATTCCTACTGTCATAAGGCGGTGTGGGGAAATTTATATACACAACACACACACACCTCTACTGACATTTTAGCTCTGGTTAGGCAGTGCTGGTGCCCATTATTATACCTAAATTTGTTTACTGAAACTGTTGTATGAAAAAAACCCATTAAATAAATGAATACATGCATTAAAGGGCCAAACCTTCCACATATTTCCAGGCTGCCGTTGGCAAACAGGACCGGGCCACCAGCAGGAGGGTGCCTGTGTAATGTGGTCCATTTTAATGCCATGAGGGGAAGGATGAGCGCTGTCCATCATCTCTGCACTGGCCCCACTTGTCGCACAGCTACCATGCAAATTGGCAGCTGAATGTCAGGGCTCTATTTAGTTAAATGAAAGGGCCCTTAGCCAGCCTGCCCGGACTCAGCAGAGCAGTGCTGGCAGCAGGAACCTGCCAGTAACACTGCCATCCTGCATCCCTCCTTGTAGCTGACCTCTAAAGTGCCAGTCTGAGGCTGATCATTACCCAAGCAAATCCAGAGCCCAAGGCATATGGAAAGGTCAGACTGTAGAGGAGGTGGGTCTGTACAACTAGAGGAGGCAGAACCAAGAAATCTGATTGGTTGGCCCCACCTCCTCCAATTGCTTGGGCCCACCTCCTCTACAATCTCATTGGTTCCTTCTGCCCTCAGAACTCCAATGAGCATCTATTTACAAAACAAAAGAGAGCATCCTGTCGGTTTCAGTCTGTTCAGCTTTTCATGTTACAAAATCCACTTTGCACTAAAGAGAAACATATAAGACAAAACTGACAGGGAATTTGCTACTCCTTTTAAAGAGCCATGCATTTGAGAGCCAAGTTTAAAAAGTGCATACTATAGGATTATCTGGCCATTCAATTTCCCCACATCAATCTCCTTATATGATTTTAGATCTCCAATAAAGTAAAGAGCTTCTGACCTTGTGCCAAAATTTTTCTGGAAAAAGCGGAATGAGACTACACAATGCCTTGTGAATCTGAAGCAACAATGGCTAATGTGGTACTTCTTGGCTGGCACACTTTGATTTGGCTAGCATGCTACAGCTTGGCTATTGTGCTAAAACTAAGCTAACATGTTACATCTTGCCTACAATGTCACGACTTACCTAATGTGTAAAAGCATGACTAACAAAATGGTGCCTGGCTAACATGCAAAAACTTCAGCTAACCTGCTTCATCTTGGGTAGCGTGCTACACATGGTTTTCACGCAAAGCCCAGAAGTGCCCCAGCACCATGTGTTACCGCCTATGACCAGTATGGCCATCTGCCATACGCTCTCAGTAGAAATTACATCACTTCTGTGATGACCTCACATTTGAAGTCGCAGACTGTAAATACAGTGACAGTTGGCTCACAAACACATCTTTTCAGCCAACAAAAGCTTGACTGGGAAAAGTCTTGAATTAAAACACAGATGATTTTTCTCCAAAACAGTAATAGGAAACCCAACTGAAGACACTCAAAAGTTGCCCAGGAAAGAGGAATTGAAACATCACAATATGATGTGTGATGAGTTTTGAAAGATATCGTAAAATATTCTTTTTATCCATTTAATTCCCCTCCCAAGAGATATACTACACTCCTGAAATTCATCACACTTCAATATCCAGCTTAGATTATTGAGAATCACCAAGCCTTGTAGAGCCACGACCCCCAGAAATGCATACACTGGTGAGATGTTTTAATGAAATGCGCCAGTCTTAAAACATTTGATGTCCTCCATCAAATATTCACAGTTTACATCTTGGACAAGGGCCAAGATGATGCTGTGACCACTAATCCCTCACCAGTGGCATGTGATGAATTCTCACTGAATTGATGCAACACACACTGAGGAAAGGATAGCAAACATCTGACAAAAAGAGAGAATGGCTTTTTTCTGTTTTTTTGCTTGTTTGTTTTAATTCACCGGTTGGGTAATGTAACTTCTGCACATTAGTCATATCCACCAATAACAATTTTAGAGAAAGTTTAAATTCTACTAGATGGTCAAAACTCCTTTATAAAAGCTATTTTTTTCTGTTCTCTATTAGCTTACAGAAATACCACTCTTCATCATCAAGCATCATTCCCAGGCTGACATTCAGATTGTGTTCATGTGTTCCAAAAAAAACTAATATGTGATATATTTAAAGATAAGGTTTCAAAAACATATGTGGTCATCCTTTTGGATTTGAAGGGTACATTATGAAACTGCTAAATTACTAACAATTAACAAAGTATAGCTAAAATGGAGGACCTATCCACTGTTACCAACCGCTGTCCAAAAATGCTGAGGGCTTCAATCAATCTGTCAATCCATCCATTCAGCAAAACCACTTATTTAATTGTGGTTTGGCTTTTCATTTTTTTCCATTTCTTTCATTCATATTTTATTTAGTTATTCTAGTATCATCAATTTGAGCTGAAAATACCTTTAAATTTTTGAATGGGGAAAAAACAAACAAAACAGCGCGTATCCTCTGTGGTTTTGAACATTAACTATTAGTTTGTTAGGTTTTTATTCATCTCCCCAACTCCTTGAGCACTGTTTAGTATATTATGTGCCTTAGAATAAAACTGGCGGACCGTTCCCGCGTAAGATCCCAGCCTTCTGATTGGACCGACTACGACCTACTTTCAGACTCAGGTAGTGAAAAGACCATTAATGTGTATATTTCGATCACTTCAGCTGTAACATTTCTTTCAATATAGGTCATAATACCCTGCCCTTATTTTATATTTGAAGCAATTGTCCAAATGCGTTTGCACAGCCCGTGTCCGCCGTACCTGAATAGCCCTATTCACTTTAATACGGTCAATCAAGCTACTGTATCTTTACGTATGTCCGTCTACAAAGAGGGCACAACCGAGTCACTGTTGCTTCGACATGTTTGCAACCAGTATCATGCGCCCTTCTTTAACAACAGCAAATATTTTTATTCTTAATTAGTTCCGTAAAGACAAAGGCTCCCAGTCGACCCACAATGACACGAGTCACTGGAAGCGTTCATTTTAAATCCTGGGAATTTTAACAAGCTACCGCGATCTGAAACTGGGACAGACAGATCGTCGAAACGGATGTGTAAAAATTTCTAGCGACCTTCGCACGCATTGATCTGTCATATGCAGGTGCCACGCAGGACAAAAACAAGACATGCGGGGAAGGGGGCGGGAGGGGGACGGCGCTCTCATTTTGTATTTCGATAAAGCAAGATCATCCTCGGCACGCATTTTTTCCGTCTGTCTCTGAATGTAATCATTACCCGCCATTATAAAGGGAGCTGTTTCACAGTGAAATAACGAATCATGTCATGAAATTCAGTATATTATTTTGGGACATATTTAGACATTTGGACTTGGTTTTTTTACCTTTCTAATGCGACAAACCCCTTACAGCAATACAAATTAAAATTCCATCTGCACGCTATTCTTTGTACGGTCTCTCTATCATATGTTAGACAATACTCATAATAAAACAGCGATGCTTTGTGAAACTGAATAGTTGTGATCATAACAAAAACCACCATATTCGTATCTTGCTGGTAAAATCCCGCGAGCCTGGCCAAAAGATCTCTTAAATACCGGAGGAACTTGTTGACAAAAACTTTGCTTTAATGTAGATACATGCTTTAGGATGACTTATCCCCTGACCAACTACAGTCACAGGAAAGGAATACATATGTAATGCACTACGCAACCATGGTAGCTATGATCTGATACACGTGTTTTATTCAATCACAAATCAGCCTGAAAATAAAGATAGAATGTAAAACAGAGAAAATAATAATCAGAAAAGTATCTTCTGGCATGCGTCTCCTTCATATATCGGTAATATGACCCCTATAAATGACCAGATTATCATATTTATGTCGAATGCCGTTTTCACTATAGCAACAGTTAACTTCATAGTATTCAAATGGCTGCTCTGGTGGGGTTTTAGACAGCTTTTTATCCACCTTAATACAGGCCACGCACGTTACGGCTGAAATATCAAAACTTGCCGTAAATACCCACGCACACTACAAAATATTAATCTTACCTGCAGCGCCGAAGAATATCAATGTCCAGATGAACGTCTTGGTGTGAAGCATTGCAAACAGCTGCGTGATTTTAATCAGTGAATTTTCCACCCTGCTTTATAGACGAATATCCGTGGGATAATGCGTTGATTGAGTTGGCAGGTACCTATTCAGTTCTCACCGATTTCCGAGATATGTTTTCAAACGGCAATTAGTTTTCTGATATGACCTCTTGAAGCCCGAAGAGCAAACGCAGCTGAGCGCACGAGCGGCTGTAAATGGACTCAGAATACGGAGTGATGCGCCCGAGCAATCGCGCTGGCACTCCGACGTCCTCTGGGTTATACCTACACCAAACGCCTTAAATATCTGCTCTGCAACGAAATCGATAGTTCCTCACCGCTGTACCTTGGAAACCTTGGAAACAGCAGATGTGTCTTTGGAAAATCTTGGCATGGAGTCTTTCCTAACTTGGATTTGACGTCTCAAATTAAACTGGATTTCCCCTCGATGCGTTTGCTCCTGCGTATTGTAATAAAATGCTCCCGTCCCATGAACAAGAGCAATTTATACTATACTACAGCCTATAATACAAATCACCAAAACAGCAAAGGGACTACTGAAATGTGTTTGGACTATTATTTGTCTGTTGCATGTCATCGAAATAACTGTCGTACAGAAAAATATATAAATTTTATTTTCATGTGTGCAGCGTAATGGTTCAGTCCGAAGACGCTCGAAGTTGAATTGACCATATATAAACAGTAATACTGATTTCTGAAAAAAAAAATATGAAAGCTTTGTCCAAATACATTCTCTGCGATAATAACAATAATATCACCTTAATTGTCTTAAGAAGACTTTCAGTTTGAATAAGCATGTTAGAATTAACATCGATTTCATTTTACTTTGCTACATGTGGGATTTTGTGAAATATGTAGGACAGAAGTTTAGTAAGAGCACAATTCACCACACACGGCCTAAATCGTTTTTAAATTAAGTTTGCCTGCGCCTACCACCAGGAAAAAAAGAATTTTACAAAACACACATTATTAGGAGACACAAACAAGCAGGCTATTGACAGATACATTAGGCTTAAGCTACAGGCAAAATCTATGTGCTTTTGTCCGCGCTGTTTGTTAAAGCAGCCGCGGGGATTTTCACGAAGGCTTAGAGGGACAAACTGCTACAATCCCATGTTCAGACGTAACTGATGAACCTTCTGTCCTTGTATTGAGTATCTGTGTCTGTCACAGCTTGAAGGCAGCGTTTTAAAAATTGCTGTATTTAGCGTGTTTCTAAGTAACACTGATGATATTTCATTGAGCCTCTTTTGGTATTTTTGGCAGGTGTTTTTCAGTGGCTATACTTGCTCATATGCAAATGTCTGCAATAGAAGTGAATGCAGTTTATAATAATAATAATAACTATTATTATTATTATTATTATTATTATTATTATTATTATTATTATATATAGTGGACGCGATTTTGTATCAGTAAAATGAGACGGACTACTCGCAGGTCGTTCAACTCTGATCTCCACTATAATAACCGCCCCCCGATATACTTTAATTTTTAGTGATAGGTTTATGTCTTTTAATGGCTTGCAGTTTGGAAATTGCTATAAAGGCAGCGATGCGTTTTCAAATCAAATCTAGGCAGTATTCTTTCTAACCAATAACCTGAACGTCTACCTTGAAATATATGGACTTCGTTATTAAAGGGTTAACAGCTGGATAGTGTGATATTTACGTGTCCTCATATGCTTTTGTTTTTAACTTAATTTGTGAATTATTAAAGGGAAAAACCGTTGCAACATTAATGACCAACCACGAGAATCAAAGGTATCAAAGCCAGCTTGGTGGGCGGGTGAGGGTGGGTGAACCGCAGTGAATTAAAACAAATCGGTATAAACTGAATGAGTTTCTGTGATCAAACTTTCATTTTAAAGAATGCAGATCCTACCAATTGACGTGTACCCATTACATGCAAAACGCTGAGCAGAACAGACCTGGTTGCCATTATGTGAGCTGCTTAATTGGACCTCATCAATCCCACTCAAAGGAAGACATCCATTGTAGGCAAGCCATTGAAAGCATATCATTCTGTGCCCCTTAAATTGTCCCAGAGCAATGGGTTGGTTTGCGATAGTACTGCCTTTCTATCACACCAACTTGGAGTGTCATTTTCATCATATAATAATTAATTCTCTATTAACCTTGCTCAAAGCACCTGGCAGTATATGTCCCTATCAGGATCGGTGCTCCTCTGGTCCCGTCCCATGTGTTTTGTCCCCATTTGACCAGCAGGTGTCACTGGCCATCCTGTTCTCCCCTCTCTTTTGTAGCTCATAGACCTTAGTGTGTTTGCCTGCTCCGCAGGCTGCCGCCTGGCTTAATGGGCTAAGCAGTTTGCCACTGTTTTTGTTGTGGGTTTTAGGCCAATCTTAACTAGTTGGTTTAGTTTGTTTACCATTTGTTATATTATGTTCTCTTGGTTTATTTTGGTATATATTCCAGTTACAGTCCCATTTGTTTGCTCCCTGATTCCTGATTGTATTATGGTCTGTTTTCTTTGTTTCGTTTGTCTTGCTGTTTGAACCTGCTGTACCCATTAATAGACTTCACCTGCTCCTCATTTCCTCTAGTTCTGCAAAACTAGTTCTGTACACCTGTTAGTTTAGAACATAAGAAATTTACAAACGAGAGGGGCCCATTCGGCCCATCAAGCTCGTTTGGGGAGAATATAACTAATAGCTCAAAGTTGTTAAAATCTTATCTAGCTCTGATTTAAAGGAACCCAGGGTTTTAGCTCCCCCTTGTTGTGATCCGTGCTTATTCTATTTGTCAGTCAGTCATTGTAGTTCTTACTGTATATTAGTGGCTGTGGTTGTTTCATAGTCCTTCTCCTTGTTTTGCTCTGTTCCCTAGTTGTGTTTACTTGTGGTTTATTTAGCTTGTTCTTCATTTTCCTGTTTGGTTTTTTGACCCCTTGTGGTCCCTTTATTTTCTGGTTTCTACTTTATGCTCTGTGTTATTAATAAACCCCTTTTCATTGCAGCTACTCATCATTCCTCTTTTCCCTCCTTCATCATGTCCCGCCTTAGCAATTCCATAAATAATGAAGAATTCAGCATTTCAATTGCAAGGCTAGTTCCTCAACAACTGCGCCCCCTGCTGCCTGGCAGCCCTTGTAAAATTCCGACTTGTAAAATTATGTTACTAGTTGTTGGCCTTGTTTGCACGTAACACCCCGGGAATCATCCTGTGACGTTTGTAGTCCTCTCCCATTTACATTTCCTTGTTGCATAACACCATGTGAGAAATCCATTTGTTGCTATGGTAATGTGCATGGCAGCATATTATGCCGAATAATTTTAAAAATTGCTCTAAGCTGTACAGCATAAACGAGCGTATTTACATTTGCTGCTTAAATATGATGCCTGAGTAATTAGGATATAAAAGTTAAATGAAATGTTTTCATTCTGCTTCCATTAGCCTCTGTATCCAAATTGATCCTCATCGAAGCACTGCTTCTTGCAGCATAAGAATTTGGCATAAGATCCTGTGCCTGACAGAGTGTTAAATAATACATCAAGAAACAGAAAGAGGTGTTTGAATCTTCGTGTCAGAATGGGAAACTGGCACAAATGTAAATGTAGGAGCCAGGAGATTTTGTAGCATGGACAGTCCACAAATTGTCAGAAAACCCCCTGCAGTAGAGAAGGAGAGAAAATATATTGGAAATGGGCACAAATGACCTGGGTTCTAATCTCAAGAAGATCTCAATCTATGGACCCTGCTGAAATTCGTAACTTCATTAATACGCCCATCAATCTTGTCACACTGCTTAGGCAGTGCAGGGTTGTGATGAACCTGTAGCCCATACTTGGAGGCACAGGGCACGGGACCCAATAGACTCGATGCCAGTCCCTTGCAGGACACACACTTGCCCCCACAAACATGCAAGGGCAATTTAAAGATCCCAATTCTACCAGACTAAATGAGGAGAAAAAGCGGCGTCCACCGTGAGAGCCAGGAGCTGAAGTAAAACCTCCAACCCTGTAGACGGGAGGCAAAAGTGCCACCCAATATGCCACCAAATTTACTCCTGTGAAATATCCAGCTTTATGAAACAGCTACAGCCTTCAGAAATACATGCCAGTTAAAAATGACAGTGGTGACACACCAATGTAGATATGATGTTGTGTCTCCACTTTCTAAATCAGTGTCTTCACTTCAAATGGAATATCACGTGATCCCTTTTTGTCATTGTCTCCCTTGTCCTGTGATAAACATCATTTTCCACTTCAAGTTTTAACTTTCTGCTTTTCAAACGAGTACAAAATTCTCTGCTGGAAATCTCTCATGGTTATTTTGTACTTTTTCGAAAGGTACTTATTGTAAATACATTATACTAGCTACAGTACACCCCAGTGAGGACATACAACACTGCACTTTTAAATGAATTATTAATGCGTATTAAATTATACGGTCTGCCTTAAGTATATCTTAGTGTTTTTTTCTATAATCCCTAAGACCGGTTACCTGGATTTACAATGTGATTAGTATTGAGAGCTTGCTTTCAAACTTGTACTCATTCCCTCAATGCAGGAAACATGGTCCTGCTGTATTATTCCAACTATATTCTGTCATTGGATTGGCTGGCAGTGTGTGTATTCTTGCAGCATCATTCCAGCTGTAATCTCTCACCAGATTGGCTGATAGTGTTCACAGTCCTTTCACGTTACTCCAATCGTAATCTCTCATTAGAATGGCTGCCAGTGTTCATGTTCCATCTCTCAATGAAGGGATCAGTAGGTTTTGTGTTTCAGCTGTGTCAGCTCTTTGACAGGGGTTCTACTGTTCCACCTCTTTGTATTAGGATAAATAAAAGCCTGGCTTTCAAAGGGTCTTGAAAATAGCAGACACACACACCTTGGCTCATTTTAGCCCTGCTGCATCCTCGCCGAGCTCCAGCCCGTGGGTCATGTGATCCAGCCCACCTGTCAGCTGCAGTAAGCCGGTTCTTCAGCTTGAAATGAGAGAGCATCGATGGCTCAGAAAAAGCAGGCCATGGTCCTGTTTCCAGGTCATGCTAGTAGTGGGCGCAGCTGAGGAGTTATTACTGAATGATGGTCCTTATCTTTCCTCTGCATGGCATTGCTCTCAGTTGCCAGTAACATGGTGTCTTGTAGACCCCTGGCTATAAGCATGAAGTATCCTGACAGACACATAAAGCAATGAGATGCTTTGGTATTTCCCATGATCCCATCCATCTGTTAGGCCAACCCGGGAATTTCTCCGCTTCAGTGCAAACAAACTTGTGTCTGAAAGTGCTTGCTCTCTAAACGAAATGCGAGTCACACACGCACCCTATGCGGTGGTGCGCAGTGGCACGTCAACCCAGAAGGGGCTACGTGATGTGACATGTTGCTGGATATGCCCTGTGTTAGGGTGTACTGCTTTAACATAGTGGTGACCTGCTCTTTTTTGTCCGACAACCAAGTGCCAAAGAAGGGCTTGGAACATGGATGGGTCAGTGGATGGATGGATGCTTTGCCTTCTGTAGAGCATCTCAGACCCTTAAATTCCTGCCGTTTCTCCAGTTTAATTGTTTTCCTCCTACTCAAATTTCAAAACTTAATTGTTTGTTTTTTTCTTCATTCTCTGAAAAGGGAGACATAATTAAATACGCTCCCCAAACACCTGTCACATGTATCTGTTCACCAAACTGCCCAAAGTAGCTACCCTATCAGCCCAAAGGTAAGGCCTTCACAATGGAGAAAATCATGTCAAGAGAAAGAAAGCAAGTGCTACCTCACTGGGCACAATTTTAGTCCAAGTCCAAAGAAAAGGAGATTACTATGCAGAGATAATTTATGAAATTACTCTGACTACGACAAATTCCATTTCCTGGAGTGAAGAGCCACAGAACTGAGCAATCAGATCTTTCGAACACCACATGCTGCGGCGATGGTATTTACCGAGTTTTGCTTCATCGTTTGTCTTTAAAACCTGCAAAACGAGAAGAGAAAACGGAAATGATACCCACAGGGTGTTCATCAAAGTATAAGCCCTTTATATTGTGTAATGTTTTTAGGTGATTGGCCAGTGTTATTGTTATGCAAATGTGAAACTACATTACCCTGATAAATTAGGTTTCTATTAACCTCCTGTATCACAGGTTTTTAGATCAAGCTTAATTACATTATTCTGTTGTATACGTTCACGCTACAAAATTGAATGGTGGATTGCTTTCTTTGCCATACAATAATCCTTGATAAAGGTCAAACTATATTTACAAATAACTGACAAATCAGTCCATTGATACAATACACCCCAAGCCAACCTGCAAACAGAACATGGAAACATTTCTAAAACTGTTAGAAACTATAAGAAAGGAGGAGAAATAGATAAGCAAAGGTTAAGTAGTTTTGCTGTTTCCACTATGAGGATAGATGTGTAAATGAACAAACAATCAAAGTCTTAAACAATGCAGGCAGTATGGGTGATATCTTATTAGACAGAGAACCCTCTTATGTGACTACGACAGTGTTTTTAAAATAGACAAGTGGAAGAATATGCTAGTGTTCTTGTACTTGTGTCACAATGTCAGTCTTCATCTCTTCAAAACGAAGGATTGATTTAGTACCAACCTTATTTTACTTACCCCAGGCCTTGTTTAGCTTGCCTGTCAGTTGGTGTGCTTTTAGCCAATCAGCTCTCTGTTCTTTTCAAGCCATCGGCTCCTGTTTTCCTTAGCCAATCAGCTTGGTAATATTCCGTTGCTACATTTTGCATCTTCAAGCAGATTGGCCATGGTGACCAACAAGAATCTATCATACTTAATGCTACAAGACATTTAATTCATGGATTCCCCTAAGGAAGAGTGTCAGAGATGTCAAAGAAGTGCATTTATTGAAAAAGGCTGCACTTGCATGTGCTGTTTACTGAAATTCTACAAAACAAGATCGATTTGTGATGAGTAAAACAGATTACTGGTGGCTAATTAGTGCTACATCTTAATGGAGATAGAAGGAAAGTCAGTATTAGAATAGGGGACATGATTCAGAAGCTCTGACATGTTGAGAGCTCATTCCAGTATCCATCCATCTTCCAACCACTTATCCAGTACAGGGCTGTGTGTGTGTGTGCCGGCGGGGGAGTCTGGAGCCTATCCCAGGCGGCACAGGGAACAAGGCAGGTGTACACCCTGGACTGGATGCCTCATTCAACTGCTGAAGGACAGATATAGAGAACAGGAAGGGGGAATTCTGGCTGGGAAAGGGTGTCAAATGCCTGGGTGCTGCTGGACACATCTGTCTGGCAGGCTCTTTATGTCTCATGGAATCCTACAGATAAATAACAGTTTCTTAGATTATTAAGATATACTTGCAAGCAATAAAGTAGGAACCTTTTCCTTGAAAGGATGTAAATAGCTCCTTAACCACTGTGTGTTTTCAAAATTAATTACTGGAGATCAGCAGGTCTGTTTCAACCCCTTTGCATTTCTCCTAAGTTTTTTGCATTATGATGTCATCTCCTGGCTTGTCTGGCAGGTTTTTAGCAACACCAGGGATTTTAAATATGAGTGTCCATCTGGCAAACCTGATGTCGACGCAGCTTGGGTTTTGGTTGTGGAGATGAATGAATAATAATAATAAAAAACATTTTTGGAATGCTAGATAATTGCACACACATAAGTGGCCTTGACACCTGAGTGTGATG
>JAABNY020000035.1:12714401-12724665 GCA_015164015.2 Brevimyrus niger
TTTCACTTCGTGCACTATCGTATGCATCTCTTGGGGGCTAAGCCCCCCCTGTCCTTAAAACCTAGTGACGCCCCTGTAATTAACGCATGTCTTTATTATGTAATAGTCCCCATTTCAACAGATTTTCGCTGTTTTGAAAGTATGCACAGACAACAGTTATTTTATCATCGCACATCAATGCAGTGCATTTCTTTGAATCAATAGTTATGTCTCATCATGCTGTGAAGTTTCGTTTACAAATCACTATAAACATTTCTCACTAGATCAATGAAACAAAAACTTCAGATTTCTGTAGCACTGCTGAATTTAAATACAGGGAGTTCTCCTTTGGGATCTGGAGATCCCTGTAATCATAGCGTCGCTCAGAGCAGAGCACCATGTGGGTATGAGGTTACAGGCTTGGGGTGGGGTTTGCACAGAGCTCTCGCGAGTCAGTTTTCTCTGCATCTTTTCCTAACTGTGCATCTTAGGATGGATGGGCTCTGAGTCTAGGGGACAGGCGTGCTCATCACAGCTAGATGCGGCGATTACTGTACTGGCTTCATAAGAGCCCTGCTGTTCAAGGCGGCCTGGCTGGACTGAGCAGGAGAGAGAGAGAAGGATGGAGCTCCTGTCTCATGAAGGACACATCACTGATTTATCATGTTGTGTTGTTCGGTCTGCCATTGCTCTGAACCCGCAGACATTGTGGGCCTCACCACTCCTCCCTGACCTAGGCTTTGGAACTATTATTTTGAATGTTTATTGCTAATGTCATTTTAAATATCTGTCTCTGGTATTAAACAAAGAAAAGCTACAGTGATGGGTTTTTTGACCTGTTAAAGCTGAAGATAGAATGAAATTCAATTATCGCAGAGGAAACTCGTATTGCATACTGCAGCAAGGTACTTAATGTGCAGATTAAAGAACTTATAATGCAAAATACAGGAAAGGACAAAGACAGTAGCTACACGTAGTGCAAACAAATAAAGAAAATAGTACAGCATGTACAAACTGGACATCCTACAAAAGAATGTTGAGAAAATAAATATAAATTTAAAATGACTTAACACAAGGTATATGTGCGATTATATGTGCAAGCGGTTAGTGTTGGACTTTTGCCACAGCAAAGAGATGATGTTTCCTGATGTATCATCGCTGCAGGTGGGCAGCCTTCTAGCAGGGATACTGCATGTCCACTGCATGTCCACTGCATGTCCACTGCATGTCCACTGCCTGGAAGGAATCTCAGATAAGCAGTTAATCAGAGGATGAGGAGGGCTGGAAGAGAAAGAATAAGGGAGTGTACTGCATGTGGGGAGGCTGTCTGTCCAGCTGCCTCTCATTTCGGACTTTCCATCCATTCTTCCACCCACCCCTCTTTCTGCTGCTTGTACTGGATCTGGGGGCCCCTGGAGCTGACCCCCTGCCGCAAGGGGTACAGAACATTTCAGCTTTTTTCTTCATAAACAATACACCGCAAAAAAGGCACATCTAAACCGGGTCAGGCAAAGCAAAAGCAAAAAATCCGGCCGAAAGGGGTTTAAGGTCTGCAACAATATCTGTTTTAAATCCACAGATGCCTGAGATATTATACGCACATTATGTGGGCAAATGAAAATAAGAGGATAATAACAAACACCAGAGCAGAGGCCGACAAGAAGCCTCATATGCTGCGTGCTAAACAATCTGCTAATTTATTTAATGTTCTAAGGGGAATTACATTAATTGCTACTGTCAAATTACAATTACTCACATTTAATGTGGAGTGTCCACAAATTTGAATTCATGACAAATTGAGAAAATAAATGATTTGTGAACAATGTTGACCTCCATCCAACAGGAAGAAATGGGAACCGGTATAATGGGCGCCGCTGCTATTTAATCTGAGAGGGACGTCCCCCCCCCCACACATTTCATAATTATTTGTTTGGACCCCCCCACATTTAACATAAAATATTAGTTCACCCAGCACTGTTTACATTGCTTCTCAAAAGAATCCATTACACTTGATCGATATGAGAATACACCGCATCTAATTAATTAAAAAAATTCTGGGGGAGGGTCCCCAGACCCCCTTCCCGTGTGCCCCCCCCCACATTCAAAATGCTTCTGACGCGCCTGACCAGTATATACCTTTGGAACCCAGTATTCCCAGTCAGCCTGCCACCCCAGTACTAGCCCAAACCCTAGTTAGCTTGTGTGATCATGCAGATGTGTTCTCCTGTAAAACATGACACCTCAGTCACCGGCACAAATTTTAATCAGGAGCGAACAAAGTGATTATCGAACAATGAACTTACTTATAAAGATGTTTGGGACTTTCACATACCTCAGAATTTATATATCTCATATTACTGAACATGTTCTGAAGAAAACAGGCCCTTTTATGAGTTTCAGTCACACGATCCAAACATAACAGTTTATCGCCACATGTTAATGTTGCCTTATTGCCAGAGATTAAAACACAGAAGTGGTAAAACAGTCCCGGCTGTGCATATCTCTCTAAAAAATTCAGTAGTTAATCACTATTAAAAAGATTTAAATAGTTAATAAAATCGGTGACCGAGTTTTATTATCATTCAGGAACAAATCTTGCGGTTTCTTTTGGACAGGTGAAACTACTGAACGGGAAGCTTTCATGGCATGCCTCTTTAATGTGACATTTAAAAGTCACACAGATTGTACCAGCAGATGTAGAAGACATTAAAAGCCCCCAAAATGCATTATGTCATGTCCTGGATTAAGCTTGAGAGCTAAATTCAGCTGTTCAAACAGACGTGCGCTAAATATTAACCTTCTTTCTGCAGTTTTTCCAGCTTTAATGTGATAATAAAGGAATTCCTTAAGCTTGTACTTATTCTGCTGTTAGATGGA
The DNA here is from genome assembly GCA_015164015.2 of Brevimyrus niger. Taxonomy (NCBI): domain Eukaryota; kingdom Metazoa; phylum Chordata; class Actinopteri; order Osteoglossiformes; family Mormyridae; genus Brevimyrus; species Brevimyrus niger. Next base: position 12,717,258 of record JAABNY020000035.1, read on the forward strand.
ATAAAGAAGCATAAGAGAGGCCAGGTGGGTTATGGGTAATATGGATAAGAAGGGGTTACATTGTTTCCGGGCGCGGATCTCCTTGATGGAGGAGAGCTTCTCTCCAAGAGTCCATGACCATCCCCCCCCCCCCACACACGACCCATTTCCGGGGAGAAGTCCCCGAGGAACAGCAATAAAACACAGAAATGGCAACTCATTAGAAGGACGTACATAAAACAAGGGGTGGGGGTAGGAGGGCCAGCAGCATGGGGGGGGAGGAGGGTAATCAGCAGGGGAAGCCAGCCTCCTTTCTGCTCCTCACTCTATGGCCATGTTTCATCTCCAGAGATCAGAAGGACGTTGGGGGGGGCAGGGGGGTTTGCAGCTCTCACCTTTTTTCATGTCACCAAACGTCTCTCCCACTGCTCCTTTTAGATCTTCAGGATACATGTATTGGCTCAGGGGGCACAGGGTCCTATACGATTATTACTGTATCCCCTCCTGGGCTGCTCCAGTTGAAGCCTGTGAGAAGGAGGGCTGTCACAGGAAGTGACCTCATTCAGTGGGAGGGGTCGGATCTTGGTAACAGATTGGCATGAAAATGGTTAATGGGTTAATGAACACAAAAAGCAATTCATTAACAAGCTGTTTTATTTATCAACATACATCCTACAGAGGAAAATGATAATACCATAGATAAGCACCTTCCGAAACCATTGATCCAGTACAGGGTTACAACGAGCCTCGAGCAAATCCCACAATACACAGGGTATGAGAGAGGGGGCACCAGTAACCTGGAGGTGTGAGGTTACTCTGCTGCTCCTAGAGGCACTGTGTCACTGTGCAAAACCAGTATGAGCAATTATCAAGAATGTCAGACACAGTCTTCCGTCGATTATGAACGGTGTGTGCATCACAGACACATATTGGCACCGATGAAAATTGCATTTGGCCGGTCAATAGATGGAATTATAAGCATGAATGACCTCGTCTGGGTAGCCTCAACTGAAAGAAAACCAAACAATGGATAAACATTTAATGAAAAAATCGTTCCACTGCTTGTCAGACTCATCGGTTGTGAAAAGACAATCGACACACTGAACAGCAATCAATGTAATGCAGTGATGTTGTCACAGGGCAGTGTGATTCATCAGCTGATGTCATATCCTCCCACAAGATGTCATGAGCCACTGTAAGGTGCTTATCTGTGCTGTGCAAGGAGGAGTTATTACTTAACACAGAGGCGACTGATTGGAGTCAGTACGGCTTAAGCAGAAGCACCTTATCACTCAGTGCAGAGTCAACTGGTGAGGGTTAACATGGTTTAAAGACAGATCTCGTTAATGAAAACAGTCTGCTGTTACAAGTGGGAAATCAGCTTCAAAATTTGCCAGTGACGTGTTACTCACACTCCAAAAATTTGATGCAGAATGATTTGACAGGTAGATGAATCGATGGAAACTCTGTGAAAAGGTCATATGTCATTAGTACAGCTACAAGATGACCTTTGACCTTTATGGACCTGAGACTAACCCTGGATTCACCTTTACATGCTGGTCTCTTGTGAAAACTTTGCAGTCCTGCATTACATCGATATACCATTGACACAGATGGCTTTAATGATTATATTTAAATACTTATAAAATGCTGTAATCTGGATTACACTGATTTTAAGGAAGTGTCAATCATCACATGATGTTAGGAGTATTTAAAGCTGCAGTATTACATAAACACCACCCATTAAAGGGTCAATTAACATACGACCAAGTAATAACTCCCACAAGTAATACCTCAACATTAAAAGCAATTATTAACTCACTTCTCGCTGAAACTTAATCCTTACTTAATCTTTACTTAATCTATTTTTAGTTTACATCTGGCTCAGTAATTGAGCACTATTATTTGTAGTATGTTTTTATGCTTGTTAACACTTCTTAAAAATGAGTTAATTACAGACATCCTTATATTAGCATGCTTGCATGTGAAACATGCCATATTTGAAATAATTAACACTTCACCAGAGTACAGCAACTAACATTTGCACAGTAATAAGTTATTCTGAAATATTCTAAATCGATGTTAAGAAACGGCACTAGGACTAACTATTGAATTTAATTAACAATAAAGATGAAAAGCTGCGTCGTCCCGTGAATATTTAAGGACGACTAGGCAGGTGGGAAGGAAGGCAAAAAGGGGAATCCCCTTTATTTACATCCCAAACGCATCCATTTGATTTATGTGGGGACAACAAACTGAGCGCAAATAAAGAGTGGAGGAGGAGGGAGCTCAATGCCCAAGCTAAGGAGGTTGGTAGGTATCCATTGCTGCCCCAAACTGTCATGGCGTTCAGGGAGCCTGGGAGCTCAATGCCCAAGCTAAGGAGGTTGGTAGGTATCCATTGCTGCCCCAAACTGTCATGGCGTTCAGGGAGCCTGGGAGCTCACGACGAACAAAGCTAAGCATCGGCTGCAGGAACAGCAAGAGTCGCCTGACAAACAGCCCACCACGCCCTACCCTCTCTCTGAGGATGGATCCATGCCTTCCAGTCGGCCATGTCCTGGGAAGATGATATTCGACTGTTATCCCTCCCCGCAGGCTGCCCACGGTGTGGCGGATCCAGCACTTAAACGCCTGTAAGTTACCCAATGAGCCAAAACTGGTTTGTTTAAGGTGTGCATAAAAGCCATCAGGCCCAGATGTGAAATCCATTTCAGATATCTGTCTGGGTAAATCTGTTCTACACTGTGAATTTCACATTTCTACTATGCCACTTATACTGTGGCATTAATATATCCCAGTTATTTCCCAATTACTCCCCAGATTTTTCATATGACACGTAGACCAAAGTGCATTTAGCCTGCTCTGTTGGAGAGTGTTTACGTCCATGCTAGTGTTGCACGAAAGGGACTGAGAGCAGCATTGAAATGTGAGGAGCTGCATGTTTGTGTCCATTGTGCCTCCAGGACTGACAGGCTGCTCTGATTTAATTCCAGCGACCGTCCGCATGGATTCACAGGGTCCACCTGTGCGATCCGCTGCTCTTGTCTTCTAATGCCCTCTGTGCCCTAGCCGCTTTCATAGCTCTGGCTTTACACAAACGAGAAAACGATTTTCCATTTTTCTCCACATAAATCCCATACACATGCATTTGCCCCTCTTAGCTTTTACAACCATTGGGCGACATCCAAATGCATCAGTCGAAGTCTCACATGTTTTTTTTTTTGCACTAAAGGGCAGATTAAAAATGGCCGGCAAGTCTCCATGCGGCGTGCTGAGTGCTCGGCCCATTATAGCAAGCCTCACTCCCAGGACCGATGTGTTACGCCATAAATGAAACACAGCTACTGTAAGCTGAGGAAAGAACCTGGGATTGAACCCCCCCCTTAATGTGTCTCCCCCAAGGGCCTCTTATTTCATTCAGCCCGTAATGGAGGAGGCTGTTAATTCCCCCGACTGCCGGAGAGACGCTCTTGCCAACTTCCGGCGACACTGTGAGGGAGTAAAAATGATTTATTATGCCCTGGAAGGGGGCGGGGGGTTAGCCTCCAGCTGGAACTTTAAAAGAGGAACTGGTGATCAGGCATTGAATAGACTAAAAGTATACAGAGCAACACTCTGGCTCAGCATCAACACAGTGGGACTGAAATCATCAAATGCTATCTCGCTACAGGCTAACAATGTCCATGCTAACACCCACCCCTCACCAACACGGGGTTCAAACCCACAATCCTTAGGCTAAGAGTCGCAGTGACTATCAAACCAGCTGGTGTGTGCAGTTCAGTAGCACTAACAAGGTACTCAGATTCCCATGATGCTTTGCATCGGTGCTGCTGGGAGGCACAAAAATAGCCGACTTTAGTGATAATAGGCTGGCTTACTGAAGAATGTAAAGAAAAATATCAATCATTGCAGCAATCTGTGTTATGGATTTCCTACATTGTGCCATTATAGTGTAATTCAAACCATGAAATATTTTGACAGGATTGTCAATTATTTGTTTGTTTTGGTGCAACTCAATAATAAAAGCAGCGATATTAGCACATTTTACTGTTTTGCCAGAATGAATAAGATAGCAGACAGGTACCTTTCCAGGACTGTATACATTCAGAGTAAGTTTTCTTTGAAATTCAGCCATGCGCAGCAACAACAAGCTAATTGTGAGATGATATCAGAGAGGTGGGTGGGGCAGTTTCTCATGGCTGGGGAAGGATCTCAATACAGCATCGGCACCGAGCAAGTCGTCTGTGGCCCAAACCATCTGAGGCGAGACATGGGGGCGCCTGGGACACCTGCCAGTGGACGGACATCTTGGTGCCATCCGAGGAACAGAAAGCAAGGGCTCAACAGCGGACTTAACGCGACGAAGCGCTACCGCCTCCGCCTACTTAAGGAAGTGCATTCATTCTATCATGAATTCATGGGGAGGGAGGTTAAGTCATGAGAGGGTTTAAATGCGATGGGGTTCGTCTGGGTTGTTGTCCCCATCTAGACCCAGCCTCAGCACTCCCTCCAAATGGGCTCTGGGCCGCCAGTTCAGGAAAGCGAGGAGAGGGCCGGCGGTCAGCAGACTCACGCCGCTCCGCACTCGCCTGCAGAAAAGTGCCCACGCAGCACGGCCGCGGGCAGCAGTAACTGCAGTGCCAGTGAACGTCAGTGTCACTGCTAGCTTTAGAGCAGCTTGTGCTGTCGAGGCAGCTCCGCTGTGCCGACAGCAAACCCCACAGCTCCCATCACGGCATCAGTACCGACTGCATTTCTCGCAGGAAAAGCCAATCAGGATCTCCGATCAATTCATTCCTCGGCCGGCTCCCGTAGCCCGTTGGCTCCATCGAGGCTGTCGGCCGTCGGCCGGACTCCAGCTGCCGGTGTGAACAGCGACCTCCTGATTGGACCTGCATGATGTGATGTGTTAAAATGGGTGGGGTCAGAGCCATGCCCCGCCTCCTGCTCATCACAGGGTGGTGAAGTGGAAGTGCTAATTACGAACTGATGAGTTTGCAAGCTATTAGTATTAACTTTGGAAAGGAACTAAAAGGAAAGTTGATATATATATAGGCGATGTCTCTCTTTTTACCCGTAACCGTTCAGCTGTTTAATTGGGTTGCTAGAAAGAAGAGTGTGGTGTTATTACACCCTAAGAAAGGCTCAGAGGCATGAAAGGAGTCTCTCTCCGAGCAGTGCTGACCTGTGTAGACTGAATGTGACGAAACCCAAACCAATATCCAACTGGTATCGCTGGTATTAAAGGTGGCGACCTTGGACTGTTCTGCTGTCCTCACCTCCTGGGGCTCTCGTCTCTTACAGCCTTAATGAGACAGTCTAGAGGAGAAGAAGGCTCACAGAGGTGTGAACGGGGCCACCTGGGCGTGCAGTAGGCTCAGATCTCCCAGGTCTGTCGAGAAAGTGCGTATAGCACCCTCTACAGGCCACTGTGCAGCATCGCCGCTGTGCATCAGGGTGGAAGCAGATGAAGGCAGGCTCCGAGCATGGGGTAATGAACAAGAGTCTCTGATGTTTCGGCGCTGCAGGACGCAAGGAGCCGCCTGAGCTGCCTAGCCTAGGAGCCGAGGGCCCAGCCGCCCCGACGCAGCACCGTCTGACGTTAATAAGGAAAGAGCAGTGAAGCGGGGAGACAGTGTCCCAGTTTCCTCTGAGAATAATGCCTTAAAAGACAGAGCCCCATCCACAGTGCGGGGAAGAAAGGATACACGGCGGGAGCGGGAATCTCATTGGCGTGCCGCTGTTACCCCCAAACCCACCCCCCCAGCTATTGAAAGTATGCATCAGGAGTCGCTCCCTGAGACCGCGGTACTACTGCTCACCATGTCAGTGACTGACGCTGCAGAGCTTAGCATAACCCCACAGCTAACTAAACTACAAAGCTTCCAGGACTCCACCAATGGAGTTTTCTTTTTGGGGGAAAAAAGTAATTTTCAAAGTCCTGAAGAGGTTACAGGACTGACATCAACATCTCTGACCACTGCAGGCCCTCCCCGGAAAGCTTGGAGCGCCTCCTGCTGTTTGACTGATATTAGCCGTGACTCTGAACTGCTGAATCGTCACTCCCCGGTGAGGCGCTGACACACGTCAGACGGCAAGACGGGCTCCAGCAGAAAATCGTGAAAGTAAATTAAATGAACCTGAGGTTTTGAGGTTTTACGCATATGCTATTCATAGTCACATGACCTTCTTGCTATCCTGCTCAGGATTAGGCTCCTTGGGCTATATTGTTTTTTATTTTTGAATGATTGATGGGTGACTGTTGAGCAGGGGGTGGGGTCAACTGCAAGGAAAGCTTTCTGGGTGAAAGAGAACTGTTTTTTTTTCCACAGAGAGTGTGGGACTGGCTTACCGTACATAGGAGCAGAGTACTGCAGTGAAAGATGTAATGTCACTGGAAGGGAATGAACACTGCAGGACAGAGACAGACTGAAGGACGGACTTTCTGTCCTGGAGGAACATGCATCATAAAGCCTGCAGTGGCACACAGCTATATGCTGATCGTACTGGAAGCCCGTCTGTGAGAGTCCTCTCACTAAGAACAGCAAACAGGACTATTTGACAGGGGAAATTGTTGTTTATCATGAGGAGGCTGAACATCGTGGAAAAATCAAACACGAGAATAAAGAAGTGATTTCGGCAGATGAAATAAATAGAGAGAAAGCACAAAGCCAGGTGGAGGGTTTGGCTGCAAACAGAAGCAAGGCGCGGCGCATCAATGAATAATCTTTTTTGAGAACAGGGGACGAGTGGAAATAATCTCCCTGAAAATGCAGGTCACCTGACTCTCCCGGCCGTGATGTAACCCTGATCTTTCCTGTTTTTTCAAAGGAAGAGCTTCTAAATCTAGGAACTGATCTGGCCGAAAAAGAAACTGTGAAACCAGCAGGAAATGCACAAACACAAACCTGCTCAGATTAACGGCTGAGCTAATCAGCAGATCAGACGAACTTCATTTAAATTGGGTCACGGAAATTTCCATTAAGCATGAGAATAAAATATCCCTCATTACTAATTTAATTTTGGTCTTTAGTCGCCTCACTCATGGGGTGTGCCACTCTCTCATACACACACCACATAACCGCAAAAAATATTAGCAGATATTTTAATTTTTTTAGAAATTTAAGTACTTAAAGGAGGACTTGTCAAGAAATCTCCCCTGATTGGACTATAGGGATGCAGGTCATGTGATACATCTCTCTTGACCAGATTACAGGGATGCTGGTCATGTAATAGATATTCTCAGACCAGATTAGAGGGATGCAGGTCATGTGATACATCTCCCCTGACTGGACTACAGGGATGCAGGTCATGTGATACATCTCCCCTGATTGGACTATAGGGATGCTGGTCATGTGATACATCTCTCTTGACCAGATTACAGGGATGCTGGTCATGTAATAGATATTCTCAGACCAGATTAGAG
>JAABNY020000035.1:12742283-12755290 GCA_015164015.2 Brevimyrus niger
ATCTATCTATCTATCTATCTATCTATCTGTCTGTCTGTCTGTCTGTCTGTCTGTCTGTCTGTCTGTCTGTCTGTCTACGAATACCAGGTCCAGTTGTATAAATTCGGAGGACTTCCAAACCCTTTACTGTACTTCATTCTTACAAGAGGGCCCCTACACAGAAAGTAGACATGCACAGCTGCTGGCCACTCCCAGACATATAACCCTGGACATTAATATTAATAGCATGTTTCTCAGAGGAATTCAATAATATATCTTTGTGAAGCACATTTGTAACTTCATAATGAAGCTTTTATGCACTTCCACTCAATAATAGCAGCAATAATGTGGCACTATTATTGTGGTCGGAAACTCTGTGATTTGTGTTTAGATTAGTGCCTGTTCTGTATATTATGGCTTTTTGTGTTACTCTGTGATGCTATGACATAGGGGATCTGAGGACTGACGCGACTCTCTGAATCAGATAAGCAAAATGAACATCTACGGCACCTAATTTCCTCTGCTTTATTACACACACACCGGCTCTTGCAACTCCCGTGTCCATACAGCCCTTTAATAATCCGTAACAGTCGCAGGAGCACTGATTAATGTTGGCCATGTAAGTGATACAGGATGTTGCCTATTTAAATGAAGCACAGGACATTTTAATATAATGATAAAAAATATATATGATACTGTAAAAAGCAGGGTTACGTGCCTGTGAGCCCATATAACTGAGCAAAAAAAACTGATGAAAGGCTGGATTTTATTTGTTGGTCACTTTGGTCTAAAATGAAAAACAACAACCGGTGTGTAATTTGCATTTCAATTGCTGTATATTGTCTCTTCTGACAGTGAAATAAGGATGTGAAGATGTCCAGTGTTAAAGCTAAAAGCCCTTATCTTCCTAATGATTTTTTTTTCCCATCATATAGGCGCTTATCATTGTTTAATTGGGGTCACTTTTATCTCAGGGTTCTTGTTTTACATCTGTACTGATTATAGTTTACAGCGAATGAGCGTAACGCCCCCATGAATTTACATTCATATAAAACCTACCGCTAGGCTGTTTTATATCAGGCTTGAGCAGATGCTAATACTGCTTCCATCTCGTCAGCGTAGGTTCATGTAGTGTTTTTCTCTGGATGTTGCATCAGCTGTTCATAGGAGGGGATCAGATATTGTGGCTTGTATGAGTTTGTGAAAAGGTCCATCTAACAAGGAAGCCTTCCTAGATCACGTGACATATACCTGGTATGAGATTGCAGTGGAGCATTATACTTGGCCTACCTTCTTACCCAGCTTTCTGGCTCCAGGTTTTCCCCTGAAGACTGCAGAGGGCCGCCAGGCTCCCCAGCTCCCAGACCTAGCTGTGCAGCATCACGGAGAGCAGCCTGCCTCTCATGTTGGAAGGCAGAGCTAGCAATTACAGTTACGGCCCGAGTAATCCTTATGGCTGCCCCTTGATGACTTCTCCTAGCTATGGCCCCAAACCTTGGGGAACCCAGTTACCTCTGCTAGCAAAGGAACTGCATTAGCACCAGCTGTCCTCCAGAACAATGCCTGGAGCTACCTCCATCCTGGGATCGCCACATTCCCTCACCGTCATCAAACATGTGTATGTGTGATACAGCTTCCATAAATGACCAAGTCTTGCACCAAATTTCATCTCACTGGATGACCCTTTAACAGTTGCCTGGATCACCCAGCCTGGCTGTCTACGCAGGCCGTATGAGCTGCAATTTATGTAGTCAATCTTAATGTGCGTGTGTGTGAGAGTGTGTGTATATATATATAAAGCAGAACATTGAAGCAAAAAGAAATTGAGCACTTTTGCACTCAAGACTTGCTTTAACATGACCTGCTATGCAGGTCAAAAACAGTTGGGGAGTTACTTTAGGGACCAGTAGAGGGTGCCCACGAGCCAACGTAAGTCAAAATGACACATCAATGTTTACTTAATTGCTATGTAATATTATTTAATAAACTTAGCAATGTTATTATTATAATTATTATATAATTATAATTATAATTAATTAATGAATAAGCATCAGAATTCTAACTGGATGGATGGAATACTGAATAACTACATAAATACCTTGTGTTGTGTATAAATTCTGACTTTGGGTAATGAATCTCATTACAGTGCTTATTAAAACATAAGTCAATGAACAACCAATTGTCTAAACCATTGAAGTCCTTCCAAACTTGAATACTTGAATCAAGATTGTGTTCTTCTGAAGAGGCGAGCAGATGAATAGACTCCTCTTTCCTCCGCGGGCTCTAATCACCGCGGCGATGGAACGCTCTGCGGGCCAGATCCGAGCAGAGATCACACGAGAGTGAGTGTTCTGCTGGCAGCCCTTTCGCAGTGTGCTAGCTGACTCATTCACAGTAACAGACACTGCACAGAGAGCCAGGTTACACCAGTCTGGCCACAGATTTCTAACGCTTACGAAGCACCGCGGAGGAACATGCTACTTGATGAAGGAGTGTGTAGCTTCTCTAGCTTCATACATGGGTCCATGAGATGTCTGATCATTTCCCATCAGTTATTAGTTTTTCAGTTTTCTTATGGGTTAATATATATCACATTTTATGACAGTTCTAACCTTGTCTATAGTTCTATTCATTTTCTACATCAATTCCTTCAGTTATAAAATAACTTCCAGTTCCCGGTGATACAGTCTTATTTTTATCTTGGCTTACAGTTCATTTCCAGTGTGATATATTATAATTTCTGATTTGTATAATCCCATTTCCTGTTGGCTCCCCCATTTCCAGTCTTGGTTTCAGACTGGTACAATCTCTTTTCCAGTTTGATGGAGTCTTGTTTTCGGTTTGATCTGATCTCATATCCAGTTGGATATAATCTCATTTCCAGGCTGATGCAGTCTAATTTCTGTTTTTTGCATAATCTCGTTTTGATTGACATAATCCCATTTTCAGGTACTCCTAACCGTTCCATAAAGTTCAGGTAGCATTCAAAGATGCTCCTGATTTCCTTCAGCAGGCCTCCCTCCATCCAGCTCTCCTGGCTCCCATTAGAGGAGGCGCTCCCTGGGAAGGCCGGGGGAGGTGTGTGACACAACAGCGGGGTATTCAAACAGCGTGCGCGTGATTGGGCCACGTAATTCCGGTCTCCAGCAAATTACACACCTTAGTCTGATGCTTTGTTCCTTTGAAGTTATTTATTAAAAAATAAATGTATGCAAATTATGACTTGTTGACAGCATGTTTGGAATTATCGGGAGTAAATCCGCTTATGGGACGGTGACGAGAGAGCCTCACTCTGTGGAAACATCTCCCTTTGATCTTTCCCCATAAGACGTGTCGGCGTCTCCGGCACCGATGGCAGTTGACAAATGCCACCCAGGTTCTGTGGTGCGGTGGAGCGAGGTCACAGGGTCAAGGTGAACTGTAGAGGGAAGGATTACACTGGGTAGACTGAAGTCTCTGTGAAGAGCAAAGATACAGTAACATTCACGACAGTAACACTTTCATGAGTGTTTACGGTATTGTAGCCTGACACTCCAAAACTGAGGCTTTGAATGCTATATCTGTGTCTTTGTTCGGTTGTTTGTTCTCTCCATAAAAAACGTGTGATGTTACCCTAAGTGTGTCCCTTGTCCTCCACCTCCAGTGATAGATTGCAGGCTTGCTGGGACTGAACCGGTATGGATGCTGACCAGAGCTGTGCTCATTAATAGTGCGTTCTACTTCTCTGAAAACTGGAAAGCGAACAGATCCCACACCCAGTGCCACACTCAGACACATGCAGGTAAGGACACTTATGGTTAGACGGCCATATTAAAAATTCAAACACAGCCAGGATGTCAACTAATAAAAATATATTGTCAGGAAATAAATCCCAACTTACACAATAAAAAATATAACAAGCACTAGGTTTCAAACTATTAAACTTGTGTCTACTGTCTGTATTACAAATCTTACAAAATCTTGCCCAAGGACAGTAATCTGAACAAATAAAGAGCTGGGAACTTAAGCTCCTGTTATTTTCCCACATGAATTTATGTTAGAGGGAATTTCTCCGAAGCTCTTGCATGACACTGCATGTCAACAGACTCAGATTTAAATCCTCGGATAGACTGATGCTTTGCTTGAGATTAGTTCAATTAGAGGGAACTTGGGACCGAAAACCTCACAGGTTCAGACAATGACAGCAGAAAAAGATCCACAGGGACCATGGCAATTGCTTCTTTAACATCCGGCAGAAATCCAGGGCCAATCATGCAACAACGCAAACTACTCAATTATCCCACATGCATGTCAAATGCTACATGTTAATAACACGCTAAACAAACATTTGCTTAAATAATAAATATGCAAACATGCATAGATGTTACTGCGTGTCACACATCGGAGGATGATGAATTTTGACAGAATAAGATTTCAGCTGACTAACGTCAGGGAAAATTTGGACCAGAGTAGAGCCTTGTGCTTTCTGTGTGCCTGAAATTTACACAGAGATATCTGACCCAGGCTTCTGTTTAATTATGGGAGAGAATCAATAAATTCATTAAATTTCACCATTATTACGTGCTGTTCCTTCCCCTTGACATGGGGACCACTGTTCTTTGCCTGAAAGCATCCATATGCATGTGGCACTGTGGGGCGATGCTGCTCGTTGTATAATTTGTTTACCCCTGCCAGACATAACAGGTTAAACTCTTGGGGAGGCTTGGAAAGCACAGCACCACCCCACTGTCAAGGTAAAAAATGAGGTAATTCAGTAGCACGCTGACAAACTATCAGTATGTTCACCTGTCTGGAGGTGAAAACTGTACAAAAGACCTAGAGTGCGTAGAATGATGACGGCAAATGTTTGCCTCAAATTACCCATAAAGGACACTGCGTTCTTAACTGCTGAAACACACAACATATGGGCTGTCTTCAAGGGACTTCCAACAGTGGGTTCAAAAGGACCAACTCACAGGAATCACCAAAGGACACCCGATATTTTCGGGAGTGATTCCGTACAGGAAGGCGTGGAGCTGAAAGGACAGCACTAGACAGCTTGAACCCACTCCAGTTTAAACACGCATCCTGAAAAGTCAAGCACAGGCACCGAGGGCAGTGAGGACAGGGTTGTCATGGAAACCCATGCAGATTTCTGAAGAATTCCTGCGGGGTGAAAATATCGATTCCTACTTCAAGACGACACCTCACAAAATCCCCCATAATGCAATGCTGAGAATCATGTTGCACCTACGGAAGGCTGTGCTGTCCTTATACATTTATACATCACTTTCACAGCCCTATGCTTTAAGACCTATAATGTAAAAGAAAGTTCTCTGCTGGTCACTGGTATCCCGCCCAGGGTGTCCCTGCCTTATGTCCTATTCCGTCTGCGAATAAGACTAATAAGATGTCGGAAGATTGATGGATATCAGGAGGCTGACACTTGTGTAAATAACCAGTTACCTCTGCTGCATTTATTAGTCCACATTGAGCCGTGGGTTAGCTACGGCAGATGATGGCCTCGGCACACCATACTCAACCTATTCCCTATTTCCATTTACTCTTTCTCTCTTCATCAGTTGACAATGGATGAGAAGTTATCCCAGCTCGGTCAGGGTCGATCTGAGCGGGATTCTTCCCAGGTGGGTCACTACAATTGTGCCATGCCGGCAAATTTCAATCGAGCTGCAAATGCTGGTGTGTTGGTCACTGATGACACAGTATTTGGAGAACTGAGCAATTTCACCCATTTACTACCTGCCTTTTTGAATATTATTATGGCTAATTTAACATCTTATCCTAACAACGATCTTCTAACCAACAGAGTCACTGTGAGCCTGTGGTCTGTCCCATGAATAAACCGGGCACAAGGCAGCATGCTAGTCCACCACAGTCTCAGTCTCGCAATGGGCAAACCACCCACAGGAATTTTAAACATTCAGACAGAAAACCATTCAAATTTGCTGATTGATGAAGCCATCCATTCTATCCCAATAGTGGCTTTTTAAGGAAGCAGTTTAAAGCCAAACTACAATGAAAATCCACAGAGCTGTAGCCTGAGCTTTGAGGATTTGATCTCCCTGTCCCTGGTACAGTGCTCTGCGTGGGGCTAAGCTAGTTCAGCTTACTATGAGCATCCTCACTCCATCTCCCTCTCCCAGTTGTGCGCTCTGATGAGTTCACACATATTAGACTCTGTATCTCTTCGTTGTCATGGAGATGCATCGCGCCCAGCTAGTTCGCAGACTTACTGCAAACACAAATACACACTTGCGTCCAAATCAGGCTCTTATTCAAAACCTAAAAGGCCATCTGGAGCATAGACAGAGTGAAAAAAGGAAGACAAGCGCTCTGAATCACCTCTTTGAAAAGAACAGCTGGAAAAAAAGGGCAGGATGAAAGGGATGATTGGATGATGATTCCGGAGCTAGATAAACGTGGTGCAAGAGACCAGTCTTTCCAGTTTGCTACTTTGATGCAGGACCTGTCACTTTGAAAGCATGACTGATGATTTACAGCTGGAAAGTTCAATTAAGTCATCTGGGAGAACTGGCATCCTGTCATGGGAGTGCCTTGCCTGGTCTCCTTTACTTCTTGGGATGTAACTCCATTGTGCGCGGCTGTATGTAGCGAGAAGATGCTGGCTCCAGAATGAAGTTATGGCATTTAATTTGGTCAGGAGCATGCGTCCATCCGTCCGTCTTCTAACCGCTTTGCAGTACAGGGTTGTGGAGAGTCTGGAGTCAGTCCCAAGGAGCACAGGGGACAAGGCAGGGGGCTCCCTGGAAGAGATTCCAGTTGGTTATGAGCAGCTTACTGAAAAGGAAGTGAAATCCAAGTAGATAATGGTGAGCAGAAAGAAAACAAACCAAAGTAGGTCAGCATCCTGAATGCCACCATACGGTTAATCATATGAAGCTGGTACAGATGCTGCAGGGCATGACCCTTACATAAACCAGGGCTGGGCAACCTTGGCTATGCATTGGTGCTCTGCCATCCTCCAATGAGGATGAGACACAAAGACCTTCTCATGGCTTGGCTTCATTGGGGAGGGAACTTTTTTTTTTTTTTTTTCTTTTTTGAGGAATTTGATAAATGTGTTCATACTCAGTGTCTTAGCCCATTTATCATGACCCATCCTTAAAAAGAATCCAAAACCAAGTCTTATAATTCACAAGCAAGTATATGAATCTGGCTCTGGGCTAGAACATGAAGAATAAAATTGGAAAATGGTAGTAATTTATTGCTGACCCTGACACAATTTTGGCTCATCCTCTATCACCCATAGAGAAGGAAAACAGCCTTTCTCAGCTCTGGGGTTCATTGAGAGATAAGGCCCTTATGGTGGGTACAGTTCATGTTCACCTTAAACAATTCTGTTCCACAATAAATCACGTGTCTTTTGCACATGAATTAACTTTGCAAGGTAATGGCTTACAGTTCCAGGAAAAGGCAATGCACCTCCCAGCAACAATATTGAACAATAGAAGCTAAGCAGGTAAATATTACGGGAATTGTGGATAGATGAAAATATGACTGCAATGAATTGGACTGAACAATTCCCCATTAAGAGTAAATATTAGTCATGTAGATGTATTTGTTTTTGTTATGCAAAATGTTTATCCCAAAAATATAGTTAGAAATAAAAAATCATGAACTCATAACACACTCTGCAGTGTGTGTGCTCAGCTGGCAGCCTCTAATGACGTATTTGTATATGGCTAAAAGTATTTGTATTTCACTCCCACTTGAACAACATCATAGAATTTCGCAATTCATTTTCCAATCGATTACCCTTCCAACACCAGACCTCCAATTGGTATTTGTGATCTGAGACCTCAAAATAATGGTGAGAAGGCTGGTGACCAGTAGGAGAACGGCGGGGCGCTGGGAGAGGGAGTTTGGAAATGGTGCGCCCTGGGTGACAAGCAGATCAGGTGACCAACACTCCAAATAATAGGGAGCAGTTTTTAAATGTTTACAGGGTAAATGCTGCAAAATTGGCCCCATTTTGCGCACCTGAGTAGGTCCCCAACTGAACAAAATGTCAAACAAATCATCTAATAACAATACAAATAAGCTGGAGAAAATATCCCAGCATGAGACCAAGGGGAAAAGGGAATGTCATTTTCAGGTTTTTATTTTTTAACCTTTTTTGTACAAAACAAAAGAATCCCTTCTATTTCAAGCAAAAACCTTTCAGCTTCCTTCCCTCTGTCTCTCTGCTATGTTCCTCCCCAGTGCTCACCAGTGTGGTTTCTCCGTTTCTCTCCTCTCTCTGTTTTTCCTGACTTCCTCCTCAGTACTTGGCAACATGGTCTCTGTCTCTCTTCTCTCACTGTCTCTCTCCTCACTTCCTCCTTTGTCTCTCTCATCTCCTTCTTTCTTATGGCCTCCTCCTCAGTACTTACCAGAGTAGTCCTCTCTCTCTCTCTTTGTCTCCCTCCTATATGTCTTTAACCTCACTTGCTCCTCAGTACTTACCAACGTGGATCCCTGTCTCTCTGTCTCTCTCTCTCTCTCTCTCTCTCTCTCTCTCTCAGTCTGTCTGTCAGCTTATGAAAATTTTCGAACTCTAACAGAAGCTCCATCCAGGTATGACCACCTGAAGGACAGAAGATATCATGTCCTTCATGGCTACTCTTCAAAGACCCTTCCCGTTTTATGCCAGTGAAAATTTATAATAATAATCCTTAAAACCCCAACCCTAACCCTAACTCTGAGAATCCCAAAATACCCCTTTCACACGAAACAGTCTCACCATTGCTCCCTCTTGTTCATTTAGTTTCAGTGGTCCCCAGATTTCCGAAAATAACTTTTATTTTCATAATTGGATTTGCGGCAGACTGGTGAAAATGGTTCGGTGCACATTTGATTAAAGAGACAGCGGTACGTAGAGAGGGGGACTCCTCAGCCTCCTCCGCCGGGACCGCCAGCTGCCGCGGAGACCTAACCGCTAGATAAGGACTTATAAAGGGAAACATTGCGGCAGCTCCAGTTACTTCAGACTTCTCCCCGCATCAGTGAATCTTATCTGGCTTCATTTAAAAGGAGAGGAGACAGCCAAACACTTGGTCACGGAACAGGATACTTGGAAGCCACGACGAATATATTACCGGATTCAGATGCCTTTGCCATGAATTTGTTATCATGCATATTCTTTGGACAGTAAATAAGAGCACTCCCTGTGCCAGCGAGTTCAGGGATATGTAAATACATCCATGTGCATAAAGCTCGCCCTTTCCATTTCAGCCACCAGATTGCCTTCTCCTCTTTTCTATATCATTGCGTGCACAGCTACGAATCCATGTTGATGTCATGTGCTTTAAAGTCTGCATAAAATCCAATTAAGATAGGTGTGCCCAGTGGATTCAGAATTATGCCAAACGTGGACACTACGCGGCAGCAGGAATGGTCATGCTTGTGCCTATTCAGTGATCGGATTCATTGGAGTATTAGAAACAGTGCAAAATCCAGGAGTTTAAATAGACTTAAATAGACTAGAGTGTACATACTTTAAAAACATGGTTAGACGCCGGAGTTTAATCTCTTAAACTCTATTTATGCTTGACACTTCTACAGACGTTTTAATTCTATAACATCCTTTATTCATGGCTTATGTAGAGATTTATTTATTTATGAACATACACCATAAATACTTTAATCTGAAGCGATGTTAGGGATGTTCAAAGAAAATATTACATTTTTTCCAGTGGAGGGAACAAACGAAATCATGGCACATACCTGAAATATTGAGCATAATATTTCTACCTCAAGAAACATTAGAGTAGAGAGGGTATGATGCAACTGCCTGGCAAGACCACAGACAGTGGAAAATATTTATTTACAGCAATCCTTAATATTCAACACAGCTTTTGTGTGTGCTTCTGATGGCCTTTTTTCATAAATGAAAACATGTCTCATATACAGCACCATAGCATACGACTAAACACTTCAATGATTTGTCCTTCCTACATGTTTCAGTAGGGGTCACTGTTTCTAAAACTATTTCAGAGTGTTACAGACAGGATACTAAAATGCACTGATAGCCTTTATCGGGTTTGAAAGCATTTTTGTGTAAAATATAGTGTTTTGCCAGTCTGATTTTTACTATGAATAATTCCACACTTGAAAGCCGTAGTCAAAACGGTTTCACTCGCGGCTGCTCGCTCAGGCAGGAAAAGATGGCCCCGAGTAAAATTGTTGTAAATAGAGCCTTCCGGAGCTGAGCAGCCCCGTCTGGAAAAGGACTAATTCTAGGAGAATTGCATGGGGGAAAAGGAAAGTGAGAAAATGGCTGTAAAAATCCCAGAGCAAACAACCATACGGCTCTGCCAAACAGACAGGACAGTCCGCTGGCGTCAGTCGTGCCCCAGCTCTAAAAATATGTGGCTTCCCTCCCTGCCAGCAGCAGGGATGCCGGTGAGGGGTGGACTGGGCTGAGGCCCGTCACAGCAGAAGGGGGAATGGACGACGGAGAGTGGTGACAGGCCAATGCTCCAAGGGGTCGACGAGGTGGTGCGGGGGCGGAATAGTGTCCAAATCTGCGAAAGAGCAGGAGACATGGCGGGCCTCAGGCACCCTGCCATTAGCTTGCCAGCACTGAGCGATAACATGCAGCTGCTAGCCGTAGCATTCATTACAGCAGTGTGGCTGCTAGCTTTAGCATTCATTACAACAGTGTGGCCCCCTAGCTGTAGCATTTGTTACAGTAGCGGGGCTACCAACTTCAGCAATCATTACAGCGGGGTAGCCACTAGCTTTAGCATTCATTACAGAAGAGTAGCTGGTAGCTTTAGCCATCATTATAGCAGGGTAGCTGCTACCTTTAGCCTTCACTAGAGTATTGTGAAAAACGCGAGGTGCCTGGTAACAGGACTGGTAACTTTGGCGAACTAGCTTACACTCAAGTATTAAAAAGCAAATAAAGAGAGAAAGGCTTTTTATCTGAGGTGGAAGAGGACATTTGGTACGGTCCTTTGATGTCCAAGGGACAGGTTAAACAATACTGTGTCCAGCCAGCCTTGTCATGTCCTCCAGGATGATACTGCTGCAGGTGCCATGGCTTCTTCTGTTCTAGATGTTCACAGGTTGGCACCCTGCAGTAACACCCGACGAGGCCATTAGCAATGATGAGCCTGTTTACTGTTTACTTTACTGGGCAGCTGATGGATGGTAATTTAATTTTAGATTTGGGGGAAACTTTTGGAGAAGCATTTGTAGCAGCACTCTTTCTCATTACTGGTAGATAAATGGCAACCATGCATTTATCCATCTCCTATGCCCGCTTATCCAGTATAGGGGCACAAGAGTCAATCCAAGGCAGCACTGGGTAGGGGAGATCCACAGAGGGCATCCCAGTCCACCATGGAGCCCAAACATGTGCACACACACTGGAAAATGTATAGATGCTACTTAACCTAACTATGCATCTTTGGACTGCTTGGGAAAGTACGAGAAGGAAGCCTGCACAGCATGAGGAGAACATGCAAACTCCCCACAAACAGAGATTTGATTCCCTCCAAAGCTAGAGGCAACAGGGCAGCCCACTGAACCGGCGGCGTACACTGAATGCACGCTACCCGCTGAACTAAATATTGCCCTTTCATACGTTTTCATTCCCATCCTGCTGTTTCGCATTGATTTTTTTTCTCTATTGACTGATTCATCACACCCTTGACACTCGTCTTAAAGGGCCAGCTGCCTGTACCTGTTGACAGGTGTGACAATCAGCCTGAATTAATTAAGAGCTTGATTGGGGGGAAAAAAAACAGCTTTCAGGAGGTCCCCAGAAACACATACACTCAACTCCTCACCACCTGTTTTCATACCCCACAGATCGATGTTTTGTAGCAGCATAATGAACTGGGACTACGTGCAATTCAAAATGCACTATTTTTGTTTCTTACTAGATTTCTATGAAAAAAGTACATAACGAAACCTCTTAGTATTCTGAAGAACGAACCTGACAGGTGGGCCGTAGCCATTGTTAAATTATTACCAATTTGAATGCTCTGAGAATATGAATAATAATATGCTTATAAGTACATAATAAATAGTTCATGTTTTGGAATACGGCATGGAGAGCCTTGCGATATGGTGTGTGTGTGTATTAATGGTGTATGTGTGTGTTTGTGCTTGGATGCAACCTATCGTGAAAATACAAACCAGGGCATTTTATGGCGTCAGCTATAAAATAAATATGTACACAGGCCAGGATTAAAGCAAAAATAACCACATACAAATGATTATTCGGAATGTCTATGCTTTTTTTTCTTGCTGTTAATGAGCTTTTAATTCGGCACCAGCCATTCACTAACCCATCATGTTTTTTTTTTTTGTGTGAAAGGCTACGCTGGCTTGTAGAGGCAGCAGTAAATAAATATCAACGCAGTGGGACGGGCATCCTGGGTGACACCCCCCCCCCCCCCCCTCACGAAAGTAAAGCCAAACATGGCAGGGGCGCTTTGACTCCTTTAATGCGTCAAAGCCGGTCGCGTCCCTGCCAGCCGTGCGGCATCAGCTTGCGGAGAACTTCCTCCTGCCCGAGGAGGCGGCGCACGGCTAAATTACCTGGCTAAGTGTGTCCTCGGCACGCCGGCGAACAGCTGTCAGATGTTCCGCGCTGGGAAATTATGCATCTTCAGCTCGCCCTGTCTGTCAAAACATGTTTCAGGACGAGGAGGGTTATTATATTATTATGCGAGATTCATAAACATGCTGTTGCGCATTCCTCTGTTTAGCGGCCTAATTCATCCAACAGGATCCTTTCCGGGGTTTCGTGAACCCGATGACAAAGGACGGAGAAGGAGCCTCCGCGTTCGCCGTTGTTCGGGACACTTTTTGCCGCACCGACGTAACCTGGCAAACGTGCGCGTGTTTCACGTGATGCGGAGAGCTGGATTCAGATGTGAATGCAACATGTGGATCCACCTGGGCCCTGATGGGGGGAGGGAGTGGAATGGGGGGGGGGGGGGGGGTTTCCTTGTGGTTGGGGGAAAAACAGCCGCCTGGCCGCGGCGGCCCCCGCAAGGGCCCCCCCCCGT
>JAABNY020000035.1:12775704-12793864 GCA_015164015.2 Brevimyrus niger
CTGGCACATGTCATATTTACCCCATCAGACACGCCCATCTGGCACATGTCATATTTACCCCAGCAGACAAGCCCATCTGGAACATGTCATATTTACCTCATCAGACACGCCCATCTGGCACATGTTAAATTTACCCTAGCAGACACGCCCATCTGGCACATGTCATATTTACCCCGGTAGACACGCCCGCAACCCCCCCACCGAGGAAAGCGGGTCCAGGGCCGAAGGGCCCCAGCAACCGGGACCGCCACCCCCCCTGGTAGGACAGATCGCCACCCACTGCAGCGACCTGGATGATCTAAGGCGGGTCCATACAGACAAAGAGCCAACCCTCCCCACCCGGGAGCGGACCCCCCCGCCCAGCCCATACTGAACCCCCCAATCCACCTAGCAGGACCCAGAGTGTCCCAAGATTCCCCAGACCGTCTGCCAAGGCCCCACCACGGCACAGCAGAGCCAAGGACCACCCAGCCTATGGCCCAAGAGAGGAGGCCGCCCACACCGGCCAGGGCCTCCCGAACCCTCCCATGATGGATCTTCCACCCGGTGGGCCACCCCACCAGCGCCAGGGCCAGAGACTGAGAGTTAGCATTTTTGAGGTTTCCTGACTGCAGGAGCAAACTTTCAGATAAAAGCACAGGATTTCAAGCATTACACATATATGGCAAGTGAAGCTGGATGATGAACTGTCTTTAAATATCAGAATATCCATATAGCGTTTAGGCTAGGCATGTAGTTCATAAACAGAGATCCAATTCCACTATAGGGGCTTCGGTTGATGGTCTGAGCTGAAACACAATGTTGACGCTTTATTTGGGCCATGTAATCTCGTCTAGACTGCCACACTTTTCATCCCCTATTCCCAACTTTAATAGACTCCTTTTGTCGGTCTCCTCCACCTGTGGAAAAGCAAAATCTCATCCTGGCGAAGCCATTAAGAGCGCCACGGGACACAAAAGGGCCAGGAGCAGCAATCCGTGGTGCTAAAAGTAGCCTTTAACTTCCCTGTGACCTGGTAATTCAAGCTTCCGTTCCAGTCCAGCGGCGTCGCTCTGTGGAAGCGAGGACGCCACAGCTGGCTCACTCTAAACATTTTCAGCTCCCGCTGAACTCCTGCCTCATTCATTGCTCTTGCAGATTCTCGCTCGCTCCGTTTAGTACACCTTCAGCTACATACTGGCTTTTCATCCTGTTAGGCTCCTAATTGATTTGAGCTGTACATTGATGTAATGGACGCCACAGTAAAAAGCATATCAGACCGATATTCTTCGGAATAGCTGGCATAAAATGTTAAAAAACGTAAGTCGGAATGCCCAGAATTTTCCAATTATAGCTCAGGAAAGGAATTAACTGGCATTAAATTGTCTACAAGTATAAGTAAAAAATGTTGCAAATATTTCTAACCTAAACCGTAACTCAATTCAATTCTAGTTTTTTTCCACACATAGCACAATGTATGAAAATGCACCTAGATTTAGGTTGGCCCGCTTTTTCTCCACTGTCATGTTAGATTGAGGCCATTGTGTGAGAACCTTGCGGTTAGAGGGCCACACTGCTTGACTTCAACTACAGTCAAAGTCAGTCTCCCTCATGCTTGAATGGCCATATAGAGAGCCTTGGAAAAGAAATCTTCCATGGAAAATTGGAAGGCGGTAAGGCATGTCCATGGGTATGAGCATACAGATCACACATGGAAGCCTGGGGAGGAAGCAACAATTGAATAACCACATGGGTGTGACCTTGGTTTTTGGCTGCCTAAAAATAGTTGATTTTTCATTTCGTACTGCCTTTTTTATTTATTTGTTTCATGGCCACACTTGGTGGTCCATTATGTATAACATGTTGCTAATATTTCAACTTATAAAAGGGGTTGCAAAGAATTAAGCAGTAATGGATCTGGAAAGGCTAGCAGCAATCACGAACACTGGGGCATTTCCACTGCTACACCAGCACAATTATGCTTCGCTGTGAGGACGAGGGATGCCATTTAAAAGTCACCTGGTCAGTCCAGTGAAACATTCACCCTCTAATTTCACTTTTGATGAAATTAAGGCCCTTTTTGTACATCCAGGGGTACAGCTCCGGTCACACAGAGCTGCACCAACAATTGAAAATAATTTGTGTCACGCTTACCTCCTGCTCATCAAAAAAGTAACAAAATGTGGCGATGAAAGTCCAAGTGTACTGCAGGAGTACAGGAGAAAGGGCAAAAATGACAAACAAGGGTTGATTAAGAGAACTGGCCTAACTGTACCATAACATTTATTCATGCAATGATAATAACAAACACATTTTTATAAATATTACAACTGTCTAACTGTTCATGAGACCAGAGCTCTCTACATTCTCCTGTGGTTCATTTATGACCAGGGGAGAATGTTAATGAAACATAATTATATGCACACAGTGCTGCTGGGAGATATGCAGCCCCTTCATCATGTACATTTCACGACAATCTCATTAAGGCTTTATCTAAACCCAAGCATTCAACCTGAAAACATATAAACAGAAAAATCACTGAAAGAATTCTTGGAACTAAGATGATGCTTTACTCAGAAGAAAAAATGCTGCGGCTCTTCCAGAGCTGCAAGGAGGGTGTCGTTCAGGTGTCATCTTAACCATTACAATATATTGAGCTGAGGTCTAGACATTGACTCTGTTCTTAAAAATAAATGACAAAGCAAAACGTTTTTCTTCTTAACGTTCTTTTTTTTGTATTTGCTAGAATATTCAAGCATTGTTATGTTGCAGTACTCATTTTTGGTAAAATTTTGGTGTGGTTGTAAATTGACAGTTCAAGTGAGCTCAAGAACATCGAACCATAACACAACAGGTAAAACTACCTGTACAGACAGGAATCAAGGTACCCAGAACTCCTGTTACAGCCATTCTCCATTTTCAGCCACCGTCCTACCCTCCCAATCACCGAGCTGGCCCTTTAAATAAATGTAAGAGTTCTGGGTGTCATTAATGGCTTTACCCAGAGTTGGCAATAAATTGTCATGGCAACATATTGTCACGACTTCAGCGGGGAAACAGCACAGACGCCATGAGATCGGGTGAGCGAGGGTTTATTAGAAGGGAGACAAAAATGAACATCGAAGAACGTCACAACGTTAATGACCGGACTAGGGAAACATACTTCAACTCAGACTTAAATGCGCTGGACTAATCAACAACAAGAAGAAATAGCTGGTAAATATGGGGATTCCACACGAGGTAGCGAGGGGGCATGGCACACGGGAGAATCAGATGAACAGGACACATACAAGCGCTTAAACCACACCCTGGGCCATAATCGTCTCAGGGTTCATGGTATATTTTTTTTATTTTATGCATATATCAATTTTTAGAAATCACAAATAATTTCACTAAATGTAAATTCTATATGCACACAAATACAAAAGCCTTGTGTAGACCACATATAGGCTGCATATAAGCCACACACAGTCCACACACATACCATGCTGAAAATAATCTCCATCCATCCATTCATCCATCCACTTCCAGTAACCGCTGGTCCTAGTCTGAGATGTGAGGGGTCCAGAGCCTATCCCAGAAGCTACGGGCACAAGGTAAGAACAACCTAGGATGGGGCACCAACCCATTGCACTTCATACAACTATGTATATTTAACATGAAAGGAAGGGGTATTATGGGCAGGGTGATGGCTTATTGGGCAGCAAGGGGCAGAACCATAGCCTCCCAACCCTTGAAGGGGGGAGTTTGCATGTTTTCTTTCCATACAGTTAGGTAAACAGCGTCCACTATATTGGCCTCAAAATGTGCCTTCTGACAGACTGGCTACCTGTCCAGGGTGTCCCCCTATCTCATGCCTTCCAGGGACTGGTCTCTAGGCTCACCTGCACTGGTTAGGCATTCGTGAAAAATGTCTGGGGAATCATGGATATGATGACTGTCTCTGTTAGAAATACTCTTTGGGGGGGCTTGTCTACCGTAGGCAGTGCTCAACAGGTTGAAAGGCATTAACATAGTCTGGGAATAGCACTGGATAAAAATATCTAATAATCGATGCACCCCGGAGCAACTTCTTTATGCTATTTTTGACTTGTGGACATGAGTGATTTTTCGAGGACCAGCTTGACCTTGTTAAGCAGTCGTATGTGGCTGTCATTTGTGAGATTTGCCCATGTAACTCGAGAAATGGGCGCGGCCTCCTACTGTGCATAGTGACGGGCTGCAGAGCCCACTTCTGCTCCATTTAAGCACCTCCGCCGAAAGCTGCAGCCGGCCTTGCCATCTCCGTCATGCCTTTCTGCTCTGCTCCCTATTAAACTGCTGCCCCTTCCCACACGAATCATATCAGTTGAATTACTCACGTCCCATCCAGTGCCATAATATGTGTGTCCGGCTAACCTGCTGTCAGAGGCATGCAGCTTGATGTCCCGGCTTTTGCCGCTGTTTCCGGCGGCTTACCGTGGGGGCCGCCCATCCAGACTCCATGGTAAACCTGCCGATAGCTAAACACGCACAATAACATTAGTGTCTTTAGTAAGCACTTAGTGTCAGAGTGTGCACGATGAGAAAACTAGGGGGAAATGGCCAGAGTGAGCTGTGCTTGCATATGTTAGCCATTTTGGCTCATTCCTGGGGTCATTAGAGCTGTGAATGCTTACTGACACACTTCTTCTGTGTTGTTTTTGAATTTGAGGTGCGTGTGTGTGTGTGTGTGTGTGTGTGTGTGTGTGTGCTTATGGGGTATCTCATTTTGAAAACACTGATTTCAGCTGAGCAGGGGAGACAGCGGATGTTGTGAGCCCCTGGGTGCCGTAGCTGGAGGCGATGTCAGACTGACGGTGATGATGTCAATGCACATGGTACCAGGGGAGTAGGCCGCACTGAGAGAATGAAGACCTTGAGAGCTGGAGTAGGTCTTCCAGTCCTTGTGGGGCTAATTGTTTGCATTGTGAGAGAAGATTAGGGAACCCAGAAGTGATTCCTCTAGTTCAACTACACTAATAAATCTACATTGAAATTGTTAAACATCAAGCTGATATAATTAATAATACGGTATTTTTTTTATTTTTTATAAAAAATTAAAAAATAATATGGTATTTATATCTTTCTCATCACATTTTTTACCTCGTAAATTTCTAACTAAACATTTTCCATACCATATTAAAACATACACAAAGCATTAATTTAATTTATATAACTTTCAAAATCAAAATTATATTTCAATTAAATTAGTTAAGCAAATCCCATACAAATCAAAGAGAATTCAAAATAAAAGTCTTGCTTTCAGATGAAAAAAATAAAATCAATTAAAATTATAAGTTAGTGGTTTGTTAAAACAAAAGAAATTAAAATGAGTGTAAATCAGTTTGTATGATCTTTATAATTACGTTTGTAATTACACCACATTGAATTAAACAGTTTTGAAAGGCATATAAATAACTTTGCTAATAACACGTGTACATGATTCAGTTCAATGTAAATTTGAGATCTTAGTGCCTTTAGTAAAATTCAGCTCCACCCCCTACTGTGCCTGCAATGAACACACCGGCAGTCTGCCATGGAAAGATGCTGCTCCCTAACAGCCCTGCCTGGCTTTCCAGAGTATCTTATCATCATAACCTCATGTCACATGACTGCATGTGACCTCTGCATGGCATGCTGGGACTTGTTTTCTCATAACAACGTCAAGACAAAAAGTGTTTTTACATTGTCGGGGACCCCATGATGGAATATATACAACTCCCCACCCCCTCCCCCCGCACACACACACACACACACACACACACACATTATAATTAATTGAGAGAAACCATGCCACCTAAACTGCATTGGATTGTGGGAAAGCCTTCTCTAACACTGGGAGATCACGCAGACTGCCCACATATATGGCTGAGGCTGAAATCAAGCCCAAAACGTTACCAGGGATGAGGCTCCAGTGCTACCTAAGGGCGACACTCAACCGTTATCGGGGTGAACCCAAGAGAGCACCTGTCAAATGTATCAAAAATGTGAGCTGGTAGTTGGATTGCTCCCTCAAGAACAATATCAGCAAGGTTCTTCCAGTAAGTGGAGTCAGAGTAGGTAGAGTTCTATAGTTGGCTACTTTTACAGTTAGCATGCAGAATTGTTTTTGGTTCTGATTTTGCCAAATCTAAACCTGAGGTGGTGTGAGGATGAAGGACAGTCTCCTTGCTGAAGGGGTGCTGCTTGTGGGATGAGCTTCAGGGGTGCGGTTTAATAGCACCCGTCTCTCCCGACCAGCTGTGATTGGCAGGCGCAGTAAAAGAAACCCCCGATTTAAAAGCTCTCTGGGGTGCAGGGAAGAACTTGTTACACCGAGAGTGCCAGAAGACTGCAAGTCAGCCTCACGAGCTCTGCAGCTGATGTCTTCACGTGGCGCCGGCATGCTTTCCATGACTTAATGAGCCCCGCGCCCCCAGACTGCACCCGTGGAGGGCGCATCACCGCTACTGATTTGCTGGTAAAGACAATATCTTCCCTAAAAATCATTCCTGCTTACTGTGATCATCTGCGGAAGCGTGACTGAGCTCAACGTTCCACTTTGACAGCTGCACTCACAAATTATTTTCATTTTTGAAGAAATGTGCTTTACCTAACTGAGAACATCAGGCCAAACAGCTGAATTTGTGTATCTGAGTTATTATTTATTTGAAAGAAGCATGATCATTCAACAAGAAATGCTTTAAGATAACATGTTTTCAATACCAAGTTATACCGCTGGTGTGGATCAACATTTTTAGATTGCTTGTACTATGTGAACATTTTTACACGTGTTCTCAATACCCTAACTGAGATCTAAACCACTGTAACCTTACCTGGACCTGAAAGGGGTTTGGTGGGCTGTTTATTTATTTGCCAAATGCCCTTATACCACAACAGAGCAGACAGTCACAGATGTTGGATTGAGAAATTTTATAACTCCATACAAACAAGCATAGATCAAGGAAAACCAGCTGTAGCGTGTATCGCATTGTTAAAATAAATGGGGGTAGATGCTATGGTCAGATGACAGGTGAACAAACAGCAAATGTCCTATTCAGAGGTTAGGCCAGGTTAGCTGTTATTCAAGTACAGCTTGGTTAAAGGAAATGCAAGCAAACAGATTTTGAGGTTCTGTATTACTGGACTTTTCAGCCCATTTGTGTGTATATACAGCTAAATAAAGCCATGTATAAGATAAACAGGTGGGGGGTAGACATTCAGGGCTGAGTCAGGTGACCAGCCTGGGTCTAGATTGGGTTCTGTTTTCTTTCAGACCACAGAGCACACAACCAGACCTTGATGTCCTGCCTGTAGTCACAAGGTTTGACCATTTCCAACATCCATTTTCTTCCATTCTTCTATTTCCATTTGCTTCCTTGCCATCACCTTGTTAGATCCATCTTCTTGCCCACTCAACAACGTTCCCATCCATTCTTTGCAGTCCCATGTGGTCCTGCTTGCCATCATGCCCATAGCGATTCTCGTGCCATATTTGTGAGAATGTGTATCAAATAATTTAGTTCTACAGCAACGTATTTAACCACTGGGAAAAAAAAAAAAAAAAAACAATAAACAGACTCTATGTGAAACTCCCGTCACGTTCCCAACCTGTTGGAAGATAAGTTTATTAGTCCCCAGCCCTTCTTAATTTAAAATCTTCTTGGGATGTTATGGTCTTCGCGTGTAACAGAAATTTCAATAAAAGAAAATAATTGAATTTCCAGGAAGACAATTAAATCAATGCAATAGTTTCCAATTATGTGAAGAGCAAGGTTAGGAGCTTAAGCGAATGACTCCAGGAGGTTGCATGAGAGGCCCTAGGGGACTGTCCATAACTACAGCGTGCCTGAGCATCCTTCAAGCACTGAGATATTTGTCAAGCAGTTCTCTAATTTACTGTCTGAGGCAACACAACTTATAAAATAATTGCCTGGGTCATTATTAAAATGAGGAATATAGTTTAAGGGCATAAACTTTTGGAAAGAAATAAGTCAGCTGCAGGGAATTTAATGACTTGTCTATCCGATTACGTGACATTTATTAGGAAAGTTTGTGGTGTTCTTACTTCTCCATTTTGTTCATTTTAATTAATCTGAGGGCTGCGTTTTGCTAAAATGGAAAAAAAAGAGTAACAGAAACAGATTTCTGCATTTATAATTTATAACAAATGTCCACGTTGTTCACTTTTGTTGCACCCAGATGAACTCCGAATCTTCTTACTTGAATGCTTTTTAGTCTAATATGACTCGACATCATAGACGCCCATAATTCTAAAGACCTCCGTAGAAATTCTGCAAGGGAGACATCATGTGACCAAGCCTCTGCTCTGTGCTTGTTGTGACACTCCAACCACTGATCCCTGGAATGCAGGGCAGGTGGAGATTGTCGACATCATGGAGTTTGGTTAATACTCCATCCATCCATCTTCTAACCAATTATCCTGGTCAAGGTTCACCTGGGGGGACCTGGAGCCTATCCCAGGCATCATAGAGAATAAGGCTGGGATGCCAGTCCATCATAGGGCAGCTGTTAATTTAGCTCATTTTAAATGAATAAAACAAGTCTATTTTACTGTAAAAACCACGTGTATCCCAAATTAGAAAAAGGGGTTGGACGATGGATGGATAGGTGGATGTTCTCTCATAATAACCCCTTCACTTTCATGGTTTTAGTTATTTGAGAATTGGCTGTGAACAGTCACACAACAATATTTTTGAAAATTGCAGAAACTAGCAGATGACACTACCCCAAAAACCATACTGAAAATGATCACATAAAATCATATATAAATATAACAAATATAATGAATAATCGTGTAAGTATGTTTTCTTTAATATTAAAAGTCTTCACTTAGTTATGCTGCACATCATGCTACGTTTACAGTCGTAACAAACAGACTTTATATGTTATCATTTAGGCTAGCAGACTCTTATACGTCAAGGTTGGGGGTCCCAAGTATTATTAGTGGATTGTCACATTTATGGGGATCTTCTGCCACTAACCATTGTGTATGTGTGTGCCTGTGGGGGGGGGGTAATGTACTTATTACTTTGTGGGGATCAATGTCCTCAGAGTGTGATAAAACCCTGTTGTTTTTACATTGTGTAGACCACCATTTTCGATCCCCACAAGGGGCAACTCAGTTTTACAAAAATCTGTGACTGCAAACAAAAATGCAAATGGTTCTGTGTCTTGTTTAGTTACTGATGGATAAGGTTAGGGCCGGAAAGGGGTTAAGGTCCCCAGTATATGATTGTGCGTGTGTGTTTGTGTAAAATAACCAATTATCAAAAAGCTGAAATTTTTTAAGAAATTCAATGCAATATTTGAGTTTGCATAATCTCCTTGAGATAAAATCAGGAATGTGCAGAATGGAAGTAGGAACACCATGCGGTAGGAGTTTATTTTTCATGCGGCTTTTTTTTCTCCTCTTCTAAAAATGAACATTTGAATAGGCTCCACAAATGGGTCAAGATTAAAAATCCGTACTTATTAATCTCAGATAGTAGTACTAAGAAAAGCAATTTTTGTCTTCATTATCAATACTTGGCAAGCATCTTTTTTTTTTTTTACTGTGGAGGAAATAGAAATATCTCCTGGCGAGCAGAACGTGCTGCATGCAGCTCTATCTGCTTCAAGTGAACGTGGTGACTTCTGCAGGTGTGCAGCCAATTAGATTTATGGAAATTGTGTCTATTTACTGCTGTGCTTGATCATAACACGATTAGCGTGGCTTTTAATTCCATGACATCTGTTGAAGGTAAAAAACAATTTGCTTTGGAATTATCACATCAGGTTTAACAGATATGGTCAAGATGAAGGTGTCATGCCCTCTCCAGCAAGGGATGGTTAGATGATAACATTATTATACCATAATACCATAATGTGTGACCTGCTTCATAAATAACATAGGGATAGTTTAAAAGAAAAAAACTCATGGGGTAAATTAACTATGTAGGGGTTGCCCCCAGATGTGAAAATAAAATTGGCTGCCTTGAATACTGCACTTCTTAGGATCCAGTGTTCTGCTAGTTTAAGTGGGAAGAACTGAAAGAAGCAGCCCATTATTTAATGTGACTGCTCGATGAAGCCTGTGAGAAAATATTTTAATGCAAAATTTGAAGGTAACTCTTTGTGCCATTGGCTCGGGTGTTCACAAACTGGAACGGAGACGTGGGGTTCAGTCTGGGTGGGCAGCCGGAGTTATAAAGCATTTCGGCATTTCTGAATTTTCTGTCTGGGGCCAGGTGTTGCAGGCGAGGCAGGGATCGATGCCTTTAGATGTTAGTTTGCTCGCCTAATTGACGGAGAAGGCGGTCATTTTTTTTTTTATCGTGTTTCAGGGCAGTGGAAGGCCTTTCCACTCTGGAATAGAGGGACACTGAATTTTCTGGAACATTTTTTTTTCCAATGCTGTCTGAGTACCTGAATGGCAGAAACAATGAGGGTTTTTTATATGGACACTTACAGACTACAATGGCTGGGTTTTGCGTCACGTCTGATTAAGGTAATTGAGAGAGAAGGGGGTTTAAATTGAACAACTTCACAGGGCAGACAGAGGCAGTCAGGTCTGGAATTTTCTTTCGGAGAAACTGTAGAATGCTAGAAGGAATAAGACTGAGCTTAAGATAGCTCTGCAGCCAAAATAAACTTCCCAGGCGTGATTAATTAGGGGGACGCAAGGACAGCAAATTAGCTCTTTTCATTGAGAGCTGGTTAGCAAATGGCCACATGTCTTGACTGACCAGTCTGGTTGACACAGCTGTGAGCCTGCGGAACTTTCCAGTTAAATGGTGCAAAGTTTGCATCATCTACAGCGGGGGGCCGAGAGATTATGGTGCGGGGGACGGGAGAGGGAGGGCATGCTCTTTTCTGTCCTTGGGAAAAGACGAGCCTATTGCAGGAAAAGCCAAGTATAAATGGACAAAGGTACAAGGCATGATTTGTTAAAATTGTCTATAAACATTTTATATACAGTCACCCATCTACATTCATGAATTTGACATTTTGTGGTTTTGGTTGTGAACAATTACATGGGAATATTTTTGGAGCTTGCCAATAGATCTGAGAAACTCAAAGATAACAGTACTGGAAATGGTTTGGATCCTGTTAATATATATATGTATATGTGAGTGTGTGTGTGTGTGCATCTTACTTATAAAAGGACTTGAGTACGCTGCACATCCACCTTCATGTGTTAGCTGTCTCTGCAAGTTGCGACTTTCATACTATTCTGTCCTTTAATTTTGCATTTTTAATAATGGGCCCTAAAAACAGTGTTAACTTTGAACATACAGAAGCATCATTGATATGGTTTGTATATTGTATTATTGAAAAGATCTAGATAGGAAATGACAAAGATATTTGACAAAGATATTTGACATGCAAAGTGTACAGTACAGTACCATTTGTTTAGAAATTGGCAATAAAAGGACTTTTTATATTATTGTTCAGGCTGGTAGACTGTTATGGGTTGAGGTTGGGGGGGGGCAAGAACTATTCATGAATTTTTGTCCACCCCTAACCCTCACAAATGTGAAGGAGTGACTGTATATTTTTTTATATTTTCTTAACTTGCTACTGTAGGATATGTTTATGGGCAAGTCTGATATGATTGGTCCCGAAGCATAATGTGCCTTTTTATAATATTAGGGATAGATGTACTCATAAAGTAAAAAAGCTCACATTTAATATACTGGGACTTTGTCTAATTGATGCAAAACTGTTAAAAATAAGAAAACGGTGAAGGATATCATGGATCAAAACCTAATAACTCTATCCATCCAGCGTCTTCTAATCGCTCATCTAGTACAGGGTGATAGTGAATCTGGAGCCTATCCCAGGCATCATAGGGCACAAGGCAGGGGGCGCCCTAAACACGATGCCAGGGCAAACACACACATTACAGGCAGTTTAAAGATGCCAGTTTGTCGAACTGCATGTTTTTGGACTGTGGGAGGAAAACCGCATAACATTGGGAGAACATGAAAACTCCACATAGAAGATACTTAAACCCCCAACCCCAGTGACAAGGTGTGAGTCAACCAGGCTGCCCGCTGAGATCCGTGCTGCCCACACGGAATAATTGCCAAACCAATTTTCTTTTTGACACAAGAAAAGAAGGCACAGCAGATAGCAAGATTAAAGACTGTATAATCCTTTTCTGAAAAGTTACAATTGGTCTGGCAATTATCCTCAAATTCACAGTGAAATACACACAGACACACCAGTGCACCACAGATTTATAAATCATATGTCCTTATTTTATAACTAAAAAATGTGTCACGATTTAGATTTAGATGATTAACAATACAGAAAATGTTTTTGTTATTCATTCTTGATTGATTTATGGAAATTTGGGGACTGTTGATTGATTTATGGAGATAACCAAAATCAGCCATAATTGTATGTAATTAATGTGTAAATTGCATTGACTGATGGTTGTAATCTATAAATTGATTCAATTGGATAATTGTTTTGCAGTCATATTTAGAGTTTTCAGGTGCTGGCTATTTTCAGGCTTAAAATTTAAAGTATATACTGCGACACATCTAAAAAAATGTCTTTTTATCATTTTCTGTTTATCCCAAAATGTTCTTACCTGTTGTGAAATAATCATACAAGGCTTATCATGAGCATATGACCATGTTCATAAATGGACTATGAATAATTGCCTGCCCAATTTTGCCTTTGACATGGTAAAAGAAACAGTTGCAGATTAGAGTGGAGCAAAAGATTAAAAGATGTTTCTAATCCTTTGCTGAAAAGTTATGACTCTCCTGGCAATTATCCTTATACAACACAGACATAATAATGCATTTTCAAACAAATTACTCGTTGGACATTTAAGAAGCTTCCAAAATGCTAAATCTTCAAGTTGTAACACAATGAGACAACCATAAAGGAAAACTTCCATTCATATTTCCCATCATGTCCTAGCCTGGAATATTATTCAAGCTGGCCATCAGATCCTTCATTACTTCAGCTGAAGCTAGCTGAGTACAGTGGGACCTCAGTTCTCAAACAAATTGGAACCAGTGTTTCTTTAAAGTCGAACCAACCAGTTTGAAAAAAAATTATCTAGAACTTGATCTGAATCTCAAAAGTCAAACCGCGAATGCCGACCTAAGATAACTTGTACGCGCAGGGAAATGAGTCACGCCGCACGTCTCTTAGTGAAAACAAAGGGTAACGCTTCAGTACAAGCTTTCCATTCGCTGTAATAGCATCGTGCATGTTTACACTAGCTGAATAGATATATATAGACAGTAATAATTTAAACAGTAAAAAGTAAACATTTAGACAATGATAGACAGTAGCAGTAATTATTATATAATAAAATAAATTTTTAAATAAAGATTTCTTATTAATTATTTTTATATTAGTAATAAACCATTAATACATTTAATTATAATAATATTGTCCTGCCGACCGGGGACAGAATGGAGACAAAGGCGCAGATGTCAGGGTATCGGGGAATACGGCGTCAATTACAGGTAAGGGAGGCAAACTGGTGTAGGTGTAACTTTTTGGGGCCGGGAACCAATTAAGTCGTTTGGCATGGTTGTTCTGAACTGCTTCTAAAGGATGGATTTACTGAGACTCCCCATTCAATTGCGTGCCAACATGTTGCATGTGTCAGGGCTACTGCTGGACCTGTCAACAATAATTCCAGTAAAGATGAGTTGGGCTGTGGTTTTTTTATTCCGCAGAAATATCACAATACTTTAAATAGATTGTTGGTATTGTAGAATGGTCTGTCACTTGTAAACCTCAGGAGGGATTACTAGGGCTAAA
This sequence comes from Brevimyrus niger, assembly GCA_015164015.2. Classification (NCBI taxonomy): domain Eukaryota; kingdom Metazoa; phylum Chordata; class Actinopteri; order Osteoglossiformes; family Mormyridae; genus Brevimyrus; species Brevimyrus niger. The sequence goes on from JAABNY020000035.1 coordinate 12,789,484, forward strand.
TCAGAAGGAAGACTTAAAGAATTAGCTGGAGTATAAACCTTCAAAGCTCACTTTAATGAATATCCCTCCACCCTTAATCAAACAGCGGAGATGAAAGGCAGAGCACACCTATTAACTAGACTATGAAGAATCTCCTTAACCTGACCATCCTTAAATGTATCATCTCCTTCAGTGTAAAATACTCCTCCAGACCAATGATGTTTTTTTTTTAGTTGAAGTCAGTTTTATCATTCTTAGAGGGATGATGTTTTATTAAAACTGGTATTGCATGAGTAAGTCTTTGACAGGTACTGGTTTTTCTTTCATGTCAGAACCTGAGGAATTCTGACTTGTGTTGCTGGTCTCCCAAGTTCATCACTTATGTTGAGAGTGTGTGTATATAAAGCATGCATACAGTCAAAAGTATGGAGGTGACAAGCCGCCTACAAAGGAGAGCGATAGTGTCACATCACATGACCTGGGCGTCAGACCTAGACACAGCAGAAATGATCTTGGAGGAGTTCGACATGAGATGGAAGGAAAAGCCCAGGAGTCCCAGGAGATCATGAAAATGTCAAAGAAGAGAATGTAAGGTAAGCCAGTACTTGGAACAATTGGGGTTAAGGGCCTGGTTCAAGGGCCTAGTGGGGGGATCACTCTGTCCACCCAAAGTTTTGACCTGGCAACCTTCTGAGTCCCAACCCCCAGAGCTGCCCCACCCCCCAAGTAGGACAAATTAGGGTAGGTGTACCCAACTTTTAACTGGTACTGAATGTAAAGTTTTCCGAATGCCACAGAAATGAGAATTCATTACGAATAAGGGTTAAAATCATTTCTGAAGGAAAGGAAATACAGCAGAACCATGGAACTCAAGTACCTCTTATCTCGGACATCAAACGGGTCTGTTGAATTCCTTTCTTTTGTACCTTGGCCTAAAACTTCGAACTTGAACATTCCTGCTAAAACTTCTATGGGTCGAGATGCATTCAACTCTACCGATGCAGATCTCGAACAGTTTGGTTAGAAAAAAAATCTAGATGCAACTCCACCAAAGACTCGGAACACTACAAAACAAAACATTCCTGCTAAAACTTTTATGGATTGATATGCATCACTGATGGGCTGAAACAAAGGCAAATGGACCTGCTGGGATGCTTGAATAACTCTTACAGTACCTCTTAAATGAGTTTGTCATGCAAAAGCTGTGTTCCTATGTACGGTGTGAATTTTCTTGTACTTTGCCTACAGTATATTTAATAATACAGTAATCATGACCCTTAAGAAAGTGAGCATTGATAGCAGCAGACCAAAGTTGAAAGTAGTGAAAGTAACTGTAGAAAAAGGAAATTATAGTCAGACTTGAAGGTAGTGCGTGTGTGTCTGCTCTCGCTTTGGAGTATGGGATTGTCATTTATTTACTGATTACTGCTTTTCTATGTGTGCTTTTTCACATGTGTATTAGTTTTATATTGATTGTTAATGTTTTTTATCATTATCTCGATAAGTAGATAAGTTTAAGCAAGCAATCATTTAGAGGTCTGGAACAAACTAAATTTATCTATGTAATTTCTTACTGTATGGGGAAATTTGACTAGACCTTGACCAAATCACAAATCAATAAGTCTTCTGGAATTAATTTTTAAAGTTATTGTCCTACGGCACTACTGTATTTAATCAAATATAATAATAATAATAATAATAATAATAATAATAATAATACATTTTATTTGTATTGCACTTTATATTTTAGCAATCTCAAAGTGCTTCAAAGTAAAAATAAAGACATAACAGAGAAATATGTATTTGTATGTACAATATGTATTCTCAGATCAAGCATTTATTAACAGGGACCTGAAAAGTCGAAACTTACACACAGAAAAGAAACACTCTCCACAGATTGTTTTCATGGCAAAAGCTCAAGGACTGCTATTTACCTGTGAATAAGTCATCACCATGGTGACAGCAAATGTTGGTGAGGTAATGGGATGTAAATATTACAGACACTATTACTGTCTCCCACAAAATCTTAAGGGGCCTAAAACTTGTAATGGTTCAGAAATGTCAATCGCCCAGATACAGAATAAGATGTGTAAACAAAGTCTCTAAAGTCTTGATTTATGTAAATCATTGCTTAAATATTTCTGAGTTTTTGGCAAAACATTATTAACTTCTGCAAGCGCTGACAAAATAGCACAACCATTTCAATTAGAGAAAATGTGCCCACATTGCTGAGGGAGACAGAATTTGTCCCCATATTACCATATTACCAGAGAAGCTCTCCCACAATTCCCGGTGTAAATCATCCCACTCTCCCACAATTCCCAGTGTAAATCATCCCACTCCCCCACAATTCCTATTGCAAATCAGGTAGCTTATCCATCCATCTTCCACAGACACTTATTGCTACCCGGTTGCAATGTGTTTGGAGCCCATCCCAGAAAGCACAGATGCCAAGCCGGTGTGGGGCACGCACTCACACACAGATACACACCAAGTGTGACTGACAGAAGACCAGTTCCTCTAATCCTGTATTTTTTTGGCCTATGAGGGGAAAACCGCCCAGACACGGGGTGATCATGCACTTCACAAGTCATACACATGGAGCCATGAATGAAACCCACAATTCCCAGTTGAGCTGTGGGGGTCCCCAGCATCACCCGCAGAGCCGCCACGCCGCCCTCCCAGCGCCTTATGTTCATTGGAATTAACCCCGATGCAGCACCAGCCTCACCATGGGGAGTGTGCATTTCTCAGCCCTATATCTAGCTTTTAATCAGCCCCAAGCCTCCAGCCCTGCGCCATTCGGATGCCACGGCCCCCTTCTGTGGGGGCTCTTCCTCCCACATGTCCCTGGCGCTGTCTGCAGTTCATTTTTCACATGAATGTTATACACATGTCATAAGGGACACAATTTTATTTTTAATTCTCAACTGAGAAACCTAACTAGGATATGGTGATAGGGAATAAATGTATGGTGGAAAGTATGTACTCCACAATGGTGCACCTACTGTAGTATCAATAAAACAGCAACAAAAATAAGAATAATGCAATAATAATAGTCCACATCGTCTTCCAACGACTTATCCAGTACACCATTGCTAATAATAATAATAATAATAATAATAATAAAGCATTTTTCCATACAAATGGTTGATTTCAATAATTAACATATGCAAATTAAGTGGTAAATATAGTGCAAAACAGCATTGTGAGGTAATTAGGGGTAGCCCTCTGATGTTTGAAGATACATAGAACCAATTTTCTTATGCAAATTAAACCAATTATTAAATGCCTATAAGAAATGGTTTGACCTTCCACAATTCTGCATATTAATCTTGTTTTCAAAAGTTTTAAGCTTCATTTCAGCCCTTCCTGTGAGAAATGAAACATCGTGAAGCAGTGACATGGACTGAATGAAGCACTGGAATTATAGTTAATCAAAATGGGCATTCATTAATTTATTTAAGCTGTATACCTGCTTGCTAATCAACCGGCGTTATCTCCTTATTAAAAACCTTCTTGCTGAGAAATCATTATGCATGTGTGGGGTAATCTTATTGGCTGAATCAACTGTCTATGATCATCTGATTGGTCATATTTCTCTTTATGGAAAATATATTGGCCATAAAATCTGTTTATGAATATCACACTGCAAATATTTTTGCTGTAGACTGAGATTCATCTAATCTGTCTAAAATCTCAGTTCTTTTGGGCTGCAACTTCAATATATATCTTCTCGAGAGGTACTTCTGGTGCTGTTAGTAAAGGATATGGGTAAAAGTACTGCTTTATCTATTGATCGTAAAGGTCTGGTTTTAAGCAAATTAGCGCTGGTGAAAAAGGTTACAGAACACATCCGTTACAAAGATCCAAGTGCATAGAAGATTCCAGACCTAAAATGTTCACCATGTCTGCCTTGGCAGCCGAGACAAAAAGCACTTTGGTCTTGACAGGTAAGAAGGGAGACTTAACAAGCTCACCAACTTAATATCACTGTCACCTTCCTTTGCAGCATGGAGCTCAGAGCATTTTGAGATTTCAATCAGATCTATTGTTCCTTTGTGAACTCCAGATAATGAACGGAAATTATGGAGGAGTGCAAGAGATCAGCCAATTGCTGTGATGATTTACATTTCAAGGTGTTTGTTGTGATTATCTAAGGATTGCTAAATGCATGCTGTACATTATATATAACTTGTGTTTAATCCTGAAAACCCTTTTGCAAAATAGAGTCATATTAAAATATGCATCATAACAGAAAAAGAAATACAAATGTTGAATGTACTAAGAGAATAACTAGGAAATTAAAAAAAATAAACAATATAGCATTTATTTGAGTAAATATTCAGTATGGTATCAGCCAAATTCATTTATACTATATATAATATAAATATAAATATAT